>CAWUFW010001635.1:0-1200000 GCA_963921515.1 Calotriton arnoldi
GATGGACAGCAGGAGCCCTGCAGTGCAGAGGAGAAGTAAGCAAGATTGTCAGTCACCCCACATATGCGGCATTGAACACACTCAAGATCCCAACATACATCATTATGAGGCACAACTACATGAAGTGTGAAGTACCGGAAGGACATGTATGGTACATACATGGCCAACATCTGTCAACACGGTCCAACAGGTGGCATCAATTAGTCCCAGGTTGGCCCATTGGATATCATGAGGCCGTGTCACAGTTCCCATCTCCTGCTGCCGTGTCACATTAACCCCCCACAGTGACATGTGAGGACAGATGTGCCCCAGGCACCACAGCTCAACGACAGGTACATTCCCAGGGACCCTGTAATGCCACATGGACACTGGCATTACATGGAGTATCATGTATACACCACAGCAAAACAACCATGACCCCCACAGGTAGTGGCCCCACTTGCCACGGCAGGACAGACATGGACGTCTGTGACACACACGCACAACATCAGAGTCCATGCACACACAACGTGGATGTGGAGACTGTCTCCCATTGTGCACATGAAATCAGAGACATTGTAAACACTACATGCACAAAGACTGTGGAGGACCATCACTATTGTGCCACTGGGACACCCTGGCTCCAAACATACCGTCCCACATGGGACTCACGGGGTATGTGACATGACATACACATACACCACTGTGAAATGTGACCATGGCACATGCACAGATATGAACAGTTGCACATCACAGTGGTCATGTACACGTAACACCCAGGATCCTGTCCCCATGAACACGTGCACAGCCTGGGGGTGGCTGCCCACAGGTGACACCCACAGGACAACATGTACACCAACATACACACAATAGGAAATGCAGCCTTACATGCCTTATGATAAAGTTTGGACAGGCTGTCGTGATGTAGGTGTGCCAATCACTCCCTGGGAGCTATCTGTGGCTGGCATATGTCCATCTGAGACAGGCATGCTGACATATGCCAGTCACATGTACAGTGATGCGTTGTACTGCAATGGACCGATCGGTGCCTCCGGCCGGCCCATTGCATTCAATGTGTGCGGGTACGCGTTGTACCCCTGTGCGCGTTGTACTGCAATGGACCGATCGGTGCCTCCGGCCGGCCCATTGCATTCAATATGTGCGGGTACGCGTTCTACCCCTGTGCACGTTGTACTGCAATGGACCGATCGGTGCCTCCGGCCGGCCCATTGCATTCAATGTGCGGGTACGCGTTGTACCCCTGTGCGCGTTGTACCGCAATGGACCGATCGGTGCGCACCCATTGACAATGGGCTTGCCTGGCAACGGACGCGTTTTCGAATTTCGAACGAGTCGGTTGCTGTAAATTCAGTTGGTCACCCACAACAATGTTGCAAAATCATGTATGTCATGAAGTTGAAGATTTGAAGGATGCTGTGGGCGTGTTTTGGTGCTGCTATTCCATGGATTGGCCAGATTCAGAAGATGCAAACGACTTGGACCTATCACTTTGGACACAAGGGACAGTATCTGCCTCTCCAGCACATATATATTGCTGGCTGTTCCCCTGAGAGCTCACTTGCCTGCACTACATGCTCCAGGACGACATCTGCCACTGCACTGCTGCTGTCTCTGCCCCTCTGGACCCTGCAATGGCACGTACTGTGGAGAGAGCTCCAGCCTTCAGCCTTGAAGAGAACCAGGCCCTGCTGGACAGCCTACTTCCACAGTACAGCAAGCTGTATGGGACACCAGGGGAGCAGGTGAGTGTTCTGTGCACTGCCTTTCTGAATGTGCATTTTGTGTGACTAGCAAGGCTGAGAGTCTGCACGCCACTGGCTAGCAGGCTCACTGAGTAGTTGTCACCCCCATAGTGTGTAGTGACTTGCACTGGACAGGTATGGTGCAGTGACAGTGCATTTGAACATGGTTTTACTTCCCATGCAATGATACCATGTAGTGACGTCTGGCAAACTGTCCATGGTCAGCTTTGCACTGCCTGTGTACATCATGTGCCCCTGTGATTGAGACATGTATATACAACTGTGTCATGCACGGATATGTTGCATGTGTGGTAATGGCCTTTTCACTTTGTCATCCTGACAGGTTAATGCCCATCGGAAGCAGGAAATCTGGAAGGACATCGTCCGGGCTGTCTGGTCCGTGGGGGTCTACAAGCGCCGGATCCGCAACTGCCAGAAGAGGTGGCAGGACCTTCGGGGCTGGACCCGGAGGATTGCACGGGTCCAGCTGAAGCTGTCGCCTCCTCGCAGGAGGGGCGGAACACGGACCCTGACCCCCACATGCTCCAGATCCTGGCGGTGGTGTTTCCAGACCTGGATGGGCAGCTGAAAGCCAGACAGCAGCAAGGAGGGGTGAGTCAAAGACTGCACTGTGAACTCTGTATTACATGCTTTGTGCCCTCCTCTGGCCTGGTTCAACTGCCACAGTGCAGCAGTCATGTTGTCCAGGAGCCATGTCCCTCTATTGTGCACTGCCCACTGCTCATCTGATACCCAGGTGTGGCCCTTACATTCAGGAATTGTGTCACTTGGGACTGTGTCCTTGCAGTTTGCTTCACTAAAGGTGGGGGACAGCATCTGTTTCCCTAACTCTGTTGTGGGCATCATGGGTGGGTCCATTGTTCACACAACGCCTGGGTTTGGACATGTGATCTGCGTGTTGCTTTGATATGCGTTCCACTTGCTGAGCTGAGCCACCACATGTGCCTGAGGTATGTGGCACACGCCCATGCAGCGGGTGGGAACAATGTTTGGGCCCCAGGAGTGTGCAGATTACGTGTGTCACACATACATAGCCAGCTATCCACTGTCCAGGGCACATCCCTCATTCATGTGGAGCAGGACAGTCATGCCTACTCCAGGCCATGCAATGCACTCTGTACTCCCACTCCCGTGTATCAGCTGACACATTGTGCACAGTGATTTGACCCCTCAGGTGTCTGCCTCTGTGTCAGTGTGCTGTGGATTAGTTGCCAGAACTGCTGGGGTGTTTCTTGGTAGGGGCTCAGCATGCCCCTGGAGATGTGACCATAGGAGCGATACTTGTGTGTCACATAGGTGTTTGATCAGCTGCCCGTGCAGACTGGGGTATGCGAATATGAAGTTCAGGCAGCTGTTCCCCATTCACAGCAAATTGTGAGGGGCTCAGGTTCAGAGGGTAGTGTCACAGGTCTCCCATATGTCCAATAGGTGTGACCTGGACAGATGAGGGTTAAGATGATGTGTTGTGTGGGGGATGTACATGTGCACTCTGTGCAGCTCCAGGACTTGCATTCCCCATGACCTACTATTGTGACACAGTGCATAGTGTTGTTGTCTGGCTGCCAAGTCATACATCACTGAGACAGTGATGTATGACTTAGCAGTCATGCCTCTGCCATGGCATGTGTCAACTTATTGGTGGTCCTGCAGGGGAGTGACATGTGCTACATGCACACCATAGTGGCGCTGGCTATCAGGACATGGGTGCATCATGGTGTCTGTCGCTGGTATGCATCACATGCATTTCCTATTTGATTCTGGGCATCCCTTTCATCCGGAAACCTGTACTGACTCAGTGGCAAGAGCTGTGATGTGTGCATGTCCACATGCCACACCGTGTCCTCTGCACTGTCCAACTACTGTGTACTTGGTGCATGTGTCCATACTGGGGTGTTGCAATCCAACAGACACCAGACAGATGGGTGCAAGGCCATGTGGGATGTGAGTGCCATGCTTGGCATCAGACTGACAATTGGCTTCTCCTGTTCAGTTAGGGCACTTTTAGCAATGTACAACTAATGATGCCAGGGCTTGCTCTGTAATGTGCTGTGCTCACAGTGGTGTGTGCGTTTGGTGCAGGTGACTGATGTCTGTCTGTTTCCCCATTGTTTGCAGATACATCCACGGCCACGGAAGGGGACAGCTCCACGGACCAGGAGGAGCCAGAGAGCCAGACTGGGTCAGCAGCCGAGGAGTGGTCGGAGGGACCCAGTGGCACGGAGGGCGAGGGAGCCACACCGAGGAGTCCTCAGCACCATCCACCTCAGCTGAGGACCAGAGCAACTCGGAGGATGACTCCCTTGTGGAGGCGGGTGTCAGCAGCCACCACACGCCTAGCTAGTGTTGCTGTCCCCGCCACCACCAGCACCACCACCGCCCTCCCATCGGCTCCCATTCCCCAGGTCCGTGGAGGCTCCCATGTTCGGGAGCGTGTCTCCTTTGGCCCAGGCACCGCACCCCTGCCCCTGTGTCCCCTGCTGCCCTGAGTGAGGAGTCTGTGTACCTCCTTCGCCAGCTCCATGTAGGGCAGACAGCCATGCTGAGTGTCCTCCATGCGCACACCGCACTGTTGACTCAGCTGGTGTCGCTCATGGAGGGCATCTCATCGGGCATGTCTGACCTACAGAGGGGCAACAGGTCCATGGACTCCTCCCTGACGGCAGCAGTGTCCCTCCTCAGACAGTCCCTCACCCCTCCTGCCTCTGCTCCATCCACACTCCCCAGCACCTTACCCGTCCCAAGCACACACACACCGGCACAGGCACACACCAGCACACACACGTCCAGCACACAGACACACACGCCACAAACTAAACGCACACACACGCACAGTCCGGGGACTGAAACCAGACTCACAGGGGATGGGGCCCTGGTACACACACACGCATCCACGGGCACTGCGCAGTCCTCAGTTGCCTCTCCCTCCAAAGCACCCTCCCTTGCCTCACCTGCAACCCCAAAGTCCCAGCGCCTCTTCCTCAGTGACCTCGGCCTCTTCCCCTCCGATCCAGCTGCCCCAACATCCAGGGGGAAGAGGAAGCCCCCCACATGGAGTAGAGTGCCCTCGCCCCCGGACACCCTCCCCCAGGCGCAGACAGACTGAGGCCCCCACCCGCAAGTCCCCCGGAGTGCTAAGAGCAAGACCCTGCCGCCGCCCCTGCAGCTCAAGCACCAGGTCTCCTTCCTCCATCCCTCAGGCCCCCACTCCACAGGTGCCCCCACCACACTCCTGCCCCAGGTTCCCCCACCCACATATATACCATCCCCAAGAGGCTCCGGCCTTCTCCCCTGCCACTTGCTCTCCCGGCACCACACCCCCCGCTGCGTGCTTGTCTGTGCCACTGATGTGGTGAGGGTGTCCTCCCCTCTGTCCAGCCCACCTTGCCTGTTCCCCATTCTCCTCCCCTGGTGGTAGGCACTGCAGTGGAGTCCACTACCACCCTGTCTGACTTGGGCACTGCAGTGGCGGACCTGTCCACTCCATCTGCAGGGTCCACTGCAGTCGTGCCGGCACCCACAACATCTGAGCCATGCCCCCAGTTGTGCCGGCACACACCATGTCAGACACCTCCACTGCAGTTGTCAGTGGCTCTTCAGCACCCACCACCCCTTCCCTGCTTCCTCCTGGTGAGCCCTGATCCTGTCCCTGCGGTGCCTGGCCTACCCCCCCCGGTTGCCCCTCCTAGTGGATTGTCCCTGGTTTTGTGCAGGCATGTGTAGGGTGGCATCTGCCACTGTCACCCACTTGTGACTTTGTTGATGGACTGGCCATTGGCCTTTGTTTATGTTCTACCGGACTTCTACTTTTAATGCCACATATGCTGAATAAAGCAACTTTCTGTTCTCTAGTGCTTTTGCTTCTGATGTACATGATGTTGATGATGCTAACCATGCCCTTGCTGCAGTGATGGTGATATTTGGTCTCATGATAATGAAGTGTTACTGTGCAGGAACCCATGTGGTCCAGGGGAAATGTGTCCTATCCTGTGGTGTATCCATGTCATCCATAGCAGCATCTGAGGGTGTCATGTGTTCAGTATTTGGCAATGGGATTTCCTACTTAGATTGGCAATTTCACATCTGTGGCTTCCACCCCTGCACATCTGTTGTGCCTGCCATTGTTCTATTCGTCTACTTCCCTGACCGTGTGGCCATCTCCAGTGAACATGCAGGTTTGGGCATCAATGGGGAAGGACTCATCTGTGTTGTCAGTGCAACATTGCTATACAAGTGTGTTGGATCTGTGCTGATGATTCCGTTGGCACTTCCATGACCAGGCTGATGGGATGGGAGCCCTCATTTGGTGCTAATTGTTGATTGTGTGTCCCATTGCTGCCATGGTATGGTATCTGTTCACCTCACATCTGCAGTCTCCACAGGGTATCTGCATGTGTGTGCCCATTGGTGCAAATATGTGGGTCTGCATTCTGATGGTCAATCAATCAATCAATCAATCAATCAAGCATTTGTATAGCGCGCTACTCACCCGGAGGGTCTCAAGGCGCTAGGGGGAGGAGGGTCCGCTACTGTTCGAACAGCCAGGTCTTGAGTTGCTTCCTGAAGGAGAGGTGGTCTTGGGTCAGGCGGAGGTGGATGGGTAGGGAGTTCCACGTCTTGGCAGCCAGGTAGGAGAAGGATCTTCCTCCCGTTGTGGCTCTTCGGATGCGGGGACGGCGGCGAGGGCGTGGTTGGTCGATCGCAGCTGGCGGGTGGGAGTGTAGAAGGTCAGACGGTCGTTGAGGTATCTGGGGCCTTGGTTGTGGAGAGCTTTGTGTGCGTGGGTGAGGAGTCGGAACGTGATTCTCTTGCTGACGGGGAGCCAGTGCAGGTCTCTCAGGTGTCCGGCGATGTGGCTGTGTCGGGGGATGTCCAGGATGAGTCGAGCTGAGGCGTTCTGGATGCGTTGGAGTCTTTTCTGAAGTTTGGCTGTGGTTCCGGCGTAGAGGGAGTTGCCGTAGTCCAGTCTGCTGGTGACGAGGGCCTGGGTGACCGTCTTCCTGGTTTCGGTGGGGATCCACCGGAAGATCTTCCGCAGCATGCGTAGGATGTTGAAGCAAGACGAGGAGACGGCGTTGACTTGTCTGGTCATTGAGAGGGAGGAGTCCATGATGAAGCCCAGGTTGCGTGCGTGGTCCGTTGGTTTGGGTGCGTTGCCCAGGGCAGGGGGCCACCAGGAGTCGTCCCAGGCGGAGGGTGATGATCCTAGGATGAGGACTTCCGTCTTATCTGAGTTCAGTTTCAGGCGGCTGTTCCTCATCCACTCGGCTACGTCCTTCATCCCTTCATGTAGGTTGGTTTTGGCGGTTGTGGGGTCGTTGGTGAGGGAGAGGATCAGCTGGGTGTCGTCGGCGTAGGAGATGATGTTGAGGTTGTGTTGGCGTGCGATGGCTGCGAGGGGGCTCATGTAGATGTTGAAGAGGGTGGGGCTGAGTGATGATCCTTGTGGTACGCCGCAGATGACTTCGGTGGCCTCGGAACTGAACGGGGGAGGCGGACTCTCTGGGTTCTTCCGGCGAGGAAGGAGATGATCCACTCCAGTGCCTTCTCTTGGATTCCGACGTTGTTCAGGCGTTGCACTAGGGTGCGGTGGCAGACTGTGTCGAACGCTGCGGAGAGGTCCAGGAGGATGAGGGCCGCTGTTTCCCCGTTGTCGAGCAGGGCTCGGATGTCGTCGGTGGCTGCGATGAGGGCGGTCTCGGTGCTGTGGTTGGCCCGGAAGCCGGACTGTGAGTGGTCGAGGGATCCATTCGTCTCGATGAAGGCGGCCAGTTGTCTGTTGACGGTCTTCTCGATGACTTTGGCAGGAAAAGGAAGGAGCGAGATGGGGCGGTAGTTTTTGAGGTCGGTGGAGTCCGCTGACGGTTTCTTCAGTAGGGCGCAGAGTTCGGCGTGCTTCCAGCTCTCTGGGAAGGTGGCGGTGTCGAAGGAGGTGTTGATGATGTCCCGGAGGTGGGGTGCGATGACGGCGTCGGCCTTGTTGAAGATGTGGTGAGGGCAGGGGTCGGTTGGTGATCCGGAGTGGATGGAGTTCATCGTGCGGATAGTGTCTTCGGTGTTGATCGGGGTCCAGGCTCGGAGGGTGGAGGTGTGGTTACGTTGGAACGGTTGTAGGGTACGTCGGCTGTGTGCTGAAACTGTTGTGTATGTCTGCGATCTTGCTGTGGAAGAACGAGGCGAGCGAGTTGCAGAGGTCTTGCGAGGGGTGATGTCGTTGTTTCCGGCGCTGGGGTTCGAGAGCTCTTTGACGATGATGAAGAGTTCCTTGCTGTTGTGGGCGTTGTTGTCCAGTCGTTCCTTGAATGCGGTTTTCTTGGTGGTGTGGATCAGCTGGTGGTGTTTTCGGGTGGCGTGTTTGAGGGTGGTCATGTTGTCTGCAGTCGGGTCTCTGCGCCATGCTTCTCGAGGGCCCGGCAGTTCTTCTTGGATTTCTTGAGTTCGTCGGTGAACCAGGGTGCTTTCTTGTTGCCGGGTCTGATTGGGGGGTCTTCAATGGGGCGAGGATGTCAGCGCAGTTGGTGATCCATCTTGTGAGGTTGCTGGCGGCTTGGTTGGGGTTCGTTGAGCTGGCGGGAGGGTTCTGGGCTCAGGGATGTGGTGAGTTGGTCGGTGGTGATCTTGTTCCAGCTTCTGCGCGGGAGCTGTTGCGGGTGGTGGTGCGTGGTGGTCCTGCTGAAGCTGAAGTGGACGCAGCTGTGGTCTGTCCAGTGGAGTCCGGTGGTGTGGCTGAAGGAGATGTCCTTGCTGGAGGAGAAGACGGGGTCAAGCGTGTGGCCGGCGTGGTGTGTGGGGGTGGTCACCAGTTGCTTGAGTCCGAGGTTGGCGAGGTTGTCCAGCAGGGTGGTGGTGTTGCAATCGTTGTTGTTCTCTAGGTGGAAGTTGAGGTCCCCAAGGAGGATGTAGTCGGCCGAGAGGAGGGCGTGCGGGCTGATGAGGTCGGCGATGTCTCGCTGAATTGTGTGCGTGGTCCTGGGGGTCTGTAGATGAGGGTGCCTCTGAGGGTGGTCTTGGGGTCGGTGTGTATCTGGAAGTGCAGGTGTTCGCCGGCTGTGAAGGTGTCGTTGGAGTTGGTCGTAATGCGGATGGTGTTCTTGTGGACGATGGCGATGCCTCCTCCGGTCTGGTTGGCGCGGTCCTTTCGGGTGATCTTGTATCCGTCCGGGATGGCGATGGCGATGTCGGGTGCTGAGGAGGCGTTCATCCATGTTTCCGTGAGGAAAGCGACGCCTGGTGATGTGGAGTCGAGCAGGTTCCAAAGTTCCACGGCGTGTCTGTGGACGGAGCGGGTGTTGAGCAGGATGCACTTCAGGTGGTTGCTGCTGGTGCCGGCGTGGCGGGTGCGGTGCAGGTCCGGAGGCAGGAGAACTTGCAAGATTGGCAGGCGAAGGGTCCGTGGGTGCGTCCTGGGGTGGCACGGTGGCAGCCGGGGATTCGGCCGGTGTTGAGTGCGTTGAGGGTGGCGGTGTCGTAGGTCCGGTGGGTGGGTTGGCTGCTGCGGGGCCAGGGGTTCTGGCGCTGGGCGCGGTCCAGTCGCGGACGGGTGCAGACGGGCTTGCCTTAGGTGCGGCCGCACAGCGGCCGCCATTTATGGGGAGATGGGAGGGAGGAGCAGCTGGGAGGCGGGAGGCAGGGGCAGTGAATGGGCAGTCAGGGGGCGGGGCCGCAGGGATGCAGCGGCGGGAATGGCGAGAGGCAACGGGGTACAGAAGGAAAAAAGGGGCGAGAAAACAGACAAATGCGGGCACAGTACAAAAGGGGCAACGGGGGTACAGAAGGAAAAAAAGGGCGAGAAAACAGACAAATGCGGGCACAGTACAAAGGGGCAACGGGGGTACAGAAGGAAAAAAAGGGGCGAGAAAACAGACAAATGCAGGCACAGTACAAATGGGGCAACGGGGGTACAGAAGGAAAAAAGGGGCGAGAAAACAGACAAATGCGGGCACAGTACAAATGGGGCAACGGGGGTACAGAAGGAAAAAAGGGGCGAGAAAACAGACAAATGCGGGCACAGTACAAATGGGGCAACGGGGGTACAGAAGGAAAAAGGGAAGGGCGTTCTTACCCAGCAGCAGCGGGCGGACAACACAGGCGGAGCTGTGTGGCGGGGGGCGACCTACCTGGCAAGGTCAGGGGTCGCTCTCCTCGCAGCGCAGCGGCCGCCATTTATGGGGAGGTGGGAGGGAGGAGCAGCTGGGAGGCGGGAGGCAGGGGCAGCGAATGGGCAGTCAGGGGCGGGCCGCAGGGACGCAGCGGCGGGAATGGCGAGAGGCAACGGGGGTACAGAAGGAAAAAAGGGGCGAGAAAACAGACAAATGCGGGCACAGTACAAAAGGGGCAACGGGGGTACAGAAGGAAAAAAAGGGGCGAGAAAACAGACAAATGCGGGCACAGTACAAAAAGGGGCAACGGGGGTACAGAAGGAAAAAAAGGGGCGAGAAAACAGACAAATGCGGGCACAGTACAAAAGGGGCAACGGGGGTACAGAAGGAAAAAAGGGGCGAGAAAACAGACAAATGCGGGCACAGTACAAAAGGGCAACGGGGTACAGAAGGAAAAAAGGGGCGAGAAAACAGACAAATGCGGGCACAGTACAAAAGGGGCAACGGGGTACATGAAGGAAAAAAAGGGCGAGAAAACAGACAAATGCGGGCACAGTACAAAAGGGGCAACGGGGGTACAGAAGGAAAAAAAGGGCGAGAAAACAGACAAATGCGGGCACAGTACAAAAAGGGGCAACGGGGTACAGAAGGAAAAAAAGGGGCGAGAAAACAGACAAATGCGGGCACAGTACAAAAAGGGGCAACGGGGGTACAGAAGGAAAAAAAGGGGCGAGAAAACAGACAAATGCGGGCACAGTACAAAAGAGGCAACGGGGGTACAGAAGGAAAAAAAGGGGCGAGAAAACAGACAAATGCGGGCACAGTACAAATAGGGCAACGGGGGTACAGAAGGAAAAAAAAGGGGCGAGAAAACAGACAAATGCGGGCACAGTACAAATGGGGCAACGGGGGTACAAAAGGAAAAAAAGGAGGCTAGAAAACAGACAAATGCGGGCACAGTACAAATGGGGCAACGGGGGTACAGAAGGAAAAAAGGGCGAGAAAACAGACAAATGCGGGCACAGTACAAATGGGGCAACGGGGCTACAGAAGGAAAAAGGGAAGGGCGTTCTTACCAGCAGCAGCGGGCGGACAACACAGGCGGAGCTGTGTGGCGGGGGGCGACCTACCTGGCAAGGTCAAGGGTCGCTCTCCTCACCGCGCAGCGGCCGCCATTTATGGGGAGGTGGGAGGGAGGAGCAGCTGGGAGGCGGGAGGCAGGGGCAGCGAATGGGCAGTCAGGCGGGCGGGGCCTGCAGGACGCAGCGGCGGGAATGGCGAGAGGCAACGGGGGTACAGAAGGAAAAAAGGGGCGAGAAAACAGACAACTGCGGGCACAGTACAAATGGGGCAACGGGGGTACAGAAGGAAAAAAAGGGGCGAGAAAACAGACAAATGCGGGCACAGTACAAATGGGGCAACGGGGGTACAGAAGGAAAAAGGAAAGGGCGTTCTTACCAGCAGCAGCGGGCGGACAACACAGGCGGAGCTGTGTGGCGGGGGGGCGACCTACCTGGCAAGGTCAAGGGTCGCTTCTGTCATTGTGTCATTGTGTCATTGATGATTGTTGACGGTGTCAGCCCCCATGGGTGTTGTTTGTCTGCACATGGCCAAAGTTATGTCTTATTTGCACTGCAGGATTTGGCTCCCCCAATTTATGTTGCAATGGGACACATACACTACTTTGCCACTGATGTGTTTGTTGTTCTGTGACCAGGAATCATCCATGCAGTTTGGCAGTTGCACCTCTTACTTTGTCAACACTTACCTTTTGGTCACTCTGATGATGGGGGTTTGGACCCCATTGCCACAATGTTCAAAATGTGCTGCAGTTATGGACCCCACACTTGCCTTTTGGTCACTGTGATGATGGGGGTTTGGACCCCATTGCCACAATGTTCAAAATGTGCTGCAGCTATGGACCCCACACTTACCTTTTGGTCACTGTGATGATGGGCGTTTGGACCCCATTGCCACAATGTTCAAAATGAGCTGCAGCTATGGACCCCACACTTGCATTTTGGTCACTGTGATGATGGGGGTTTGGACCCCATTGCCACAATGTTCAAAATGTGCTGCAGCTATGGACCCCACACTTGCATTTTGGTCACTGTGATGATGGGGGTTTGGACCCCATTGCCACAATGTTCAAAATGTGCTGCAGCTATGGACCCCACACTTACCTTTTGGTCACTGTGATGATGGGGGTTTGGACCCCATTGCCACAATGTTCAAAATGTGCTGCAGCTATGGACCCCACACTTGCCTTTTGGTCACTGTGATGATGGGGGTTTGGACCCCATTGCCACATTGTTCAAAATGTGCTGCAGCTATGGACCCCACACTTGCATTTTGGTCACTGTGATGATGGGGGTTTGGACCCCATTGCCACAATGTTCAAAATGTGCTGCAGCTATGGACCCCACACTTGCATTTTGGTCACTGTGATGATGGGGGTTTGGACCCCATTGCCACAATGTTCAAAATGTGCTGCAGCTATGGACCCCACACTTGCCTTTTGGTCACTGTGATGATGGGGGTTTGGACCCCATTGCCACAATGTTCAAAATGTGCTGCAGCTATGGACCCCACACTTGCATTTTGGTCACTGTGATGATGGGGGTTTGGACCCCATTGCCACAATGTTCAAAATGTGCTGCAGCTATGGACCCCACACTTGCATTTTGGTCACTGTGATGATGGGGGTTTGGACCCCATTGCCACAATGTTCAAAATGTGCTGCAGCTATGGACCCCACACTTACCTTTTGGTCACTGTGATGATGGGGGTTTGGACCCCATTGCCACAATGTTCAAAATGTGCTGCAGCTATGGACCCCACACTTGCCTTTTGGTCACTGTGATGATGGGGGTTTGGACCACATTGCCACAATGTTCAAAATGTGCTGCAGCTATGGACCCCACACTTACCTTTTGGTCACTGTGATGATGGGGGGTTTGGACCCCATTGCCACAATGGTCATGGCCTGCTTACGTTGTGTGTGCCACACACATATTTGTGTGGCACATGTGCTAGGGGGTCACATTGTAAGTTCGAAGTCATGTTCGGTGTTGTAGGCATTTGACACAGTCTACACACGCTTGTCATGGTGTTGGGGGATGTCTTCTTCTTGCATTCCCTAGGTTGTGGTGTGCTGGTTGTGTCATGCATTGTCCATCCTATGGGTGGGGGTGGTAGTGGTGGTAGGCATCCTGCCCCCCTGGGTGAGCGTGGTAGTAGTGGTAGGCATCCTGCCCCCCTGGGTGAGGGGTGGTAGTAGTGGTAGGCATCCAGCCCCCCTGGGTGAGGGTGGTAGTGGTGGTAGGCATCCTGCCCCCCTGGCTAAGGGTGGTAGTAGTGGTAGGCATCCTGCCCCCCTGGGTGAGGGTGGTAGTAGTGGTAGGCATCCAGCCCCCTGGGTGAGGGTGGTAGTGGTGGTAGGCATCCTGCCCCCTGGCTAAGGGTGGTAGTAGTGGTAGGCATCCTGCCCCCTGGGTGAGGGTGGTAGTAGTGGTAGGCATCCTGCCCCCCTGGCTAAGGGTGGTGGTAGGCATCCAGCCCCCCTGGGTGAGGGTGGTAGTGGTGGTAGGCATCCTGCCCCCCTGGGTGAGGGTGGTAGTAGTGGTGAGGCATCCTGCCCCCCTGGGTGAGGGTGGTAGTAGTGGTAGGCATCCAGCCCACCCTGGGTGAGGGTGGTAGTGGTGGTAGACATCCTGCCCCCCTGGGTGAGGGTGGTAGTAGTGGTAGGCATCCTGCCCCTCCTGGGTGAGGGTGGTGGTAGGCATCCTGCCCCCCCTGGCTAAGGGTGGTAGTAGTGGTAGGCATCCTGCCCCCTGGGTGGGGGTGGTGGTAGGCATCCTGCCCCCCTTGGTGAGGGTGGTAGTAGTGGTGGGCATCCAGCCCACCCTGGGTGAGTGGTAGTAGTGGTAGGCATTCTGCCCCCCTGGGTGAGGGTGGTAGTAGTGGTAGGCATCCTGCCCCCTGGCTAAGGGTGGTAGTAGTGGTAGGCATCCTGCCCCCTGGGTGGGGTGGTGGTAGGCATCCTGCCCCCTTGGTGAGGTGGTAGTAGTGGTAGGCATCCAGCCCACCCTGGGTGAGGGTGGTAGTAGTGGTAGGCATCCTGCCCCCCTGGCCAAGGGTGGTGGTGGTAGGCATCCAGCCCCCTGGGTGAGGGTGGTAGTGGTGGTAGGCATCCTGCCCCCCTTGGGTGAGGGTGGTAGTAGTGGTAGGCATCCTGTCCCCCTGGGTGAGGGTGGTAGTAGTGGTAGGCATCCTGCCCCCCCTGGGTGAGGGTGGTGGTAGGCATCCTGCCCCCCCTGAAGGGTGGTAGTAGTGGTAGGCATCCTGCCCCCCCTGGGTGGGGGTGGTGGTAGGCATCCTGCCCCCCCTTGGTGAGGGTGGTAGTAGTGGTGGGCATCCAGCCCCCCTGGGTGAGGGTGGTAGTGGTGGTAGGCATCCTGCCCCCTGGCTAAGGGTGGTGGTAGGCATCCAGCCCCCTGGGTGAGGGTGGTAGTGGTGGTAGGCATCCTGCCCCCTGGGTGAGGGTGGTAGTAGTGGTAGGCATCCTGCCCCCCTGGGTGAGGGTGGTAGTAGTGGTAGGCATCCAGCCCACCCTGGGTGAGGGTGGTAGTGGTGGTAGACATCCTGCCCCCCTGGGTGAGGGTGGTAGTAGTGGTAGGCATCCTGCCCCCCTGGCTAAGGGTGGTAGTAGTGGTAGGCATCCTGCCCCCCTGGGTGAGGGTGGTAGTGGTGGTAGGCATCCTGCCCCCCTGGGTGAGCGTGGTAGTAGTGGTAGGCATCCTGCCCCCCTGGGTGAGGGTGGTAGTAGTGGTAGGCATCCAGCCCCCCTGGGTGAGGGTGGTAGTGGTGGTAGGCATCCTGCCCCCCTGGCTAAGGGTGGTAGTAGTGGTAGGCATCCTGCCCCCCTGGGTGAGGGTGGTAGTAGTGGTAGGCATCCAGCCCCCCTGGGTGAGGGTGGTAGTGGTGGTAGGCATCCTGCCCCCTGGCTAAGGGTGGTAGTAGTGGTAGGCATCCTGCCCCCTGGGTGAGGGTGGTAGTAGTGGTAGGCATCCTGCCCCCTGGCTAAGGGTGGTGGTAGGCATCCAGCCCCCCTGGGTGAGGGTGGTAGTGGTGGTAGGCATCCTTCCCCCTGGGTGAGGGTGGTAGTAGTGGTAGGCATCCTGCCCCCTGGGTGAGGGTGGTAGTAGTGGTAGGCATCCAGCCCACCCTGGGTGAGGGTGGTAGTGGTGGTAGACATCCTGCCCCCTGGGTGAGGGTGGTAGTAGTGGTAGGCATCCTGCCCCTCCTGGGTGAGGGTGGTGGTAGGGCATCCTGCCCCCTGGCTAAGGGTGGTAGTAGTGGTAGGCATCCTGCCCCCTGGGTGGGGGTGGTGGTAGGCATCCTGCCCCCCTTGGTGAGGGTGGTAGTAGTGGTGGGCATCCAGCCCACCCTGGGTGAGGTGGTAGTAGTGGTAGGCATTCTGCCCCCTGGGTGAGGGTGGTAGTAGTGGTAGGCATCCTGCCCCCCTGGCTAAGGGTGGTAGTAGTGGTAGGCATCCTGCCCCCTGGGTGGGGGTGGTGGTAGGCATCCTGCCCCCTTGGTGAGGGTGGTAGTAGTGGTAGGCATCCAGCCCACCCTGGGTGAGGGTGGTAGTAGTGGTAGGCATCCTGCCCCCCTGGCTAAGGGTGGTGGTAGGCATCCAGCCCCCTGGGTGAGGGTGGTAGTGGTGGTAGGCATCCTGCCCCCTTGGGTGAGGGTGGTAGTAGTGGTAGGCATCCTGTCCCCCTGGGTGAGGGTGGTAGTAGTGGTAGGCATCCTGCCCCCCTGGGTGAGGGTGGTGGTAGGCATCCTGCCCCCTGGCTAAGGGTGGTAGTAGTGGTAGGCATCCTGCCCCCCTGGGTGGGGTTGGTGGTAGGCATCCTGCCCCCCTTGGTGAGGGTGGTAGTAGTGGTGGGCATCCAGCCCCCCCTGGGTGAGGGTGGTAGTGGTGGTAGGCATCCTGCCCCCCCTGGCTAAGGGTGGTGGTAGGCATCCAGCCCCCTGGGTGAGGGTGGTAGTGGTGGTAGGCATCCTGCCCCCTGGGTGAGGGTGGTAGTAGTGGTAGGCATCCTGCCCCCCTGGGTGAGGGTGGTAGTAGTGGTAGGCATCCAGCCCACCCTGGGTTAGGGTGGTAGTGGTGGTAGACATCCTGCCCCCCCTGGGTGAGGGTGGTAGTAGTGGTAGGCATCCTGCCCCCCCTGGCTAAGGGTGGTAGTAGTGGTAGGCATCCTGCCCCCCCTGGGTGAGGGTGGTAGTGGTGGTAGGCATCCTGTCCCCCCTGGGTGAGGGTGGTAGTAGTGGTAGGCATCCTGCCCCCCTGGGTGAGGGTGGTGGTAGGCATCCTGCCCCCCCTGGCTAAGGGTGGTAGTAGTGGTAGGCATCCTGCCCCCCCTGGGTGGGGGTGGTGGTAGGCATCCTGCCCCCCCTTGGTGAGGGTGGTAGTAGTGGTGGGCATCCAGCCCCCCCTGGGTGAGGGTGGTAGTGGTGGTAGGCATCCTGCCCCCCTGGGTGAGGGTGGTAGTAGTGGTAGGCATCCTGCCCCCTGGCTAAGGGTGGTAGTAGTGGTAGGCATCCTGCCCCCTGGGTGGGGTGGTGGTAGGCATCCTGCCCCCTTGGTGAGGGTGGTAGTAGTGGTAGGCATCCAGCCCACCCTGGGTGAGGGTGGTAGTAGTGGTAGGCATCCTGCCCCCCTGGCTAAGGGTGGTGGTAGGCATCCAGCCCCCTGGGTGAGGGTGGTAGTGGTGGTAGGCATCCTGCCCCCTTGGGTGAGGGTGGTAGTAGTGGTAGGCATCCTGCCCCCCTGGGTGAGGGTGGTAGTAGTGGTAGGCATCCTGCCCCCTGGGTGAGGGTGGTAGTGGTGGTAGGCATCCTGCCCCCCTGGGTGAGGGTGGTAGTAGTGGTAGGCATCCTGCCCCCTGGGTAGGGGTGGTGGTGCGCATTCAGGCCCCTGTGTGCATATGTGGCATTGGTGATGGGCATCCCACCCCTATGGTGCTGCTGTTGCTGGTGTAAGTATATTCTGCATCCCTCTGTGTGTGTGTGATGTGTCGTGTACGTGTTGTATGTGTTTTGTGGTTGGTGTCTGGCTTACCTTCTGCGCCGTACGCATCCGTGCCTGTTCCGGTAGTATATGTAGAATATTGGTATGATCGGGACGAAGGGATTCATGGTTGGTTTGTGTCGTTCGTCCTTCTCGTTGCTTGCGTCATCCTCGTCGCTTCGCGCGTCGTCCTCGCTGCTTCGCCTCGTCCTCATCGCTGCGCGTCGTCCTCGTCGCTGCCGTGTTCGTCTCGGAGCCGTGGATCGTGTTGTGGCGCGAATCGGAGCTTATGTGCGCCTCTCCCGGATGCTTTGACGTGCCGTGCGTAGCGACGGGTTCGGCGCGCGTACGGAAAGCGCATTGTACTTGTCCGGCCGGACGGGGCTGCATTTTTCCTTCTGTGCGACTCGATTCGGCGTTTCCGGATTCGCCTCGGTCGGAGAACAGGACCTGGTTTGGGTGAGTACGGCTCGGCCGGATTCTTTGCTGTTGTGCGCATCGTACTTGCTCGTTCGGTGTGCTGTACGGATCGGTCGGGAAACAGGCTTTCGCATGGCTTTTTTCCCGACCGAATGGTGTTGGGTGCGCCTCCGACCGAGATCGGAATTGGCCCCTACGTGTCACTCTAGCTAGAAACCCCTTCAACAATACATCAACATCCCAGAGAGATGAGTACTTTGGACATGGAGGCACTTTCAAGCACACGCGTATAATCAATCAATCTTTTTACTACATCATGTTGACATTCTAGTAAACCATCCACTAACTCCTGGCCTGCGGAAATTGCTGACCTGCTTAAATACTCTGAACTATAAGAACTTTCTCCTAAAAATACCTCTGTTAGATATTTTACTACATTCACCACAGAAGCTGAAATGGCATCCAAATCTGCCCATTACACCAACATATCCATTTCTTTCTTGCCTATCTATTTGCCTTTGTGGTGCCCAGAATGCATGAACCTTTGGTGAGTTTCGTAGCCTCTAACGGAAAGCCTGACACTTGCCATGCTTTCCTGAAATCATCCAAGCCATCAACCACATTTGACAGTACTGCACCAAATTGTGACATTCTCCTGCTTGATTCACCAACAACCTCACACATCCTGTTAGTAGTTTAGGGTCGCCCATCAGCAAACTCATCAGATCTGGAAACCATACTTGTGAATGCCAAAACTGAGTCACCAATAGTAGTTCTGTCTGTTCTTTCTTTAGTTTCACCAACACTCGCTGTATCATTTAAAATGGGGGAAATGCATCATTGCGTGTTGTTCCCCACTGTTGCAGGAATGCATCTATGCCCTTGCCTCTAGGTCTGGTTTCCAACTACAAAACATGTGAAGGTGAGCATTCAATCTGCTTGCACAGAGATCCATCTTTAAAGGACCCCATCTGAACTCCAATGCCCTGAACACCTCTCTGTTTAACATACAGTCACTCGAATCCCTCAGATTCCTCGAATTCCAAATTGCCACTGTATTGCTTAAGCCTGCAATATTTTAGCTTGAACCATGATATTCCGATCTAGGCAAAAATGGCAAATATTCTTTACTAAATCTGCTAGTGCCTTGGACCAAGGACCTCCCAACCTATTCACATACCTCACTGATTTCACATTGTCCATCTTTAACATTACAATCAATCAATCAATCAGGGATTTATAGAGTGCACAACTTACCCGTGAGGGTCTCAAGGCGCTGGGGGAGGAGGGTACAGGCAGCTCCGTGATCATCTGAAGAGACAGGTCTTGAGATATTTTCTGAAAAGGAGAAGTGTTGGGCTTCGTCTGATGTGGAGGGGGAGTTCGTTCCAGGTCTTGGCCGCGCTGTAGGAAAAGGATCTGCCACCCGTTCTGGCCCTGTGGATGCGGGGGACCGTGGCTAGGGCTAGGTCGGCAGAGCAGGGGTTTCTCTTGGGGCATGGAAGGAGATTCTTTTGTTGAGGTATTGGGGTCCGGTGTTATGGAGGGCTTTGTAGGTGTGTGTGAGCAGTTTAAAGGTTATTCTTTTTTCAACTGGGAGCAAGTGGAGGTCGCGGGGGTGCTGGGTGATTTGGTCATGTCGTGGGATGCTGAGGACGAGTCTGGTTGTGGCATTCTGGATGGTCTGGAGTTTGCGGAGGAGTGTTTTGTTGATTCCGGCCTAGAGCATGTTTCCATAGTCCAGTCTGCTGGTGATGAGTGCGTGGGTGACGGTCTTCTTGGAGTCAGGAGGATCCATTTGAAGGTCTTGCGTAGTATGCGGAAGGTGTTGAAGCATGTGGGGGACACAGCGTTGATCTGGCGGTTCATGGTGAGTGAGGAGTTGAGTATGATGCCGAAGTTGCAGGCTTGATCTGTAGGGGTGGGAGGCGAAGAGTTCCTTTGAGTTGTGGGCGTTAGAGAGGATTCTGTCCGGAAGGAAGTTTCTCTTAGTTGATTTGCTGAGTTGGTGGTGAGCCGTGGTGGCGGCCTTGTAGGCGGAGCGTGCTTCTGGAGTTTTGCTGTTACACAACATTTTACATGACACCTGACAAAACACCTCACAGCAAAAGACCCTGGTAACAATTCCAGATAATTGATATGCATTTCCTTTTCATGAAGGGACTACATCCCCCCTGTTGATAGTGGACCATATCTGCCTCCCTTCCTTGCAGACTGGCATTTGACTCTATTACCAAACTGGCGGCTTCTCAAAAAATGCCCTTCCATTTCATGCTTCTAAATTCTACTTCCACCACTTCAACTCCTGTATCATATCCAAGTTCAACTGAATTTTTTGAGAATATTTCATCCCCAATCTGGGATGCTGAGCTTTCAATATCTGTAATGCTCTATAATGCAGCAGAAATGGAAATATTGCCTGAATCGAAGCCGAAAGCAAGCCCAAATGGCATGCTTGCTGCCAAAGTGAAATTAAACTGCTCTCCTTCACTCTTCTTATTTCCCTGCACAGTTTTTCACTTTCTCCACTGGAAATTTCAATGCAAATTCCAACTTACCTATCTCAAAAACAGAAAAATATTGTTACCTCACTTGGTACTAGACATGAATTCTTCCTGTTCACAACAAATTCCGGATCCTCTAAAACATGGACTACTAACTCGGTTTGCTCTAGTGTCAACATCTTGGTTTCTGCCATTATGAAAACATTGTCTAAATAAACTATCAGACGTACACCTCTTGTTCTCGGTCAAGCCACTACTGGTCTCCTTTCTTTGGTGAAACACCATGGAGCTGACGTCAGTCCGAAAGGTAGACAAGTGAAACTCCACAACAAACCCTGCCATTGAAACCTCAGATAATCTCTGTGTTCCTGAAATATAGGTATTGTCAAATAGGCATCTTTTAGTTCTAGTCACGTCAACCAATCTCCTATCTTCAGTAGATCTCTTAGTAAATTAATTCCTTCCATTTTGAAATGGTTGTACTGCACCCAATTGTTCAGCTCTCTCAAGTTTATGGTCTGCCTAATTCCCTTGTCTTTCTTTTTAACAAAAATATATTGCTTACAAATCTTTTGGAGTCTCTTAAACAACTCTCTGTTGCACCCTTCTCCTCAAGTGCTTCGACTTCTTGAGTCACCAAATGTGTCAATTCTTTTGAAAACTTCAGAGTCTTTGGTATTTTTACCTGAAAACACAAAATATATTCAATAAACTTGTACTGTCTCTATTACTCACTGATCTGAGGTGATCTCCTTTCATCGTGTTACAAAGTGGACAAGCCTGCCACCCAGCTTTAATAGGATACATAAACGGTATTTTTGCACATGTACCTTGTGTTTTTCTTGCCCCTCTGTCATTCCTGAATGATCTTCCTCTCCCTCTTTGACATTGTAAGTAAACTCCCTGTTTTTAAAAAAAAACTTCATACATTCCCTCTCCCATCTTCTGTGAGGTCATGTAGCTGTACCTTAACATTGTGTCCTCATTGAGTTTCCATCATATAACATTTGTACTTCATGCTGTCTATGCCAGTTTAACAAAGGTAAACTCCCTGGTTATAGTGACCTACTGAGGGTCTAAAGCCTCACGAGAAGCAAGCTCACGTGATTCCATAACCTTGGCCGGTAAGCCGACCCCGCACTATCCCGGGCCTTCTAAAAAACCTTCATTATATCTCTATGTACCTTCCGAATAGAATTGAAGGTATCCACATATCTAGTCATATCTTTGACAAACTCTTCTTCAAATAGCAAAAACCATTGGCCACACTCCCTGCTTCTTTAGAGGCTAATTCAGCAAGTTTGGGGCCTATGTTCATGAGAATACTTTTTCTCCTTTCAATACACAAGACCACATTAGAATTGCCCAACAGGTAAACTGTTCTCTGCACCCATTGACGTAACTCTCAATATTTATCTTAGTTTTATTCACATATGCCTCCTCACATAACATTAAATATCTTGATCAATAAACCAAAGACATCCAATAGTCTGCCTTGGCATCCTTTAAGGCCCTTGTCTAAGTCTTTCCTTCCAGTCTTGTTTAAGAATTCCATCATCTTGGGGGGGCGTGGCTAGCCAACACCCAAGATGGCCGCACTGGAATAGAGCTCCGGCCGGCTACCGACTGAACTTCCCCCACATCCGTTAAAAATATCCGTTTGCCCCCTATTATCCAAGAAACTGAAGCTCCTGGGGTCTGGGATCCGTCCTGTCCGACACCGACGTGAATCCGACCCCGACAACCAGTGCAATCGGCTCCGACGCTGCCGGCTGGGAGGGGATCGATAATCCGGCCGTGACATCGCACAGCTTCTCCCTCCGCCAGCCCGGTGCATCCGACGCAGGCCCGTCGGCCCTGGATGGCATCCGGTGAGAGGAGGACCCGCTAGCTGTTGTTTGCCGCACCATACCAACCAACGACGGAGGTCCGCGCGGGCCTCTGAGAACCGCCAGCTAGTTTCCCCGGACTGCAGCACTCAAGCCGAAGCGCCCGGTGTGCCTGCAGCGTGCGGCGGACCGAAGAGCTTCTCCCGCGACTGATCTCTCGCAGTACAACTGGAGGGGAACACCGGCGATCGCGCCCTCCGCACCCCCAGGCTGAGGTGAGCCCCGTGATCGGGGTGTTTGCACTTGTGGACACTTTCCCCTTCTTGCGCTTAGCGCCCAGCCGGGGGCGGTCAGGAGACCTCCGTAGAGGCAGAAGCAGGCGCCATGCCAGCGATCCGGAAACCCTCTTCGCGCCACGACACTCGGCGCCGGATATGGGCCCAGTGACCCCTCTAGGGCTCCGGGCCCCCGTGACTGCTGCGTTGCTGACTGGGAGCCGGTCGACGGCATTTTGGGACACATGGTGAGGACAGCGACCGATGGTGGCCACAGGTTTGGACACCACATCATCAGTGTTTGACTCCCGCCCCCTGGGGCCCTGATTCTTCCCACTCCGCATTGCTGTTCGCGGAGGAGTCCCAACACTTTTGCACCGGCCACTATTGTCTGCAGTCTCGCTTACCCAGGACTCGCTGTTTCCCTGGCCCAAAAGTTTCCCTGTCCTGGGCAGTGAGCGGGACGTAATGGCCACCACGAAAGGCTCCAAACAATCCTCCTTGTCAAAGCTGGTGAAATTCGCCCATTCCAAGTCGGATGCTGCAGAAGGGAGACAGGACGGCACGGAGGCGAAGCAACAATCCAACGACGGGGCCCCAACACTGCTGGATATCATGGAAGCTATCCAGGGAGTCCGTACGGCACTGGAACTTAAGATTGACACTGTCTCTATAGACATCAACCTCATCCGTACCGATCTGAGAAACATGGGTGAGAGGGTCAGGGTGAACGAGGACTCTGTCACAGCACTTAAGCATTCCATGACGCAGCTGGAAACGCGGTCAAGCAACTGCTGGTCCAGACGTCGGACCTTGAGGCACGGCTAGAAGACTACGAAGGGCGCACGAGAAGAAATAATATGCGCATCCTGTGAGTTCCCGAACGAGCGGAGGGGCAGGCCACGGACCTGTTTGTTGAAGACCTAATTCAAAATCATCTGCAACCCCGCTCCCTCTCCAAATATTTCTCCGTCGAGGGCGCCCACAGGGTACCTGGGGGCCCCCCGAGGCCAGGTGCTCCACCATGTCCCATCCTGGCGCGGATCTTCAACTTTCGAGACCGGGACATTATCCTTCAAGCTGCAAGAGCCGGACCACCGCTCAAATTTGAGAACTCAAGCATCACCTTTTTTCCAGACTCTACCTATAAGGTGCAACAGAAATGCCGCTCCTTCCTAGAGGTAAAGCGGGCACTCAGGGGCCACAATTTGAAGTACGCAATGCTTTTCCCAGCAAAACTGCGTGTGCAATCGGACGGTAAGTCATTGTTCTTCCAGACCCCAGAGGACGCGTGGGACTGGTTGGAGAGGTGGCGCCCCCCCCCGGGGAGCGAGGTCGCTCTTCTCCGGATCACCCGCACCGATCCGATCATCACTTGGAAAAGGTTGACTGAGACGGCTTGATAATGGTATCGCTGGACGTTACCCTGTAATGGGGGCCTGACCCATCTTTTGTGCCTAGCTGAGTCACCGGCACTAGGGAGGTCCTCGGTACGGCTTCTGGCCCAGTGGGGTGGAGGTGGCTATTTGCTTCCAAACATTGTCTGATAGTCGTATTTCGTGTCTCCCACTTGGCGCCTCAGGGTCAAAATAAGTGATTAGTGATTACTTGAGCCCCGATCTTGTGGACTGTGGTTGAGGGACGGATCGTTCAGGGCTGTTGGAGCTTCACAATTCGAGCTAGGGGCTATGAGGCCCTTTGTGATTTATCCTGGGCAAATGTAATTGTTCCTTGGGGGAGGACAGTCATACTCTGGGGTCGTTTGGCTGTGTAGCGTTCCCCTCTACACAGTTCTTGTTTTGGGTACACAAGCGCTCTGCAAATTGGGGTGGTGGACAGTTCTGAGTCCACGTTGCAGGGAGGCGGGGTGGGGGGGGTTCCAGGGTGTTTTCAAGGGTATTCTTTTAGTTTTATATTGTGTTTTTTGAGCAGTCTGTTTTCCAATGTCAAGTGCAAGTTCGATGGGGTTACTGTCGCGCCGGATGCCATATCCTGCACACTTCTACTGTGTTTCTGGTACAGCTACGTTATCGATGTTACCTGTATAGTCCCCTGGGTCATTCATGGTGGCTTTGCCAAGTTCTTCATGGACAACACTGGGATCCGCTTGCTCTCCTGTCGTGCTGTTGTGGTGTGTCTCATTATGCACTGTTGCTCTATTGCCCCTGTGGGAGGCGGGGTCCTTGATCTCAGGCACGGATGATTGGCGACCCCAATACTTCTTCATCACTGGGTCGACTCAAAATACTCTCGTGGAATGTGAACGGGCTGGGTGACCGAATTAAGAGGAGGATAGTATTACAATACCTCAAACGCCACACCCCTGATCTTGTTTTACTCCAAGAAACGCACATCCAAGGTACCTCCTACTGTGCACTCAACAGATGGGGTTATAAACTGATTGCTCACGCAGGTTACACTCAGGAGTCCAGAGGGGTGGGCATTATGGCGGGCACCTCCCTTCCCTTTCAAACCCATAAAATTATGCGCGACCCTTCTGGTTGCTTTGTCACGGTATCCGGGCGGTGGGAGGGTCGGTCCCTCAATGTGACCTCACTGTACATACCTCCCAAGTTACACTCCTCCACCTTGACCGACCTAGGCCCCCACATGTTGAACCTACCCGAGGGGGACATTTTGTTGGGGGGAGACTGTAATGCTGCCATGGCTGGCGAACTGGATCGCTTGCCATGCCAACAAGGAGAACCACAAGGGAAACTCTTGACTGATTTTCTAGCAGCCATGGGTCTGGTTGATGTGTGGCAAACACACCACCCCTCCGACAAACAATACACTTTCCATTCCGGGGTCCATGGGAGTATGTCCCGTATAGACTATCTCTTCTGCCAAGCCACTCAACTCCCCATGTTCTGTGAAATCTCCTTTCTGCCCAGGGGTATCTCCGACCACTCTCCCATCATGGCTCACTACGGTGGTGTGCCTTCTCGCTCTCGTCGCGAGATGGCTCTCAACCCTTGGTACCTCAATGTGCCGGAGATACGGGACACACTGATAAAGGCCACTAAGGACTATTTTGTAGAAAATTAGGGTTCCGTTGAGTCGGACGTGACGCTTTGGGAGGCATATAAGACAGTGATCCGGGGTTGCGGGGTGGCGGCAGTGGTGGGTCACATGAAAGAGAAACGTAAACAGCTGGAAGACAGAGAAAGTGAGGTGGCCTGTCTCGAACGCGAACTAGTCGCGTCCGCCTCTCCGGACGCCTCCCACAAACTTGCGATAAAACAAAAAGAGTACAGTGATATAGCCAAGGATGCGGCCCGAGTTCGATACCGGGCCACTCAACATCGTGTGGACGATATTGGGGACAAGGTCAGTAAGTTGTTGGCATGGCTAGACAAACGGAGTTGGCCAATAGGTGGGTGGCTGAAATTGTGGCTCCAGACGGCGTGAGGCGCTACAACTGAGTGGGGATCCCTGAGACCTTCGCTAGCCATTTTGAGCGGATTTATGTCCCCTCGTCTACATCCACCCAGGAGGCAGCAGCTGAGTTGCTTTCCACCTTGCCCTTACCAGTGTTAGATCCCCAGGATGTCACTGAGCTTGACGCCGCTTTGACCCCTGAGGAGGTCTCTAAGGCAATTGGCACGTTGAAGTCCGGGAAGGCCATGGGTCCTAGTGGCCTCCCAATTGAGCTTTACAAAGCTGTCTCTTCGGTGCTGGCCCCGTCCCTCACGCGAATGTATGACGAGAGTGTAGACCGAGGAATTCTGCCTGAAACGCAGAGATTAGCTAACATTGTGGTCATACACAAAAAGGGGAAACCTCCGGAACAATGTTGTTCATATAGACCAATCTCCCTCCTTGACCCGGAGGTCAAGATCATGGCCAAAATTCTGGCCCTCCGCCTCTCACCCTACCTCCACAAATTAATTCACCCGGACCAATCCGGCTTTATGCCGGCCAGAAATACCGCGCTCAATCTCCGTCGCCTCTTCGGAGTGCTGGGCAGAGCCCCCACCATACAAGATGATGCCGTGATTGTGTCCTTAGACGCCAAAATGGCGTTTGATATGATAGAGTGGCCATTTTTGTTCGCCTCACTTGAGAGATATGGCTTTGGTTGACGGTTTCTGTCCTGTGTGCGCCAACTTTATTCAAAACCCCTGGCCCGCATTACGGTGAACGGTGGCAGATCGGCGATCTTTGAGTTGGGGAAGGGTACGAGGCAGGGCTGCCCTCTGTCACCATTGCTGTTTGCCCTGGCCCTGGAGCCCCTGGCTCTAAGGATTAGGGGTGACCCCCTTATTCGAGGACTGAATTGGTCTCCGGAGTGGTCAGACAGAATCTCCCTCTACGCCGACGACATTCTCCTTTATTTGTCCAAACCCCGATCCTCGATTCACAGGATATTGCACATTTTTGCCCTCTTTCAAAAGTACTCCAGTTACACCATCCACTGGGATAAATCATTGATTTATGTCTTAAGTGGGGAGCCCCCACGTCTTCCCAGGGGCTGCGGCGCCAACATAGTCACGGACGGTTTCCGATATCTTGGCATATATGTCACGAGGGACGAAGGTGTTTTCCATCAGAGGAACCTCCTGCCTCCTTTGCATCATCTCCGGGCTGACGTGCAGCCCTGAAAAACACTGCCCCTTACTCTCTTGGGTAGAGCTGTCCTTTTTAAAATGATGGCGCTTCATCGTTTCCTCTATGCCCTGCAGAATACGCCATATCCCGTCCCGCCCCAATACTTCCAGGCAGTTGACTACGAGGTCCGCACGCTGCTATGGAATGGCGGCGCACCCCGAATCGCTCTGACCAAACTTACACAAAGCTGGTATGACGGAGGTATTACTATGCCTGCTATTAAAGCATATTACTGGGCCTCACAGTTAGTGGTCCTCAATCACTGGGCTCATCGCCCCATTACGGACCCAGCATACAGGATGGACAGGCTCAACATGACTGCGGGCAATTACTTACGGGCACTGTATGGAGGGCCTAGACACATACCCAACTATACTCCGACTTCTACTACAGTTTCGGTCTGGCACACGGCAACTGCCGCACTGGGTTGGAAGGGCAAAATTATGCGAGTTACTCCGCTGCTGGAATCGTGCCAATTGGATATGCTCTCAAGGCAACCAGGGTTTGAAAAGTGGGATCTGATTGGTCTCTCCACGGTTGGGGACCTGTGGACGAAGGGCTGGGTGGTTCCATTTGGTGAGTTACAAGCACTGTACCAACTGCATGAAGGGGAAACGTTTCGATATCTTCAGGCACGTAGTGCATTATATAAGGCGATTCCCAAGGGCTCCGATCTGCCCGTCTCCTCGCCTCTGGAGGATAGGCTTCTAGACAATTATCTCCTGGATAAGGCCATCTCTCTGACCTACCGTAAAATACTAAATAATTCACCGGAAACTCTCGACAAACTATGTACAAAATGGTGTGATGACGTGAGGGACTTACCTGACGAGGATTGGAGAGAGGCCCTGGCCTCTCCCCGGGAGGTGGCTATCCGCTCCCGCTTTAAGCTCATACAGCTTAAAATACTACATAGGGCCTATTATACCAGTTCAGCGCTTGTTAAAATGGGACTTTTGGACTCCCCGCTATGCCCCCGAGGCTGTGGTTCCACGGGTACCTTCCTGCACCAGTGGTGGGACTGTCCTGTCCTTCGACAGTATTGGAGTAGGGTTTTGTCCACCATGTCCCGAATATGTCATAAATCTATAGAAACCTCCCCTCGACTTTGTCTATTGAACATTTGGGACGCCACGGATCTATCTCGAACTGAACAAATGAGGGTCTCGCTGGGTTGTATAGTGGCAAAGCGCAATATCGCCATAACATGGAGGGGGGGAGTTCTGCCCCAGCACACGGACTGGGCGGCTGACATGGACTGGTGCATGCAGGCTGAGAGAGTGGTGTATGAAAGCAGGGGATGCCCAGGCAAATGGACTAAAATATGGGGCCCCTGGAACGAAAGTAGAGGTTTTCCGTGTACCCCCTTTGGTGATGTTTCCCCATTCAATGTTGACACTGAGACACTTTAAGATTTTCATGCAAGTATGTGACCTACATCCATTCGGCGACGTCCTTTACCCATTCTATTGATTGTATGTAATTTGGCGTTTATACCACGCGACTTTGACCATCTTGACAACTGCTCCTTATTGTATTTGTGTTTTCTTTTTTGTATTGTTTTTCGTTGTTTCTTTCAATAAAACAGATTTTTTTAAAAAAAAGAATTCCATCATCTTAGAATCCAAATCTGGTGTGCAAGCTATTTTATTCTCTAAGGATGGCTTGAACACTGTGATCGCATCCTGCTTCTGACCTCTTTAGGCATATCCCGCTTCATCCAATATTGCACTTATTAGGCCACATGATCAGCTGGTTTCAATTGAAGAGAAAGGGATGTTGTATAAGATGAGGATCAAACACGTTCTCCCCTAACAGGTCTAATAATCCTTCCCCCTTTTTTACCTGCTCATTTTTTGTCTTTTTTAGGTCCAGCCAAGAGGCAGCATGCATGCGATGCTCTACGAGGCATGTAATAATACTTCTGTGGTGCATTGGTAGAATTTGTCCCTTCTTTGTGTGCTTGGTTCTCTCCTATGGTGACTGCCTCTCTTACATGTACTCCTCCCATCCTGTCTATTTGTGTAAGTTTTGGCGCACTATTTATTTCTTCTTATTTTCTTTTGTTTGGATGGTGAGGCTCTCCTCATGCACAGCTGTTGTGGAAATCTAGATTCAATTACTTTTTCGGCCCTGCAGCCCACGCTTTTATGTAAATTTATGGTGGCAGGTGCATTCTGGAGGCATTAGCAGAACATTTAAGCCTCTTCCTAGAAGAAAAACACTCCCGCAGGTTAACCCCTTGTTCATCGAGAGAATCTAGCTTCTACAACAACAGCCCATCATGGCAGCGGCTGGGGCACTGAAGCAGTAGCCGACAGCACCCAATTCCGAACCTACAGGGACTATGGCAACATTCGACAGAGGTCAGAAGCTTTTAAATGTGAGCTTACCCATGCACTAACAAAAATGCATCTATTAGATCAGCTTGTTACTTTAATTGACTATTTCACTACTGGATGGTACTTTAAAACTAATGGGTCGTCTGCTTTTAAACAGATTAGGAGAATGGGCGACGGAAAAAAATATTTTAATACCGGTGCAGTATGGTTTTAAGAAAGGGATGGGCACCTTAGATCAGTGCCTAAACCTGAATTTAATCGCAGCTAAATACACCCAAATTAAAGTAGGATCCATTTACATGGGGTTTATGGACCTCTCGGCAGCTTTCCATTCTGTGCTACACAACAAACTATGGATTATCTTGAGAGACATGGGGGTTGATGAGAATATAATATTTTTCATCCGTCAATTATATTCCCAATGTACCGCATGTGTTAGGTTTGGTAGCCAGGGCGAATGCACTAGATCATTCCCTATACTTAGGGGTGTCAGGCAGGGGTGCGTGTTAGCCCCCTTACTGTTCTCATTGTATACTAATGGTATTGAAGCAGCAGTTGATCAACCCGCAGCTGATGTCCCCATGATTAATAAAAAAACGGGTCTCCATATTGCTCTACGCTGACGATGCCGTCTTAGTTGCAAGGACTGGCTTAGCTCTTCAAAAGCTGATTAATAATTATGTGTCTTATATGGCCTCCTTGCATTTAAAGATGAACAAGTCTAAAACTTTTATCCTGATCGTGGGAAAGCAACCCAAAAAAAAAACCCTCATTTTATATTGCGGGACGCAAAGTTGAGATTACGAAGTCATTTTTATACCTGGGTGTACTTTTTAACAGTAGGGGAACATGGGCAAATATGATTTTAAACAGATGCAATGCCCTAGAGAAGTGCACTGTGGCTATGTTTTCCTTCATAAAAAAACTGGGCAGTAAGCCATTAGAGCCAATTAAAAAGATTTATTCAGCTAAGGCCATTTCTTCTGCAACATATGGAGCGGGAGTTTGGGGAATATCGAAGGCTGATCACCTACAACGACTAGAAGATGGTTTCTTTAAAAAACCATTATCTCTACCTAATGGTTGCTCAAGCTATACAATGCATCACAAATTGAATTTACCATATATAACAGACGTTATATCTCTTGCGCCAGTTTTACTATGGCTTTCAATCTGGCAAAGGGTTCGGTGGGCCTAACCCAAAACATCATTAAGGATTGCCTTGATTATGAACAGGCCCACAAGGCCCCTTGGCTCAATTATGTAAGAGAAATATTACTAAGTCTGGGCCTAGAAGCATTATACAATGATCCTCTTAATTGCCAGAAAGTTCCCAAAGCTGAAATCGAATCTCGCTTCCAAACGTTCAGGGAAAAAAAGAGATACACATCAAACTGTAACAAAACCATGGTAGTATTATACCTGGGATTGCCGTCTGTTTCGGTACCGCACTGCCACCGCACCCTAGTGAAGCGCCTCAGCAACATCGGAATCCGAGAGAAAGCACTGGAATGGATCATCTCGTTCCTCGCCGGAAGAACCCAGAGAGTCCGCCTCCCCCCGTTCAGATCCGAGGCCACCGAAGTCATCTGCGGCGTTCCACAAGGATCTTCACTCAGTCCAACCCTCTTCAACGTCTACATGAGCCCCTCGCAGCCATCGCACGCCAACACAACCTCAACATCATCTCCTATGCCGACGACACCCAGCTGATCCTCTCCCTCACCAACGACCCCACCACCGCCAGAGCCAACCTACACGACGGGATGAGAGACGTCGCCGACTGGATGAGGAACAGCCGCCTTAAACTGAACTCAGACAAGACGGAAGTCCTCATCCTGGGCTCATCACCCTCCGCCTGGGACGACTCTTGGTGGCCCCCGGCCCTGGGCACCGCGCCCAAGCCAACGGACCACGCACGCAACCTGGGCTTCATCCTGGACTCCTCCCTGTCGATGACCAGACAAGTCAACGCCGTCTCATCTTCGTGCTTCAACACCCTGCGCATGCTCCGCAAGATCTTCAGATGGATCCCCACTGAAACCAGGAAGACCGTCACCCAGGCACTCGTCACCAGCCGACTGGACTATGGGAACACCCTCTACGCCGGAACCACAGCCAAACTTCAAAAAAGACTCCAGCGCATCCAGAACGCCTCCGCACGACTCATCCTGGACATCCCCCGGCACAGCCACATCACCGGACACCTGAAAGACCTGCACTGGCTCCCCGTCAGCAAGAGAATCACGTTCAGACTCCTCACCCACGCACACAAGGCCCTCCACGACCTGGGCCCCAAGTACCTCAACGACCGCATGACCTTCTACACGCCCACCCGCCAGCTACGATCAACCAGCCATGCCCTCGCCACCGTACCACGCATCCGCAGAGCCACCGCCGGAGGAAGATCCTTCTCCTACCTGGCAGCCAAGACCTGGAACTCCCTCCCCACTCACCTTCGGCGAACCCAGGACCATCTCTCCTTCAGGAAGCAGCTCAAGACCTGGCTGTTCGAGCAGTAACTTACCCCCTCCCCCAGCGCCTTGAGACCCTCCCGGGTGAGTAGCGCGCTCTATAAATGCCGTGATTGATTGATTGATTGGTAGGCATAAATTCATACTTGGTTGCTGTGACCAACATACGCCACTGATATGTATTAATCCGTTTTAGATTAAATCTTATCCCTTGTATGTTGGGCTTACCCTCGGGAGTGTATTCAATTAGTGACCTGCCAGTATGTCCATGTGACCGCACTTCTCCTCAGTCCAATCTTCATTTTATATTTTTTTGTAACTTTTATATCACTGAGCGTAAAAAGTATATTCGCCCAATATTCTAGATATATAACTTTGCCCAATGTCGTCCAGCACTGTTTTTCCTCCAAATGTTACCTGATCCTTATGTATGTTTCTCCCTTGCGTCCTATCTATGTTTGGCTTTAGTAAATCGGAGATTGATTAGTCCATAGTTTGCACCCTAACTGATGATGCTACTGTCTTGTATGTATCCTTATATTTCAAATGAATTTATCTGTTTAAATACTGTATTTTTAAACTCAACTTTTTCTTTATCTTGTCTTTATCTGTAATTATTGATTATTATGCTATGAAAATGAGATATATTAACCGATTGTTTGTATGACTTTCAGTCTTTTATGATCTTAATGGTTAAGGTTGAATAAAGTTAATTGAATTGAAATTGAATTGACTTGTTCTGCCTCTATTTCTGGTTACCCCTCCCACCCGCCATTTCTCCTTCACCTCTCCCCCTACCCAGCCCTTGTTCCGTCTCATTGGTGAATATTATGGGGCATATTTACAAGCCCCTTGCGCCACTTTTGCGCCGCCGTTGCGTCACGCATGTGACGCAGCGGCGACGCAAACCATGCGCCGCGTTGCGCTATAGTTTACAACGTGACGCATCTAGGAGATGCGTCACGTAGTAAACCCTTGCGCCACATGAAACCTGCGTCAGGTTTCATGTGGGCGTACCAACGCAGGGGGGGGGCGTTTCGGCGCAGGAACGCCTTGGAAAAGTGACGTAGTGAAATCTACAAGATTTCACGCAGTCACTTTTCTCGACGCTGGTGCATCAAATCCTTACGCCTGCTTCAAGCAGGCGTAAGGATTGACGCACCATGTTAGGGATAGGGAAGGTTGGAACAGTGCTGGAGTTGCGTCGCGCTTGCGACACAACTTCAGCACTGCGCCAACCTTCCGCCGGCAGATGCGTCACGCATCTGCTTATCCTTGCGCCACGATGCGCCGCATTGTAAATGCGGCGCATCGGACGTGGCGCAAGGGTAAACTTGCGTGACGCATTTTCCCTGGCGCATCCCTGCTGATATGCAGGGATGCGCCAGGGAACGTAAATATGCCCCACAGTGTGTTGTGAACAGGCCCAAGATCCCATGGCTGCAACAAGCATATACCTCTGCAGCTGTGCATCCTTTCTCATCTGTTGCAGCGCAGGAATCTTTCAGAGTGGAATTACCCGTTCTAAATCTAGATTCCCAAATCTACTGAGACTTTGGCAACATTCCACGTAATTTAATTAGAGAACGGGATGTCAATGCACAATAACCTGCATTTTGGGTGTAGTTCCAGCAAGGTAATTATGAGTTTTGTGCAAAACTAATTTAAGTAAAAATGTGTGTTTTTAAAGTGTCACTAATTTCAAGACTTTGGAGAAACTGGCCACTTTGGGGCTGATGCACAAACCTTCTTTCCACACATCTTACCCGTCTTGCTTCAGGGGAAAATGAAATCTAATTTTTAAAAAGGAGTAAAACAATTGTGAATGAGACATGAGAGTGGTCGTGATAAAAAGCAGGAAAGATGCGTTGTAAGGAGCCTTTACAAAAATCATCTGCCAGTGGGAAAACTTCTATCAGCTTCTAGCAATATAACAAGGTCACACAAGGCCGACCGTTTAACATTTGTATTTCCGAGTAACAACTAGAGATGGGTGAGCCAAACCATTAACAGGGATAGCCAAGTCAGAGCTATTCCAATGGTCTAGCTCGGATCTTAGAGCCTGTGCACAAGCCGAGCCCTAAAAACACTGTTTTCCCATGTTGTCTTTAAAGGGTTTCCAATTTGTCTTTTCCCTCACAATTACACAGCACCTTCAGTGAGGTAACTTTCAAAATGAAAAGTTTTGTCAAAAGTACAAAGGCAACGCTTAGTAGTGGTTGATAATTGCACTGTATCCATGGCAAGGAATTCCAAAGGTCAATCTTTTTGAAAGACTGACAGTGACAGGCGGTCGAAGTGCACAGGCAGCATTTTGTTAGTTTCACTGTAAGCAACACATTTTTCTTAATGTTAAAATATTAAACTGTCTATTTAAACTTCTCTTCTAACTATCGAGGTGGTGTAGAGAAAGAAGCTCTCTCAAATACGAGAGGGGCCCCTTTCTCCACCAAAGGAGTAGGGCACCAAGTAGACCTCAGTCAGAAAATAATCCCCTTTGGGTAACTTAGAACATCATATATCAAACAACCAACCAAATAAACGTATCACCAGAACATAACACCACCACCATCAAAGGGCCAAGTGCTCAAAATTGTAAGTACAAATGTTTTATTAAAAATAACCAAACATGTGGTCACACATAGAAAATATTTCATACAATATTAAAAACATTCCATCAGAATAAAAACATAATACATAACATGAAACACAAAACACCAAACAATTCAGTGCAATGTTGGGAGAACCTGCAAGAAAGTTCTTTCTTGTCAAAAAGAGGCCAAATCATCGGACAAAGATCATTTGTCTAAAAATTCATTCTCTAAGCAATTGATTTGTTATTTACGACACATGTCCTCACAGTCTCAATGTGCCTCTTTAAATGAGCATCAACGCGTTTCGGTGGCTGCTAATGTTTGACCGCCACCTTCTTCAGGACAAGATACGATATCTCCCAAATCTAAATACGAATCTGTACACAACCATAAAAACAGAAAAGATAAAACTTGAGAAAACAGTTAGCCCCTGATATGTGCGAACTTCAACAGTGTTTATGTACTGGTGATACACAAGACCATTCACACACTATCACACAAATAATATAATCCATATAGAGAAAGAAGCGACTGTAGCATGGGATGTGGAAACTTTTAAAGCTGTAATTGGCTGTTCCTGTGTTATTACTGATAGATACTCTTTTTCAGACATTTTAAATTTTTTACTGACGTCTGGCATTATTTCTACAACTCTTATCTCTGAACTCATCCACCATGGAGCATGAAACAAATTTCTGCCCTCTCTCACCCAAGCCCTTTCCCTTACACCAAACACAGTGACAACAGCAGGGTTAACCTCCATCAAAGGTAGTGCACCCACCACCAGAGACAAGTGGGAACACCTGTGCCACTTTTGAAAAGACTGACATCAGAGACTGGCAGCGCAGGCAAAGCCAATAGCTCTGGCCAAACACTTATAAGGCCCCAAAAGCGAAACCTATTGCCAATAATGTTAATATTATTTTGTCTGGATCTGAATCTCCTAAATTTGAGGAGCAACTTATCTCAACATCCCCATTACTTGAGGATTCATCACAAGCCACCACTTTGACACTCCCTTTTGTGGCCTTAATAGCCGCCTTCTTATCCAAATGAGTTGCCCTTTTCCTCTTTGCCTGAGGACCTTCTTCTCCTTTAATTTTTTGTGCTCAAACTCTTTTCTCCATAACATGTTTTCTCTTATGTGTTGCCTTACGAGCACTATTTGAGGTAGATGCCTTAAACTCGACTTCCTCCACAGCCCAAAAATCTTCATCCTCGGTGCAAATCTCTCTACTTCTTATTTTCGGTAAAATCTTTTCCATACAACCATCAAATCTCTTACCTAATTGAGATGGCAAAGCAGTAAAAGCTTTATTTACACAAGCCTATACCTTTTCGTCCAAACTCTGTCCTTCTGCTGCCTTAGACCCCATCTTCCTATTTTTTATACCTAAGTAATTTTTAAACCTTTTGTTGAATGCTCAATTGTGAGTGCTTACCACTACGGCTGTAAACTGAGCCATTCCTTCCAGTTTAAAAGAAAGTTCGAATGCGAGGGTACTGCCACAAATTAGAAACATCGGTTCCCTACAATACTTTGTCAAAACGACAGAAAATACCTATGCTTATAATTACATCTAAAATGCTTACAGAATAAATGTTTTGTTTGAAACATCTTTACACCTAAATGTATCTATCCTAATTTTCAGTATATTTTAAATTACCTATTTTATTTCGGAATGAAGATTCACTACATACATTTTAATCAATAAACAATATATACACTTTCTCACTTCAAATTTTACATTTCAAGCTTATCTCCCACATAAATTTTGTTGATCAAACATAGAACGTTTCTGATGCCTGGGCAACAACGAAGGAAGATATCTGCTTGTTGGGGACATTTATACTCATTTAGATTGTTACTATTATTCTAACTCTAAAGTTCAAAGTTCAAATTGTTGCTGCTGTGTGTGTGCAATAAAGAGGATGTTGCAACATATTGGCCTCCGTGCCTTGCCATAAAATCCCATTTTCCATGCCTTCGGGTGCCCCTTAGTACTGCTCTGTGGTCAGTCCATTCCCTAAGCTGTTGACCTTTTACCTCAAAACAAAATCGCAGCCCTGTGAAGCACACCTGTACTTTTTGTAAAGGATAATATCTCAAAAGCTACCAAACAGATTTAAAGCAAACTGCAAAATCCTTGCTCTCCGAGCCAGTTATTACAATGATGCTAAGGCTTGTGTAAATCCTTTTAGCACATTTTTCTGAAGCTGTGAGCAAAATTTCGTATTGGAGCCCAAATCGGAAAACACATTTTTTTAACCCCATCTCCTTAAATTATTTCCTTTGAACAAAACTGCACGAAATGTGGCATGCTAAGCCTTTGCTGCATGACCTAAGTAAGTGCAAAACTTTGTGTTGATGTATCTAATTGGCCAAACATTATACACAAATCAAAAAAATGTCCTGTCAATTCAAAATGGGTAACCACGTAATACATATGTATAACCAAGTAATACGGTCCAATATTGACCAAGAGAGGTGATAGTGACATCATAAACCATGTGGCCAAAAGCAGATCAGTTAGTAAATGTCACTAAAAACACTAAGGGTCTGATTACGATTAACCGTGCGCCGCATTCCAAGTGTGGCAGTCGAACCGCCACTGAACCGCTGCGACTGCTGCGGGATAAGGATCCCATGGCAGTCTCGCAGTGTTCTGAGGTCAAATATGCTGGCAGTGCCGCAGCGGCACCGTCGAGCATATTTTGAGTTGCCTCACCGCCACCCGAAAAGGGTGGCAGTGAGGCAACAGAGGGGGCCCTAATAGGTCCCCCTTGTGCCGCTGGGCATGGGGGTGCATGCAGGGGGGCACATGTTGTGCCCCCTGTAGATTTGCACCCCAGTCCCTCCATGGTGCAGAATTCACCACATCGTGCATGCAGCACTGTCAAAGAACGTGCTGCGGCGGTGTCTGTCTAAGGCTCTCCTATGAGCCATAGGCAGGAACAGCCGTGACACCACCACAGAACGGCCCAAGAAGGATTGCCATCGTAATCGGGCACGTGGCCTCCCTATGGGCTTGGCGGTCCTCCAGTGGAGCGCTGGCGTGGCGGCCCTTAGGAGGACCACCAAACTCAGAATTAGGCCCTAAATCCCAATATTGGGCCATTAATTCAAGTTACCCACTATGTATTTGTTATAGTACATATTTATTTTTGTTTAGTTTGCTTCAAAAAGTAGTTTTCTTGAAAGTGCAGCTAACAATGGGCACTGGTTATAATTAAAATTTTTATTTTCACCTTACATGAATACACTGCTGAAACTATGGGCAATGATGAAGGCCAGTGGATTTATGTGATTTGGTGGCTGCAGCTTTTTCACATATTTATGGATTTTACATCATTTGCCATATAATTTGCCACATAAGGTGCAGATTTTACAAATAAATGTTGTTTCTAGCTCAAAGAGATGAAACTATTACTCCCCAAAAGTGTGCCACATAACTAGTTTTTTCCCACAAATGTCCTTGTGTATGCTTTTATCATGGCATGGTGGGTACTTCTGCACATGGGCAGTTCAACAGAGCTTTACTTGTGACTTAGCTTTGGGCCCGATTACGAGTTTGACCGACAGGGTTACTCCGTCACAAACATGAGGGCTATACCGTCTGCAAAATTATAATTCCTTTAAATGCGATGGAACTTATAATTTGGTGGACGGGAAATCCGTCACATTTGTTAAGGAGTATCCCATCCGCCGAACTTGTAATCAGGCCCTTTTTCTTGAACTGAGCATCAAGCAGTGTTTTTTCTTGATATTTATAATGTAGACTCCTGGATCTCACCACACATTTTTTGGCCTTACAATTAACTTAAAGTGGTGGGAGGTCAGTCAGTTAGCTGTTGAGCCCCAGAGCACTGCAAAACATTAAGGGGCCGATTGTGATGTGGCCGTAAAGGCTCCGACTGTTATGGGCCTCATCGTAATTGGCCACTCGGTTTAGTTTCCGACTACCACATTGCAATGCTGGCAGTTGGAAACTAAAGCGACGGGTTATTCCAGCTGGCTTCCGACGGGCTCAAGGAGCCCGTCAGCCAGTTGGAACTGGCTCATAATCCCATAGGGCGGGCCTTTCTGCCCTTTGGATTACGATGCACCATGGAAACCATATCAGAAAGCGTGTTTGGGGGCCCCCAGCAGAGCTCCCTTGGGTGGGCGGCCTCCAGTTGGGGGCCGAGGGGGCACCTCTGGTAGCCCCATATTGATCCCTGCACCCCGTGGCAGGCACCTTGAGGTGTCTGCCAAAGGGTGCAGGGATGAACAGCACCTCCCATACAGAAATGGAGCAACGCGACCGAACAGTGTTTTGTCACATCCTAATGAGGCGGTCGGGACCACCGACCAGAGATCGGTCGGTCCCAGGACCGAGACTGTGTTGGGCGGACTTAAGTCCACCCGACATCGTAATTAGCCCCTAAATGTTAATTGTCATGGTTCCTAATTAAATGTGGGTGGCACCATAAAAACATTTGTTTGGTGTTCCGGTGGTCAACTTGTCACTGAATAGTTGTTTCTCAAAGGATAAAATGTATGATAAATAAAAAGAGTCTGGGACCAATGACCATATTATTAAAACTATTCCTGCTTCTACCTTCACTTACTAGTCATTTCCTATGAGCCCAATATTTACTTAATTCCTTCTCTCAGTGCTGGAATTCCTGATGTACATAAATAGGTGTCTGGGTCACTTTAATTGAAAGTACTACTTGGCATTTTAGAAGTGTTTTAAATAATGAGGAATTAATGCCTAATTCAGTAAGTTAGCATGCCTAGGCCACAGTCAGCTTGCATTGACATCCATTCAGAAAGAAATGTGCACATTAGTTTTACACGAATGAGCCTTTACACATGCATGTCTCTGTGTACTTTTCCATTTTAGAAAAATCAGTTAAATAGAAGCTCTTGTCGCAGTGTCTGTATAATGATAAAGTACAAATGTATTAATTTGCCTCCTCATGCTGTGCACGAAATGTTCCCGTATGTTGCAACATTTAAGGATCTTTGCCTAGGCTTGAACACAAGAGCCATTTATGCTCTGTTTTAAAAAAAAAAATTATATATAGCTTTTATTCATACAATACCGTAGTATCAAAAACAAGTAAATATCACAGTATGGAGCTCCATAATTCATAAAATAGATAATCTAAGCAATAATTCATTAAAAAACACCATAATATCGAGCATAATAGCAGAAACCTCAATTACATAGTTGTTCCTAATAAGCTTATATTAAGCATGGTAAAAATACAACATACATCTGAGTCTTGCATCCCAATTGCTAGTGAGGCTACAACCCGTATTTGTGAGACACAATGCAGGCCAGCACGCAGGTCTCAAATACCTCTCTGAGTTTTACACTCCTGACCCTTCCATCCACCTGGTAACGGGGGCCCATATCCTACGTTCCAAGCGCTTTTTCCAAAACCCTTTAAGTTTATAGAAGGGGACCTCCATGTTAGAAATTGCTACCAACCTTGCGCTTCAGATTACAAAACTAGGAGGGTCAGGTCTTAGCCATTGGGAAGTGATGTACGGCAGAGCGACTGCCAAGGCCACAAATAATAAATATGCTTCCTGCGTCACTATTTCATTAATTTCCAAATTGCCATTCACACCCAAAATCATCAATACCAGAGTGATTTGCACCTGTGCCCCAATAATTGATCCCAAAAACCATCCAATCTCCTGCAGGAATACATCTAATTTCGGGCATGAAAAAAACATATGTTTATAATCCACCAGCTGAACCCCAGACCTATTACATTAACCCCCAAAGCTGCCTCCCCATTTTGCAACCTTTACAGAAGTATGATATAGGTTAAAAATTGCCATAAAATGCTGGCTTTTCAAACTAGCTGTTAAGAGAGCCCTATCACATAATTCCAAGACTTCTGAGTCATCTACATCATCTGGTAACTCCTGTAACAATAACTCATATATAATACCAATCTTATCTTTTCAGTAATTGCTTCGACCAAAGGGATACTACTTACAGCCTTTCGATCCTTCATGTTTTTCAGAAGAAAATTCGAAGCTGTAAAAACATTCAAAAATCACCCCTGGCCAAGGCAAATCATTCCTGTAGTTCTAAAAAGAGCACAGTTGTCTATTGATGTACAGAACCCCCAGAGATATCGCACCTCACTGTGCCCATCTAGATGTTACTTGATCTTAAAAAATGTAAGGGAGTGTTGATGAGGCCGTCATAGGAGTATAAATATTCAGTTTGGGAATACCAATTGTCTGTTTGACCTGTAGCCCAACTCTGTATGCAGCTTTTAAGACCTTAAACCTGGTTTTGTTTATAGTAACTAGGTTCTAAATTTTTGCCCAGATAACCTTTAGCTTCTCTCACCAAAATCAGTTCAGAAATAGTTGGAGTCTCTGTAATATTATTCTCACCTGGGTTGCCTGTGAGCGAAATGCTCATATGTTGTAACATACATGCCTAATAGTAGAGAGTAAAGCTGGGGACTGACCACCCCCCACACAGCCTTGACAGGATCATCCATTTGGCTGCCCTCCTAGGTCTTCGATACCCCCATAAAAATCTGACACAAATACGCTCTGAGCTGGACAGTCACAACTTGTTAATTTCTAGTGCGATCATCTTAAAGATATATAATACCTTTGGTAAGATGGTCATTTTCTGCATGTTGTTCCTGCCATTGAGTGACAAATATAAATGATCCATTCTTTCCAGATCAAATATGATATTACCCAGTAACGGTGCCACGTTTAGTTCAACCATCTTATCCAGTGCTGCTGTTAGTTTCACACCAAGATACAATGCCTCCAAGACTGCCCGTGGGTTTTCGAATCGTATTCCATCTGTGCATACATTCTGCATTTTACTTCCATTAAGTTTGTACCCAGAACATGCCCCAAACTCCCTAACTAAATCCCCAATCTCAGGGAGTGCCATGGATGGGTCGGTAGGAAGGACGGCTATATCGTCTGCATAGGCAAGAGTTTCTATATTTAACCTGATTAACAACAAAAGGCTTTCTTTATACAGGTGCTCCTCTCTAGTTTTTCTAAAAAGAGGTCAAGATATAGAGCAAATAGCAATGGGGAACTCGGACACCCTTGTCTGGTACCCCTTGAGATGGTAATGCCTTCAGATTCTTGTCCCATTATCTGAAAAAAGGCTCTGGGTGTCTTATGCAAGGCCCTAATTGCCTGAAAAAATGTATCACTGAAACCCTTCCATTGTAACACTGTCCACAAAAATTGGCAGGAGACACCGTCGAATGCCTTCTCATCCTCTAATAGGGTGAGACCAAGTGGCGACCCTGTGGCTTGCACCATATCAAATAGCGTAATGACCCTATGAACATGGTCTGTTGTGCTCCTTCCCGGGATAAAACCATGTGGGCGGGGTGACATTAAGGGGGCAATAACTTTCCCTGACCTATTAGCCAATACGCTGGCATAGACGTTACCATCACAGTTAATTAGGGAAATTGGCCTGTATGATCCTGATAATACAGCTGGAGTTTCTTTTTTCTTAAAAATAATGCTGCTGTTATTTTCCCATGAAGTTGGAATTATCCCTGCTTGAGCCTGCAGAGAAGTTAATAGCATATCTTGTTGGAGCTCTTGAAAAAGAGCCTGAAAAATTCATCAGGGCCAGAGGCCTTCCCTGCTGTTATAGAACACATTGATTTATGCATTTCTCCCACTGTTATTGGAGCTTCCAGCATAGCTTCTTCTGCCTTATTAACCTTGGCCATATATAGATCCCTGAGAAGTTCCTCATACCCATCCTGAAGGGGTCTGCCACTTCAGAATATATCATTTCATAAAATTCCCTGACGATCCTGAAAATATCCATTGTAGGACTTGAACACCTGCCCTGCCTTATCCTCGATAGCCAATATTTGATTTGAAACTTCTTTCTGTTGAATTCGCTTGGCCAACAACCGCCTTGTGTTTTCACCATATTCATAGCATTCTGATTTGTATTGATGAAATTTGTTTGCCACCTCAGAGCTTCTACTAGGGCCAGCTGATCAAACAGCCCCCGAATATCACCCTGTTTCATCTTCTGATGATTGAGAGGGTTTTCCCCCTAATCCCAGCTTTAAAAGAATCCCAAATCAAGCCTACCAAAGCCGTTACCCTGTTAATCCCTAAAAACTCTACAATCAATTTGGACATATGAGGATCTAACAAAAGTTTCCTCTCAAAGGTCCAAGGTTTCTTATGACTTGCTATACCCATAACTGGAATATCCAGTACAAGAGTATTGTGGTCCAACATTGCCCTGGGATAGTTTTCAATCCCCACCTGTCCCGCAGAAATAATGGAAACAAAAAAATAGTCTAGCCGAAATAATTTATTGTGTGGGGTGGAATAGAAAATAAAGCCTGGCTCTGGGGATTTGAGTTAAGCCCAAACATCCACCAGGCCATGATCCTTTACCAACCATTGAAGAGCCCTCTCAGGTCATTATGTACATCTACTTGGATATTTAAATCTCCACACAAAATGAGATGGTGTGTCCAAAAGGCCAACTCTATATTCAGAAAATCAAACACACCTGCCTCATCAGTGTTGGGGCCATATATTTAGCAGACCATAAACTGGGCACTCCCAACCCCACACTCGACAATGGCTCATCGACTAAATTTGTCTTCCTTAACCCATTTAGAGGAACACATTGCTTTATTTGCTTATTGTGCCACTCCCCTTGGTGTTAACCCTTAAAGAGTATAACAACATGTGGTATGTAGTTCCTCGAAAATAAGGGTGAAGAGAGAGTGTGTGTGTGTGGTAGAGGGGGGAATTCCACTTGTAGGAACTAGGGTCCTCACACACCAAGCAAGCTAGGTGTCATGCTTCATCATATGGACCTGCCCCTCGTCGGGTCGGCGCTGCAATACCCGACGGGCACCCGTACAGGGGTTCTTGAGCGGGGATCTTTTATTCCAAGCCGTATGGTGAAGTGCGTGTGTGGGGCCTCTACGGTGTAGATGTGGGTGAGTGGTGATGGTTAAAACAAGTTGGATAGTCCAAAAACAAGACTTTATTAAAGTTGGCTATCCACCTGACTAAAAACAAATGAAGAGTGGCAGCTTGCTGTCTTAATGATTCAGCTCAGCTTTGCTCATCTCTGGTGGTCAACATGTTTCATGCCCTGCGGTCCTATCGATCCTTGGCATTTCATCAGGACCTAACGTGAATAAAATCTATCTACACTGTGTGGAGGGTGCAAATACTACCTACCACTAAGAGAACAGTCTTCTCAATTTCGTTAGGTGATCTAAGAGAAAAAATATAAGATACCACAATATGTTTCAAAATTTGAAGAACATAGTTCTCTATCGTGTCAAACTCTCTCTGTAAACGTGCTTCATAAATACATTTTGTATAGGAACAGAAGACTAGGGAGGTAGTGTGCAGAAGCACGTGCGAATATCTCTTATATTTAGCTAATCACAAAAGTGGGAGCAACATCCTGTGGGGCAGGGCTACTCACCACAAGTAGTGTCACCACTAGTTCCCATCCGTGTTCAAGCGGGGTTGAGACACCAAGATTCTAGTGTCCTAATCACTTGCCCCTGTGATATGAAATATGTGGGGATGACCCTGAGAGCTGTCAAAACATGCATAACAGAACACAAAAGCAATGTGAGATGCCAAAGGGTCACTACCAAACTATATACCCACTGTAATGAAAGAAACCACACACCAGATTCGTTAAAATGGTTAGTGTTAGAGTCCCATCCGATGATTACACAAAATGCACTTCTCAAGATGGAACAGAGATGGGTGCACCAGCTTAAAACGGATCAGGAAGGTCTTAACGACCAAATTCCGTGGGCCTTACTTAATAACAGATAGACCAGTCAGTATTGAGGCCACTGTACAGGTCCCCTTTACACCCACTTGTTTGTTACACCTCTACCTGATGGTTTTGACACCACTTGCATCCTGAAACATTACCTAGTGAGTCAAGCGGTGATACATCTGTGAAAGACACCTCCACTTGACGACACCGACATCACATGGAACCTGCTACATTGCATAGAGAGGATAGTAATTGTACAACTGAGATAATCCCCAGCACACCAGCTTGGTTCATCTCTGTTTTTAAAAAAAAAATTTTTTTTTACTCAAACGCCTTGTTTTTCCTGCAAGCCTCTTTTAATATATGCCTTACCCAGAATCACTTACATGGCTGTAGACTTCAGTGGATACTTTCTTTTATTCTCTTATCCAACACTGTAAGATGGCCGCCGACTTTTTGCGGTCTTTCTGATTCCAACATCTATTTCATAATGACCACCGTCCTATGGGCGGTTGTCACCCTGGAATTACACATTTGGATTACCATCTTTTAGTTACACATGTGAGTCGTAGACATGGCAGTTACAGGTTAGTTTTTATGAGGCTTACATTTGATATTTGGGCCTTCCTGCCCTTGGGAGGCACTCTCTATTAGGACATAAGTGCCACTCTAAGATGGCCGCCGACATTCGGCGGTGGGTCATGTGACCTGCTGCAATCAGGAAGCTGAATAGGCCACACCTACACCGATTGGTATTTAAACATGGCCCGCCACTGGTGTTGTCCTTCCCGGTTGAAGTGACGTGGGGGTAGGTTTGCAGCCGACTGGAGCAGCTGTCAGATGTAAGTACTAAACCACGGGGTTGCTTTCCAGTACTCCTATCCTTAGGGAATTGTTGGGGGCCTGTTGACGGGGACTGTTGACTGTAATGATGGTGTGACCGACCCATTACCCCCTCAACCTACCTATGTACCGAGTGGTGGCTGCACTCCTTGGTGATAACTTGCAGGAATAGCGTTTAGCGCTAGCACACACCATTGCGGTTGCGCCCCACATTGAGCCATACATGCTGAGTGGGGTCCCTGGTATAATCAACTATACATTGCAGTGACATCCCGTGGACGGCCCCTTTTTACCCTTCAAACATGGGTTATGTGGATCACGACCGTGTCGAGGTCCCTGCCGCGTTATGTTGCGACTTCTTCTCACGTGGCACTGCTGTCCTTGTCGCCCTTAGGACACTAGAATCTTGGTGTCTCAACCCCGCTTGAACACGGATGGGAACTAGTGGTGACACTACTTGTGGTGAGTAGCCCTGCCCCACAGGATGTTGCTCCCACTTTTGTGATTAGCTAAATATAAGAGATATTCGCACGTGCTTCTTCACACTACATCCCTAGTCTTCTGTTCCTATACAAAATGTATTTATGAAGCACGTTTACAGAGAGAGTTTGACACGATAGAGAACTATGTTCTTCAAATTTTGAAACATATTGTGGTATCTTATATTTTTTCTCGTAGATCACCCAACGAAATTGAGAAGACTGTTCTCTTAGTGGTAGGTAGCATTTGCACCCTCCACACAGTGTAGATAGATTTTATTCACGTTAGGTCCTGATGAAATGCCGAGGATCGATAGGACCGCAGGGCATGAAACATGTTGACCACCAGAGATGAGCAAAGCTGAGCTGAATCATTAAGACAGCAAGCTGCCACTCTTCATTTGTTTTTAGTCAGGTGGATAGCCAGCCATAATAAAGTCTTGTTTTTGGACTATCCAACTTGTTTTAACCATCACCACTCACCCACATCTACACCCTAGAGGCCCCACACACGCACTTCACCATACGGCTTGGAATAAAAAATCCCCGCTCAAGAGCCCCTGTACGGGTGCCCGTCGGGTATTGCAGCGCCGACCCGACGAGGGGCAGGTCCATATGATGAAGCATGACACCTAGCTTGCTTGGTGTGTGAGGACCCTACTTCCTACAAGTGGAATTCCCCCCTCTACCACACACACACACTCTCTCTTCACCCTTATTTTCGAGGAACTACATACCACATGTTGTTATATGCTTGCTAGGGCACGTATGTTGGACCTCTTATAAAGCCCTTCTTGTCCCCCTATTGATGTAGATAACCCTTAAAGAGTGCAAGCCAATAATGAAAAACCCAGATCTTTTAACCACCCCTGCTTATGCCACGGAATATGAGTCTTAAGTAGAAAGACCGGTTCAATGACAAAATATCGACCCACAAAATATCCCATACACAAATAATGTGACATAAATATCGGTTAAAAATATCGTTATGCTATACTTAACCCCTTTGCTGCTAGGCCTTTTCCCTCCTGTGCTAAGCCTTTTTTTGGCTATTTGGGGTAGTTCGCGCTTAGGCCCCTGTAACTTTTTGACCAGATAAGGTATCCACGCCAAATTTGCGTCCTTTTCTTCCAACATTATGGGGATTCTAAAGGTACCCAGGGTTTGTGGATTCCTCTGGAGGGGACCCAGAAATTTGCCAAAATACACCTAAATTTTGGTGTTTTTTGGGAAAAATGGGAAAAAAGTACTGCAAATGAAAGCATCTGGTTTTTTCCCTGCAAATGGTATCAACAAAGGGTTTGTGGGGCTGAAATCACAATTTTCCCAGCTTTCAGGGACTGACAGACTTTTGTCAGAAAACCAACATTTTTTAAACAGTTTTTGCATTTTACTGGGACATAGCCTATTTTTGCTATTTTTTGTGCTTTCAACCTTCTTGCAGTTAATGGTAGAAATGGGTATGAAAGCAATAATGGATCCTGAAAAGCTATACATTTTTGAAAAGTAGACAAAGTTCTGAATTCAGCAAGGGGTCATTTGTGTAGATCCTTCAAGGTTTCTTTATAGAAACTAACAGTTGAAAATAGGAACAATTGAAAATGAGTTTAAAAAAACAGCCATTTGTGCCAACGTTTTCACCTGTAACTTCTTCTAATTATGACAGATGTTTGAAAGCAATATGCCGTTACATCCACTGGACTTTTCTGGTTGTGGGGATATATAGGACTTGTAGGTTCACCAAGAACCCGACGAACCCATAGCCAATAACTGAGCAGCATCTTGCAATGGTTTTTTAGTATGTACCGGGCATATAGCAATTAATTTGGGAAAATATATATAGTGAAAAATCGGGATGAAAGACACCTATGTATTTCTGAAATTGGAACAAAATATAGAGTTTAGCAACGGTAGCTATTTGCACATTTCCGAAATTGTGAGTACCCAAACTAGCATGAGAATTATAGGACATTTTTCAAAGTGACTTCTTTTTTACACATTGTCTTTCATTTGGAAGGCAGAAATGCATCGAAAGTCAATAGGTAATAACAGTTGCTCTACAATTCTGTGTTACCCTAAGTCTCTCGATAAAAATGGTATCTCACTTGTGTGGGTAGGCCTAGTGCCCGCGACAGGAAACGGCTCAAAACGCAACGTGGACACACTTCATTTTTACAGTGAAAACTGACCCTTTTTTTGCAAAGTGCCTAGCTGTAGATTTTGAACCCTAGCTCTGCCGGCACCTAGGGAAACCTAGCAAACCTATACATTTTCAAAAACTAGACACCTAGGGGAATCGAGGATGGGGAGACTTGTTTGGCTCTCACCAGGTTCTGTTACCCAAAATCCCTTGCAAACCTCAAACTTTGTAAAAAAAAACACATTTTCCTCACATTTCTGTGGTGGAAAGTTGGGGAATCTGTGTGGATCCACAAAATTCCACCCAGCCCGCATTCCCCAAAGTCTTCCAAGAAAAATGGTACCTCACTCGCGTGGGTGGATCAAGTACCCGCGACAGGCAAGGGCCCGAAACTTATTGAGGAGACATCAAAATTACCTATCACAAAACAACCTGGTTTTGCAAGGGGGGTCACCTGGGTTTTTGGCCCCGGGCTCGGCGGCCATCTTGGGAAATGTTAGAAATGGGATTTCTGGTTGGCTAGGGCAAGCGCCTAAGCCAGGCAGAAACCATCACTCTAGTCAGGGTAAGGGAGTTACACACCGAAGATAACCCCTTCTCACCCCCTTGGTAGCTTGGCACGAGCAGTCAGGCTTATCCCAGAGGCAATGTGTAAAGCGTTTGCGCAACACACACACACCGCAGCGACACACTAGGCACACCAAAAAAGAAACTCCACACAAGGTTATATCAAAAATAGCCTTTGTATTATTCATAAAACACATTAGAACGCGATCACAAATATATATACACTGTGCCACCAGGCACTAGGTATGGCTTTACAGGGGATTATATACATTACAGGGCCAATCGGGCCACTGTCATCACCATTAGAACAGGTAAGTAATAAAACAACCCATAACTACTGTAAAAGGCACCTAGCATAAACACGTTATGCATCAATCACATTAGGCATAAACCCTGAGCATGGATATCGTAATTACATTAGGCCCATTTTAGGCATAACCATCACAATTAGTGAGAACAACCAGTAACTACTGTAAAGGTACACTTAGCATTTAGGCAACATCCTAATTAGCAGTACACCATAGCATCACCCATCATGCCCCTCTTAGGTACAGACATAACTGCACCTTATGTCACACATTATAACCACATCATAGAGACAGTAACCCCGTACACTATGGCATACACATAATCAGCAGCAGTGCACCTTCCAACATTATTAGCGCGCACATAGCCTCAGCACATCAGGCCTATAACTCTGGGGAGCCCTGATTCACCTAGAGGGCATACTCCCTGTCCCGACCCCTGCATTGCCATGCAGTATTACCAGGGAGGTTCCTTACTACTCCTGGACTAGGGGGCCTCCGTCAAGGCTTACCCCGGGTGTCCGAAATCACAACAATGCCCCCCTGGTCAGGCTTCCCCAGCTCGGTGTCCCCCCCTCACACGGGGCCTACAACCTGACCCCTCCTGGCTGCCGATGCAGCACAAAAAAAGTGCGTAATGTAAAAGGGGCAGGGTGCGACTCACCCTGGTCTCCTAAAAGAAAAGAATGCCCCCACGTTGCAGCTGCCGCGAACTGGCGGTACAGCTGAGTGCAAAAGGCTGGGCACCGACAGTGCCTTGTGAGCCCCACTCACCGGGGCTCTTCCGGTGCCACTAACAGGCACCAGCAGGCACCAACAATGCTCAACTTCAGCCCCACTCACCTGGGCCTCTCCTGTGCGGCCAAAAAGAAAATCAGGAGGGAGCCACAGCTCCGATCCTCTCGCTCCTCACACACAGCTGCCCACGATCTGGCGGTGCAGCTGCTAACACTGGCCTCCCGTTGTGCCAGCTCTTTCGCCAGGACACGGCGGTAGCGGGACACGGAGCGAAGTCTCCGTCGGCGTCATTCCCTTCGCCTCACCTTCTCCCGCAGCAGTCTCCATCTGGCTTCCTTTGCCCGGGCATGCCCTAGGTCAGGCTTTCCTCGCCTGACTTCCTGTTGGAGGCAGGAAGAGCCCACGAGGCTCCGTCTCTCCTGCCGGCCGGCCCGGGCACGTCCTGCCCTCAGGTTCTGTGTTTACCGCACTGGCCCTGCCCACAGTCAGACTAAGTCTCCGCCTGACTTCCGGGCCGCCTCCATCAGTTGCCAGGCAACGCTTGCGGCTCCGGCGGCATTCTCTGGGCACCAAAAATGCGGGGTAGGCTCCCGCCCTCCTTCTGGCTTCAGCTCTCGTCACGGCAACGTTGGAGCACCCGTCTTGGGCACTGGAAATACCAATGAAAAGCACCGATCACGCGCTTCTGGTTGGTGACACAGCGCCGAGGGGCACATCAGTGGCAAAGTGCTCCTCACACTCTAGGGTGGTGCTTCCAACACAGTCCTCACCGCGCTTCTGGTGGGTAGGCAAAATGCCCCACACGCTTGACTGCAGTATAAGCCCACACCTGAGTTCAGGCAAATCAACTCCAGCGTGCACTCAGCCCAGATTCAGGGCCCTGCAGCACTCCTGGAAGGGTGCTGGGGGACACGCAGACAGGGAGCAGCCAGGCAGGCCAGGACCAGGGGCATCAAAAAAAAAAAAGGGGGGGGGGCAGTCCTTCTCTGAGCCCACCAGAATAGTCCAGTCCCTAGGCGGTTCCTCCTGGCCGTCCCACGCAGTGCCTTCTTCAGTTCCAAGCAAGTCCTTCAGCAGCCTCCTGGCCGCAGGCTTCAAGTAAGCACCCAGCAGCCCCCTTTCATGGGGTCACAGCCCCAACACTTATAGCCCTTAGTGTCTTTGTTCTCCCCCTGCCACAGGGCTCTTCGCCCGGTCCAAACCAGTTCTGGGGGCACTCAAACCTTTCTCTAAAGGTGCACCACCACCCCCTTTGTCAGTGTTGGCTCTGGCCCCAGACACACCACAGGGGGGCGGAGCCAGCATTGTGAAAGGCAGGCACAGTCCCATTAAGTCCCAGGTGCTACTCCTCCCACCACTCCAAATGCAGATGGGCTTATTCAGCCTAGCGCTGACTCACCCAGCCCCTGTCACTCCAGAGCCAGACATGCAATACACATCAGGCAGGCACAAAGACACATAGCACACTGAAATGCCCACTTCTAAAAGTGGCATTTCTAAGATAGGGATAATAAATCTGCGAACGCCATTGCGCAGCATTTATTACCACTATTCCAAACATACCAAACTTGACCACTCTACTTCTCTCAGATCAGGAATTACCACTGAAACACATAACAAGGAATCCCCAATGCATTCCTATGAGAGGGCAGCCTCACAGTAGTGAGAAACCAAAATGGCTGTTTGTCACTACCAGGACATGCCACACAGTTAAGGCACATGTCCTACCTTTTACCTACAATGCACCCTGCCCATAGGGCTAGCTAGGGCCTACCTTAGGGGTGACTGATATGTAGTAAAAGGGGAGTCACAGACGTGGCACTCATTTTATGTGCCACGTCGCAGTGGCAGTAAAGTGCGTGCGCAGGCCCTGCAATAGCAGAGGCCTGAGACAGGTTTGAAAGGCTACTTTGGTGGGTGGCGTAATCAGCGATGCAAGCCCACCAGTGGCATTTAATTTACTGGCCCCAGGTATATGAAATACCACATTACTGGGGACTGACAGGTAAATTAAATTAGCCAAACAGGTGTAAACCATTCTTACCACGTTTTACCATAGGGAGAACATGCACTTTACACTGGACAGCAGTGATAAAGTGCCCAGAGACCTAAAACCACCAACACCAGGTCATACAAAATACTAGGAGGAAGGCAAAAAGTTCAGGGATGACCCTGCAAAAGGGGCCAAGTCCAACAGGAAACCTACCAAACCCACACATTTCTGAAAAATAGATACCCGGGGGAGTCCAGTGAGGTATGGCTTGCGTGGACCCCCCAACGTTTTCCTACCCAGAATCCCCTGCAAACCTCAAGTTTAGCTGGAAAAAATCACATTTTTCTCAAATTTCTGTGTTGGAAAGTTCTGGAATATCCATGGATCCACAAATTTCCTACCACCCAGCGTTCCCCTAGGTCTCCCGATAAAAATGGTACCTCACTCACGTGGGTGGGTCAAGTACCCGCGACAGGCAAGGGCCCAAAACGTATTGATTAGACATAAAAAGTACCTATCACAAAACAACCTGGTTTTGCAAGGGTGGTCACCTCTGTTTTTGGCCCCGGGCGCGGCGGCCACCTTGGGAAACTACCAAACCCACCCTTCTGAAAACTAGACACCTGGGGGAGTCCAGCGAGGTATGGCTTGCGTTGTTCCCCCAAGGTTTTCCTACCTAGAATCCCCTGCAAACCTCAAATTTAGCTGGAAAAAAACACATTTTCCACATATTTTTGTGTGGAATCACGGTGCCGGCACAAATGTACTACCCCACAGCGTTCCCCTTAGTCTCCTGAGTAAAATGATACCTCACTTGTGTGGGTGTCCAATGCAGAATTGGCTAAAAACCTATTTTTAAAAACAATTAGCACTTAGAATTCTCGGTGCTATACCCTTAATCCCTATGTTTTTGGCTCTTCCCAGTCACAGGCCCTTGCCGCACCCACACAAGTGAGGTATCATTTTACTCGGAAGACTGGGGGGAACGCTGTGGGATAGGACATTTGTGCTGGCACTGTGATTCCACACATACATATGTGGAAAATTTGTTTTTTCAGCTAAATTTGAGGTTTGCAGTGGATTCTGGGTAGGAAAACGTTGGGGGATCCACCGTGACATGGCGCTGAAGTGAAGATCTGGGTCAGGCATTTGCGGACCCCCGCCCCCCCCCGCTGGAGAGACAGCAACAGAGGAGGCACAGCCGGTGAGAGGCGCAAGAACTACACAGTGAACGCCGCGACTAACAGACGGCCGGTGTGACGGCAACCCCCGGGACCGCAGACACGAAAATCAGCGGGAGGTGGTGAGCGGCGCAAGATCCGGACGGCGGCGGAGGTCTGCGGCCTACAGCAACTAGCAATGAGCGGGGTGGCGCGGTGCTGAAGCGGTGGGCCGGGTCGGGTGCTGACGGCCCCCCCACCCCGCTGAGGGGAGAGCGGCGGAAAAGGAAGATCTGCGGCCCACGGCGACGAGCACCGCGACGCGGAGCCGAAGTGAAGATCTGGGTCAGGCTCTGGGTCAGACACCTGCGGGCCCTCGCCCCCCCCCACTGGAGGGACAGCAACGGGGGCGGCGCGGCGGCCTACCTGGAGACACGGACGTGGCCATTGGACATTCCGATCCCGACGAGAATGCAGTGAGTGTTGAGGCCGGGCAGAACGCGCAATAGCAGCGAGTGCGTCCAGTACCGCAGGGGGAGAGCTCTCACTGGACGGCGAGGGAGCTGAGAGCGGCGACACCGGCGATCCGGATTTTGTACAGGGCCCCTACCGCAGAGTAGCGAGTAATAGCGGGTGAGACGCCAGGAGAGACCCGCGCAAGTACAGTAGCCCATTCTAAAAGGGAACTCAAACCAACACAAAACGGTTGAATTTGAGCAGTGGGGCAATCAGGACTGGTCAGGCGAGAGGGTTTGGCGCCAGAGCGGAGTGGGCAGCTCATACCAGATGCAAGGGTCCTCCCCACACCTCAATACAGGGAGCGCACAACCTGCATTAAATGACCACGAGGCGCACATCTAGCTGGCAACACAACTGCGGAGCGGAAACAGACATACAACCGCCAAAGCGTACGAGAGAACGGCGGAATTGGTGTAGAGCTGCGATGGGGAAACCAGACACCAAACAAGCCAGGCTCTCCTTTGACAAACGAGCAACACGCCAACAGGTCCCCCCCTCTACGCAGCTAACCACGGTCCCCGAAACACAAATGGACTCGGATCAGGACGAGGACATCAGAGCACTGATGCGTGAGGTGCGAGGGAGCTTGCGGGCGATAGACACTAAGCTGGACAGCATGGCACTGCGGATGGACCAGATGTCTCAACGACTAGATAAACATGCCGGACGCCTGGACACGCTTGAACAGCGGGTGTCCGACTCGGAAGACCGGCAGGAAACGTCAAAGGGTAACTTGCACCAGATGGAGCGGGTGCTGGACGTGATACGAGCGCGAGCGAGACTTGGAGGCGAGGTCACGACGTAATAACGTGCGTATCACTGGCGTCCCTGAGACAACCAATATCCAAAATATGGAGAGATACGTGGAGGACATGCTTCGTGAGTTATGTGCAGATTAACTTTCCCCAATGTTTCTGGTAGAAAGGGCGCATCGTACCCTCGGTCCTAGGCCTGTGGCAGGAGCGACGCCACGGCCCATCTTGGCGCGCCTGCTCAACTACAGGGACAGGGACACAGTGCTAAGAGTGGCCAGAGTGAAAGGCGATACGCACTACCAAGGGAATAGGATTGCCATCTTCCCCGACTTCACACAGGCGGTGCAGGCTGCACGGTGAGAATTTATCCCCGCCAAAAAACTACTACAACAAACGGGTACCAAATATGCCATGATGTACCCAGCGAAGCTAAGGGTGCAAACGGAGGGAAAACCAATGTTTTTCACAGACGCCGGCGCAGCGCTGACGTTCGCAAAGCAGAATATGAAGAAACACCGCACCCGGGAAGCTAAGCCCTCGCACGCCTCTGATCCGCAGATGAGTGACAATGATTGAATTGTGGGATGGGGGGTGGTCTGCTACTTGGTGCATAGGGGGAAATGGCACGCAGTAGTCTCTACTAATTAAGTAGTTCAACCGTATCTCCAGACGCCTGTCGATATAGGGGGATACACTTTGAGACGCTGATAGGTGTGGGTGTCCTCCTCAAAGGCTCTGCCACCCTGTCCGAGAGTGACAGGGAGTATGCAGGCAACTCCACGCCCCCATGGGATGATTCCCTGTTACACAATGTTTAGTTGGGGACAATATTGGGGGTTCTGCTTCAAGGGGGGCGCACAACCTGATTGGGGGGTTGGTGTGGGAGGGGGGTGGGGTGTAATGTTGTTGTTGTTTTTTGTTACCAGATACAGTACACCTCAGCAACCAATCTTAATGTTAACACCAGAAGGTATCCACACCCAGAACGACCTAGCAGACCTGGACACACACTAATAGATCATGGCTAAACTCTCCTGCCTCACTTGGAACGTACGGGGCCTGAATGACCACCGCAAAGTCCGGCTTATACACTCTTACTTAAACAGGCATGCAGTCGATATTGGTCTCTTACAGGAGATACACTTGAGAGAACCGGCGGGTGCTCGGCTGGCCATGACCGGATGGGGTGAGATTCACACTGCAGGGTATTCCAGCTACTCTCGTGGAGTGGCGATCCTTATACGCAGGGGGGTGCCTTCGCAAACGAAACAGGCGATACGTGATACTTAATATTACAGGGCACATTATTCCACCGGGCAGTAATAATAGTCAACATATACGGCCCAAATGTTGATGACCCAGGGTTCTTTCGTGACGTGTGGCACAGGGTCCAATCGTTAGGAGATGCATCGGTCCTATGGGGCGGAGACTTTAATATCACGCTAGCACCACACATGGACAGGGAGGGAGCATCACGGGTTCATCATCCCCAGGCGACAGCGGCACTACTACACATAATACAAGACTACGGCCTGGTAGATTCCTGGAGAGTGCTACATCCGGCGGCCAGGGAGGGAACCTGCATCACACATCACCGACATGCCTGGTCTAGACTCGATTTCTGGCTGCTCACTAAAGATATACAGGGCTGGACGCAGACAGTTACACACTATGCTAGGACTCTTTCAGACCACGCACCGGTGGCTCTGAATCTTGACATCCCAAAGCCATATCAGCAGCCATTTTAGTGGCGACTCCCTCCCCACGCTTTACTAGACTCTGCATTCTGCGAAAGTTTGAGAACACATATACAAGAATATTTCGAACATAACACTGGATCGGTCTCATCGGCTGGCACATTATGGGACGCCTTTAAGGTGGTGGTGCGCGGCTATTGCATAGCCGGACAGTCCGGAATACTCCGCGATATACGGAACAGCCTAAATAAACTGGAGCGAGAACTGCGTGAGCTAGAAAACCAATACTCTGAATCCCCGTCCCCCTCGGTATTAGCACGTATACGCTCACAGCTCACGGCATTCCAAGAGGAAGCGGAGCGAGAAACCAAATTCCTCCATAAATCCGCTCAGGCGCGCAGGTACGGTGAGGGCGACAGACCGGAGAAAACACTGGCCAACCTCTTGCGCACCCCGAGAGGGTCCACCTGTATTACAGAATTGACTACCGAAAATGGGGAGGTGGCTCGCTCACCACCGGAGATCTTGGCCACAATGCGGAGTTATTATGCACATTTATATACTTCAACCTCGGAACCTGGTGACGACATCCTCCGCGCCTATTTCGACTCCATTGAGTTGGTGTGGTTTAACAACGCCTACCGGGCATATATGGAGATCCCTTACACTGTGGAGGATGTCAAGCGGATCATAGGCGGGCTCCCAGCGGATAAGGCCCCTGGGGCCGATGGACTGACGGCCAGATTTTATAAAGAATATGCTGACCTGCTCGCGCCGAGGCTCTTGGCGACATACCAGGAGGCCATGGAGTCGGGCACCTTACCGGCCTCCATGCGCGAGGCCATAATTATCACAGTCCTGAAACCAGACAAGGACCCGCAATACTGTGACTCCTACCGCCCTCTCTCCCTGATTAACTTAGACCCGAAGATATACGCAAAACTCCTCGCCACTCGAATGCAACCGCTGCTCCCCCTGATTGTAAGACCGGACCAGTCGGGTTTTGTACCGGGCCGGTCAACGTCGCATAATTTGCGTACACTGTTTGCCCTGATGCATCACCTTGCACCGCAGATCCCCGCTATAGCGGCGTTACTGGACGCCACCAAGGCGTTCGACTCCTTGGAGTGGGGATTCCTGTTTCCATTACTTCAACGCATTGGCCTAAGCCCTATCTTCATTCACCAGATCAAGTTACTTTATACCATGCCTACGGCGCGCTTAAGAGTCAATGGCATGATATCCGGACCCATAGCCATTACGAGGGAACGAGACAGGGCTGCCCCTGTCTCCGCTACTTTTGCGATAGCCACAGAGCCGCTCGCGGCACGAATCAGACAACACCACACACAGCGGGGTATCGGGATCACCACTAGAGGGCTGACGATATCTCTATATGCCGACGATGTCACTATCTATATGACAAACCCTAAGGACAATCTGGGACCCATGACAAGGGAACTGATCCGATACGGAGAACTTTCGGGGTACGGATTAATTGGGGAAGTCGGTAATTGTTCCTCTGACACAGAGCACTAAACCCTTTGACACGGACTATCCGATTGCATGGGCAACAGGGCCAACACGATACTTGGGAATATGGATCAGTACTGAGTTAAACGACATCTGGACGGAGAACTATGGGAAAGTGGTACACTGGATAACGGAGAGGGTACACCGTTGGAAGGCGCTCCCACTGTGACTGATCGAGCGTATAGCAGTGACCAAAATGATTATACTGCCCAAGCTGTTGTACCTTTTCATAAATGTGCCTATCCCCCTGACTTCTCATTTTTTTTAAACGTTGCGGTCCCTCATGATAGAGCTGGTGTGGGCGGGACGACAACCCAGGATCTCATGGGAAGTATTGACACTCCCACAGTCCCAGGGAGGGCTGGCGGCCCCTGATTTTGCACTTTACGCCTACTGCGCTCAGGCGCAGTTCCTGCACTACTGGGTACACCCAACGCCCTTCCAACCGCACGTAGCGATTGAGATGGATAGAGCGGCGCCGTTACCGCTAGGCACGGCAGTATACCAACCTTATAAGAGACCACGGAATGAAATCGATACGGTCGAGGCGCTGCGCTGGGCGTGGACAGGGCTGCGCATGCAAGCGAACCTAGAGCTCTTATACGCCCCCTCTATGCAATTGGCCAGTAACCCACAAATACCCCCTATGGGGGAACGAAGTGCACGGGACCGTGCAGCCTCCTTGCAGCTCCGGGCCGGCAAAGACCTCTTTCCCGACGACACATTTCTCACACTACAGCAGATGTGCGGGTCAACGGCCCCTACTGCGGCAGATATGCTGCTCTATTACCAACTACGGGCCGCATGCAGAAAAAAATATAACACGTTCCCAAACCCCCCTCCAACATTGCCGGCATTGGAAAACGTATTGGAGGTAGCACATGGTCGCAAATTAATCACTCGTTTATACAACACAACACAGCGCGACTTTCCAATCACTACACCGAAGGCGAGGGCGGCATGGGTTGAGGATCTGGGGGAGGACATAACAGATGACCAGTGGAAGTTAATCTGTGGCCAACTGCAGATGCTGTCCTCTAATTACCGACTCAGACTGTTACATTTTAAATACATGCACCGTCTCTACTGCGCCCCGGTGCAGCTGCGCCGTATGGGACTGATGCAAGATGATTGCTGCTGGCGGTGCGGGGCCGCGTGCGCAACCTTTCTACACATGGCATGGCGGTGCCGCCCAGTGGCTAACTTCTGGACGCATATATTACAGCTAATCCATGACATAACGGGACAAGAGATACCCTGTACACCACTGATGGCGGTGCTGGGTGACATAACGGTAGTTCCCCCCAAACACCGGAAATTGACGGCCATGCTCCTGCTCATGGCTAAACGCCAGGTGGCGCTCAAATGGAGGGCTGCCCATCCGCCCACAGTGAAAGAATGGGTTACAAGTGTCACTCACTGTAAGACTCAGCTGGAAAACTACTGGGAGCTAATCCCAACAAGGTCCCGTCCCAGGGACTTTTGGGGCCCGTTTACTGACTGGCTCACCACTGTGCAAACAGCAGAATTCTAACGAGATCACAGAAAGAGAGGAGTGCCCTTGCGGGAAGGCCCGGAACATAACAGACCTTTTAGCAGTTCAGGGAGTGAACACTGCATGTTGGGGGTGGGGGGGACGGTGATGCCGGCCGCAATGCACTGTGATATGAAAGTTATATGTACTGGGATGCCATTACTTGGTGGATGCCGCTACATCACCAGGTTGCTGCAGCTGAAATTTGTACTGCTGATGGTCGTTGTTATGATTATTTGTGTTGTCTTTTAATTAACAAATGCCAATAAAAAAAAATAAAAAAAAATGATATTGGCCACGATCTTTTAACGGTACCGCACTCACGGGCCATCACAGATGCCGTCTGCAGTGACAGCGGTTCGTCGGAGGAGCCTTGCCCCATTTTTCAGCTCAGTAAGTCTGGGCTTCCCAGCCTCTCAGAATTATTTCTGCTATATGATGTTGGCGCAGGCAAGCTTACTTTATTCTGCTTCCCCCTCTTTTTCAGACCAATGCGAGCTTTAACACAAGCAAATCCCTGTGGATTGCTTTGGTCACAGTGTTACAATTTGGTAAGCCCGCTACATATTGGGGCGGGGACATTTATCTTTAATCACCATCATCAGTCTTGACTAACTAGCTTCAGTGACCTTTTGTATGTGTATACCAGCTGTCGCATCTCCATATACCCCATTTTTGGTATTAGTGCACTTAATAGTATTAAGTGATGTCATCATCGTTTTTAGTAACCAGCACTACTGCCGTCAGTTTAGAAGTTATTTAAGTAGTGTTTCACTGAGCTTTGTGATAACGGCTTGACGCCGCTTTTCGCTAAGAAGACTTAGGAAAGAAATTTATGGATATCTTGTCATTCTGCATGCCTGGGAACCCCATTAACATAGCAGTCGTTTTGTATCTTGATTATTTGGACATCATGATATTGGAGTCCTCTTCTACTTAAGATTTAGTTGTCACTTTTCTTGCAAATATCATAGCTCTGTGTTATTTCAATTTTACGTAATATATTTTTTAACGCTTTGCGGGCTATTTTCTGATTCAGAATATTTAGACAACATTCTATACATGGCTCTTCTTGGTAGAATGCTCAGTTTTTATTTTTCACTCGTTTTTTACCTCAGTTATCGTGACGATTCAACCTACACGCTGTTGTTTAAATTCATGGAATTTCTTTCGTTTCAGTTTGGACATACTTTAAGCTCTTGAATAGCTTTCTTTCCGGAGTCTATGACCAGGAAGGTTTTTATCCTTTATTGACTTAACCAGGGTTAGGAATTCCATTTGGAATACACATAAGTAAGTCTTAAACGATTACTTTTCATTCACCAAATCTGTTTAACTCTTTTTTGTGGTGGTGTGTCACTTTTTAGATCTTTCACATAGGTGTGGTTTTACTCTTTTTATATAACTGGCTTGATTTCCAACAGGGCCAGTCACTGGTTTCCTTTCTCTTTTTTTCTCACAGGTGTGTTTCTTTTTCTTTTAGTCTGAACATTTATTGATATATTATTAATGGAATATTTCGTTTGTGCAGGGGGCATACAACACTTTTAATTCACCGTCCTGAAGATGGTCTGAAGGATGTATACACCACAAAGACCGAAACGTTGACAACCTCATCTATTTCCTCAGTGATTTATTTTCCCATAGGAATTGATTTCTGTACCGATCAGGCTCATTTTCTGTTTTTGTATTTGTTTGGAATAGATGCTCACACTAATGACCCTGAGGTATATGTTTTTGCATATTATCTGTTAACCTCGGCCATTGTGTATTGTTCCAGTCTTGTGTACCCTTTCTTGTTTACATTAAAAAAGTTTGTATCTTGAAAAACTCACACCCGTTCGAAGAGTATCTCTGGTAGATTTATTGTGACACAAATGAACTAATTGAATTGTTGATTGTTCAATTGTAAGTTACCGGCTGGGACTTACCAACATTGTTGTATATTTCAAACTGTTGAACTAAGTACATTGAAAGAAATCCCTTGCAGGCACAGTTACTTATCAATAGTTTCCCAAGATGGCTGCCGAGCCCGGGGCCAAAATCCCAGGTGACCCCCTTGCAAAACCAGGTTGTTTTGTGATAGGTAATTTTGATGTCTCCTCAATACGTTTTGGGCCCTTGCCTGTCGCGGGTACTTGACCCACACACGCAAGCAAGGTACCATGTTTATCGGGAGACCTGGGGGAACTCTCGGTGGTAGGAAATTTATGGATCCATGCAGATTCCTGAACTATCCCACACAGAAGTTTGAGAAAAATTTGATTTTTTCAGCTAAATTTGAGGTTTGCAGGAGATTCTGGGTAGGAAAACGTTGGGGGGCCTACGCAAGCCATACCTCGCTGGACTCCCCCGGGTGTCTAGTTTTCAGACATGTGTGGGTTTGGTAGGTTTCCCAAGATGGCCGCCAAGCCCGAGTCCAAAAACCCAGGTGACCCCCCTTGCAAAACTAGGTTGTTTTGGGATAGGTAATTTTGATGTCTCTTCAATACGTTTTGGGTCCTTGCCTGCCGAGGGTACTTAACCCACCCACGCGAGTGAGGTTTCATTTCTATTGGGAGACCTGGGGGAACGCTGGGTGGTAGGAAATTTGTGGATCCACACAGATTCCAGAACTTTCCATCACAGAAATGTGAGGAAAATGTGTGTTTTTTTTTAATAAAGTTTGAGGTTTGCAAGGGATTCTGGGCAACAGAACCTGGTGAGAGCCAGACAAGTCACCCTATCCTGGATTCCCCTGGGTGTCTAGTTTTCAGAAATGTATTGGTTTCCTAGGTTTCGCTAGGTGCTGGCAGAGCTAGGGTTCAAAACCTACAGCTAGGCAAAAAAAGGGTCAGTTTTCACGGTGAAAATGTGGTGTGTCCATGTTGCGTTTTGGGCCGTTTTCTGTCACAGGCACTAGGCCTACCCACACAAGTGCGGTACCATTTTTCTCTGAAGACTTTGGGGGATGCGGGGTGGGTGGATTTTTGGAGATCCACGCAGATTCCAGAACTTTCCACCACAGAAATGTGAGGAAAATGTGGGTTTTTTAGACAAAGTTTGAGGTTTGCAAGGGATTCTGGGTAACAGAACCTGATGTGAGCCAGACAAGTCACCTCATCCTGGATTCCCCTGGGTGTCTTGTTTTAAAAAATGTATAGGTTTGCTAGGTTTCCCTAGGTGCCGGCAGAGCTAGGGTTCAAAATCTACAGCTAGGCACCTTGCAAAAAAAGGGTCCGTTTTCACTGTAAAAATGTGGTGTCCACATTGCGTTTTGGGCCGTTTCCTGTTGCGGCCACTAGGCCTACCCACACAAGTGAGATACCATTTTTATCGAAACACTTTGGGAAATGCGGGGTGGGTGGAATTTTGTGGATCCACGCAGATTCCAGAACTTTCCATCACAGAAATGTGAGGAAAATGTGTTTTTTTTTACAAACTTTGGGAGGTTTGCAAGGGATTCTGGGTAACAGAACTGGGTGAGAGGCACACAAGTCACCCCATCCTGGATTTCCCTTGGTGTCTAGTTTTCAAAAATGTACAGATGTGCTAGGTTTCCCTATGTGCCGGCTGCGCTAGGGCCCACAATCCACAGGTAGGCACATTGCTAAAAACAAGTCCATGCCTAGTGGGCTTTCTGCCACCCTGGGGGGGGGAATCGAGGGGGGGTTGGCCCCAATATGCCCTCAATGAGGGCAGAATGACTATGGCTATTTGTTTGGGGGGGGAATTGGTATGCTCATTCTGGGCAGCCCCCATGCATAAAAAAAGCCAGCGTAATCGCTGGCGCCTAGTGAGCTCTCTGATGCCCCCTGGGGGCAGATCAGGGGCTACTGCCCCCATCTGTCTCCTGGGGGGGACAGAGAGACTGTGGCATTTTTGGGGACGTGGTGGGGGCATTGGCATGCCTATTCTGGGCAGCCCACACCCCTGAATTAAAAAAAAAATATTCCCTGATGCCTATTGGTCTTTCTGTCCCCCCTGGGAGGCAGATAAGGGGCCTTTGCCCCTATCTGCCACGCAGGGGGCAGAAAGACTGTGGCAATTTTTTTGGGGTGGTGGCTTTGGCATACCCATTCTGGGCAGCCCCCACCCCTATGTATATTAAAAAAACTCCCTGGTGCCTTGTGGGCTTTCTGCCCCCCGGGGGGCAGATCAGGGGCTACTGCCCCATATGCCACCTGGGGGGGGCAGAAAGACTGTGGCATTTTTGGGGGGGCGGGGTGGGGGCATTGGCATGCCCATTCTGGGCAGCCCCCACCCCAAACTTTGGGGGGGAAAAATCCCTGGTGCCTAGCGGTCTTTCTGCCCCCCCCGGGGGGTCAGATAAGGAGCTATTGCCCCATCTGCCTCCCAGGGGGGGCAGAAACACTACCATTTTTTTTTCCGGTGGGGGCATTGGCATGGCCTTTCTGGGCAGCACCCACCCCTACGTATAAAAAAAAAAAAAAACCCTGGTGCCTAGTGGGCTTTAGGGGCTATTGCCCCCATCTGCCTCCTGGGTGGGGCAGAAAGTATTTTGCCTTCTTTGGGGGGGTAGGGTGGGGGCATTGAGATGCCCATTTTGGGCAGCTCCCACCCCTTGCCTATAGAAAAATAATCCCTGCCGTCAAGGGTGCTTTCTAGCCCCCCCGGGGGGGAAGATTGGGGGCTACTGCCCCATCTGCTCCCCAGGGGGGCAGAAAGACTGTCTGTGCCCAAAATGTATGGGGGACCAAAGGCCCTTGCCCAAGGGGCCACTCCCCCCCTCCCTGGTGCTAGTGGGTGGATCCCTGCTTGGGGATCACCCTCCTGGGGTGATCCCCAAGCAGGGATCCACTAGGGAAGGGTACCATTGGAAAGGGTAGATTCTCGACTTTCCAACAATACCTCACCCATGTGTTTCGGTGCTCGGGGGGCTGAAATAGCCCCACAAGCACCGAAACTGTGAAACTGAAACTAATTTTCAGTTTCGTTTTCATTGCAATGACGATCGCGCGCCATGCGTGCGATCGTCATTGCAAGGAAAACCAAAAATAGGCCTGGGGAGGTTGGGAAAGCTCTTCCCCTCCTCCCAAGGCAAAAAAAACCAAGCATTGGCATAGCCAATAGGTCTCGCCTTTGGGACCTTATAAGTGTTTAGTTATCTAGCACAATATCCTTGGTGCAACAACATCAAGTGTTGCATGGCTAAACACTTATAAGGTCCCAAAGGCGAGACCTATTGGCTATGCCAGTGCTTGTTGATTTAGGTTTAGGCGAGCTCAGCTGGCGGCGTCTTGGACTCCGCATGCATGACTCTGGCCCAGCTGCTATCATAGCTGCTAAGTGGTCTCTGGGCTACAGAGATCAGAGAAGCCACTCGTGGGGATAGAGAAGCCGCCAGGCCCACCCACTGCTGAAGTGAGTGAACGCAGGGCCGCCCGTGCCGCGGCTTCAGGTGTGTGCTTACTGTGGCAGAGTAGCTGCCAGCAAACAAACTCACAGAGCGCGGTGCCCCTGAAGCAGGCACTGCGCTCACACTCACCGAGGGTGGCAGCACAAGAAAACTTAAAGCACCAAGACACACGGAGTCAGGCAAGTGCAGCACAATCCCAGCGAAAGACCCCCTATACACCTCAGCCGGCATAACTAGGGTAAGGCAGAGATGAGGCTAGAAGCAAGGGGCGTAAGCACGTGCATGAAGACATGCTGACCTAACGGGACACTAACTGAGGCTAGGGGTGGCGAGTGAGAGAAGAAGGCGGAGCAATGATTCGAGGGGAGGGTGGGACCCTGAAATGAATGTGGCCCACAAAAGCTCTCTATGTGGGAGCAGAAGAGTGGCAAGATGGGAGGAGGGAAGAGAGGCTATCACACAGTGTACTGAGTGATGGCCAAATAACAGTGAAGGAGAACTAAACACACAAAGGAGGGACCTTGACAGAAATGCCCCAATAAGAAGCCAGCATTTCTGAATGGCACAGATAGCATTGAGTAGAGTGTGATTATGTGGCATGTAATTATGTGGCACTGAGTGGTATTATGTGGAGTGTATGTTGCATTCAGTAGAGTGTTATTATGTGGTGTGTAATTATGTGGCACTGATGGTATTATTTGCAGTGTATATTGCATTGAGTGCAGTGTAATTATGTAGCATATAATTATGTGGCACTGAGTGGTATTATGTGGAGTGTATTTATGTTGCATTGAGTAGAGTGTAATTATGTGGCGTGTAATTATGTGGTACTGAGTGGTATGTGGAGTGTATTTATGTTGCATTAAATAGAGTGTAATTGTGACATGTGTAATTATGTGGCACTGAGTGGTATTATTTGCAGTGTATGTTGCATTGAGTGCAGTGTAATTATGTAGCATATACTTATGTGGCACTGAGTGGTATTATGTGGAGTGTATTTATGTTGCATTGAGTAGAGTGTAATTATGTGGCATGTAATTATGTGGTACTGAGTGGTATGTGGAGTGTATTTATGCTGCATTGAGTAGAGTGTAATTATGTGGCATGTAACTATGTTGCACTGAGTGGTATTTTGCGGGGTGTATTTATGTTGCATTGAGTAGAGTGTAATTATGTGACGTGTAATTATGTGGTACTGAGTGGTATTATGTTAAGTGTATTTATGTTGCATTGATTAAAGTGTAAATACGTGGTGTGTAATTATGTGGCACTGAGTATTATATGGAGTGTATTTATGTTGCATTGAGTAGAGTGTAATTATGTGGCGTGTAATTGTGTGGCACTGAGTGGTATTATGTGGAGTGCATTTATGTTGCATTGAGTAGAGTGTAATTATGTGGCTTGTAATAATGTGGTACCGAGTGGTATGCGGGATGTATTTATGTTGCATTGAGTAGAGTGTAATTATGTGGCGTGTAACTATGTCACACTGAGTGGTATTATGTGGAGTATATTTATGTTGCATTGAGTAGAGTGTAATTATGTGATGTGTAATTATGTGGTACAGTGTTATTATGTGTAGTGCATTTATGTTGCATTGAGTAGAGTGTAATTATGTTGTGTGTAATTATGTGGCAAAAGGCATTGTCATTTTTTTGTGTGAAAAATATTAAGTCTGCGTTTACCTTGAAAAATCTATTGTTTGTAATGGTCCTAGTCTAGGCTGCCATGTATGTCGGCTAGGTATAAAACCTGCTGGTATGCTAGGGGTGGGGCGGGAAGGGGAGGGTGTGATAGTGCGCACCAAAAAAATCTAGGGCAGCTCTGCTCCTGCTGTAGAAGTTGTGTGCACGAATTGCTGAGCAAACCTACCTCTTCTGTTGTACAGTAGAAAGACTTATTTTGATGAAAGTCACCGTTTATTTCGCGATGTGGTAAAATCTTGCCAGCTTGTTTTACCGAATTATGCTTTCTGAATTGATTTAAATATGACAGTTTAAAGGATATATGTTGTTTTACGTAAGAACGTTTAACATCCATCAGTATCCCGACACAGGCCCCGGGGATGGGGGAGGGGCACCTCACAGCTGCTGCCAGTTAAACACTCCCTGGCACGAGCAGTGCACGTCCCCGAGGCCCCACTTAATGCACGGCAATTCGGCTCCCTCATCACCCCTTCCTCTCTTGCTCAATATTTTACTCTCTGTCCCTGGGTTTCTCGTGAAGCCATCCTGACGGTGCCCCTGCCCCCCCCTCTGCTGTGTCACTTGTGGGGTTTCCACTATACCCCTGCACTATCCTGATATGAAAGTCTAGGAGCATAGCGCCTACTCACTGTATGCCATTCCACAGCGCTGTTAAGATTTATTATTATTGTTATATTTTGCATTGGAGCGCTTTATATGATCACCAGTTACGTTACACAAGAACACATTTATTTTTGGTAGGCTCAGGAAGATTAAGTGATTTACCCAGAATCACAGGATGTGGAGGCGACGCCGAGACTTGAACCTGGTTCCCCAGCTTTAAAGTCGGCAGCTCTGGCCGTTAAACCACACCCTGTAACTAGCACCCTATTTAATGGAAAGGGGACGGACACTACTGACATAGCACGTGCAATGGAGGTGGGAGGGGGCCACGGAAAGAAAGCCTGCAAGGGGGTGGAGATGCTGGTACCAGGAAGTAAAGAGGGTGGTAGGAAAGGGGGAGAAGTGGGAGCAAACGCGATGGGAAGAGGTATGGAATGAATGAGGCAGAAAGTGAGAAGAGGAGAAGAACTGAGGCAAACTGAGTTTGGTAGAGGAGTAGGGAGAACTGCAGTGAAAGAAGATAGAAAGGGAAGGATGCAATAGAGAGGGGGGAGTGATAGGGAAGAGTGAGGGGTGGAAGGACGCAAGAGGAGGGGTGAAGGGGAGATATAAACGCGAGGGAGGATGAGGTGCGAGTGAATAGCGAGAATGAGGAAAATAGATGAAAGAGAGAGAGAGGCAAAAGCCGGGAGAGCGAGAGAGAGGGGGAGGTGGAGTGAGAGCCCCCAATGATGATTCACAGTGATAGTCAGTTCATGGGAAGGGGGTATGTATCTTGGACTGAAAGCAGAGGTGATAAGGGATTCTAACAGCTGCTCTTTCAAATGTCAGACCTGTAAATCAAGAAACAGAGACACGTGTCTATTTCTACAGGTAAAGGTCCCAGCTCCCCCGCCACTTCACCTGTGATCTTATGTGTGTGCTAAAGCTTCCCAAAAGGAAGGTGTAAGGAAAGTGCCAAGTCAAGTGGCAGGTCTAGGCCTTCTTTGAGAAAAATTCTTACTATGGCAGATATTCCCGAAATCCGAGAAAGCTGCAGCCTGGAATGGCCCGTTTTGTGCTGAAGGTAAAAACACACTTTGTTACAAACCGCAAACCACTAGTAATGTGCCAGATCTCTTCTGCTACTCCCCCTGGAAGCGGAAAGGCATGGTGCACACACGTCTACGGTGGACAGAGGCGCCCAACCTACTGAGCTGCTTTACAGTTTTGTCCCTGAGCAACAAAAGTGCTTCTAAGTCTGTAAACACGCTGTGAGTGGGCACTCGTGCCCTCTTGGGTCAGGGGAGACATGCCCTGGCACCGCACCCCCTGCTGGGCCCCTCATTAACATCACATTTTTAGGGAGAAGGCTGAGGGAAGCTCGGCTCCCATTTCAAGGGTGGGGGCCATAAAAAGACGAACACCCTGCCCCCCTCCCACCATGGCCTCTTGTCTGGGGGGAGTGAATTGGGCCAGGTTTAGCGCTTTAGCTGCTCCTTAAATGTTTGTCTGGGGATGAGGGAGGCGGAGTGATGGTAATTTGTCTATTCTGGGTGCAAATGCACTGCTGGCCCAGTCGTGGGGGGTGTCCTGCTCGCTTCCTGCCCCGAGGATATCAGAAAGAAGGGGGGCTACAGTAATCAGCCAGTGACCTCACAGGACCTGGACATATTATCATGCAATGCACGTGTGACCTTGGGTTCCTGGAAGCACACGGAGGGCGACACATATTCAGGATTTTTCAGAGACCCGACTCTGGGAATATTCTTGCAAACTGCAACAGGAATACTTTAGCTTTTTTTTTTTTCCCAAGATCATCTGTTGAAGAAATTATGTGTAAACGCTAAAAATAATAACAAACGACCAAAGAGGTCTCTCAGCCAGGTGCGAGAGTGTAAATGAAGCATTCCACTCAGCACAGATGATTCAATTAACAGTTAATTACAGCAGCAGGAGAGGCAGGGACACCGCTGTGACACATGCCAGGCTTCAGCCTGCTGACCCATAGGGAGGGGGAGGGAGAGCAGAGCAAATGCACAAGAATGAAAGGGAAACCAGCGTGCTCGTGGAACTGCTCGGGAGTCATCAGCCTCGAAAAAGTGAGGCTGATGAGTGACAAGAGGGCAGAAAGAGTCAGATAAGTGAAAGGAAGACAAGAAAAGATGAGAGGGTGGGGTGAGAGTAGAATGCGAAGAGAGAATTCTGGCAGTAGCACATGGGAAGGGGCAGGGAAAGGTTACGAGACAATGAGAAAGAAGAAAAAGGCAAAGTGAAAAGAGGATAAAATAAGATAAAAGTTGAGCAGAGAAGTTGAGAAGAGAGGTAGTGCAATGAGCGGGAAATTAAACTGGGAGAGATGAGAGACTGAGACATGAGAAGAAATGGGGGGGGAGTCTTAGAGAGTCTTAGGGGGAGACCACCCTCTTGATAGGTCACTCCATGTGCCCCTACCCCAATTCTTCCTGTGTGCTCTGACAATGCGTCCCAATGAAGAGCTCACACTTGACTATGGATCTCCATTATTCACTCTCACAAGCAAGGTACACTCCTCATCTGGGTCACAAATACCTGCCTGGAAGGCAACACGGCCAGCATCTTGTCTCACTTGACAACCACATCCAGAATGCACCAGTGCATGTCTAAGGGTTCTCTGCACAACTGTCCTGTAGAAGAAAAGTGCTTCTTTCTATGCTATGATCACAGCTGGCCTAAGCCGCAAAAGGGACCATAACAGAGATACCAGTGCGCAGGCTCCTGCACCCCGCTCTAAGTGCCTGGTTCGCGGCCAGCGCATAACTGGGCAGAGCAGGAAAGGCAGACCGGCAATCTCAGGATCTCATCTGTTCCGCTGCCTAAAATAACATTAAAAAGGCCTCAAAAACATTGAACAGCATAGATACACAAGGCTATAACAGCAGAAACAAGACGGGCAGAAACCAACGAAACAAGTTTGACGAGGAGAGGAGGAGGCAGCAGGGGGAGGGGAGAGAGGAGGGGGCCTGCGCCTGTTTCCCTATCGGGAGCGAGCCTTGGGCACTATCTGTTTGAAAGTTAATTACAAACAGATGGTTTCAAAGCTCGCTCCCGCAAGGGAATCGCCAAACGTGCACGCGTTCCCATTGAAAGCAATGCAATGCGTACACGTTTTTGGCCCAAAAAGCGAATCGATTTCAAGAGGTCTCCTCCTAATCAGCGCATGCGCGCTGCGTAGGAGAGACCTAAAAATGGGAAATCCCTCTGCTGTCTGCAGCAGAGGGATTTTCTGAGCCTGTGCTCATGACGGAATGGTTCCGTCATGAGCACAGGAGCACTGGTGCTCATGACAGAACCATTCCGTCATGAGCACCCAAAGGGTTAACATATAAATTACAAATATATCCCCCAAAAATATTGTTGTCACTAGTATTGTAAAAAAATTGTTTTATTAAAAATATATATACATTTGAATGGTAAACATTAAATATATTAAATAATAACACTAATAAAATTAAAATAAATATATGTAATAGTTTTAAAAAAATATAACAATTATAATTATTTTCAAAAAGTAAAACACATGTACATATTTATTAACATATATATATATATATATATATATATATATATATATAAAATATATATAAATATTATAATTTTAAATAAACTGGACCTATCAAGCCCACTGTCCCTCCCTGTGAGATTCTATTTAAATAAACTAAAACATAATATACATTTAAACACTATAAAATAGACTACAACTTTATACAGTGAATACATATACAATTACCACTACAATTTATACAAAAGTAGGGAAAGTGTTATACTAAGGAGGGGTAAAATGTATTAGTCCCACTCCAGTCAATGCAACAGTAGGGAAACTGTTGGATAGCGGAGGGGTAACATTTACTTTACCCACTCCAGTCAGTGCAACAGTAAGGAAAATGTTGGTTTGCGGAAGGGTAAAATTTACTATTCCCATTCCAGTCAGTGTAACAGTAGGGAAAATGTTGGATTAAGCAGCGGTAAAATTGACTATTCCCACTTCAGTCAGTGCAACAATAGGGAAAGTGTTGGAAAGCGGCAGGGTAAAATTTACTATTCCCACTCCAGTTAATGTAACAGTAGGAAAAGTGTTGGATTGCGGAGGGGTAACATTTACTATTCCTACACCAGTCAGTGCAATATTAGAAACAGATTAATTAACTTGAACAAAATAAAATAATTTCAAAAACATACTAAATAACAAAAAGGTATAAATATGTAAATATAATTAAATATTTATTACAATGTTTAATACATGTAATAAAAAACTACAAATATTATTAGAATTAAACTATAAAACTATATTCTCAAATGAATATTAACCAATAAATATAATTTTATTTACATTTAAAAAGCACAACACAATTAACACATAAAATAATAAATAACACATTTATAAAACATTAACTATTTTTAAATGTATTATTACTTAACTTTCTACCCTATATTTCTACAAAGCACACAACACATATCTAAAATTAAATCTTTAAATGGTATTATTTACACATGTTAGATAATAAAATATTAATTAAATTATTAATAATAATTAACTGTTACTAAAATGATTATATTTAATTACCTCCCCACCCTTTAACCATACAAAACAGATAACCCACATCTAATATATAAAAAATATATATATTATTTGCTTTATTTTCACAATTAATTGTCAATTAAACAATTATTATTAATAATTAACTATAAAAAAATGTAATTGGGGGCATGGCTTGGTTGGCCAAGATGACGGTCACGCTCTAGCGAGGCTCTGCCGCTAACCCCGTTCATCCGCTCAAAATCCTGCTGTGTATTGAACATCCAATATAAACGGACCCCCCCACTGACCTGACTATGGCTGTCAAGTACTGGGAGTGCTGACATCTACTCCCGGCCTTGCCTCTTGGGCGTTGGGGCATAGGACGAAGTGAGGGCCTGCTGAGGTAGGTGTTGGCCCCGCCTTGATCAGGGATCAATCAATCAATCAATCACGGCATTTATAGAGCGCGCTACTCACCCGGGAGGGTCTCAAGGCGCTGGGGGAGGGGGTAAGTTACTGCTCGAACAGCCAGGTCTTGAGCTGCTTCCTGAAGGCGAGATGGTCCTGGGTTCGCCGAAGGTGAGTGGGGAGGGAGTTCCAGGTCTTGGCCGCCAGGTAGGAGAAGGATCTTCCTCCGGCGGTGGTTCTGCGGATGCGTGGTACGGTGGCGAGGGCGTGGCTGGTTGATCGTAGCTGGCGTGTGGGCGTGTAGAAGGACATGCGGTCGTTGAGGTACTTTGGGCCCAGGTCGTGGAGGGCCTTGTGTGCGTGGGTGAGGAGTCTGAACGTGATTCTCTTGCTGACGGGGAGCCAGTGCAGGTCTTTCAGGTGTACGGTGATGTGGCTGTGTCGGGGGATGTCCAGGATGAGTCGTGCGGAGGCGTTCTGGATGCGCTGGAGTCTCTTTTGAAGTTTGGCTGTGGTTCCGGCGTAGAGGGTGTTCCCATAGTCCAGTCGGCTGGTGACGAGTGCCTGGGTGACGGTCTTCCTGGTTTCAGTGGGGATCCATCTGAAGATCTTGCGGAGCATGCGCAGGGTGTTGAAGCATGAAGATGAGACGGCGTTGACTTGTCTGGTCATCGACAGGGAGGAGTCCAGGATGAAGCCCAGGTTGCGTGCGTGGTCCGTTGGCTTGGGTGCGGTGCCCAGGGCCGGGGGCCACCAGGAGTCGTCCCAGGCGGAGGGTGATGAGCCCAGGATGAGGACTTCCGTCTTGTCTGAGTTCAGTTTAAGGCGGCTGTTCCTCATCCAGTCGGCGACGTCTCTCATCCCGTCGTGCAGGTTGGCTCTGGCGGTGGTGGGGTCGTTGGTGAGGGAGAGGATCAGCTGGGTGTCGTCGGCGTAGGAGATGATGTTGAGGTTGTGTCGGCGTGCGATGGCTGCGAGGGGCTCATGTAGACGTTGAAGAGGGTCGGGCTGAGTGAGGATCCTTGTGGAACGCCGCAGATGACTTCGGTGGCTTCGGATCTGAACGGGGAGAGGCGGACTCTCTGGGTTCTTCCGGCGAGGAACGAGATGATCCATTCCAGTGCTTTCTCTCGGATTCCGATGTTGCTGAGGCGCTTCACTAGGGTGCGGTGGCAGACGGTGTCGAACGCCGCGGAGAGGTCCAGGAGGATGAGGGCAGCTGTTTCCCCGTTGTCGGTTAGGGTTCTGATGTCGTCGGTGGCTGCGATAAGGGCGGTCTCGGTGCTGTGGTTGGCCCGAAACCCGGACTGCGAGGGGTCGAGGGATCCATTCGTCTCGAGGAAGGCGGCAAGCTGTCTGTTGACGGTCTTCTCGATGACTTTGGCCGGAAACGGAAGGAGCGAGATGGGGCGGTAGTTCTTGAGGTCGGTGGGGTCCGCCGTTGGTTTCTTCAGGAGGGCGGTAAGCTCGGCGTGCTTCCAGCTCTCCGGGAAGGTGGCGGTGTGGAAGGAGGAGTTGATGATGTCCCGGAGATGGGGTGCGATGGTGGCGTCGGCTTTGTTGAAGACGTGGTGTGGGCAGGGGTCGGTTGGTGATCCGGAGTGGATGGAGTTCATCGTGCGGGTGGTGTCTTCGGTGTTGATCGGGGTCCAGTTGCAGAGGGTGGTGGTGGCGGGCATTGGTTCGGCGGTAGGGTGCGTTGTTTGTGCGTCGAAGCTGTTGTGTATGTCGGTGATCTTGCGGTGGAAGAACGCGGAGAGTGAGTTGCAGAGGTCTTGCGAGGGGGTGATGTCGTTGTTTCCGGCGCTGGGGTTGGAGAACTCTTTGACGATGCTGAAAAGTTCCTTGCTGTCATGGGCGTTGTTGTCCAGTCGTTCTTTGAGTGCCGACTTCTTGGTGGCACGGATCAGCTGGTGGTGTTTGCGGGTGGCGTGCTTGAGGGCGGTCCTGTTGTCTGTGGTCTGGACGAGTCGCCAGGTTTTCTCGAGAGTGCGGCAGTTCTTCTTGGATTCCTTGAGTTCGTTGGTGAACCAAGGGGTTTTCTTGCTTCCGGGTCTGCTGGGAGGGTTTTTAGTGGTGCGAGGTCGTCGGCGCAGGCGGTCAGCCACTTGGCGAGGTTGCTGGCTGCTTCGTTTGGGTCCGTTGTGTCGGTGGGTGTGTTCTGGCTGAGGGAGGCGGTGAGCTGCTCGGCGGTGATCTTGCTCCAGCTCCGGCGGGGAGCCTGTTGCGGGTGGTGGTGGGTCGCAGTCTTTCTGAAGCTGAAGTGGACGCAGCTGTGGTCGGTCCAGTGGAGTCCGGTGGCGTGGCTGAAGGAGATGTGCTTGCTGGACGAGAAGACGGGGTCAAGCGTGTGGCCGGCGTAGTGGGTGGGCGTGTTCACCAGTTGTTTGAGTCCGAGGTTGGCGAGGTTGTCCAGCAGGGCGGTGGTGTTTCTGTCGTTGTTGTTCTCCAGGTGGAAGTTGAGGTCCCCTAGGAGGATGTAGTCGGCGGAGGGCATGGCGTGCGGGCTGATGAAGTCTGCGATGTCTTCGCTGAATAGTGTGCGTGGTCCCGGGGTCTGTAGATGAGGGTGCCTCGGAGGGTGGTCTTGGGGTCCGTGTGTATCTGGAAGTGTAGGTGTTCGGCGGCGGTGAAGGTCTCGTCGGAGTTAGTCGAGATGCGGATGGTGTTCTTGTGTACGATGGCGATGCCTCCTCCCGTCTGGTTGACGCGGTCCCTCCGGGTGATCTTGTATCCATCCGGGATGGCTATGGCGATGTCAGGCGCTGAGGAGGCGTTCATCCAGGTTTCGGTGAGGAAGGCGATGTCCGGTGCTGTTGCGTCGAGCAGGTCCCAGAGTTCCACGGCGTGCCTGTGGACGGAGCGGGTGTTCAGCAGGATGCATTTCAGGTGGTTGCTGCTGTTGCTCGACTTGGCGGAGGTGGTGCACGTCAGGGGGCAGGTGAATCGGCAGGTTTGGCAGGTGAAGGGTCCGTGGGTGCGTCTCGGTGAGGCTCGGTAGCAGGCAGGGTTCCGGCCGGCATTGAGTGCGGTGAGTGTGGCGGCGTCGTAGGTCCGTCGAGTGGTGTTGCATCGGTGGGATCCAGGGGTTCTGGCGCTGGGCGCGGTCCAGTCGCGGACGGGCGCAGACGGGCTTGCCTTAGGCGCGCCTTCGGCGCGCCAGCGGCGCGGCCGTGCAGCGGCCGCCATTTATGGGGAGGGGGGAGGGAGGAGCAGCTGGGAGGCGGGAGGCAGGGGCAGCGAATGGGCAGTCAGGGGGGCGGGGCCGCAGGGGACGCAGCGGCGGGAATGGCGATAGGCAGCGAGGGGCACAGAAGGAAAAACGGGGGGAGAGCAGGCAAATCACGGGCACAACAACAGTGGGGCAGCGAGGGGCACAGAAAGGAAAAAACGGGGGGAGAGCAGGCAAATCACGGGTAAACAACAGTGGGGCAGCGAGGGGCACAGAAGGAAAAACGGGGGGAGAGCAGGCAAATCACGGGCACAACAACAGTGGGGCAGCGAGGGGCACAGAAAGGAAAAACGGGGGAGAGCAGGCAAATCACGGGTAAACAACAGTGGGGCAGCGAGGGGCACAGAAGGAAAAACGGGGGAGAGCAGGCAAATCACGGGCACAACAACAGTGGGGCAGCGAGGGGCACAGAAAGGAAAAAACGGGGGGAGAGCAGGCAAATCACGGGTAAACAACAGTGGGGCAGCGAGGGGCACAGAAAGGAAAAAACGGGGGAGAGCAGGCAAATCACGGGTAAACAACAGTGGGGCAGCGAGGGGCACAGAAGGAAAAACGGGGGGAGAGCAGGCAAATCACGGGCACAACAACAGTGGGGCAGCGAGGGGCACAGAAAGTCAAAAACGGGGGAGAGCAGGCAAATCACGGGTAAACAACAGTGGGGCAGCGAGGGGCACAGAAGGAAAAACGGGGGAGAGCAGGCAAATCACGGGCACAACAACAGTGGGGCAGCGAGGGGCACAGAAAGGAAAAGGGGAGACAAGCAGACAAAACTGGCACCGGGGCCACAAGCGGAGGGCAATCTTACCTACAGGAGCAGCGGGCAGACAGCACAGGCGGAGCTGTGTGGTGGGGGAGCGACCTACCTGGCAAGGTCAAGGGTCGCTCTCCTCACCGTGCAGCGGCCGCCATTTATGGGGAGGTGGGAGGGAGGAGCAGCTGGGAGGCGGGAGGCAGGGGCAGCGAATGGGCAGTCAGGGGGCGGGGCCGCAGGGGACGCAGCGGCGGGAATGGCGATAGGCAGCGAGGGGCACAGAAGGAAAAACGGGGGAGAGCAGGCAAATCACGGGCACAACAACAGTGGGGCAGCGAGGGGCACAGAAAGGAAAAAACGGGGGGAGAGCAGGCAAATCACGGGTAAACAACAGTGGGGCAGCGAGGGGCACAGAAGGAAAAACGGGGGGAGAGCAGGCAAATCACGGGCACAACAACAGTGGGGCAGCGAGGGGCACAGAAAGGAAAAACGGGGGAGAGCAGGCAAATCACGGGTAAACAACAGTGGGGCAGCGAGGGGCACAGAAAGGAAAAAACGGGGGGAGAGCAGGCAAATCACGGGTAAACAACAGTGGGGCAGCGAGGGGCACAGAAGGAAAAACGGGGGAGAGCAGGCAAATCACGGGCACAACAACAGTGGGGCAGCGAGGGGCACAGAAAGGAAAAAACGGGGGGAGAGCAGGCAAATCACGGGTAAACAACAGTGGGGCAGCGAGGGGCACAGAAGGAAAAACGGGGGGAGAGCAGGCAAATCACGGGCACAACAACAGTGGGGCAGCGAGGGGCACAGAAGGAAAAACGGGGGGAGAGCAGGCAAATCACGGGCACAACAACAGTGGGGCAGCGAGGGGCACAGAAAGGAAAAAACGGGGGAGAGCAGGCAAATCACGGGTAAACAACAGTGGGGCAGCGAGGGGCACAGAAAGGAAAAAACGGGGGAGAGCAGGCAAATCACGGGTAAACAACAGTGGGGCAGCGAGGGGCACAGAAGGAAAAACGGGGGAGAGCAGGCAAATCACGGGCACAACAGTGGGGCAGCGAGGGGCACAGAAAGGAAAAGGGGAGACAAGCAGACAAAACTGGCACCGGGGCCACAAGCGGAGGGCGATCTTACCTACAGGAGCAGCGGGCAGACAGCACAGGCGGAGCTGTGTGGTGGGGGAGCGACCTACCTGGCAAGATCAGAGCCCTGCGTGGAGAGGACGGACCGGACAGGATAAAAACTGCCCTGGTGGCCACAGAGTGCCTAGAGGGCCGGGGCCCTGCTGTTGGATTCATCCATCGCCTTGGAGGACTGTGGATGTGAGCTGGGCCTGGGGCGGCCCACCATGGTCGTGGCTGTCTGCTGTCACCCTGGCGGCCTGGACATAGCGCGTCAGCCCTGTGGCCTGTTGGTGTGGGCCCATCTGCGGGGATGAGTCCTAGGAGGGCTCCAAAGGTGTTGGAGTGCTGGCGGACCCCTGGCCTGTCCCTGGGGACTGCAGCGATACTGTGCGGCCTGTGGGGCCTCAGGAAGGGCTGCCTCCATGCAGGAGGTGCGGATGGGGTCCGATGCGAGGACTGGTGCTGCGGCTCTGAGTGCTGAGCAGGGCCTGCTGAGATTCTGTGTGCCCTGGCCTGCTCCAGGGGGTAAATCCCCTGACTGGCAGTGATTAAGCAGTCAGGATGAGGATTGCCTGCCGATGCTTTCGGAGGCTCCCGAAGGCTGCAGCCCCGCTCCTGAAACTGCCTGCTGACAGGCGTGGCTGTCTCACTGTGATGCGGAGGGCCCAGGGGCAACGTGCTGGCCCTGCATCCTGCCGACAGTGGCCCCCTGTGCCGGCAGCCTTGTTGCCCTGGAGGATCATCAGGGGCAAGCAAGGACACGCTCTGTCCACGGGTGACTGCCCTGCTGCTGCCCCAGCCTGGCTGCGGCTGTCCTAGGCCACCTAAGGATCACGGAGGGCTGCACGTGGCACAGGAGGCCCACTGGTGTGGGACCGCCTGTGTTGGCATACCCTGGGAAGCCCACGACAGTGCCTAATACCCGGTGGGGCCCAGATGACTGCTCTACAAAATGGCTGTCTTCGAACTAGAAGACCGGGGATGCAGCTGCAGTACAATGCCCTAGAACTGCAGGATTGTCCCCTGGTGTGGCCACTCATATGGGCAGTGGCTGTGGATGACAGTGGTGACTAAGAGGTAGAAGGAGGCATCGCCTTTGCATCATCTGTTTCAATAGACTGCACAAATTGCTGAGTGGGACTGTGTGCCTCCCCCCCTGACTGGCTGCTGGCAGTGAAGAGGCCCTGGTGAATGGCTGTGTGCTCTGGGCACTGCTTGGCAGCACTGAATCCCAGCATAGAGACAGTAGCCTGTGCCACTCTATCATTACAAAGTGTAGGACCACAGTATGCCATAAATACGCACGGCTGCTGGCTGCTGCCGGACTGTTCTGCCCTGGGCTTGCCTCTGGTGAAGGAATGCAAGGAGCACTGGAGACTTGCTTTTATTAACTGTTCACCTGTGAACCTACTATTGGCCCCATGCCTGGAGGAGGCTGAGGGCGGCATGTGCTGTGGCACTGAGGGGAGGGCCAAGGCGTGCATGGGCGGACACTGACCACATTCTGATGCGGACAACTCCCTGAACACATCCTAAACCAACGCAAACCAACAAAATAGACAATTACACTTAGTCACGCCAGTATGGAACATGGACGGAGTACACGTAAGACCCACTGAGCAATCTCCTGTGGATGCCCAAATAAAGGAACCCACATTATCTGACCTTATGGCAGCCATTCAGAGTGCTAGAACAGAATTGGTTAGCAAGACAGATTCAGTGGCCAGTAATGTCAATCTACTGCAGTGGATCTTCGAGGTGTAGCGGACCGCGTAACCACGACAGAGGGGAAGGTGGCAGAACTACAACCCAAGGTCATGACCAAGCAAGAGACAGTATCCTCACTTCAAAATTTGAACATCTGACTTGAACACCGAGTTGAAGATGCCAAGGGCTGATCTCTGAGCAATAACCTGCACTTTGTAGGATTCTCTGAAAAGGCAGAGGGGCAATCGGCGGAACTATTCCTGGAGGACCGGCTATGTAAGATCATGCACCCTCAGCAACTGTCAACATTTTTCACGATAGAGCAAGCACACAGGGCGCCGGCTCAGCCCCCTCATCAGGACGCGTGGCCGAGAGCCCTTATCACCTGCCTATTTAATTATAGAGACAGGGACCAAATACTATAGCAGGTGAGAGTGAAGGGCCCACTGAACTTTGAAGGCCACCCAATATCCATATTTCCAGACTACACCCTACAGGTCCAAGAACAGCAACAACCATTCTAAGTATTTAAAAAGAGACTACGAGACCTCAATCTGCAAAACTCCAGGTGGTCTACCGGGGAAAGGTACATTTCTTCTTCTCGGCATCTGAGGCTTTGGACTGGGTGGATACAATATTGGATATACCTTCCAAGAGTTCGGGAGGAACTCCAACCCTGACCTCAATACCTAAACTCAAGTCATCGCGACAACGGAGACAAACTGTAAGGTGCACGCAGACCAGGACAAGAGCTGGGCAGGGATGTATAGAGGTGTCCTCTGATGGAACACTGCGAGATACCGAGGCCTTGGAAACCAATTCAAAAGCCTCATCTGGACGATGGCCTACTGTGATTTATATCCTGTGTGGTGCATAGTGAGTGTAGCTCCTATTTCCCTAATAGGCTCTGCGCATTGGAATAATATCCCCTATAGGTTTGACATAGGACTAAGGTCAGTATGTCCCTATCGAGTATATTAAACTTAATTACTTGTGCCAGCTAGCTCAGAGGCCACTAGAAACTCCTTGACAAACAAGAAGGGAGTAGTTTCTGGCAGCCGCAAAACATGACAACTTTGTTTCCCTTTAGAATCAGAACGTGTCCCAGAGTCGTGGAAACAATAGATAACTATTTCACTCAGCTCAATCGTGCATGCTTAGTTTTCCTCAAAGTTACACAGAAAGAATAGACGTGTGTTTCAATAAAAGGTTTATTGAACAGTCTTGTTTCTGGTGTAAGTAAAATGTGCTGTTACGATCACAAGACAGTATGCAAAATAAATAATGTACAGCGTAAGCAGTAGAAATAAATAATACTGCGCTAACATGATCTTTAGTAGATATTCATTTACATAAATAACACAGACTAAAAATGCGAGTACTCATACGATGCGTCTCTAAGCTAGTTCTACCCCAATGTACCTAACCTAACCTAGGTGTAGGGAGAGGTATGAAGTAGGTGAAGTATTCCTCACTATGGTATACTAAGAGTATGTTAAGTCTAGTATGCCTAGTATACCTAGTATGCCAAGAGTCCCTCTAGGTTCTAGTCAGCTCCATACCTTAAGAATGAGAGAGGTAGGAATCTCTTGCCAGACTCGAGCTCCAACACCCCGCGAGGGAAGTCAGATCACTGGAAGCTGGACTCTCTGCGTGCAGGGATGACAGCGTCTTCTCAGTGCGTCAAGCCGGGAAACGGGCTCCTCTGAAGTCAAGGTCTCCTCTGATTTACAGGGGCTAGGGAAGGTATATTTATACCTGAGAGGTACCTCAGAGTGTTAGCATTGACGTGAATCGGACAGCGGAAGACGTCATGAATGAACCCCTAAGGTATAACGGTTCATGCATAATAGATGAGTCCTTGAAGAAATCGATAGTCCTGTGCTAGGGAAACTCCCGAAGCCTAAGGGTCTGTTCTTCAAGAACTCGTTGTGACGTTAGGGTGGACGGATGTCGGAGACCATGCCTGTATTTGGAGTGCACGGTTTAATGCCTAAATAAGGACTGGGATTTTATGCCTATATAAGGACATGATACAGGAAAACCTATATACGGACACCCTAAGAGGAATACAACACCCACTCCACTTTCGTGTGTACGACAATACTCAAATGCTAAACATTTAAAATGCTAAACATTAAATGGAGTACCGCATATCGCTAAAATATTTCATAAAACCATTTAAAAGGCATTTAAAAACCTATTAGAATGCAAAAGGTACTGTACATTTTAAGCATTGCTTTTCATTTCAGGCATATATTTAAAATAAAATGCAATATGAATGAAATAAGCAGTAATATTTACATGTGACAAAAAAAATGATCGATAAGTTTTTCCAAAATCAAAGTAATTTCATGTCATGGAAATTAATGAACTTTTTTAGACAAACAAGATGACATAGGGGCCGATTCCGATTCGGGCCGGAAATCTCTCCGACCGAGCCGGACCCGGAGAGATTTCCGACCGAATCGGACCCGTGCATCCCGACCGAACGAGTACGATGCGCACTTATGCCATCGGACTCGAGTCGGTCGGACTCCCATTGAAGTCAATGGGAGCCTGTCGTACAACGCGTACGCGGGCTCCCATTGACTCAATGGGTGCGAGGCGGACAAGGGCGCCCCCTACAGCGTGTACGCGGCAAAGAGACTCGCGCCGTACACGCACAGGTAGGGGGGACCCATGGGTCCCCCCTGTGTGCGACTCGCGCGGCTACGCATACAGGGGGGTCCGACACGGACCCCCGAAGTACGGCTCCGACTGCTCTTTGGAGCCGGAGTGCGCGGCTCGGTCGGACTGCTCACGGCGCGCATCGTACTTACCCGGCCGGGGAACGTCTCCATTGCGCTGTGCGAGTCGTGTCCGAGCGAGTCGGTCGGTGCGGTTAGACCCGGGATCGAGTCGGTCGGAGCGGTCGGGACGCCCGGACGAGTCGGTCGGCGATTTTGCATCGTACTCGCTCGCCCGGACGTGCGTACGAATCGTTCGGGAAATAGGGCTCCGAATCGGATCCGGTTAAGCCGAATCCGAATCGGAGCCCTACCGGCCGAGATCGGAATCGGCCCCTAAGTGTCTGTGGAAGTACTGTGAAGTCTGTACTATAAGGCTAGTTCTACTTTAAGCAGATTGAAGTGCCATTTTAGTTCGAAAAATGTGAAAAAGTTCAATTTTGGGAAGAGTTCCAAGTTTTGAAGTATGAAGGCCAAATTGTTACGGCATCTCTGGAACACTGTAGGTTGAATCAGAGTCAGTTTACGGGTCTGGTGTAAACATGAGATCATCTATTTCTGTAGACAAAACATCGTCCACTGAAGTTGGTGTCAGTTGGAACACCTCGTGTAGTAGATTAATTGCACAGAGATGTGAAGCATCGCTTTCAGCATAGGATGCCGCAGCAATGTTCACGTCCGTTGTTACCTGTGTGCCTGTAGATCTTTCTCGTACCTCAGCAGCAGCCGGAAGCGTCTGTGAGAACTCAATGAATGCTGTCATCAGGATTGGCAGCCTCTGGGGACAACACAGAGCATGGGCCGTTATCGGGACCAGCAGAGTATCGACACCCGTTGGCGTTTCTGATGGAAATGTTAGACAGGTGTCCAACACGCATTCTTCACCGCATAGCAGGCATCGTAGAACAGGTAAGATGCAATCTTGCCAGATTGGTCTGAATGACAGGAACCACATGGTATTCAGGTCCCGTAGACGTGTCATGCCCAAGAGCTGTACTATTCGCTCACGGCACTTTCGTTCAAGGAGAGCTTTCTCCATTTCGCTCGGAGTGATGTCCGCGAATAGGCCGGCCATAGCGTAATAGCAGGAAGAGAAATAGAATTCCGGCAACAAGTGCTAGAATTAATGGTAAGCCACCAAACACCGAATGTGCAAAGTTCGGGATGATTCTGAGTATTGCCTGGAAAGGTGCTAACAGACCGGAGCAGATGCTCTTAAATACATGTACAATTCCGGTTGTATCAGACATGTTAAAGATACGTCCTATCATTTCCACGAAATGTATAGGGCAGTTTGTACGTATTAAAGTCTGTATCTCAGCCGAAGTCCTTGCTACTTGTAGATCATAGGTTTCTTTGGCCGAGGTCAAAGGCACTGTTTGCTGTAAAAGCATGGCTTTCATTCTGCTCAAAGTATCAAATCTTATAAAAGAGACGTTCAGCGAAGGCCATAGAGGCGACTCCCTGACTGTGTCTATTGGGGCAAACAATACTTGCATACAGCAAGTGACCCTGGAGTTGACCGTTACTAGATATGGGATGCCTGGCAACATGCCGCAGCAACTCTGATCATTCAACATGAGGTAACTCCCATTAGAAAGTTGTCCAAACGTTGGATTAATCACAGCAGCTGATGTACCCTGCTGATGGCAAGACAAATTTGCCACAGAACCATTACAAGCCCTGTGTAAAGAAATGTCCTGACATATAAGTGAACCGCTCAGTGCACTTTTACAGTGTGTACCGCTCAAAAACACTTCACGATCCCCACTCCAACATCTATATGTATACGGTAAATCCCAAGATGTCTTAATGTATTCCTTACCCAACCTTTCATATTTGCCTGCTTGCATTTGTCTGAGGCAATACTGAAACTGAAAAGTAGTCACAGGTAATGAGATTTTGCCATGAATGAGCCATTCTGTAGCTGGTTTTTCTGCCACTGTGAATGGTAATTTTTCCAGTTTTTCAATGCTCAGCACTGTATACTTTGCTCCTCTTTGTGCTAGTTCGATCTGTTTATCAGTTAGATTGTATTCTGCAAACAGAGCCGACGTGTTGATAAAACGCCAAGGCACATAGCCCGCACACAAAGATTGCAGCGTCCAGCTTAATAACACAATAGAACGTAATTGAGATTGGCCTTGTTGTAACATCGCCAAATCTTGTTCTAGTATGTCGATAGCAGAGGATACAATGCCATCCAATGAATATATTCTGGAGGACAAAGTTGTTAACCCATTGTCGACCACAGAGAGGGTTTTCTCTAAATTAATACGATCAAGTTCAAGTATTCGTTCTGCGGCCTCCATCTGTGACACTTTTTTGCTTCATTATAGGCAGCATAAATGCCGGCATATATGAAACATTTTTGATGCGGTTTTCTTGGTCCAAGCAAGAATTCCCTAAGGTCTGCGTCTTCTTTAAGTAAGGATAAGTGTTGTTTCACATCCTGTAGTGTAGATTTCTGAAGCCAATCGAGGCATAATTTACCTACACTGTATGTTGTTACTACCCCGGATGCTGTCTTTGGACGTATCTTGGGTCTGGCCTATGAATAGTAAAGCCCTGAGTTTTATTCAGCAATCTTTCCTGACAGTTGTTCGTGTCTGTGGGCCAGATCAACCATTTTCTCCAATCAGGATTAGATCTGTTGAGTTGTAGTATTTGGTCAACTGTAACCGCTGCCTGTGTTTTGTTATCACCGGCAGGTGTAGGTACAGAAGGTGTTTTCATCTCTTTGATCTTGGCTATTCCAAGACAAGATGTTTGTTGGATAGTTTCATTCAAAAACATTATTTGTTCAGGGATGATACAGGCTCTAAATAAAGCTTCTATTCCCTGCACTTGCCAATCTTTAGTACCCCAGACAGTTTTTGTGTCTACTGTGTCTTTCCATAAGTCGAAACCCTGTCTAGACAGTTGGGCAATAAATGCTGCAGAGTAAATCTGTTTTGTATTGGTTAACATAATTTTCAGTCCTGTTTTGTTTACATTTTTATAGTAAAACGTTTCTGGATCAGATGTATTGTAACCTGAAAAATATGGAAACTTGTTAGCAAATGTTTTTGAACTACCTTGTGGTGGTGTAGGACAATGCTCCCATTGGTTAAACATAAACATATTTCTAGGGTTTGCAGATTTATGCAAATAATGATGACCATAGTGGTTATAACAATACAGTTGTTCATAGTCTGATGAACCCTCTAAATATTCATTTTTAGAAAACGCAGCAGATTTTTCTAGGTCAAACATTATGTCGTTAACAGTCTCAAAGTCCCAATCGTCAGAGTAGGTACTGGACGAAATTAGATCACTCAGTGAAATTTTAAATAATTGTGGAATGTTCAATTTTTCCGTCGGGCCAAAGATATCAAAATCAGTTTTGTCCCACACTATACCATCCTGTATAGGAATGGCTGTGATGTTCACTGTTGACAAGTCTCTTGCTTCACGATGGGAAGATTTATGTGGTTTCAAAAGTACGTTCACATCTTTACCTTCAGGGTTCACATGGATGTATCTGCCACTTATAAGCACGCTCACAGTTGTAACCAAAGCTAGCCAGAGCAGGAAAACAAAAAGACCAGATGTAATCCAGAATTCAATCCATGGCGAAACCAGATAAGTCTTTTTCAGAAAGTGAAGAAAGTCTTGTACTTGCTGCTTGAATGTTAATGATGCTGGCGTCGTTTCAGGTTCACTTGGATCTTCTGAGAACGTATCAAAGTTAATGAAATAGCCAGAAGCAGTTCTGTCAATTGTTGGAATTGCATCAGGATTTGTAGAAATCGCTGGAACCAGTTGATCACTTGCTACATTGGTGTAGACAGGTGTATTTGGACGAACTGTTACTTGATTTTCAAGAGGGATGAGTTCCATTGCATGGTTGCTTAGTCCTTCATCTGTTACTGCTGAATTCTCGATGGTTATCAGTCTTTCAGTCTGAACCTCTTGGATAGTAGCGAGAGGAGGGCGTCTGCTACTAGGTCGGAGTCCACGAGGCCTACTATTTAGTATCGGCCATATACTGTGGTTTGATGAGGTCGATGGACACAAATCTTTTCTCCTTTCTTCCAGCAAGGGGCGGCAGAAGTACTGTTCTTGTTCCTTGAACTGCTAGGACAGGTACTGGTTGTCTGTAGAAGGTCCAAATACCTTCTTGTCCGCAATCTTTTCTCTGACTAGATCCCCAACTTTTGGAATCCAGACAGGCCTTGCTGGGACCGCCGGTATTTCCCCAGTGGTGGTTGGCTGTAGGAATACGCTGCTTTGTTTCGTTCTTAACTCATTCAGTTCCTGTAAAACAGCCAAACGATCTTTGATATCAAATGTTTTATTTTCCACCACTGTGCCTACGTCAACGAGATCTGGTACCCACATTCTTGTCCCAAATAGGACCTCATATGGAGTGACCCCCCCTAGAGAACTTCTTGGCAGGTTATTCAATGAGCGTTGGACCCCATAAAGATGTTTGACCCACCCGTCACCCGAACCTAATACCCTAGCTGTTATAGACTGCTTTATGTCCCGGTTTTTCCTTTCCACAACCGAATTTCCCTCAGGATGGAATGGAGAGGAGTACCGCAATGCAACGCCCAGACTGGCCATGGCTTCTTTGTAAGCCCGAGAGCTAAACGCAGGGCCCTGGTCAGAATGTAGCGTGCCTATTGCGTATGTGCCGATAAAGACTCCCAAATCTTTTATAACAGTTCGAGCGTCAGCCGAGCGCTGAGGCCATATCCATAGGGACCTAGAGCATGAATCCACTGCAACCATGATATATTTATAGTTACCGTCCCTTTGCAAGGGCCCGCAGTGGTCCAGGTAAACACAAGCTAAGGGTTTGTCTGAAATTAACAGGGGTGTCTGCGCAGGACGTTTTACTGTTGAGACTTTCATCTGTTGGCAAATATCACATTCCAAAGCATAGTTTTTAGTTTGTTTCCGAATGCCAGGCCACCAATAAATTTGCTTGAGTAAAGATACTGTTGCAGAAACACCTGCATGGGCAGAAGCTATCCCTTTGTGTGCTGCTAGGATTAGTCCTAATCTGCGTTCCTTGTTTGGAATTACCCTATCCCCCACTCCAGGGATTCGAGCAAAAGGAACGTTGTTCGCATCAATTTCATAAGAGTACTTGAGTGGAAACTTTTTTGGTAACGCTGCAATGCTGCCCTTGCTTGAAGCATTGACAGCCAACATTATCTCACCGTCTATTTTCGTTTTTGAACGAGTGATCGCAGCTACGGAAGCCGTCTGAACAGCCCCCTTTGCGGCTTCGTCAGCCAATGAATTCCCTGCAACGTGAACGCCATCACGTTGATGACTCAGTGTGTGGATCACGTGAGCCTTTGGTAGTTCGTTTTTCAACTGAACTACTTGTTCCCAAAGCATTTTGTGCTTTATTGTGCCACCTTTCGCATCTTTGAAACCATTTTCAAGCCAGTTTTGTATATATTCATTATACGACTGAACACAGTAAAAGGAATCACACACTATCAGTGTGGGGAATTCTCGATCTGTACTTTCAAGTGCCAGTTTGAATGCTTGTAGTTCAGCTTGCTGAGCTGTACAATCTCCTAGAGACTGGGTTTTTGTGACCATAGGTCTGAAGATGCAATCTCGCATGCGACCTTTAACGATTGCACACGCTGCACTGTAAGCTTGCTTACTCCCTGTTGCGGGCTGTGCGGATCCGTCAGTGTAAATTATGAATTCGTACTGATCGAGAGGCAGGATTTCAGAGGGCAGAGGACATTCTTGTTCATATTGCAGGAACGCTTGTGTTTTTAAATCAGGATCAAAAACATATTCAACATCTGTTGCAGCAAGAGAATTAACCCATTGTATCCATCTTGGATGTAATGCTTTAGCATTTGGAATACTTGCTTTTGTGACCGCTTCTAAAGCTGATACTGGGGTTACGACAATAATGCGTTTCCCTTGGGCTAGGGCTCTTTCTTTTGCTACAGCGGTTTGAACTGCTGTCAGAATTTTTTAAGTTGAACTGAAGCGCATTTCCGCTTGTGTGTACAAATAAGATTTGTATGCGATTGGTATTTTTTCACCCTCATTGAAGGTTAAGTAGGTGAATCCGCATTGACCCGAAATAATTCGGATCACCAGGTTGCGTTGACTTACGCGTGTTTGTAAGTGATTTGTTGCTAACATGTTAGCTTGGAGTGAACGCAGGATTTCTGTGTGTTCCTGTGTCCAGTTTTTGATTGAAAAATCAGGTTTGATTAATGCATAGAGATGTTTAACCCTTTCTGCGTAATTTAAAATGTATGTTCTTCCAAAATTGAGGAAACCCAGGATGGATTGTAAGTTTTTTAGCGTTTTTGGAGGTTGTTGCAGCCAAGCTCTTGCCTTCACTTGAAAGCTCATATCCTAGAAATAGGACATTGAGATGGGCAATTCGGGACTTTTTAAAGTTGAATTTGTAGCCCTCAGAGGCGAAGCCCAGTATAATGGTGCTCACCCTGTTCAAGTGTTTTTCCAGGTCATCGTCTGTCAGATATATGTCATCGACATAGGACAATGCCTCATTGTCATAGATTTGTAGTAACTCCATTACCCTCGCTGAGAATAAACCTGGGCTGTTCTTGAACCCTTGTGGGAGTCGACAAAAGTGACGCTGGGTCCCCATTATGGAGAATGCCGTTAAGTACCTGCTTTCAGGTGCTATGTTTTGACAAAAGAAACCATTTGAGATGTCTAATGTGGTTTTGTATTTTTTACGCACAATGTTATTCATTAATGCTGTGATATGTGCATTTTGCACTGCAAAGGTTTTAGAACAAGTGTTTAGGTGTCTGTAATCCAAAACTAGACGATATGTATTGTCTGATTTGGAGACAGGAAACAAAGGATTGTTCATTGAGGAGGTGCATGTTTCAATCACCCCTTGGTATTCAAGTTGATCTAAGATCTCCCTGACCTGTTTTTTAGCTTCTTGCTTTATTGGGTACTGCCTCTGTGCAGTTGGTTCATGTTTCAGATGTATTTCATGGTGAGGTGAGTCCTCATCCCATCCTACATGATTTTTATATAATGCTGGGGCCTGGGCAACTGCCCATTTCCTGGCATATGTATATTTTAGGTGAATTGGAATATGGTTGGAGAAGGCAGGCATAATAATGTCCTCGCCGTGTGGGCACTCCCTGACAAATTGTGGTGGCCAGTCTTTTTCTGCTAGAAGTATTTCATAGCCCCTTGATAGTCTTTCCCAAAAAAGTGCTTTCACCTGTCTAGGTTTGTCTCCCTCCATCCAGAGTGTTATTTCATATAACTTTTGTGGAGTACTAACCCTGGTGTCTACAGTTTCTACTGTAATGTACTCATTCAAGTCCACTATCTCCAGAAGTTCCTTCAGGTTCTGGCGAGCTATTGTGACTTCTGCTGAACTGTCCAGCATTGTCTGAGCCCATTCTCCGTTCTTGAGTTGTGTTCTCAGTATTCTCGGCATGTCTCATCTTCAGACCTGCTACTTTCTTTTTGGAGAATTGAGGTTTTGCTTTATTTTTTGGAGCGTGTTTTTCATCCTTGGATTTTACGCGTTATTCTCTATGTTCTGATCGTCCTCTTCTTTCTGAAGTCTGTGATGAGATCTGAAAGGGACGAGAGGAACGTGTATCAGTATCTTGATACCTGTCAGGTGTTCTCAAATTATCCCTATTCTTGAGGTTATACCTCCTTTCAGAGGGCTCCTTTTGAGGAGACCTACCTCGGGATTGAGAACGTTTCTCGTTTGAATGTTGTTTATTAGTCTCCCACTTCTTTTTAGAAGATGTAGGAGTTTGTTTAATAGAGTCCTTCTCAGGATTTTCAGATAGTTTCGGCTTCACTGGTCTTCCACCCAAACTATCTCTGCCTAATTCTGCATATGATTGTTCAATTATTCTGGGTAGTTCAGTTTGATGTTCTGTAACATCGAATTCCCTTAACTTTTGGCGGATCGCCACTGCTGCTGCCTCCCCTTTAATATTAGATAATATTATTGTTGAGACCTGTTCGAAATTTTTCAGTAATTTCATACCTAAATTCAGAGCAGGCTCTGCCCCGTATTCATTTTGAATTTGTTTCAGGACATCAGGTATTACCGCAATTGATGGAATGCCATGTGTTTTAGGATAGATGGCAGCAAAGACTGAGCCTCAAGTGGTGCAGTCTTCCAGTTGTGGTGTGATCCCCATCGGTAAACTGATAGTTAGGATTCTGTGTTTCTCATACGGGCTAGTATTTGGAAATACTGCTTCGATTTGAGTAATCTTTTGAGCTATCCAGAATGGAATTTGCTCACTCTTTGTGGGCATTTTACCCATGACTGCGTATAGAGTCTGTGGTGTAATTTTTAGTGTATTCCCCTGTTGGGGAGTTGGATTTGGAAGTGTCAGTGGTTGTTGGACTGTGAAAGTCCGCATGACATATTGGACCAATTGTCTGTAGATTTTTATTAACTCTGTGAGTTGAGTAAGTAGTTCCTCATCAGACATTATATCCAGTTCAGGATGAGGTGTATAGCCGGCTAGAATTGGCCATTTTGCTCCTGGTCTACCTAGTGGACCGAGCCTGGTAATGTTTCTGTGATGTTTTAGGGCGCCTTTAAACCAGAGCTGATGCTCCTGGTATGTTAGTGGAATTTCAATATCCTCGAAAGGAATATATTCCTCTGGTGGATCATCTTCTTTGTAGAAGTGAAACACGTGTGTTACTGGATTGGATTCAGGAAATATTACCCATGAATAGAATACCTCTGTCTGAAAGGATTCGTGTGCCTCTATCACGAAAACTGCTCTACCGCCTCTTGGTGGTAGGCCGTATTTTATAAGTTTTAGAGTGATGGCTCTTCTTAAGTTTTGAGGGATGTCTATAACACCCTCCTCGGTTTCAATAAAACCTGTAATGTTATAAGCTGTTACAGCTGGCTGATCCGCATCTTCACCGTTGTCAGAGTCAGGCATTTTGTTTTTTGAAAAATGTAGAACAAGTTTCAAGGAAACAAAGATAAGGTGCACAATATTTTGGAACACTGTTTCCTTCAACGTTGAACAAACCAAACAGCTAAGATATAGGGTGCTTCCCTATGTAGCCGTGGCGGATACTTAACCCTGCCCACTCCAGACGTCTTTTGGAGTATATGGGTAGGGGTCTCTGAGAGAAAAAAGCATGGCTGGTTTACTCAGTATCTAGCGTTAAATTACCACCTTACCAAACGTTGGGCGCCATGTAGTGTAGCTCCTATTTCCCTAATAGGCTCTGCGCATTGGAATAATATCCCCTATAGGTTTGACATAGGACTACGGTCAGTATGTCCCTATCGAGTATATTAAACTTAATTACTTGTGCCAGCTAGCTCAGAGGCCACTAGAAACTCCTTGACAAACAAGAAGGGATGTTCATGTTTCTGGCAGCCGCAAAACATGACAACTTTGTTTCCCTTTAGAATCAGAACGTGTCCCAGAGTCGTGGAAACAATAGATAACTATTTCACTCAGCTCAATCGTGCATGCTTAGTTTTCCTCAAAGTTACACAGAAAGAATAGACGGGCGTTTCAATAAAAGGTTTATTGAACAGTCTTGTTTCTCGTGTAAGTAAAATGTGCTGTTACGAGCACAAGACAGTATGCAAGATAAATAATGTACAGCGTAAGCAGTAGAAATAAATAATACTGCGCTAGCATGATCTTTAGTAGATATTCATTTACATAAATAACACAGACTAAAAATGCGAGTACTCATACGATGCGTCTCTAAGCTAGTTCTACCCCAATGTACCTAACCTAACCTAGGTGTAGGGAGAGGTATGAAGTAGGTGAAGTATTCCTCACTATGGTATACTAAGAGTATGTTAAGTCTAGTATGCCTAGTATACCTAGTATGCCAAGAGTGCCTCTAAGTTCTAGTCAGCTCCATACCTTAAGAATGAGAGAGGTAGGAATCTCTTGCCAGACTCGAGCTCCAACACCCCGCGAGGGAAGTCAGATCACTGGAAGCTGGACTCTCTGCGTGCAGGGATGACAGTGTCTTCTCAGTGCGTCAGGCTGGGAAACGGGCTCCTCTGAAGTCGAGGTCTCCTCTGATTTACAGGGGCTAGGGAAGGTATATTTATACCTCAGAGGTACCTCAGAGTGTTAGCATTGACGTGAATCGGACAGCGGAAGACGTCATGAATGAACCCCTAAGGTATAACGGTTCATGCATAATAGAGGAGTCCTTGAAGAAATCGATAGTCCTGTGCTAGGGAAACTCCCGAAGCCTAAGGGTCTGTTCTTCAAGAACTCGTTGTGACGTTAGGGTGGACGGATGTCGGAGACCATGCCTGTATTTGGAGTGCACGGTTTAATGCCTAAATAAGGACGGGGATTTTATGCCTATATAAGGACATGATACAGGAAAACCTTTATACGGACACCCTAAGAGGAATACAACAAGATGTGATGGCGGATAGCAGTACTGCTAGACATCCCTGTGGAGACCCTGATGGAGAACAGTATTATTGAACTCCCCTCACATGGGGTCTGCCAACGCCTTTTTCCCAACATCAGTTGCAGAGGGAGAGTTAATTCATGTTGTACTATTAACTATTTCTATGAATATGGCAGGTCGATGAGGGGGTCTAACTATGGTCAATGTAGTATATCCCTCCTATTATTCTCCTCACAAGATGGGATGAGGTGCACAGTCTCAACACGTAAGGACCATGGGTTGTCTGGCTGTGGCAGGATTGCAAGCGCATTTCCTTTTGCACCTGTCACGAAGCACAGATCCCTAACATAGCATATTAGTTCTTTCAATTTTCCGTTTGATTTAATCACAGGCATAATGTTGACTGTGGGCGGGACCTGCAGGTTCTAGTGTTGATCATTGTAAAGTGGGATGGGTTGGCAGTACTGCCCATGGAGTGGTGGGAGTTAAGGGAAGGGGAAGTTCTATTTTTTGTTTCACCCTAATGGGAAGTGTGACAGCTCAGGTGTATGGATGAGGGAAGAAGCAGTAGGGCAATGTTTGTTGTGTTGTCCGGATGCTGGGTCGGCATTAACCAGTAGTTAGGATGGCTGAGATGACCTTCAAAGTCCTGACATGGAATGTCAGGGCCCTGTTTCAACCTGGGAAATGCTGGAGAGTGCATGCATACCTTAAGAGATACCACATTTCAATTGCCTTCTTGCAAGAGACACATGTTTGGGGCGACTGGAGGGTAAACACTGGAGGGTACAGCTATATGCTACATCATATTTGGTGTTTACGCAGGGAACCTTGAGATGGGTGGTGCCTGGGGTACCATTTCAACACAGTGGGTCTGTACAGGGCTAACTGTACAGACCCCCGAAGCAACATACTTGGCGAAATACATATCTGACCACTCCCCACTGATGGTCTCCGTGGCGAGGGGACGACTGCGTCCTGCAGTGCCGCTAAGGAGACTGCAGGCAGAGACGCTAATGGACCCTCCCCTTGGGGTTACAACTCGGGAGGCCCTTGCCCATTACTTCCAGGAGAACTGGGGCAGTTCAATAGCAGGGCCCATGACTGGGATGCGATGAAGGTGGTCCCCAGGGGAGTGTGCCTGAACACTGTATATGGAGTGAGTCAACAATTGATGCAGGACTTAGAACAAATGAGTACAGACTGCTGGACATGGAAAGGACACTCCCGAGCAGCCCCTTAGGCTGGCGGAATGGCGCTGCACCTGCAGCACAGAACTCGATGACTGGCATAGATTAGAAAAATATACCTACACAGCCTATAGACAAAAACTTCATGGTGAGGGGTATAAGACAGGAGCTATGTTGGGGAGGTCGGCGAGACAGCAAGGCTCCCTGAGCCTATCCTAACGCTGCGGTATTCGAGGGTCCAGTTTGCCACTTCCCAAGCAGCTATAAATGAGGTAATGCAAACTCATCTTGAGAGTGTGTACACTGTGAGAGAGACGTGATCGGACCATTATGGTACGGACTTCCTGGCAGGATTGGAGCTCCCCTGTCCGGACCAGAAGAAAGAGCCATGCTTGAAGCAGACTTGAATAGGGAGGAGATCCTTGCATTTCTAAAGTGCCAGAAGGCAGCGAAAACTCCGGGGGGGCAATGGCCTCCCGGCAGAATTCTATCATAATTATGCTGACTTGATGGTCGATAAGTTATTGGAGGTGTACAATGAGGCTTACCAACTAAGATGCTTCCCAGCAACTATGCGTGAGGCACTGGTGGTGCCCAAACCGGGCTGGGCAGTGGATGAAGTGAGGTCCTACAGACCTCTCTCAATGTTGAACATTGACACTTAGATATTGAGTGCCTGCTGGTGTCCTGATTGCTTCCCTGCTTGCCTACTTTTATACATGAGGGCCAGTGTGGGTTTATTCCCAAAAGAAGCACCATGTATAATTTACGTAGACTATTTCATGTCCTCCATGCACCTGAACTGCAGGAGGGCTCCTACGCGCTAGCCTTCCTTGGCATAGAGCAGGCATTTGATTCAGTTGTGTGGGGTTATGTCTGGCAGGTCTTTGAAAGAATGGGCTTTGGGGCCACTTTCATCTCATGTCTTAAGCTATTATGTAAGGCACTGAGTGCCAGAGTCCAGACCGACGGCTAAGTGTTCGACGGCCTTCCTGTTGTGCCGTGGCACGAGGCAGGGCTGCCTTCTATCACTGCTGCTATTTCTGGTGGCGATGGAGCCGGTGTCAGAGCTACTGTGGTGCAGACCTTGGGGATTACGGTAGGGGGCACCATGCACACAATCTCACTCTACAACGACAATACTCTGGTGTATGTACGAGACCCGGCTGATGCAATTCCAGTGCTGCTGATGCACTGCCAGAGTTTGCAAAGGCGTCCGGCCTTTCGGTAAATGCACAGAAGTTGCAGCTCTTGCCACTTGGAGATCTGGCGGTGATGGACCCATGACTGCTCCCGGGGCTCGCTCTGCCATAGAGTCCAGGGGGAGTGCACTACCTGGGTATCAGGATAGCCACTATAAAACAAAGATTCCTGGACATGAACATTGGTAGGGTGATTACCGGACTCCATGCATCAGTTCAGTTCTGGAGAGATCTCCCCCTTACACTGATGGGAAAAACAACCCTAGTAAAAATGGTAGTATTGCCTTGTTGCCTCTAAACCTTACAGGGTGCACTTTATGAGATCCCTCGACAATACTTCAGGGAACTAGACAGTATGCTCATTGACTTGCTTTGGTCTACAAAATGAAAGAAGATAGGACTGCACGTTAAGACAAACATAGGACCGGGGGCATTGAACTTCCTAACTTAGAACTATATTATATGGCAGCCCACCTCCAACATGCGGTCCACTGGTTCAATGAAGAAGATATTTGGGAAAAGAGGTTGCTGGGCGACCCTGGTAGGCACTACTGTCTTCCGGAGCTGCTCATGCGTGGGGCACGAATCCCGAAAACGTATCCATACCTGATTAGACAGCTGGGAGCAGGTGGTCAAGACGGTCCTATGTAGGACCCCATATGCATGAGACATGCCAATCTGGACGCTTAAACCTTTTCTGGACATTGAAACTAACATGTCTAAACCTGGGGGGGTCAATTCATTACCCGAGATGATGCGATTGATTCCTTTGCAATGGGTGCCGGACAATATTTAAAATATAATAAGATGTCGGCTACAGCACGTGAGCTTTGACCTAGTTTCCTGGATGAGCCCATACCCTCTCAAATACTGAGCAGACTATTAGATATGACCGGGGGCTGGGGACTTATAACGCACATATACAGAGCATTGCTAGAGGACTCCCTGGTACTAACCCCGAAATCACATAATCGATGGATGGAAGGACTGGGCGATTAACTGATACCACATGACTGGGGCAAGATTCATGAGGGAACCCGCACGGTGAACTCCAACGCACGCTTTAAACTGATACAGTATACTTACGTACACCAATTATACCTCACCCCTAGAACCCTGCATGCTATCTACCCTACACGATCAGACCGGTGCCCGCGTTGTGGAGCGCCGGAAGCTGACATTTTACACATGGTATGGTACTGTACAGAAGTTATACCCTTTTGGAGGAAGTTCCTACAGAATCTAAAACAGTCCAATGGTTTGAAGTTTGAGGGTATGCCCCGGGAGGTACTCCTGGGCCTTCTCCATGCCCCTGCAAAGAAGAAACTCAGCCGCAGATTCCTAATATTAGAGATGGTACTAGCCAAAAGATGAATAGCCATTAAGTGGATAAATGCATGCCCAACCAGATATAGAGAATGGTTGCGAGATATGCCTGAATGGGCAGTGGATGTAGAGGTTCAGATGAAAAATGTCCAGCGAGACGAACGGCTTTTGGACGCCCTTCTGACATGGAGGCAGATGCTTTGGGATTTACGCGCAGATGAGACTGTATCGCAAGTGGGAAATGGGAATGCATGAAGAAAAGGTAAGGTACACAGCATATATATTGAAAATGTGGTCTATAATGGGATATATCATCTCATGCCCAGGGCCTAGACCATAAGACTGAGAAGAATGTTCAATTTACAGTGGGATGCTGAAATTTCACATATGTATATGTAGTTAAGCTACAAGTTCTGTATGTAACCATGCCTGAGCTGAAGGGGGGGTGGGAGAACCGGGGAACAAGTTTATATTGAGTGTTAAGGATTTATCAGTGAATGTACTGTACAAGGTTTGTTGAAAATGATCCTTGATGATGCTTTATAATCAATAAAAGATATTAAAAATAAATCTATAAAAATGTATTATATTTAATTAACTTCACTTCTCTTAATCCTACAAATTCCACAACTCACACCTAATAAGCAACATAAAAATATCTTAATTATATATTATACATAATGATTTGCAATTTAAATAATTATAAATTAACATTATTAATTAATTATTATAATTAACTTCCTACACACCCTTTATCCATACAAAAACAACACAATAGACGTCAATATTTTTTTATTGTATTACACAACTTACATATTTATTTGTCAATTAAATTATTCATATTAATTAACAATTAATTATGAATTAACTATAAATAATTTACTTGCCACTCGAAACCCCTAAAAAACACACAACCCGCACCTGTAGCATAATAAAACAAAATAATTATACAATTAACATAATTATTAATTAAATAATCAATATTAATGAATAACTATTTATTTATTAATTATAATTAATTTACTTGCAACCCTATACCCCTACAAAACACACAACTTGCACTTCAAAGTTAATTAAAAAATAAAATCAATTATACAATTAACAAATAATTTTCAATTAAATAGAAATAGTAATTACAAAATAATTATTGATTAATTATATTTAATGTACTTCTCACCCTATACCCCTATAAAACCCACAACCCGCTAGGGTACTAAAAATCAAAACTACTAACAATTTGAAATCTGTATTAAAAACATTCACAACAATTAAACATACATTTTATAACATATACAATTAAAATACATACTAAAATACATAAAAATTATTTAAAAACAATGGGGCCCATTACGATACCCGGCGTAAATAAATCCGCCAGGCATGGAAGCGGCATAAATCCGCCCGCACACACCGCCTGAACACCGACCACGCCATTATGAGTACACAAACCGAAAACCGCCATCGGCGAAAAATCACACAAAATACCGCCCGCCATCGTCCGAGTCGGAGTCAAACCGCCCGCCACGGACGGAAACACGCACGACAACACAAAACCGCCCGCCCACACGGCCGACACACCGCACGTGAAATTACGATCGCACCGCCATGAGCGCGGAAAAACAACAAATATACCGCCCGCCAGCGCAAACAACGCCGATGAGAATCGACACGGCAGAAGCCATGGCGCCAACGTACCTGCACAGAAACCATCCGCACACAAAACCAATAGCACACAACATGGCCAATAAGTCCACACAGCAAGGCACACACAAATACACAAGCACAGTACACATCCCGAAAACACCCCCCGGACAAACAAAAAATACAAAGGCCAGAACCCCAGACACAACACACCTGACAACAACAGACCATGAGGACACACCCACATAGGTGAGTACAAAAGCAGCACTCCCACAGACCACAACCCCTTGCAACATTGCAAACCAGAGAGGAGAGGAGAGAACACAGTGACACAGCAAGGACAGCAGCACACCACAGAAACGCACACATCACAACCACCACCACCACCACCACCACCACCAAACACCGGCACCACAAACCCCCTGCACATTAAACAACACACACCGCACCAGCACCACAAACACCATGGCACCACAAAGGATGCCCAAGTTCACGCCCATGGAGCTGACGGTCATGGTCGACGAGATCATCAAGGTGTACCCACAAATCTATGGGAACATGGTCCAGCACACACCACTAGCCACCAGAAACAGAATGTGGAACCGGATCGTAGACCAGGTCAATGCAGTCGGGACCCTGCCCAGGAACAGAGTCGAGATAAACAAACGTTGGAATGACGTAAAGAGCCTGGTCAAGAAGAAGGAGGGCAAAAACAGAGAGCTGGCTGCCGTCACTGGCGGAGGGAATCCCGCGCTCTTTAAGACCTTCAAAGCGTGGGAGGAGAAGGTGCGAGTCGTAATCCATCCGGAGATCCTCGCCGGATTAGCAGGGGCAGTGGAGGCTGGTAAGTACAAACTAATGTATACTAGCACACCGCTATGTACTCACATGCGCAACTACCATGCCACAGCTCCCAGGGACAAACACCCCCATGTCCAGCACACAATACACAACACATCACACGCACATGCAACAGACACTACCACACACAGCCCAAACCGAACAACTGTAAGATGCGTGGGGACATGTGTACACTAAGCCAGCCACGTAACCACCAACAGGTCCCCAAATATGCCAGAAGCGCCACAACGAGCACCCACCACACCCATGTGTCCGCCACAGCTGCACTAACCGACAAGTAACAGGTAAGTGGCAGGAACACAAAGTGCAGTGGGTGGGACGGTGGACAGCCCAAGTACAACACACACCAGGCCCCAGTCCCACAGCACAGCAAGGAGGAGCATCCCCCACACCCCACAGCCACGTGTCAGCCACTGCAGTGCACAACGACAGCCGAAAGGCAGACATCACGGTCCACAGCAATCGGTGTCTGTGGGTGTACAGCCACCCCCACGACCCACTACACCCCCCCACCCCCACAGACCTGCAACATGGAGCACCCCCCGCTCAGAGCCATGTGGCATCCAGTACAGTGCACGCACGAACAACTTGCAGGTGGGAAACTGGACAGGGCTGAATTACTGGAGGCATGAGGACCATAACACCACCAACACATGGTACATGTCACGTAGCAGACGAACACGCAGCACCGCCCACCGTCACGAACAAGTGAACAATGTGCACACGGACATGAACAACAGACTCACACCCCACATGACCCATCACAGACATAGCAACACCCAAGGAGCCACGTCTGCATGCACAAGCCACACTGAATATAGTCCCACACGGCAGCCACTGTGCAACTCATCACACACAACCGAAACACCATTGAAGTCCTGTCCATGTAGCCCCCACTGCCTGTCAACCCCACACCCCACAACTACGCCTATGTAAGACAAACAACACTAGACGCAACAGAGCGGAACAACATAAATGCACACGAACACCACTGAACCCATCAAACACACAGACACACCATGCACATACAACATACCATCCATCCCATCCGTCAGCCCCAGTCTCATGAAAGGCATGTCATCCGCACAGCTGCCACACATACAGCAGTCACGCTAAGAAACATGCCCATGACCAACCATGTGCCAGAAGTCAATTAAGCGCACGACACACTGTGAGCAACAACACACAACATGGGCCACACCCCCCCGAGCACTGCAGTGATGCACATGGCACAGGGCAGCACGCACACCAAGGAGATGGGACAACTGCAATACGTTGGCTGGCACACAACTATCACTCACTCATAACGATGCGTCCAATGCCATGTCCAGTAACCACAACAGACAGCAAATATGCAGGGCATGTCAGGCATGCACACACCTCAGACCATGCACTGTCATGCTGCCACAACACATGTCACGTTCGGCACCCATGGCTCACAGCATGTACCCCAAAAGCATATCCCCTCCCAAATGCGAATCTGGGGCATGGCCCCCATGTTGCCATATGCGTTCCTAAGCGTTCCATTTGAACCCCAAAAGCATATCCCCTCCCAAATGCGAATCTGGGGCATGGCCCCCATGTTGCCATATGCGTTCCTAAGCGTTCCATTTGCACCCCAAAAGCATATCCCCTCCCAAATGCGAATCTGGGGCATGGCCCCCATGTTGCCATATGCGTTCCTAAGCGTTCCATATGAACTCCAAAAGCAAAGTACAAACCAGACACAGGATGGGCCAGGAGCCCGCATACACCAGAGTCACAATGAGTAGGGGCACAGCAACACACCCATCGGCATGGCCAATCCGTCCCATGCCACATGTGCACAGCACACAGTCCCATTGCCTAGCACACACAACTACAGATGCCACAGCCACACACTCGCCTCCGGGAAACCCATGTACGAGATTGCACGAACTGCCAATGTCAGACGACTAATACATACTTCGCCAGGTGCAACACAATAACAAATCTCATTCTCTCCACAGGTGACGAACTGCTGGATGCTGGGGATGGAGACAGCAGCCAGCACAGCCAGCCTACAAGCCCCCAACGAGGACACACGGATCTGGAGGATCTGTCCTCCTCTTCGGACACGGACCACCAAGCTGGCCCATCTGGCGTGGCAGGGCCCAGCCGCTCCCCAGGACCCCTCCTACCCACCAACCCATCATCCAGGGATGCTGAACAGTCCCAGTCCCCTGCTGCCACTGTCGTTGCGGCCACACCCACGGTCATTGCGGCCACTACCACTGCCGCAACCGCCACCATCGCCGCACCGACCACCACTGCCTCCACCACCACCACGTCTTCGCTGGCACCAGCCCCAGCGCAGGTGGTGGCCCGGCCGACTGCATCCACCCTGGGAGCCACAGCGAGGACCGTGGTGTGCAATGTGGCCAGTGGGCAGGCCGGTGGCAGCAGGACTGGTAGGAGGAGCAGGGTCAGGGAAATGCCAGCCTCCCCTGGGAGCCATGCCCTGCCTCAAATGGCCAGAGTCCTTGGGGCCTATGAAGAGGCCCAAGGACAATGGGCCAGGTCTGCTACTGACACGCGGGAGGTGCTGGGGGTGCTGAGGTCCATGGACGCCCATATGGGCCAATTCGTGTCCCGTATGGACCAACTCGTGGACCTCATGGGCCAGCTGGTGGTGGCGGTGGGGTCACAGGCAAGGCCAGCAACACCACCTCCGCCACCACCTGCTAGGGCGCAGGCTCGGGCAGCAGTGTCCACTTCCCCTGCGTCCACAGCCAGTGAGCACACCTCACCCACCACCAGCAGGTCGCCACCACACACCCCCTCCCAAACGTGGAAGGGGCCGTCCGAAGAGGAAACAGATCTCCCGGGAGGACTTCGCACGCTCCAGTCGCAAGTGAGGCAGCCAGCCAGCCTTCCGCCAGCCTTCCTTGACCAGCCACTGCATTGACTTGCTCTACGATCCCACTCCACACAGCCAGCTGGATGGCATGTGTGTGTTGGACTATGGACATAGAACCAGTGGGTACACCCTGATCATCACGCAGCCATGACCGACAGCTCATTGTCACTGCACGCACCACTTTTGTCATCACCTCACACACAATCACATGTCACAGTTTGTAATAAATGCACCTTTTTCACTAACTGCTGTTTGTGCCCTGTGTTTTATTTGTACGGAATACAACGGCCACCTTGGGCGGAAAGGCACCTGATGCGTGGCATGGCAATGGAATCTGGAGGGCCTGTAGGGACCTAGGGGTGTGAGACAGAACAGGAGCACATTCAATGAGTGTGTCACACACCCATCACACAGTACATGTCAACAACTACAAGCAATGTACACACATCGCACAGAGCAATAGGGCACAATGCCACAGTCACCAACAGTGGCATACTACCCTGGCCATGGAGCGTTGACACACTGCACGCAGTGAACATACGGCCACCCTGACACAGCACACACACACCTGCACAGATACAGACACATCATCCGTCGTACATGGACACTCACCGTCAAGTGAAGTAGCGGGCGATGAGCTGCTGGCGCACATTCCCAGCTTCCTCCTCTCCGCTGTCCACCTCACTCGAGCTGTCCTGGTCTGCGGGCTGGGGCCCTGGTTGATCTCCGTCATCCACAATGAGGGTGATCTGCTTCCGAATGGCCAGATTTTGCAGCATGCAGCACGCCACCACTATCTGGCACACCTTCTGTGGGGAGTACGCCAGTGCACCCCCGGTGCGGTCCAGGCACCTGAACCTGGACTTGAGGAGGCCAAAGGTACGCTCGACCACACGTCTGGTCCTCCCATGTGCCTCATTGTATCGATCGTCTGCTGGGGTGCGAGGATTCCTCAATGGACTGAGCAGCCATGCCCCATTCGGATACGCAGAGTCACCTGGGTGTGAGGGACACAGAGAACCGTTGCAATTCCAACTGGACAGGGGACAGCATCGCACAACCAGCACGCTACACCACTCCACATACTCACCGACAATACAGGCACGATCCTGTTGCAGATTGGCCATCAGTCGTGGCAAGATGCTGTTGCGCATTATGTGTGCGTCATGGGCCGAGCCTGGAAACTTGGCACACACGTGGGTGATCACCATGTCCGCAAGGCACACCACTTGCACATTCAGGGAGTGCGTGTGCTTCCTGTTGCGGTACAGGTGCTCAGTGGCCTGTGGTGGAACAAGGCCAACATGAGTGCAGTCAATGGCTCCCACGACGTGTGGGATTCTGCCAAGGGCATAGAATGCACCCTTCACTGCCGCCAATTCACGAGCCCTGGGGAATCTGATGTACCTGTTCCGGTACAGCATCATGGCTGCCAGTACATCCCTCAGCACCTTGCTGAACATGGGCTGGGACATCCCTCCTCCACTGCCCACTGTGTGCTGGAATGACCCAGTGGCGAAGAAATGCATGGCGGCCATCACCTTAGCCGTGGGGGTGACAGCAGTCGGATACACCCTGCGGGGACGGAGATGGGGCTCTAACATGGCACACAGTCGATGCAGAGTTGGCCTGTCCAGCCGAAACTTCCTGATTACCTCTGTATCGTCCATGTCCGCCAGCAATTGGTATGGGCGGTCAATGTTCGGTCTCCGCCTGGGTTAAATGGCAGAGGACACATGTCAAAGCAACACGGCACATAGCAATTTCGCATACACATCACTGACATGACTGAGCAAGCACATGAGCCACAGCCCAGCTGTCAAGCTGGGACGGCACGGCCACAATACACTTACACAGGTCTCCCAACAATGGCAATGGCAAGTGAGACATACCACTGCCATGTGCATGCACATGGGGATCTAGGCCCCAATGACTTGCGGGGCGTGCTGATGGGGACTGACTGCATATTCGTCAAGCGGCAACGCCACGGCAACATGAGTGTCTGCTGAGCATGGAACTGCTTCCGAGGCTGGATGAGTATGGCACACGACGATGACGATGTGGGCACGGGCTGAGCGGCCAATACAAGTGGGACCTGTGGCACGAGGGGATATGAGACAGTAGTAGGTGTCAGCACTGCACCCTATGTACAGCACTGTACGGATCACACCTCCCGAAACATTGACAGGTGTCCACATTGACAGCCCCATGCCAAGACGGCTGTGTGCTTGCAGTCACACGTCACAGGTGAGAGGTTACATTGCACGTGCCAGGTGGCAGACGTACATAGTGGGAGCTGGCATGTGTGTGCATGTGTCTCCTGTTCAGGATCCACCAGATGGGCGCTGACTCTGTACTGATCATTGGACACAGCATGTTCCGTGGAAGGCTTGTGTGTGTGGGATGGTGGCACTGGATGTGCCTCCGTTGGGTGGGGGGCCATGCACAGGGCGGGTACGTCGATGATTGCGCATTGTTGGTCACGGTGGGTGCACCAACTGAAGATGTGTTGCCCTGTGTTCAATTCCTATGTCCGCATGATGATGGACTGTGGATGTGGGCAGACTACACATTGGTCGATGTGCTGTCTATATGCATGTGCCTTCACACCAGGCACAGCTGCCCCTGCACATGTGACCCCTGCTGGACTCGCTGCTGGGTCTGTGGAGCTGATGCACCTTCTGCGCGTGGGGCGGACAGCTCTCCTCACTTCCCTCATTGCGCATGTCATGTCTTTGCCGCAGGTGACATGGATCATGGAGGGCCCACATGTACGCGTGGGTAGGCTACACATGATTGTTCACTGGTCGCCACCCAGTCAGTGTTTCGAATGGGAAGGTTGTCGTGCTGGTGGTATGTTCGATGTGGCGGATGGGCGGGCCTAGTTGCGGGCTTACATTCCGGACATGGGGGTAGTTGGATTGGCGACTAGTTGCAGTACACACGGGACACGTCTCTTCCTTTCCACATCTGGGTCATCCCTTGTACTAACTGACAGTGATACAGTCATCTTCGCCCCAGCCCTCATGTCCTCCCCTCGCCCCCCAATATGCATGCTCACCTGCGAGGCTAGCGCTTGCACAGGCAGCCCCAAGCTCGCACCAGAGAGGGCAAGGAGTGTATGTGTGGGTCCAGGGTATGATGTGTGGCGGGACGCCGTCCACCTGCGTGGTGCCCCAAATGGAGACCCGGCCTGCATGGACTATGCATCACAGTCTTCGCCTTCCGGATCCGCCACCTGCGACACCCAGTGGCTGTGGCTGCCCTTGCGGCCAGGCCGCGTCCGTCTGTGGCTGATGGCCCACACATTCACTCTTTGGCCTCTCTGGGGAGGGCTCGGGGTGGTGGCGCACGCGCTTGCACTTAGTCGCAATGGCATGTGGCGTGGTTGGTATGATGGGCAATGGATGGGATGGTGCGAGCCACCTCCCGTGACGTCAGTGCTGCTCGTGCTGTGGTGCGTCCCCCTACACTTCCATCTGACTTGTGCCATGCTAGACGTTGAGGTTCTATTGCCTGCGTGATATGACCAGGAGGAGCGCGAGGAGACCTCTCACACACCATGCTCCACTGCCATCCCGTGCCCTGTATCGCCTGTGCGTATTGACTATGTTGGGGTTACACCTGGTCGACTGGGGCTGTGTGTGCCTTGTCAAGGGGCATGGCGGGCGCACAACAGGATCCAGCTTGTCCACAGAGGGTGGGCTGAGGTGCGCCTGGTACCGCTTTGTACGTGTGCCCGGCTGCTGTGCACACACGTGTTCACTCCCCCCGACAGGTGTCCTCTCACAATGCCCAGGGAAGCGGTGGTGTACTGTTCATGACCCCTCCCAACACGGCGTGCTCCAACTTGGCATGTGCGCATCTACCCGTCGCACCCACCCACCTGGGCACTGCGTCCATACGACTTCACACGACACATGTGTGTCTTCCACAGTAGTGCTACTCATTTGCATTGACATCCAATACCAGTGGACTACATGGTCATGTCACGACTGCCGTGTACTTCACATACTCTCATCCTCTCTCATTCGTACTTGTGAAATGAGTCAGCGGAGACAGTTCTGGTTTCAAACATTATATTGAGTCTTCTGTCCTCTGTGATGCAGTATAGTGGACACTACTGGCAGCGGAATACATGTTGAGGATATACTGAGCATGATAACAAATGGGATAGGGTGTGGGGTTACATCTGCTTGGCCAAGGCTGTGCTAATGTACATTTACGTATAGCTGCGGAGCTGCGGACTTTGACACAGACGGTATACATGTAGCCTACCAGACCGCTCGGCATCATGGGCACAGTCCATCTCAGTTCCATGTGACAGGTTTGCTGCGGTTGTTCCTCATGCACGCGTGCATGTGAGATGACATCAGGGCATGTGCTTGCGTGCATGCAGCGGCGTGCCACTTGTTGTTGCACTGTGGTGGTTACTGGACATGTCACAGTCACTGGGGTCGTGTTGTTGTTGTATGCACTTGTCGTCCATGCAAAGGTCCTGGTATGGGATTCCCGGGGTGGGGGTGGGAGGGGTGCAGCACCCACAGACTCCAGGCGACCTATTCATGTCCACTGAGCGGTGTGTGTGTCCATGTGCGCTGGATCCATGTCGTGTCCTGGTTGTTCGTGCAGTTCCGTCCATGTGGGTGCGATGCACAGAGCCCATGCCACTGCCTCCCACGATGCATGCGGTGTTCCTGGATGTGATGGGGAACAGTGTGCATGTCCCGGTCATATCCGATGTCATGGCGATGTCGTTGATGGTGTGGTTACAGTTGCCGGTCGTTTGGTATGGCTGTTGTGGTGGTGACTGGCCAGTCCGTGCGGAAGCTGAGCATGGGTGCGGGGTTGGACTTCATAGGTCACTCGGGGAACCTGCGTTGTGGTCCGACGTATTTACAGGTTGTCAGGTATGCGATGCCGTCCAGCAGGGCTTCCATGTCATTGGTGGTGTACATGTTTGCCAGCCAATGAAGCGGATGGTGGCTGTCAAGGTGTTGTTCGTAGGTTGTCCCTTGGAGGACCATGATGGGGCATGCTGGGTGACATTCGATGTAGCTGTTCTCGATGATCCGTCGTGTGGAGGCACAGTGGTTCCATTTCAGTGCGCGTGCAATGTTGGCCACATACGCCATGCCCCCATAGGCAGAGCAGGCCCTGTCGTGTGCGTCCAGAGGGAGGAGTAGTGGTAGCAGGTCCGCCTTCAGACATGCCGGGTTGGAGAGGCATATCTCGACGGGATGCTGGTAGGGACACCTCCGACAGTAGAAGACGGGCATGACGCAGCTGAACAATGTGATGCGGTAAGTCAGTCGGTAACTTACGTTCAGCAGGGACAGGAGATCGCATCCCAATGTATGTATCGTGTTGGTTTGGTACAGCTTGAGCTGTTCGGCGTAGTTGGGTAGGTGTGTTGCGGTTGCCATTTCGCAGCGGTTCGTAGAGGTGGCGTGCTCCGGCTGTGTGTGCAGTCTGCAATGTGCACGCTCCGGGGTTGTTGTGAGCTCTGTGTAGTCGTGGGGAGACAGGACTTGTGTTCTGTTGGCTTGTTTGGAGGACACGGGCCCTCTTCCCACATGCTTCTCAGACAGTTCAAGGTCAGTGCTGTGTGACTCCTTCCAATTAACTTGCATGTGGCCGACATGGGGAGTGTTTTCTTCTTTCTTCCCCGTCCGTTGTGTGCTTCTGTGATATGCGCTATCTGCCCTGTGGTCGGTCTCCTCGGCATGCCTGTGTTGGTCTATTCTTGGACAATGGCTGTATTCACCGGCTTCTGTCGTAGGGCTGTGGTTTCGGAGTTGGAATGGAAGGTCATTCAGTGCTGTCTGCTCTCCCTTGTGTGGGCGGCAGCCTGCCTTTCCGCTCTGCGTTGGGCCTTGTGTGTGGATGTTATTCTTGGGCCACCTGTTGTCGGTCCCCGGGCTCTTTGGTGTTCCGTTTCATGTGTCTTGTTCATATGTGCAGGGTGGTATGGGTTTTTCAGTGTGGTACTGGCGTTCCTCTTCCCGAAGGGGCCCTGCTTCTCCTAGTTGGTGTTGCCGCCGCTGTGTGCTACGCCATGTTTGTTACACTGGGGTGTGTCCTGCAGTTGCGTGTCTTCACTGACATGTGTGCGTCGTTTGTGTGGCGTTGGGTGTTGTCCGTGAATTGGGCGTTGGGGACATGTCTGTGGCCGGCCTGTCACGTGTCATGTGCGTTCGGGGTGGGGCTGATGTGTGTGCTGCTTGGTTGTGTCCCTGTGTCTGTGTGCGACGCATGCATGGCGCTGCGGTTGGCCTCTGCGTTGTGCGCATGTGTGGCGGCGTCATCGGCGCTTTGGGGCCGTGACGGGGTGGTTGGTTCCTAGTCCCAGGTGGTGTGTACACATGTGTTCTGCGATGTTACGATTTGGCCTGTGTGTCATATGTGGATGCGATGGTGGATGTGTAGTGTACACGCGCTGGTGGGGGTTGTCCGCTTTTTCCGCCCTTGCACTGTGTGCGCTGTTTGCGTGCACTTGTTGTGTGTGTGCCTACCTGCGTCTCCGCGGTACGTTGCGTCCTTGGTGGTGCATCAGCAGAAGCATGGGAAGGGCCTGCAGTGCTGGATTCATGCCCGGGGTGCCGCTTCTTCGTTGTCCGTGCTCTGCGTCCGTGTTTCCGCCTCTCTTTCACGTGCGGTGTCTCTTTGCCGTGGGAGCCGTTTGTTTGCGGCATCGTAATTTATGCGCCGGGCGGGACGTGTTTCGTCGGACGGTGTGTGTCAGTTGTGCTGCGCCGCTACGTGTGCGGGCGCACTTTGATGGCGGACGGTGTTGCTGGCTTGCCGGCGGTGTTTGGCCTGCTTTTCGCATCGTAATTGGGCGGGCGTGTGGACTGCTGCGTGCCGGCGGTAACTGGTGGTTTTTGCATCCGCCAGCACGGCGGTTGTGCTTCCGCCCGCCATCGTAATGGGCCCCAATATTCTTAAAGACAATATTTTTGTAAACTATATTAATGATTTCGATATTGTTGAAATCTATATTACTTACCTTAAAATCAATATTCTTGACAACAAAATTCTTGCACATAATATTTTTGTGTGACGACATTTCAGACTCAATATTTCTGTCTGATGATATTTTATTTTTGATATTTTGTCTGAATACCAGACATACCAAATCTTAATCCCAGAGCAATCCTGCCTCTCTTATTTCTGTCATTAAGGCCTTGTATGTTAATAGTGCTAACATGTATTTTACCCCCAACCATTTCTAACATGTCAAAACATTTGCTGGTCACTGCTGCTAGAATTATTAATTAATACAATCACATTAATCACAAACCATGACTTCCTAGATAACAGAGCTTGTCCGCTGTGATACTTATCAAAAACACAAAATGCCCAGTTGTTATCTCCCACCCTCTACCCCTTCCCCACACACCTCCCTTCCCACCCTCTACCCCCTACCTCTGCCACTTCCTGAAAGCAATTGGACCAACTAGGTCCTGTGATGGAGTAGTGCCCCCCCGTATGCCCAGCCCCAGTCACCTAACATGATTCACTCTTATCTTGTTCCCCAACCAAAAATGTTCAGAACACCACACTCTAAAAATCCCCCAAGAGGCCCACATACCATACGCATAGGAGGAATGCCTCGACCCTACTACCTAGCTTGGCTTACATTATCATTATCACCATGAGAGAGCCAATCCTACTACCATTTCTAGCCTGAACCCAGGCTATCCAAAAACTCCTTTGCCTTAATCTCGAATGTAAAGAAATGAAATTGTTCACACCAACCCACCTTCAATTTAGCCCAGGTTAATTAAGTAAACCTGAGCTCCTTTTTCGTGAGAAGGTTGTATTAACTGGTGCAACCACCAGTGGCGTTCAGCAGTAAAATAACAGAAGTCAGGCCTAACAAAAAATGTACAGCCCTCCAGTGAAAGTTTCCTATGTGGGCGAGCCAGGTCTGATATTGCCTGTCGCAGTATAAAATTTCCCAGGTAAATCAGTATTGCTCTGGGTTTTGCCTCTTCCTGAAAGGTCCGCGCAGTCTGCCTGAAGGGGAATCTGTGTGACCGTTGGACTTCCTGATCCCAATCCCTACTAACCACCTCTTGGAAGGCACCCTTAAAATGCCCATCCACATACTTGCGGACATCCTCTCCCACCTGGCTCTCTGGAATTCCCAAAACTCTCCAATTATTAAGTCTTAACCTATTCTCAAAATCTTCCAATTTCCATTGGGTATCCACCATCTGGGCTTCCAAAGTCTCAGTTGCTTTTTTATGAGTTAGTGCCCTGCTCTCCAAAGTCGCAATCCTCTCTTCGTCTTCCCCAATTCTTTCCGTAAATTCAGAACATGCTTTGGCAACCCTTCGAATGGCCCCTTGCATCTTGCAACAAGCTGATTGTGTTCTGCGCCTTTCAATGTGGGTTTCTTCCCAATGTGCATTATACTTTGGTATATTACCTCTAATAAAACTGTCTCAGGATCTCCAAATGCCACACTCTCACTTCTCTGACCCACTTCTAAGGATGGCGAGGCAGAATAATCCCAGAGAAGCCACAGAGAAGCCCCTTCGGATCCATTTTAGAGCTTTCTTGCAGAGCTGCTTTCTTCCCTCTGAATGTGGTAATACCATCCCTGGAAGTCTCTGGATATATATCCTTCTGTCTCATGCCCTGACTACTTTAGTTACTTAGGGCCCAATTACGAGTCTGGATGTCCAAGTGAAGGAAGTAACCTATTTAGGGCCACCCGGGTCACTAATGACCACCTCTCAGTCTTCCATACTAAATGAAGAGTCGGTCAGACAGTAGAGAATACAAACCAAAAACTGTTTATTCATATACACTCAGAGTGGAGCCCCATCTGCCCAGTCGATAGGAGTGCTGCAGAGGGAACTGAAATCGACAAGCATAAAGATACATTATGTAAGTTTCATAGAACACGCCCACAGTGGAATTTTCCAGGCAGGTGCAGCTAAACAGTGAAATACAAAAAAAAGGTTTCAACTTCTCGCATCTGACACAAACTAACATAATCCAAGGTCTTTCCATCCTGGACCCGCCACCAGACAAGTGGGAGAGGGCGTCTATCTAGTGGGAAAGGTATGCGCTAATATGAACAGTGTACTTATTACTGAAACAAAACCTAAGTGAAGAAACGAAACTCAGAGGGGAGCATTTCCCGGAATTGGACAAGATCAGTTTCGAACAGCCTGGAATGGTGCCTGAAAAGAAAATGGCACAGCGAATGCTAACTTACATAGAGCACTGCGTAACACAAACAGTTTCTATTCTAACAGACCCTCCGTTTAGCATGAGCTAAAACATTTTCTAACAGCAACAAGAGGAAACAAACTATGAACAAGAAGAATAAATCACATTAATAAACGGTTATGAACACTCCATTCCAAGAGTATCAGAAAGTGAAACAGCGAGGAGGGAGGAGTTTTTGAATATTCCTTCGTCGATATTCATCAGATCCTCAATATCCTTTTGAATCATTATAGCGACATTCGTGTCATGAATTGATACCTTCTTTTTAGGGGTGAGAATAGTGGTACAATAGGAGCAGCAGAAGGGAAGACAATGAATAAGAGCACAGCAGAGCACCAATACCACAATCAGATAAATCGCCTTTTCGAGAATCCAGCCCCATTTACCCAAAAGAGACTAACTCCAATTCCCACTTTCCATCCCTTTGACATTTTCAAGCGTATCTAGGATGTGTTTGGTAATATTCTTTTCCATATTTTTGATCCCGACCACATGCTGATCGCCAACTACCATGCATACACCACCACTCTTAGCTAGAATAAACTCAACTGCATATCTTGTCTGTTCCAAATATATTTGCATACTCTCTAACTGAGTGGTGATGTCACGCAAAGCTGCTACTGTGGTATTAGATAGAATTTGCAGCTTGCATCCGAAATATTCTCTAGCCTTTTCACCCCTGGCCAAAGAGGTACCACCCAAAGTGAAAATAGAAGAAAGGATGTATCCAAAAGTGATCCCATTACTATAATTATTGACTTGTATATCGGTTACTCCCTCACAGAATTCTTTCGTCAGAGTCCTTTTAACCCATCGTATGTTAGGCTTGGCATATTTACAAGGTACACCAAAGGGCAGTACCATTCCAAGAGCTACATCATCTGTACCATTGTGGACATTGGAATAGGTCCCATTATACAAGAAGAAAATCCCCGGGTGGGCATAAATCGGACCCTCGTAATCCACTGCTGCATACCTGGAGTTCATTCCAAAAGTACCTGGATCTTTGTCATTCACCAAGGGGATCGTATTTTTGTACAGCACTATTCCTGAGCAATTTATATACAGAGATGTATCAGTGCTATTCACAATGGGGCAGCAAGCAGGAAAATAGCCGGCCCCTCGTGTAACTATCAATTCCTTGTAATGCCAACCCACCAACGTGACATTCTGGATTTCCATATAAAAATTGTCACAATATGTATTGTTATCACAACCTGGATAACCCATTCCCAGTGGTTTTCTATGGTATAAACATGGTCCCGGATAACCAAAACCAAATACTCCTTTCACTTATGCGAATTGATGTGGCCGAGTATAAGTATAATTTACAAGTGACAATGGATATTCAGTCCACAGACTAGCGACAGATTGGGTGGGGTAACAAGCTGTCCCTTCTCCGAAGAACCTTCTATGTGTCTCCAAGAATACATTACTCGGGCTGTTCTTTTGTTTCTTTTCGGGGAGATAACCTTACCCTTACTGCGGAAAGGTACACTTTGATCATTTTCCAAAACCCATGATACCCCACACAATATTATTATGAGCAAAACCAAAAGAACAACACATATTATTTAGTTTTTCTGTGTCCACATCATATTATACTGTTCAACAAGAACCATTGGCTGCTCTTCTTCAGGAAGCTATCTACCAAAGGGATGCATAATGGGTTGCAAAGAGGCAAAATGCAAGGAAAATATACAAGTTATCAGTGTCAGTCAGAGCCTCACTGGTACAGGCTCCTATTGTCCATCAATAAGTTGGAGCTCTTGAGCACCGGCAGTGGAGCTTGCTCTGTCCTAAGCTCTTTTAATCTATCCCACGTCGATAAAGGTGGTATACCTTCGAGGTATACTTCTATTCTCCCTAGCTAATGTTCAAACGATAAAGGCAAAGTGAGTACAAAATTCTCCACTAATTTCAGTTAATTCCGTTGGTACTGAAACTCAGCACTACCTATCTTACACAGTCCATCCCTAATCTTTCTTCTTCTTGGACTCAGTATCCCTCAGCCGAGGGCGCAAAGTGTACCTGGTAGCTTCAGGCACTGTGTGATCAATAAACAAAAGCTCCTGGATAGCTCGAATCTCTGGGGGAACAGCCTCATTCAAAACATTATCGTTCTCTTTATCGGTTTGCATCCACGTCAACTGGGCATCTCCAAAGGGAACAATCCTGGGTATCTGCTCACACTCAGTGTCGCCAATGCCCTCTTTGACCCACTGGTCGTATGGCAACGGCAAAGGGATCTCCCGGCAATGAGTGGCGTGGACCCAGTTCATTCGACCAGCAACCTTTACAGCCGTTCGTGTCACCAACAGAATCTGTTCAGGACCCTTCCAGCGTGGCTCCAAACTTTTCTTCGGCTGAAAGTTCCAAATGAGAATAAAATCTCCAGGCTGAATGTCGTGGCCGCGCCCCTCTGGTACAGAAGGTAGGGACTCCCTCACCAGTTGGTGAATAGAACATAAACTTTCTGTTAACTGGCCAAGATAATCAAGCAACACAGGATATTCAATATCTGAGTATTTACGAGGACGTGGGATGCCCCAGACATTCGCCGGGCGTCCGAACACGACCTCATAGGGTAAGAATCCTGCTCTAGAATGGGCTGTGGTTCTTGTTGACAAAAGAGCTAACAGTAGAGCATCTGGCCATTTTAACCCTGTTGTCTTTCAGTTTGAGAGTACCATTGTACTTCTCAACAAGGCCAGCTGACTGGGGGTGATTGGCAGCGTGAAATTTCTGCTTAATGTGCAACCCTTCACAAATCAATTTAGTCACTTTCCCATTAAAATGACTTCCGTTGTCACTCCAGATAATTCGGGGCAAGCCGAAACAAGGAAAGTACTCTTTAAGGAGTACTTTTGCAGTCATAATGGGCGTATTATCTTTAGTGGGGTAGGCCTCAACCCATTTACTGAACGGACATACAACCACCAAAACGTACTTAAGATTATTAAATCTCTCTAATTTGATGTAGTCCATTTGGAGGACTTCAAAAGAAAAAGTAGGTGGTGCGAAATTACCAGGCAGTGTAGGGGTACCCTTCCCTGGATTATGCATCATGCACCATACTGTTGTGTAGTTCCTATATAACCTATACAGGATCTGTGCATTTGGATAACATAAACTGTGGGATTGGTGGCAGACTGATTCTGTGCACCCCCACCGGATACGTTAGCCTGTCTGTATCAGCTAGCTCACAGTGCCACTATAATCTCCGCTTACAAAGGAGAGAATAGATTCTGGCAACCTCAGAACATGACAACCCTGATCCCTCAGAATCGTGGAAACAATATACTACCTTTCGCTCAGTCACTCGTGCTCACTTAGTTTGTCTCAGAGATACACAGAATAAACATACCGGGCGTTTGTCAATAAGGATTTATTGAACAGTTGTTATTCTAGTGTAAAATAGATGAGATGCAACAACCATTAGACAGTAGCAGAGATATATGATTAGAAGCACTAAGAAAGTAAATGGATGGTATAGCTCTACCATCTTGCAATGATCATGAATACATACAAGTATATAAAACACATGATAAAAGTGCGTACTCCTACGATGCCTCCCTAACTAGATGTGCCTAAATGTACCTAGCATCTGTGTAGGTGTTATGCCAAGAATCCCTCTAGGATCTAGTCAACCCCATTACCTGAGAATGAGAGAATATGGGACACGTCCTGGTCTCGGGTTGGACACTGCGCGAGGGATGTTAGACCACTGCGAGCTGGAGTGTCTGCATGCAGGAACCTCAGCGTCTCTGGTCAGTGTGTCATCCAGGAAGTCTCGGTCTCCTCTATCTTCCTAAGCAAGACATGATGTATATATACCCATAGGTCTCCCCAGGGATCCTACCTTGCTGTGTTACTGTGTCGGCCTAAAGGATGACGTTGGGCCTGAACTTTATACAGAGATATTATACAGGAGATGTCAGTCCTGCTGTTAGTCCTGCTGTGCTCCCAAGAAGTCTCATGCATAATGTATGAGATTCGAACTAGGGAAAACCCCACGTTCTGAATGCAGTGTCGTATCTAGGTAAAAGGTCAGTCCCTATGAACCATTATGTATGTAATGTACGGAAGGATATAGGTGAAAGGTTGCAGTGTTACCTGCGCCTATATAGGGTGCCTATATGGAATATAACAATGCAATATTTCACCAAATGAGCAGCTGTCTTGGAGATGTTATCATTATGCCACACAGGGGCTAACAATTTACAAATGCCTTTTGCACTAATATGAGCTGGACCACGTGCCATAGTAACCATGGGAAGAACATATGCATCCGGAAACATCCCTTTCTGTTGCCCCGATTTATCAATCCAACACCCTTCTTCAATCAACTGTGCTGTACCCTCCTGCCATTTCGCTAATTCCTCTATCGGGCCGTTTCCTTAGCTACCTGACCTGCAAAGGCATTTCCTCTGCCCACATCATCAATAACCTTTCTATGGGCATTGCACATGATTATTGCCAATTTCTTGGGGAGCATTAACCCCTTCCATGCGCACGACCGCCGGGAGCCGTCATGAGCATCAGTGCTCGTGTACGCAGGACGGCTCCCGGCCGTCCTCACACATGGCACCGGAAATCCCTCTGGTGCAGGCACCAGAGGGATTTCCGTTACTCCCCAACAGCCTCGGGAGCTGGGGAAGAGCTTCCCCAGCTCCCGAGGCTCTCCCCCTGGTTTCTCTGAAATGACAACCAGCGCGCACGTCGCGCTGTCGTCATTTCATAGAAACCGAAACTGAAATGAGCCTTTAGGCTATCTCAGCCCTCCGAGCATGTAGAAAGACAGGAGAGGTATCATTGGAAAGGGGAGATTCTCCCCTTTCCAATGGTACCCCTCCCTAGTGGATCCCTGTTTGGGGAGCACCCGAGGAGGGCGATCCCCAAGCAGGGATCCACCCACTAGACACCAGGGAGGGGAGAGTGGCCCCTTGGGCAAGGGCCTTTGCTCCTCCCAATTTGTTTTGGGCAGTACAGTCTATCTGCCCCCCCTGGCAGTAGCCTCCAATCTGCCCCCCCAGGGGGGCAGAAAGCCCACTAGAACCCAGGATTTTTTATTTGTATTCATGTTGGGTGTGGAGGCTGCCCGAAACGGGCATGACAATGCCCCCAGAGAAATTCCAGTCTTTCTGCCCCCCGGGGGGATGAAGGGGCAGTAGCCCCCAATCTGACCCCCGGGGTCAGAAAGCCCACTAGAAGCCAGGGATTTTTTTTACATTTGATTTAGGGGTGGGGGCTGCCCAAGAAGGGCAGGCCAATGCCCCGACCCCCCCCAAAAAATGAAACAGTCTTTCTGCCCCGAGGGGCAGATGGGGGCAGTAGCCCCTAATCGGCCCTGGGGGTGGCAGAAAGCCCACTAGGCACCAGGGATTTTTTTAATGATGATCTAGGGGTGGGGGCTGCCCAGAATGGGCATGCCAATGCCCCCACCCCAAAAACAATTACCACAGTCTTTCTGCTCCCCGTTTGGCATATTGGGGCAATAGCCCCTTATCTGCCCGCCCGGGGGGGCAGAAAGCCCACTAGGCATCAGGAAATATATATTTTTTAAATTCAGGGGTGAGGTCAGCCCAGAATGGGCATGACAATGCCCACACCCCAAGCCCACTAGCCACCAGCAATTATGCTGGCTTTTTTCATGCGTGGGGGTGAGGGCTGCCCAGAATGGGCATACCAATGCCCCCACCCCCCAAAAAAATAGCCACAGTCTTTCTGACCCCCTTGGGGGCATATCGGGGAACCCCGCCACACCCCCCCCGATTCTTCCCACCAGGGCGGCAGAAAGCCCACTAGGCACGGACTTGTTTTTAGCAATGTGCCTACCTGTGGATTTTGGGCCCTAGCGCAGCCGGCACATACGGAAACCTAGCAAACCTGTACATTTTTTAAACCTAGACACGAAGGGGAATCCAGGAGGGGGTGACTCGTGTGCCTCTCACCAGGTTATGTTACCCAGAATCCCTTGCAAACCTCAAACTTAGTTTTAAAAAAACACATTTTCCTCACATTTCTGTGATGGAAAGTTCTGGGATCTGTGTGGATCCACAAAATTCCACCCACCACGCATTTCCCAAAGTCTTCCGAGAAAAATGGTACCTCACTTGTGTGGGTAGGCCTAGTGCCCGTGACAGGAACCGGCCCAAAACGCAACGTCGAAACACCACATTTTTACAGTGAAAACTGACCCTTTTTTTGCAAAGTGCCTAGCTGTAGATTTTGAACCCTAGATCTGCCAACACCTAGGGAAACCTAGCAAACCTATACATTTTTGAAAACTAGACACCCAGGGGAACCCAGGATGTGGTGACTTGTCTGGCTCCCACCAGGTTCTGTTACTCAGAATCCCTTGCAATTGGGGGGTCCATGCAAGCCATACCGCGCTGGACTCCCCCGGGTGTCTAGTTTTCAGAAATGTGTGGGTTTGGTAGGTTTCCCAAGATGGCCGCCGAGCCGGGGGCCAGAAACCCAGGTGACCCCCCTTGCAAAACCAGGTTGTTTTATGATAGGTAATTTTGATGTCACCTCAATACATTTTGGGCCCTTGCCTGTCGCAGTACTTGACTCACCCACACAAGTGAGGTACCATTTTTATCGGGAGACCTGGGGGAACGCTGGGTGGTAGAAAATTTGTATCAGCCCTGTGATCCCACGACTTTTCACACAGATTTCAGAACTTTCCACCACAGAAATGTGAGGAAAATGTTTTTTTTCAGCTAAATTTGAGGTTTGCAGGGGATTCTTTGTAGGAAAACGTTGGGGGGCCACGCAAGCCATACCTCGCTAGACTCCCCCTGGTGTCTAGTTTTCAGAAATGTGTGGGTTTGGTAGGTTTCCCAAGATGGCCGCCGAGCCCGGGGCCAAAAACCCAGGTGACCCCCCTTGCAAAAACAGGTTGTGTTTTGATAGGTAATTTTGATTTCTCCTCAATACGTTTTGGGCCCTTGCCTGTCACGGGTACTTGACCCACCCACGCAAGTGAGGTGCCATTTTTATCGGGAGACCTGTGGGGAACGCTGGGTGGTAGGAAATTTGTATCAGCCCTGTGATCCCACAACTTTCCACACAGATTTCAGAACTTTCCACCACAGAAATGTGAGGAAAATGTTTTTTTTTTACAAAGTTTGAGGTTTGCAAGGGATTCTGGGTAACAGAACCTGGTGAGAGCCAGACATGTTACCCCATCCTGGATTCCCCTGGGTATCTAGTTTTCAAAAATATATAGGTTTGCTAGGTTTCTCTAGGTGCTGGCAGAGCTAGGGTTCAAAATCTACAGCTAGGCACTTTGCAAAAAATGGTCAGTTTTCACTGTGAAAATGTGGTGTGTCCAAGTTGCGTTTTGGGCCGTTTCCTGTCGCGGGCACTAGGCCTACCCACACAAGTGAGGTACCATTTTTCTCATCTCGGAAGACCTTGGGGAATGCAGGGTGGGTGGAATTTTGTGGATCCACGCAGATTTCAGAACTTTCCACCACAGAAATGTGAGGGAAATGTGTTTTTTTGACAAAGTTTAAGGTTTGCAAGGGATTCTGGGTAACAGAACCTGTTGAGAGCCAGACAAGTCAGCCTATCCTGGATTCCACTGGGTGTCTAGTTTTCAGAAATGTATAGGTTTGCTAGGTTTCCCTAGGTGCTGGCAGAGCTAGGGTTCAAAATCTACAACTAGGCACTTTGCAAAAAAGGGTCCGTTTTCAAAGTCAAAATGTGGTGTGTCCACGGTGCGTTTTGGGCCGTTTCCTGTCGCGTGCACTAGGCCTACCCACACATGTGAGGTACCATTTTTCTCGGGAGACTTAGGGTAACACAGAATTGTAGAGCAACTGTTATTACCTATTGACTTTCAATGCATTTCTGCCTTCCAAATGAAAGACAATGTGTAAAAAAGAAGTGACTTTGAAAAATGACCGAATATTCTGATGCTAGTATGGGTACTCACAATTTCAGAAATGTGCAACTAGCTACTGTTTCTAAACTCTATATTTTGTTCCAATTTCAGAAATACATAGGTGTCTTACATCCCGATTTTTCACTCTATATATTTTCCCAAATGAATTGCTATATACCCGGTACATAATAAAAAACCATTGCAAGACGCTGCTCAGTTATTGGCTCTGGGTTCGTCGGGTTCTTGGTGAACCTACAAGTCCTATATATCCCCAAAACCAGAAAGGTCCAGCGGATGTAACAGTATATTGCTTTCAAACATCTGTCATAATTAGAAGAAGTTACAGGTGAAAATGTTGGCACAAATGGCTGTTTTTTTTAAACTCATTTTCAATTTTTCCTATTTTCAACTGTTAGGGGGTCATTGGGATGGCGGACGGACTCAAGTCCGTCCGCCATCCTGGTGTCAACCGGGACCATCCGCCATGCATGCGGCGGTCCCGCACACCGGATCAGGATGCATTTTAACATTGCGGCGGTTGCTGCTGACAGCAGCACCGCAGCGATGCTAAAATGCCATGTTGTGCATTTCACAGCACTACGTGGCAGGCACCACACTGTGCCTGCCACGTAGTGCTGTGAAATGTAGGGGGGTACCCCCCAAGTGCACCCGTGCCTCCCCCAACACAAGGGGGGCCCGCAATGGGCCCCCAAACCCAATCCCCGCCAGCCTGAAAGGCTGTCTACAGCCAACATCGTAATTTGGCGGACGGTGCCTGCTAGGCACCGCCGCCATTTTACTGATGAAGACCGCTCCACCAGGCAATCGTAAGGATTGCCTGTGGCGGTTCCATGGCGGACAGTCTGTGCGACTGCCACGGTCGCGGTGAGATTTCCCCCCGCCATCCTAATTTGGCAGGGGGAAAATCACGGTCGAAGGACGGAAGGACCGCCACCGCATGGCTGGCGGTTGCGGTCCTTCCTCCATCCTAATCGACCCCTTAGTTTCTATGAAGAAACCTTGAAGGATCTACACAAATGACCCCTTGCTGATTTCAGAATTTTGTCTACTTTTCTAAAATGTATAGCTTTCCAGGATCCAATATTGCTTTCATACCCATTTCTACCATCAACTGGAAGAAGGTTGAAAGCACAAAAACCTGAAAAAATAGGCTATGTCCCATTACAATGCCAAAACTGTGTAAAAAATGTTGGTTTCCTGACAAAAGTCTGTCAGTCCCTGAAAGCTGGGAAAATGGTGATTTCAGCCCCACAAACCCTTTGTTAATACCATTTGCAGGTAAGAAACCAGACGCTTTCATTTGCAGCACTTATTCCCCATTTTTCAAAAACAAAAATGTAGCTGTATTTTGGAATATTTCTGAGTCCCCTCCAGGGGAATCCACAAACCCTGGGTACCTTTAGAATCCCCATGACGTTGGAAGTAAAGGACGCAAATTTGGCGTGGATACCTTATGTGGTCAAAAAGTTAAAGGGGCCTAAGGGCGAACTACCCCAAATAGCCCAAAAAAAAGGCTTAGCACTGGGGGAAAAGGGCTAGCAGCGAAGGGGTTAAAGCAGACAAAAGCCACAATATAGGCTGCCCATGCTGATTCTTAGTACCATGGGAGGCAAGAAACCCTGTCTCTGCCCAGAGTCGCCCAAAATTATGGGCGACCCCGAATGCGGACTGGCTGTCCGTATAAATATTGACAACCAACCCTTTACTCAATTCGCAAGCTCAAATAAGGGCAGCAAGCTCAGCAGCTTGAGCCGACTGATAGGGGACCCGCGATGTCTCTACCACTGTGCGCAATGTAATGATAGCATAAGCTGCAGTGGTGGTGCCATCTGGTAATTTAAAACAGGAGCCATTGACATATAGTTCTCCTTGGGGGTCAGATAAGGGCACATCAGTCAGGTCTACCCGTTCTTTCGTCTCTTCTTCCGTCCGGAAAATACAGTCATGTTCGTTGACTGCATCATTCTCAGAAGGGAGGGGTAGCAACGTGGCTGGGTTCAGAGTGGCACATCCTTTGATTGTAATATGCTTAGCAAACAATGTCGATTCATAGCCAGTAAGACGTGCACTGGTGAGGTGCTGTGTCTTCGTTTTATTCAAAAGTGTATCCACAGCATGGGGTACCATAACTGTGAGGTCAGTATCAAGTACGAGTCCAGCCGATTGTCTGATTGAAGTGGCCACTGCCGCGACCGCTCTCAGACAACTCGGGAGGGCTCTTGCAACAGGGTCAAGCACAGCAGAAAAATAAGCGCAAGGCCTCTGTTTGTCCCCAAACTTATGTGTTAAGACAGAAAGTGCTCAACCAGCCATCGCATGAACATAGAGCACAAACGGTTTGTTAAAATTCGGTGTGCCAAGCACCGGAGCCAAACAAAGCGCAGTTTTTAATTGCTCAAAAGACTGCTGGCATTCAGGTGTCCAAGGCAAAGGCTCATGCACTGCTTTTGTTGTTAGTACCAGCAGAGGTTTGATTAGGAACAAGTAATTTGGGATCCATTCGCGACAGTAGGAAGTAATACCTATCAAAACGCGTAAATCTTTTTGAGTTCGTGGAATGGGCATTTTAACAATAGTACTGATACGCTCAGGGGTCAACCTCCTACCCTCCTTCGACAGTAGGTGACCTAAATAGGTAACCTCCTGACGACAATACTGAAATTGTGAAAGAGAGACCTTATGACCATGATGTGCCAAATGCAATAACAATTGCACTGTCCAGTCTTTGCAACCCTGTTCCGTATCAGAAGCAATTAACAAGTCATCGACATATTGCACCAATACATTACCTGGAGAAAGCGATAGTGAATCCAACTGACTTTTTAATGCCTGACTATAGATACTGGGACTTTCTGTATAGCCTTGAGGAGCGCAATAGAATCTAAAGCTTCTGCCGGCCAGTGTAAATCCAAACAAATACCTACTGTCTGGGTGGATAGGAATACTAAAAAATGAGTTTTTCAGATCAATGACAGAAAAGAACTTAGCAGTAAATTAAATCACCGTTAAAAGTGTAGTGATATCAGAAACCACAGGGAATTGCGGAACTACAATTTTATTAACCTCTCGCAAAAAAGAGGAGTTGGCCTAACGGCTAGGGCGGTCAACCTCAAATCTGGGGAACTGGGTTCGAGTCTCGGCAATGACGCTGAACATCCTGTGATTCTGGGCAAATCACTTAATCTCCCTGTGCCTAACAAAAATGAATGTGTCCTCATGTAATGCGACTGGTGCTATGTAAAGTGCTCTGATACCCGATTCGGGTCAAGTTCGTGCTATATAAAACTCTGTAAAATAAAAATAAAATAAAAAATCATTCACAAAGCAATAAACATCATCAACAGCATCAGGGGAACCCGAATTTGTCCTCTTAAGGACCGGAAGAATAGGACTATTACAAATGTTGGCAGCCGTTTCTTCAACTACACCCTTTCGTGTCAAATCCTGAATAATCTGAAGAAGAGCCCGTTCTCCTGCCTGCGGTATCTTATACTGAGGAATGCGGGGTAAAATAGCATTATCTTTAACTTGTATAGAAACTGGTGGTAATTGCAACAGACCCACGTCTGTATCACCTGTGGCCCATAGTGTGGGTGATACCTGAGCAAATTCAGCTGGAAGGGGCTCATCCTGAGACAAACACTGCCTAGTACTCACATCCGGACCCAGTGTAATATAAACACCTGCAGGGGAGCAATAAATAGCAGCATGAAATTTTTTCAACAGATCCAAACCCATCAGATTTTCACCACAGTTAGATGTTAACAAAAATGGAGATTCCACGGTGAAAGGACCAACAGTCAATGCAAGGGGTCATAAAATGGGTCTTACAACCGGTACACCTGAAAAACCTACCGAAACATTATTGTGGCCAGACAGAGCCGCCCAGGGGACCATATGTCGAGAAACAGAACTCTTTGTCACACCTGTATCTACCAAAAATTCCTTAGTCACGCCTTGCAAATCCGCTGTGACATAAGGACCACGCTGATCTACAGGTATCTGAACTGGTCCCTCACTCCGTCCCTGGCTGTCATAACTATGAGATATACCTGCCACATCATCCATGTCATAATCATCATGATAATACTGTCCATCTCACGGGTCATCAAAATAATTATTATCAGAATGGCCCACCGGAGCCGCAACATTCTGATTTCTGTCGGTCCCACGGCCTCTATTACCAGAACCTCATCCTCTGGGGCACACAACCTTCTGTAAAAGCAGAGGGCACTGGCTACGCCAATGCCCTTCCTCCTTACAATACACACACTGATTCTGCCCCAAAGGTGTCGTTGAAGGCTGCCTAGTATGTGGCAGTTGTCTAGAAGGACCACCTCGTCCCCTATTATTTCCCCTAAATGCTTGCTGCAACAACACCTTCATCTTTAGATCCTTATGTTTCTTATCAGTTTTATCCTTTTCCTCCTGATATCTGTGTTCATAATATTGGACCATATTCAAAATAACAGAGGGAGAAGATGTGGACCAAGTACTCTCAGACGCCTGCAAACGAGTCATTATTTCAGGAAGAACATTAGTAACAAACCTGTCAACAAACAATCAAACTCCTCCCTCAGTGGACATATCCTGCCCACTATAATCCAAAAATGTATCTTCAAACCAAGTAAAGAAATCAGACACACTCTCATCCTTCTTCTGCCGACAAGCCGTCAATCTGTCCCAACTTACCTTCTTAGGTGGAATAAGAGTGTGCATGTGCGTAATAATACGACGAGGCAAAGCAAGTATCTCAGCACGGGGTTTATCACCTGGCTTCCTTTCCTGATTCCATCCTTTAATCACATCCCATGTACTGCCCAAATCTGCAACATGATCTTGAGTACGCACCTGTCTCCAAATATTGACCGGAACAAGAAGACCAAAAAACATTTCAATATCAGCAAGAGTCATTACAGTAGACGAGGCAGCCTCTGTTAATTCCTTATAATAAGCTGTAGGATTTATCCTAGGGTCGGGCAGAGTAGCCTTAAGGTCTAAAACCTCACTTCTTTTCCATGGAGTATAAACCCATTGCTCCTGAAAATGGACAGCTAGAGCCGGTCTAGTGACGTTACCACGCTGGTCTGTTAACTCAGGTATTTCTTGATGATATATTGGATGAATTTCATGCATAGGGAACTGAGTAATTTTAGTGGGACTCTTTTCATACAATCGAACTCTGTAAGAAACTATAGTGGCAATATTTGCAAGCACCTGTCCTGGGGCTAAATCAGCTACATAGACACGGTCCTTAATATCAAATAACACTTGTGGGGCCTCCGTTTTAATGTGTGTGTGCCAAAGGTCAATCAATGTAGCGTACATTTGTTGGAGAACGTGCTGCTGTAGAAAAGGCTCAAACTCACGCATAGCTTGACAAATGTCCTCAGTGCCATAAACCGGATTACTAGCCCACTTCATAGCCTGTCTTGCTAATACATCCTTCTCATCCTCACCTACTCCAGAGCGCACCAACAGACCCACTCGCTCCCTAAATTTCACCCATTTCTGTCCTCAAACCCTCGTACTGGCGTTGCAGCATCCAAAAATATCAGAGGATGAATAACCATAGAAGGAGAAGTGACAGAAGTAGTAGGTTGAACTGTGGTCAATGGTTGCACCAGAGGAGAAAGAACAGAAGACACAGGAGTTGGAACAGTAGATGTACTAGAGGTCACTGTCATCAAAGATGGCGAGGACAAAGAAGGAGCGGGGCGCCGTAGCCAAAGCTGTCGAAATAACAGCCATAGATACAGGAACAACCGAAGCAGATGAAACAGGCTGCTGTGACTGTAAAGGAACAGTGGGATATATCCTCTGCAGGGCATAAGGAGGCGGGGGTTGAGTATCTAACAGCTCCTCTACAAAAGTATAATTTTCAACTTTGGCCAAATAAGACTTGTCAATGTGCAACCGAAATCTCCTATCTTCACATTCAATTCCGGTCTCCTGTTTTTCTCTGTCATATGCTACAGCTTTCTGTGTCAATGTTTGCATTTTCCCTTTCTATGCGTCCCTCTCCATCTTTAACCGCCTCTGTCTGGCCTCCTTCTGCCAAGTCCGGAGGGAGTCAAACATCGACTGTCTACTTCGTCTCTTGAATAACTGTTCCTGTAAAAACCCAATCTTTTGTTCATTGAAGGTGCCCATCAAAGGCCACTGCAACTCGGCATTGTCCCTCGTATATTTGTGCCATAATGTACTAAACATAATAGGCCAAGACCATGTTTCACATACATATCAAAATTAGGGCTGCCTTTAGGAGGCGCAGGTTGAGCTTTTTCCAATCAAGCATCTGCAGAACAACAGCGACAACACAAATACCAAAACTTGCTAAAGCCAGGCATTTCGAAAGAAAAACAAAATCGTTATTTTTACCTGGCAAAGTATTTGCAAATACTTTCTATCGAGACAGTCCTTAGACCGTACCAAACTCAAACCCAAACGGTACCATATCCACAAAGAACCAAAACAAACTCACCTGATGTCAGTGGTACAAACAAACCGGTTCTCCACTGCCGACTCTTCAGACCAAACGGTCAGATCCAAGGGTTTCGCCGTTCAGGACTCCAGTCGGGATGACCACTGGGCAAGGCACCGTCCGGCAGGACAGAAGGAGCAGCTGAGAGTAACAGACACTCTTCTTGCAGGGATCCCTGAGCCGCCGGTCCGACCCGACGATGTCCACAGCCCCCCCTCCCCCGTCTGTGGAAAGGGGATGGATCAATCACCCAAAGGAGTCCCTGTTTGGGCACCAACTGAAGTAAGTAACCTGTTTAGGGCCACCCGGGTCACTAATGACCACCTCTCAGCCTTCCGTACTAAATGAAGAGTCGGTCAGACAGTAGAAAATACAAACCAAAAACTGTTTATTCATATACACTCAGAGTGCAGCCCCATCTGCCCAGTCGCTAGGAGTGCTGCAGAGGGAACTGAAATCGCAAGCATAAAGATACATTATGTACGTTTCATAGCTGGGCAAGAACACGCCCACAGTGGAATTTTCCATGCAGGTGCAGCTAAACAGTGAAATACAAAAAAAGGTTTCAACTTCTTGCATCTGACACAAACTAACATAATCCAAGGTCTTTCCATCCTGGGCCCGCCACCAGACAAGTGGGAGAGGGCCTCTGTCTAGTGGAAAAGGTATGCACTAATATGAACAGTGCACTCATTACTGAAACAACACCTAAGTGAAGAAACGAAACTCAGAGGGGAGCATTTCTCAGAATTGGACAAGATCAGTTTTGAACAGCCTGAAATGGCGCCTGAAAAGAAAATGGTGCAGCGAATGCTAACTTACATAGAGCACTGCATAACACAAACAGTTTCTATTCTAACACAAGGACTGCCAGACTCACGGGGGCAACGGCGGTCTCCCCACTGCCCTATTATGAGATGGGCGGTGGGACTGCCACAGCCCCACTGCAGCTGCTAGGGAACTGTTGTTCCCTGGCGCTGTTGAGGCGGTCAGGAGGCATCCATATGCTTGGCAGGACCGTGGCGGTCCCGCCAAGCATATTAGGAGTTTCCTCTCTGCCAGGGTTTACATGGTGGTTCCCCCTCCATGTAAACCTTGGCGGACAGGAAACAGAGGGCTGCACCCTGTGGACCAGTTCCTGCATGGCATGGACTTTTGAGTCCATGCCATGCAGGAACTATTTTTGACACTCCTCTTTGCAGTGCCTCTTTTTAAAGGCACCGCCCTTGAAAACGCCAAAAAAAGCCCGCCAGACACGAGTTACACTCGTAATCTGCCGACATATCCCCTCAATCAATATCAAAACACCCTTTGGAGATGACAGCAGGAGGACTGTGCTGAACTTAGGTTTGCTGCACATTGTCCTCTCTCATTTTCCCCTCAGAATTTAATTCTGCAGTCAGGACAAAGGTATAGCCTCCTCTTCCACCATCTCAGAACCGTTTGCCCCAGTTACTGGCGTTAATATTGTACCTTGCGAGGTGAGAGGCTCCACTTGCTTCTTCAAACCTCCAGCCAGGTCTTTTCCACCACATTAAACCCCTTGGGTTTCTTGCTCACCTGGGGGGCTGAGCCCGCTGCGGTTTCAGAAGCATTTGCCACAGCTTGCCTGGTCTTTTTAAACATATTCTCCCAGGGTCCTAAGGCCCCTGCCGCTGCAGGCTCCACCACTTTTGGCTCCGGGATCTTTTGCTCCGCAACTTTTTTTTGCCTCAATATGATCTGATTTTCGTCGGGCTGGCTCGGGTCGTGTTTAACCCTGGGCGTAGTTCGCGAAGTTGCGCTACGCGAAGCTACGTGAAGTGCACCTCGCACTACGCAAGCTACGCGTAGCTACGCGAACTGCGTAGTGCACTGTGCAAAATGCTGTTCGCACTGATTGCACAGTGCCGGATGCTTGTCCGCACTGTGCAATCATTGAAAGCGGCATCTTGCACAGTGCGAGCTGTCTTTACTGCCGCTCGAGTAGATTTTTACTCGAGCGGCAGCTTTCTCAACGCGGACTGGTAGTTTCTCATCGCGAGCGGTCGCAAGCATGCGCAACCACTCGCAATGAGAAACCTGACCTCCCCGCGTTGAGAATCTCGCCGGGAGGTTTTTGTTTCCACGCTCGCGATCGGCAACTTGATGTTGCTGATCGCGAACGAGGAAAAAGTCTCGCCGGGATGTCATTTTGCTTGCTCGCGGTCGCCAACTTGACGTTGAGGACCGCGAGCAAGCAAAAAATGACCGCTACGCTACGCTACGCGTGTTTGCACTGTGCTACGTGCAATTCGCGTAGTGCGAAGTAGCGCAAACTTTGCAAACTACGCGAGCGTAGCGTAGTGCTTTGCCCAGGCTTAGTCGTGTTGCTCCCATGGCTCTTTAAAGCTCTTGTCATTCTCGGTCGAGGCATTGCTGACCCTCGCTTTGTCCACTGTAAGCTAGCAGCACTAGCTGACAAGCAGGTTTGCTTGCAGGCCAAGCTACCTCCAGGCACCATAAGCCACAAGTAAATCCCTTGACGCTGAAAGCCAGACAACCAACAAGGCACTTGCGAAGCTGCTGCCTGACCTCATCCCCTGTCAGCGTTCGCTGGGGAAACAGCGTTCAGAGCAATGGGCTGGATATACGGGATGACAGAAACAGCCGTCCTCAAGCAGCCACCATATTGCCTCATCCGTGCCATTTATGCTCTGAATGTATTGTTGTATGTTAACATCTTTAAACACACAAACATTTAGTTTATTTCCTATGCACGCAAAACATTTTATTATGCAGCAAAGTAAGTGTTTACTTGAAGTACCTTTTTTAATGTATCTTGTGTATTTGAACAGTCATTGTTAAATCACATGTATCTGTGTTAATCCAGCCTTAGTGTGTCCTTCAAACAATGTCGAACAGTGTGGCTCTATGCCTAAAACTTTAGAAAAGATTATGCTTATTCACTTTAAACTTTAAATGAGTTTTCCTGCCTTCCCAACTGTTCAGACTTTGTGCTAGTCTGTCATTTGATTCATACTTAGACTTTCTTTGTCTTTTAAATTGAGGCAAACTATGTCAGTACCCTTGCTGAACTATATTTTGGATTTGGCTGTTTGCTTTACTTGGATGTGGAACTTACGTTGATCCTCTTCCATTATTTAATTTTGATTTAACTGCTAATTCCCAAAGATTTGAATATCAGACTTTTTGCCTTCTATAATGATCTTAATTTTGAGTAAACCTGTAAGGTTTTGACTTAAATTCATGTTTTGTGAAGGTTTTAATATTTATTAATAGGATTTAGTCTAACAAAAACGAAGAAATTAAGCAGCTCCGTTCCTGTGCATCAATCCTCTATTTAGAGCGTTAACAGTATCAGCAAGAGAACTGGAAGAGCAGCAATGTTTTCAAAAGTTAAAGTCGAATGGACTGATATTTTTTTTAAACTAGAATTTCACAGTATTTACTTGTGGTAAAGAGGCTTGCTTCAATGAGTAAATAATGTGGTGATGAAGCGCTGGGTTTGGAGAGCCATGACTATAACTCTTAATAAAAATTACTCTTAATAAATTGCCTCATCCAGAACAACAAAATTCACAATTTAAATTGTTAACAAATGCATAGAGCTAATCTTTTTTTTAAGGCTAAATTGTGGTTACTCATAAGAAATAAGCATGCAGAATAATTATACTGAAATGACTATTATGTTATTTGGACATAGATATTTGTTCATATGGAGACTCATTTCTTTTTCTTTTTTCTAGGTTTCTGTGATTGGATTCATAATCGAGATCATAGCGGCTGTTCATGGAGCATTGCCCTATTTAACGCCTATTCTTCTCAGTGTTTTCTTACCCGTCCTTCCATTACTTGGCTGCATAATACGTTTAGAGGTAAGGCACTGTTTCATTTACCATACAAGTGATTTTGGCTTTCTTATGCTATCTTATACAGATTTGCTTAGCATTGCAGTGTCATTAGTTGGCCTCACAGTGTATTGTACTTCTGGTTTTGAGAGTTAAAAAGACAGACCAGTCATGAGTTGGATTGTCAGTTGTGTGGATGTGGTTATAATGCTTCTTCCATATCCATGTTTAATTGCATGTGTGTTAAAATGGCTAGGGTGTGTTGTATGAGGTCTTTATCAATTCAGGAACATGTAATAGGGGAGGACTGGTGTATACGTTGCCCAGCTCAAGTGTTGGTTTAGTATTTAATATTTTATGTCATGTCAAGACGTGGTATATTGTTTTATGAACAGTGGAGTTTTGTTGCGAGCTCAGTGAGGTCTCAATGAATGGTTTGTGTGTGTGTCTGTGTGTGTGTTTGACTTACTATGCCAATCTGTACTTTGTAGGGCTGTGGTTGTTTGTTGTAATAGCTACTATTGTTGTGATCTTGGTGATGCCAAACTCAATGGGATTTCTGAGCGGTATTGCCTCTGACCTTTGAAGGATGTGTGTGCTTTGCTTTGGCTAATGTGTTCAGTTGGGGGTTGTTTTTGTAATTTAGTGTTGTAGCTGATACTGCTATATTTGGAATATCAGAGCTGTGTTAGGCTTGTGCCCAATGTCCTGTGTTGCCACACCTGACAGGCATAAGATTTTGAATTATAGTCAGTGAATCAGAATAGGAAATAGCATTACTTCTCTGCTTTTCATGATCTACATGTAATATATGTATCTCTCCATAACACATGTTTTTATGTAATTTGAGTGTTTTCTGTCACACCAACATCATAATTCTGAGTCTGTTTCAAATTCGAATTTGGCTGGTAAGAGGAGTCTTTATTTATTTATTTATTTATTTAAGAGTTTTATATAGCGCTAGCCAGACCCGAAGGTATCGGAGCGCTTTACAGCATTTGTCACTCGTAAGATACAATGTCACAGTAGTATGTACAATGACTCATGACGCATCATATAATATCATCGTAGAAAGCACAATGTCGCTCGTAAGATATATGAACACAGTAGTATCTACAATTGCTCATAACGCATCATGTCATGACGTCGTAAATAGCACAATGACTCGTGACGAGAATAGTTCAGGGAGGGGGGATAGAGGAGGTAGTCATGAGGAGAGTGAGGTAGAGGTCTTAATGACAAAGTGTCTGTGTGCTGCTGTGGGCAGCCTTTGGCGGTTAGGCGATAGCTATCCATTCGGGAGAGATCAGTTGAGGAGGAGGTCTTTGAGCTGCCTTTTGAATTTTAAATAGGAGGGATTAGTCCTGATATGGACTGGTATGGAGTTCCAGATTTTGGGCGCATTTCCTGCGAAGGATCGAGATGCGGTTTTTTGTTTGCGAGTTTTCGGAGGGATAAGGAGTAGAGTGTTGGTACTCCTTAGGCTTCTTGTGTGACCGGCCTTCTGGAGTTTGGAGGCCAGGTAGGCGGGTTTCCCTGTGTGCAGCGCTTTGTGAGTGAGGCAGGCAGTTCTGAAGTTGGCCCGCATTTCGATTGGGAGCCATTTTAGCTCTCTGAGTGCAGGCGAGATGTGTTCATATTTCTTTACTCCGGTGACCATTCTGGCTGCTGCGTTCAGAGTTGATCTGAGGGGAGCTAGGAGAGATTTTGCTGATCCTGTGAGGGTTGCATTCCCGTAGTCCAGTCTGGACAGCACCAGGGATTGAGTGGCTTGTTTGAGGTCATTAGGTGGGATGAAGGGTTTTATTTTGTTGAGTAGTTTAAGGTTGAGGAAGGCGCTCTTTGCAGTGTTCTTGATGTGTTTGATCATGTCTAATTGAGGATCCAGAGTGATTCCCAGCGATTTTACAGATTCGGCTGGGGTGAGGTTGTAGTTGAGAGCATCAATAGCTTTTAGCCATTCTGTGATTTGGGGGTTCTTCTCCTTGTTGGAGATGAGGAGGATTTCCGTCTTGTCTTGGTTTAGTTTCAAGTGGTTGAGTGATAGCCAGTGTTGGACTTCTCTTAGAGTGTCATTCATTCTCTGAATGTCTTCAATGGAGGAGGTTTCCAGATAGATCTGGGTATCGTCTGCATAGAGGTGGAAGGGAATGTTGTTTTTTTTAAGTATGGTGGTAAGGGGTTCCATATAGATGTTGAAAAGTTGCGGGGAGAGTACTGATCCTTGGGGGACAACCCTGCTAACGGGGAGTAGGTCCGACAAGAAGTTTTTGATTTTTATTCTTTGGGTGCGGTTCTGTAGAAAAGAGGTGAACCATTGTAAGACCACCTCTTCCGATCCAACCCTTTCTTGACGTGCCTTAATGAGTAGTTTGCGGTCAACCGTGTCGAAGACTGCCGATAGGTCCAGGAGAATGAGTAGGCAGCATTGGCCTGTATCGAGAGACTTGTGGATATCATCTATTACATTTAGGATCGCTGTCTCTGTGCTGCAACCTTTTCTGAAACCCGATTGGTGAGGGTCTAGAAGGTTGGTGCTATCCAGGTGTTGAGTAAGTTGGAGGAGAACACATCTTTCCAGGATTTTTGCTAGGAGAGGGAGGTTGGAGACGGGTCTGAAGTTATTAAGATCGTTTGTGTCAGAGCCCGGTTTTTTCAGTAGAGGTGTGACTTGGCCGATTTTGAGACAATCAGGCATGACTCCAGTACTCAGGGAGCTGTTTATAATCTTGGTCCAGTGCGGTGCTAGGGTGAGTTTGAGCTTTTTGGCCAGTTGGGCAGGTATGGGATTCAAGACGTGTGATGAGGGTTTGGAGCTGGAAATCATTTTGATGACCTCTGCTTCGGAGATGGGGTTGAAAGATTTCCATAAGATTGGGGGGTGCTTGGGTGTGATATCTTCTGTCCCTGGGGGCGATTTACTGTCGGGGGGACTGCGGTGAACGTCCAGGGAGAGTTCTATCTTGGTGATTTTGTCATTAAAGAAATTGGCAAAGTTATCACACAGGTCTTTGGAGGCCAGAACTGATGTCGAAGGGGGCTTGGAAGTTTGTTGCCTAATGAGATTGAAGAGTTCTTTGGGCCTGTTTTTTGCCTTGCCAAGGGCATTACAAAAGAAGGAAGTTTTTTCATTCTTTATGTGTTTATTATATTTCCTGCGTACTGATTTGAGTCTAGCTCGTAGGATTGTGGACGGGTTGTTTCGCCAGCATCTTTCTGCAGCTCTTAGTTCTCTTCTTTCGGAGTTTATGTCTGTGTTGAACCACGATCTAGATGGTATGTTCCTGACTCTTTTTAGTTTCAAGGGGGCTATTTGGTCCATAATGGAAGTCATAGTAGTGTTGTAGTGAGAGGTGAGTTCTGTTGTTGAGAGCTCGCCTGCGGGGATGGGGAGGAGAGAGCTTACCCTTTCCTCCAGGGCTGCAAGGTGAATCTGACTTAGATTTCTAGCCCAGCGGGGGGGGTCCTGCGTACGGGGCTGGCATTGGATCGTTAGATTGATGTGAAATAGAATGATATGGTGATCAGACCAGTCAACAGGCATGGTGTGGTCAATAGAGACTATGTCTGCTTGAGTGATAATGACATCCAGGATTGAGCCACTGTTATGGGTTTCCTCTGTGCAGTGTTGGGTGAGGTTGTTGTTGATTAGAAGATCGTTTAAGGTTTTGAGTCACTGGCTGAATCGAGATTACAAGTGATGCAGTGCTGGGCCAATCCTCTTACCATTGCTTATCCGGTAGATCTTTTTCAGGTAACTGAGAGGAAAAGGAGTTAGTATTCAATCAATTAATTTAAATTACAGTGCAGCCCATTAGGTTACCCATTAAGAACCAGAAATCAGTGACAATAGTTAAGAAGGCTATTTACAAGCTAGCAGTTAGGTTAAGATAAACACATTTTAGTACTATGCTGTAAAGGTGCAGAATAACAACCGAGAAACCCAACCTCCTAAAGAAGTTTCGGCGTACCAGTATTAGACAAACAAGAAGTTCAGTTACAGCAATACAAACGACCAACAGAATTTGGTGCTTAGAAAAGAGTTTCTGATTCTCTGTTCTATACAGGAGTAAAGTCTAAAATAATTTAAGTCAAAGTCCAAACTAAGGAGAATAGTTCAATAACCTAAGGGGATCAGGGAATTGCAGAAAAATTTGAAAAATGCAGGGAAGTAGGGGAAGGTGTCAGCATTTCAGAAGGTCAGTCCAGAGTCTTCGTGGGACAGGGAAATAAATGTTAGCCCAAGCCACATTCAGTAAAAGAATAAAAGGGAAAGCATAGAGGTCTGCACCTCTCAAAGTCTAAAGGAACATAGTGTAACCTCAGACAGTGTGAGCAACCGTGCCAGGATGCCTGACACAGCTCACCTTTCTTGACTTTTACAATATACCGGCATGCCTCATATCATTCCTCCCAACATTTATGAATGAACAAACATCTTGTACCCTGACTTTACCATATTACATGCTGTTGGTAATAGTTGGCTGCAGCTGGTGTTCCCCGGTTTGTTTGAAAAGGCTTAATAGCTTTTACAAATGTTTTACATTGCATATGCAAGATGTGGTTTAGGCACCACAGAAATAGCCAGAAAATCCACCAGAATAATCATCAAGCAACCGGCATAGATTACCTCAACGTGAACCTTCCACAAGACAGCCCTCATCAAATTGATCCCTTGCACCTGTTTCTTACTATAAGCAATAAGAATGTGACCTTTGTCCAAGTCCAAAAGTGATCTAAAGTTCAGGGGTCTGGGCCCCACTTTTTATAGTACAAAATCCTTTGTTCTCTGGAGGTAGAGAGTGTCTGTGCTCAGCCAAAACCGGTTCTGTCCTCTCTGGTGTAGCGGCCCGGCAGGAGGTGGAGACAGCATTGTCCAAGGCAGACCAGGCCCATTCAGGTGTGAAAGAGATCTCCTCCCCCAATGCAGCCCAGGTCTATTCAGCCCAGCCTTGACTCACCCTGGAAAGGCAGGACACACCTCACCCTCCCAAGTGGCTGCCTGAACAGAATGCACATCCCCAGCCTGTGCCATTCCAAAACCAGACAGTCAATACACAAACCTAGAAGAGGCACACAGGATGGCTAAGCAAGAAAATACCTACTTTCTAAAAGTGGTATTTTCAAACACTCAATATAAAAATTAAGCCCGGTGGGCGTACTCTGCTCCGCAAGAGTGAGGAAAATGTGTTTTTTTTTTTTACAAAGTTTGAGGTTTGCAAGGGATTCTGGGTAACAGAACCTGGTGAGAGCCACACACGTCACCCCATCCTGGATACCCTAAATGTCTAGTTTTCAAAAATGTATAGGTTTGCTAGGTTTCCTTAGGTGTCAGCAGAGTTAGTGTCCAAAATCCACTACTGCGTCTGTTACCGCGATGGAGAGAGGGAGTCGACACTGCGCTCCCAGCTAAATAAGTGTTGCTGTGGTCTGAACTGATTCTTCAGTCTCCACTATTTTTGAACGATTGAGCCTTGGATTTGATTATTCAATTCTTTCATGCGAGAATTCACGCCATATCTATATGGAACCCTTGGGTGCCACACCACATTACTGAGGCGGGTGGTCACACCGGGCTTGAATTATACCCGCAATCTTCTGAGGGTTGCCCCCTTCTAGTCCCCCGTCCTGAGGAAGATCCGCGTGGCTGAGGTTGAGGTTTCCCTCTTTTGCTGTTAAGCCGGATCGAAACATCGACACTATCCCCCACCTAACCTGGACCATCTACTCCCTGGTACCCCCCTTCCAACTAATGGAGATTTATCCCTTGAACTTTTGAGAACTATGTGAACTAAGTGTACATATTGTACATTGTGTTTAGCCAGGATACTAAGACTGTTTATTTGTTATAAGTCCCATATATAGTTTTGTAATTTATATGCCCCTTGATTTCCTTTTGGGAATTCCTTCCCTTTTGAATTTCCCTTCAACTCTTTACACTCTTGAGCACCCTTCTTGCACGTTCCTTTGGAGCAACCCTCTCTCTTTTTTCTAACCCTATTAGGTTGCCAAATCCAGTTTTTCTAACAAAATAAATATATATTGTTTTGAAATCATTGTCTGTTGTACATTCATATATTCTCAAATGATAATGGTTTCATGTAACCGTGAGCTGACTTTTTTGTATGCCCGAAAATGTTGAGTGATTAGTGTTTAAAAAGTAATTATCTTTGAGAGATTGATCTAGGGCCACTGTTCTTTGTATCAAAATCCACAACTAGGCACATTGCAAAAAAAGGGTCTGTTTTCACTGGAAAAAAGTGATGTGCCCACGTTGCGTTTTGGGCCATTTCCTGTTGTGAGTACTAGGCCTACCCACACAAGTGAGGTACCATGTTTATTGGGAGACTTTGGGGAATGTTGGGTGGCTAGAAGTTTGTGGATCCATGCAGATTCCAGAACTTTCCATCACAGAAATGTGAGTAAAATATTGTTTTTTTCACAAAGTTTGAGGTCTGCAAGGGATTCTGGGTAACAGAACCTGGTGAGAAACACACTAGTCACCCCTGGATTTCACTAAAAGTCTAGTTTTCAAAAATGTATAGGTTTGCAGTCTTCCCTAGGTGCCGGTAGAGCTAGGGTCCAAAATCCACAGCTAGACACATTGTGAAAAAGGGTAATTTTTACTGGAAACATGTGATGTGTCCACATTGCGTTTTGGGCCATTTCCTGTCGCGGGTACTAGGCCCACTCACACAAGTGAGATTCCATTTTGATCACGAGACTTTAGGGAATGCTGGGTGGCTTGAAGTTTTTGGCTCCCTGCAGATTCCAGAACTTTCCATCACAGAAATATGAGGAAAATTTGTTTTATTTGACAAAGTTTGAGGTTTGCAAGGGATTCTGGATAACAGAACCTAGTGAGAGCCACACATGTCACCCCATCCTGGATTCCCCTGGGTGTCTGGTTTTGAAAAAAGGTATAGGCTTGTTAGGGTTCTCTAGGTGCCAGTTGATCTAGGGTCCAAAATCCACAGATAGGCACATTGCATTTACTGGAAAAATGTGATGTGTCCACATTGAGTGTTGGGCCGTTTCCTGTCGCAGGCATTAGGCCTACCCACACAAGTGAGGTACCATGTTTATTGGGAGACTTTGGGGAATGTTGGGTGGCTAGAAGTTTGTGGATCCATGCAGATTCCAGAACTTTCCATTACAGAAATGTGAGGAAAATATTGTTTTTTTTCACAAAGTTTGAGGTCTGCAAGGGATTCTGGGTAACAGAACCTGGTGAGAAACACACAAGTCACCCCTGGATTTCACTGGATGTCTAGTTTTCAAAAATTGATAGGTTTGCAGTCTTCCCTAGGTGCCGGCAGAGCTAGGGTCCAAAATCCACAGCTAGACACATTGTGAAAAAAGGGTAATTTTTTACTGGATACATGTGATGTGTCCACATTGCGTTTTGGGCCATTTCCTGTCGCGGGTACTAGGCCTACTCACACAAGTGAGATTCCATTTTGATCACGAGACTTTAGGGAATGCTGGGTGGCTTGAAGTTTTTGGCTCCCTGCAGATTCCAGAATTTTCCATCACAGAAATATGAGGAAAATTTGTTTTATTTGACAAAGTTTGAGGTTTGCAAGGGATTCTGGATAACAGAACCTAGTGAGAGCCACACATGTCACCCCATCCTGGATTCCCCTGGGTGTCTGGTTTTGAAAAAAGGTATAGGCTTGTTAGGGTTCTCTAGGTGCCAGTTGATCTAGGGTCCAAAATCCACAGATAGGCACATTGCATTTACTGGAAAAATGTGATGTGTCCACATTGAGTGTTGGGCCGTTTCCTGTCGCAGGCACTAGGCCTACCCACACCAGTGAGGTAACATTTTTAATGGAAGACTTAGGCAGACACAGAATAGTAGAACAAGTGTTATTATCAATTGACTTTCTTTGCATTTCTGCCTGCCAGATGTAAGACAATGTGTAAAAAATAAGTCATTTTTAAAAATGTCCTCTAATTCACATGCTTTTATGGGTACCCACAATTTTGGAGATGTGCAAATAACCACTGCTTCTAAACTCTATATTTTGTTCCCATTTTGAAAACATATAAGTTTCATTGATACCTATTTTTCACTCTTTATATTTTACCAAATGAATTGCTATATACCCGGTAAAAAATGAAAAACATTGCAAGATGCAGCTCAGTTATTGGCTCTGAGTACTTCGGATTCTTGGTGAACCTACAAGTCGTATATATTCCTGCAACCAGAAGGGTCCAGCGGACAAAGCGGTATATTGCTTTCAAATATTTGCCATACTTATAAGAAGTTACAGGTGAAATCATTGGCACAAATGGCTGTTTTTTTTCAACTCAATTTCAATTTTTTTTATTTCAATTGTTAGCTTCTATAAAAAAAACCTTGAATGATCGACACATTGCTGAATTTGAAATGTTGTCTATTTTTCAGAAATTAATAGTTCTACGGGATCCATTATTGCTTTCATACCCATTTCTACCACTAACTGAAAGGAGGTTAAAAGCACAAAAATAGAAAAAATAGGCCATGTCCCAGTAAAATGCAAAAACTGTGTAAAAAGATTTGGGTTTTCTGACAAAAGTCTGCCTGTTCCTGAAAGCTGGGAAGATGGTGATTTTAGCACGACAGACCCTTTGTTGATACCTTTTGCAGGGAAAAAACAGATGCTTTCTTCTGCAGCACTTTTTTCCCAAAAAAACAAAACTTAGCTGTATTTTGGATAATTTCTCGGTCCCCTCCAAGGGAATCCACAAACCCTGGGTACTTTAAGAATCCTCAAGATGTTGGAAGAAAAGGACGCAAACTTTGCGTGGATACCTCATGTGGACAAAACGAACTACCCCAAATAGCCAAAAAAAGGCTTGGCACAAGGGGCTTGGGGGAGGCCTAGCAGCGAAGAGGTTAAAGTCTAATATTTGATACTCTAGCTAAACCAAGAAACCACTCCAAAGAAGAGGTTTAACATGCAATTATTAACTTAGTAATGTTGTGATGTAATTAAGCACATTCTGCAAATATTGCATGAGCAATAAAATATACAGCTGGTATAACAAAAATACAACCCAAGACTTCAGTTTGCATTCAGTGTGGAAGATTCAAAGCCCAATGTGATCATTTCACCACAGAGCAGCTTGGCAATTGTTACTTTTGCCCAGTATTTAATTAGAGCCAGTGGTTGTCGGTGCGCCCACCAGCACTCATTTCGGGGACCGGCGCTTATTTTTCCTCCTTGGACATTTCCTACGAGCAAAAGAGTGAAAACGTGCAAAGGGGAAAGAAGGAGAGTAAAAGAGAAAAAAAGTCAAAACGCATGAAAGGAAAATCCTGCAGGAGTGAGATAAACAGGCAGGGAGCATCTGGTAGTCAATTAAAGAGGTATGAGGTGAATTCCCATCTTGGTATTCGGCGCATCAAGAAATTAAGCACTGCTTTTACTCATGCCGGTTTGCAAATCTCAACAATGTGCAAAAAATGCAGCCTTAACTATCCAAAAGCTGGCATTAATTCCTTCTAGATCCTGGCTGTACTTTTCCCAAAACATGATGTTGGGTGGCAGGGGGGCAAGCCAAACTGAGACCCATTTTGTGTGTGAAAAAGGCCGCTTTATTAAAACAGGTGCATATTACAAAATAACCAACTGGCAACTGCCTTACAAAACTAAAGCCTCGCTATACATCGAATAGCTGACCCCTGATCCCCCCCCCGCCCCTACGATCCCCTCAAAAGTTCCCCCACCCTGGCATTAACATAACAACAACATTACACAGTATTGCAGTTAAAACTTTTTTCCCCAATGACACCCCGTTCCCTACCTGCAACTGTAACTAACAAACGTCTATCCTGAAACTTAGACTACCTGCCTACCCTTTTCCTGCCCCTGCTCCCAAACTTCCAATACTTAACCAAAAACCTGTGCCAACCCTGGCCAACTTTTCAAAACCCCTCCACCCAGGAAAAAGGGGGTGATGGCCACTACTGCCTAGCCCCCTTTTTTCTGCCCCCCCGTCCTATAGGCCTCTTACTTTCTAGGGTGGCTCTGAATATTTAACGTTCTAGCTAACACCTCCCTAATTTCCAACAAATAAAGGTCCATCCCCAGCCTTGCCAAGTGGACCCTGTCTCCTCCAAAAAATTCCACTGAATCAACGAATGTCCCCGTGCACAATTCTACCAAAACTCAATTCCCTGCAAAACGAGACATCTCCGTATTAAGCTTCCTCCTGGCTCTGTCCACTGCTCCTGGATTAACTGCCCCCCGCCAGACCCGGCAGGGTACAAACTCAGTCCATACCACAAAACATCCTGACCATTGTTGTTTAATAAGTGCTAAGTCCCTCTTCATGTGTCTCCTCAGGACTATGCCCTTCTCTCTACACAAATCGTTTCCACCCAAATGTACGTCCAAAATGTTCGGACACCGACCCCCAGCTAGCAGACTGTAAGGCACGGAATCAGCTCCTTCCACAACATGCCCCCTTTTCCTTTCCATAACACTTTAAACAGTTTATCATTAAAACCAAGGCTCTGTACGAAATAACTTTCTCGTGCTTGTACGTGTGCCCACTTCACAAAGGAGTGTCCCACAACCCAGATTGACATTTCCAACGAAAGGGGGGCCAGCCACCGAACCTGAAATGAGAAACATTGTGTGAACTTATGCATTGTAACAACCGCGCTAAATTCCTTATCCCTGCTGCGCAAGTATCGCATATAACAATCTGAGGATCACCTTCCCAAGCGCATGATATCACCCTGTCCCCACCCTCTATTGCTTGCCTGAGATGCTGCCCCAATCCGGAAAGAGTGTGTCCCAAAACCTGCACCGTATATGCCCAATTCCTTTAGTGCCTTCCTCAGCACCGCTAGCAGTTGGAAGGCTGTAACTCTTTTCCCATTCGCATGCACAAAAACTGACTCCCCGATATCCTTGGAAGCTGCTCGCCAGTGAAGCCCCCATCTATAAGGGCAAGTAACCTTAGGCAATGGAGCCTGCAACAACACCCATTTTCCCTTGCCCTTCTGATCCGTTTTGGACTTTTTTAACCAGATATGTAAACCCGCATCGCGCAAGACCACATCTTCCCACCCGGTCCCCCCACCCCTTCTGTCCCCTAACACTCTAAATGCACCAACAAAAAAAACATCCACCATCAATGTGGAAAACAGGCATGACTCAAAGGTGTCCATGCAAATCCTAGGCAAAATCTGTATTACGCTGCACAGCAACTGCCACGACAAGGGTCTCCTGACCGGATTCAGCTGGCCACGCTCCCTGGCCCACCCTTCTAGCATCCTTGCGCCCAATTCACCCGCTGAAGGCATGTAACCCCAGAGCAATTGACCCATGAATGCAATTTCCGCTAATTTCCTTGCAATTGACACCCTGGATAAGCCTTTTCCAATCATATCCAGGATAAACTGAATCACATCGTCCCTTCGCTGTAACTCATTCGAGCGCCGCTGGGCGCCTGACAGCAAAAACTCCTTCCATGCTAGATTGTAGGCTATCCTAGTAGACTTAGCCAGTGATCCTACCACCAGTTGTAGCATCTTGTGTTGCCTACGTACCACAACTGCTGCGGCATGGGCGTCAGGATCCTGTTGGCGTCCTTGGCCAACCCACGGAATTTCCCCCACTGCAAACGAGACAAAGCATTCGCTATGTCATTGTCCACACCTGGGACGTGCAGTGTTCCAAACGCTATATCATGACGCAAACAACCTAGGACAAAAACCCTCAGCAACTGTAACACTTGTTCGTCCCTTGCTGACTGACGGTTCACAAGCTCTACAACCGCCCTATTATCAACTCTAAAAGTCACCTTCCTATGGGCAAGCTGACTACCCCATATTGTCACTGCCACAACTAAGGGGAAGAACTACAGAAATGCAATGGACCTATCCCATTCCTTCCATTCTGTCGGCCACTGCTCGGCACACCACTTCCCCTGCCAGTAGAGGCCAAAACCTTTGCTGCCTGCTGCATCTGAAAATATCTGCACAACCCAAATGAGATCCCCCTCCTGTGCCAGTGGAATGCCATTGAAAGTTTGCAGAAAAACTCGCCACATTCTCAAATCTTCTTTTACGCCTGCATAGAGATGCCCATGATGATTAGGCAATCTGTTCCCTCACTAGCCTCCTGCAAAAGGTTCTCCCTACTCTCACTACCCTACATGCAAAAATGAGATGCCCTAGCAAGGCCTGTATCTCTTTGACCATTACTTTTTCCTGTGCCAGCATGGCGTTAGGCAATTCCAGCATTTTATCCCTTTTACCATCCAGAAACCGGGCTTGCATTTTTCTGGAGTCAATCTCAATTCCAAGAAAAGACAGTGCCGTGCCGGGGCCCATCGTCTTTTCGGGTGCCAATGGCACTCCCAACTCCTCCGTCAGCTCTTTGAAGTTTTCCAGGGCCTCCTGGCACTCCGTGGAGCCGGAGGTTCCAACCAAGAAAAATCATCCAAGTAATGGGTCACTAACATGTGCCCCGTCCTTTGCGTTAAGCAATTCCAGCATTTTATCCCTTTTATCATCCGGCAACCGGGCTTGCATTTTTCTGGAGTCAATCCCAATTCCAAGAAAAGACAGTGCCGTGCTGGGGCCCATCTTCTTTTCGGGTGCCAATGGCACTCCCAAATCCTCCGTCAGCTCTTTGAAGTTTTCCAGGGCCTTCTGGCACTCCGTGGAGCCGGAGGTTCCAAAAAGAAAAATCATCCAAGTAATGGGTCACTAACATGTGCCCCGTCCTTTTTTAAAACAACCACTGCAGAAAGGTGCTAAAACACTCAAACAATGCGCATGACATAGAACAGCCCATCGGTAATGCCTTGTCCACATACCATTTACGATTGAAATGGATACACAGAAGATCCCAATCATCTGGATGGACTGGAAGCAAACGGAAAGCCGATTTTATGTCGCATTTTGCCATTTATGCTGTTGCGCCCGCCGTCACTATCAGTGACATGGCCACGTCAACTGACGAGTAAGAAACAGTAGCTTCCTTTTCATCAATAAAATCATTCACCGAGCACCCTTCTGGCCATGATAAATGCTGAATAAGCCTGAATTGTCCAGGTTCTTTCTTGGGCACCACCCCAATTGGTGACACAATCATGTTGTCCAGAGGCCAATCTGGGAAAAGGCCCGCCATTCTCCCTTTCCTCACCTCTTTGTCTAATTTCTCTTGCACAACCTGTGAATGTTCTTTTGCGGACTTCAAATTTTCTGACCAATGCCTGTGTCTAGGTCCTGCATACCCCAAACGAAAACCCCACTTTGAACCCTTCCCTTAGTACTTCTGCAGCCTTCTGGTCGTCATAACTCTGTAAGGCTGCCTCCAATTCGTCTGCCTTAACTGGCGTATGAGCCTTTTGTCCCAGACCCCTGAAAACCCTTAGCTCCCCTTGACCCCGAAAAACGCTGCTGCTGCTGTCCCCCTGTGTTGCCCCCCCGCTGCCACTGCTGCCCCCCTTGCTGAAAACCCCCCCTACCCCAAAACAGTTGACCAAGGGATGTTTCTCCCCGCATTTTGAGCACTCATGGCGAAATCTGCAAAATGTGCGCGTGCACAGCCCTTTATTGAAATCCCAGCAGGCCCTCATCGTATTGTGCCCATGCATAACCCCCCCTGTGATCTGCGCTTTGCGAATGACAGTCATATACTTGAATAGTGCTACGCAGCGTTCCGGGAATTTCTCACAGTAAACACTAACATAAATCAAGAAAGCTGCTGTCCAGTTTTCTATGGTCAGAGGAACCCTTGGCCGCTTAGCCAGCTCGCATTCCTCTTCTTTAGACCCTTCTTTTGCGCGCACTTCCCTGTGCAATAATTTCAGCATTTCAACTTTTTCACCTTTCCATATGCGCTCTTTAGTCGCCAGCATCAAATGTGCCCCCAATGGCTTAGTCACTCCCATATAAGGGAGTCTCTTAATCTACAACTCTTTACTTTCAAGCTTATCTTTATTATCTCCGCTGGTTTCTTCCCTTATATCAGATTTCTCTGTGGCTTTGCTAATCACTGACTTGGCCGGATCCTTCTTACCTTCCTCCTCGGTACCCATCCCTGTGTCTAAAACATACTTGCCCTTGCGCAACCTACCCTCTTCCCCCCCTCGAAAACCCCTCTCCTCCCGTCCCCACGGAGACCATTACCGGCCCATCCCTCTTTCCATATGTTTTACCTGGCTCTAAGGAGGGTGCCCGTGTTGCTGCAGTCCGCCTTGCCAGTGGCCCTGTGGTCGATCCCGAGTTGGTTGGCCTTGCCGTAGGCTCTGACTCTCTTCTGGAAACCTGAAAAACACTCCGAGAGACATTACTCTTATCCCCCCCACCCCATCTAAATCATCTCTCAGCTCGCCTTCCTCAAGGCTCTCCTCATCGAAATCTAACTCCGCGCCTTCGCATGACCCCACATGGGGGCCCCTCATGGGCCCATAACTCCGCGCCTCTGGGGGCGTCGACCGCACCCTCCAGTACAACGCTGAGTCCTTTGACTGCGTGCTCCTGCTGGTTTTCCGTCCTTCAGACCACTGAGGTCCATCAGGTGTTGGGGCCAGCGAGACCGCTTGGGGCCTACATGTGCTGGCCGCACAGGGTTCCCCGATGGTAACGGGTACGCCGTGCGAGGCTCCACCCTCCCTTCTCCTTGGTGCCAGTAAGCCGCACCCAGCTCTGCCAAGTCCGCACCCGGCCGTGAGTCCTCGCCCTGCAATATAAATGATTGGTCTGGTGTGCTGGGCCTCTGATACTCATCCCCTGTCTCCCTTCTCCTTTTCCTATTTAAGCCCAAAGTCTTCTCTGCTCACTGACGCCCTACCTTAAACAAATCACCTACTTTCCTGTCACTAAACCCCCCCTCCTCCCCTCACTCCATTCCAGCCCAGCTATGTCTAACCCTGGCTGGTCCTGGTCAAGACCTGTCCCCGAGCCCCCCACCAAGCTTTCTGCTGCCCCCGCCTTCGTCCCCCTTGCCCCCTCTTCTCAAATTTAAACCTTTGCCCTCCAAACCAACTGACCCTCCCTGTGCAAGATAAGCATCCACTTGACCCACTCTACTAAGGCCCCTCACCTCCTCATTCCATGAGGTGAAAATATCTAGCCCTTCCCCGACATTGCTACCCCCAGCCGTCTCCCAATCCCCCCGGGATCCCCTCCTCCTCCTCCCCAAAATCCATTTGAGCCCTGGCCTTGCCCAAACTCCCTCTATCTTCCTCCCCGCTCCACTCCCCAAAACCAAGTTCCCCTCCTAAATCCCTCAGGCCCTCACCCTGCCTAACCCAAACCGGGTATACCCCCTCCACCTCCCAAACACCATAACCGCCATGGCCTCCCACCTCCTCGCGTCCCAGAGAGTCTCTGGGTTCATGTTTTTTGGGCAGCCCCCTCACTCCACTCCCCCCGAAAGGCTTCTGTCCCTCCATATCCCCTCTCCCCCTTCCCTCCTTCCCCCCGCCTCCCGCCCTTCCTTTACTAACTATGCCGTGGACTCGGCCTCATTCGGCCCCAGGCCCCGAGCAGGAAAGACCTCATTCGAGGCCCTAGCGGACCGAGCGACAGACGCGCTCCTCAGCCCACGGGCCCCCCCTCATGCCCTCTCGCCGGAGCCTCGGAATGCTCACGAGGGTCCGGCGCATCTGGGGACAAGGGGGCCACTCTTCGGGCATAAGAGCGGCCCCCAAGACTCACCGCTTTTCCTCTCGCCCACTTAGGGGACGTGCAGGCCGCGATGGCAGCCGCCACCCCTGCAGAAGCGCGCCTAGGAGGGAAGGAAAGCTCCTCAGCTGAAGGAATCAATAAATCAAGGCCTGCCTGCCTCACTCAGCAGGCGCACCGCTTCCACAACCTTATAATCCTGCATAACTATGTCTAACTCGCTAAACACAGCTAATTAAACAGCCAAGAAAACAACTAATTAAACAGACAAGAAAACTATTACTAGCTACCCTGCTGCCAGCCACCAGGTCACCAAAACGTAAAATGGTGGCTGGGAAATCCCCTCATAGGATTATATAAGTGATAGAGCGCAAAGATATTCTGAAAATTGTAGGGGTACCTCATATTCATAGGTAGTCTGTACCCGCATATATTCGTAGGTGTGCGTTAATCTTAGTTAGAATTCGTGATGTAATAATTAGTGGTAAATGAAATATTACGATAAGTGTGCTATTCAAGAACCGTAAAGTGGCATTTAGAAGGAATTATGTAACTTTGAATGTGCATTGTAATTGTTTAATGAAGTAGTTATGAAATGTAACGCAGTAGATTTAAACGTGCATTATGTTGAAGTTGCACATGCATAGATGATTAAATGTGTTTAATTGTGATGAAATGTAGTGCTTACAGATGTAACATTTTAAATGTGTTTAAAATGATGTTAAAGGCCTAGATGGAGTGTCTGCTCCTTCACGTTAAGAAGGCCTATTCGTTCCTTATGTTAGCTGGTTTATGTAGGCCCGAAATGTATTTTCCCCTGGTGAGGCTCTCTTTTAGAAATGGTCAGCGAAATTCATCTGCGTGCAAGGTTGTTTCGTTCTCATGCATTCTTTGCAGGTGCAAGGACATCGTCTTCGTTAGTTAGAATAATGCTTTTGTTTTAGGAGTTAGGTATGGAGGAGATCCGCTACAAAATCTCCAGGAATGCCGATAATTGAGAGCTGCGCTGAAGAAGCCTGGGACTCAAGGACACTTCAACTGTCATTGGACCGAGTTCAACTTCTAATGGAAAACTACCTAGACGAGGTGTTTGGCGAGGAGAGGTGTTACCTGGGCGGGCCTAAGGAAGGTCCATTTTGTATTAGGGACAGTGCCCCGAGGGAGGAGGCGGCAGTCAGCAGAGAGGGGTCAGTCAGCAGAGAGGTGTCCGTCAGCAGAGAGGGCAGATTGAGCAAGAGCTGATTGACGAGAGGTAGAAGAGCGAAGAGAGTAAAGGAAGGGATCGAATCTTAGGATGGAGACTTAGACGGTCTTTTACAACGTGAGTGCACTTCTGAGGAAGTCATCACGGGCTGACACCTTTTTCATGATCTCGCTTGAGTAGAAGTTAAGTATGGATGCCCCTTTAGAATAGTGTAGGGATAGACTAACAGGTTTCTTTATAGGTTTAATGAAGGCTAATATAGATGTTGGTGCAATCATTGCTTGTCTTGTGTTACTAGAATTGCTCATTCTCTTTATGCTATATCAAATTAGATTGGTGCGTAGGATGGATTTTGTATTAGTACCTTTGTATTTTTACAACCTCGTTCTGAGGTGTCTGTATGTTCAGTTATTTTTGGTGTTGTAATAAACCCCTAAACTTGGAATTAGGAGTCAGTGGTCTTTTCCGAGAATTAAATTGTTTATGTCAAGATTGGAAAGAAAGTATTGTTTCTCCCCTTTACACTTTTCAGCAGGTAATAAAGGTGCAGTCGGCAGAGGGTTCCGAGTAAGTTATACAGTGGAATCCGGCGTTAACAGTTGGTAGCAGAGTAGGATGGTTACCTCTGTAGTAAGGGGAGAAGTAGAGAAGGGTAGTCATTGAATACCCATAGAGCCCAAGTAATGGTTATCCAGTGGATTTCGAGCGGAGGACAACGGCGTTGATGGAAACTGATGGAGAGTGACGGTGCGGCGGAAACAGCAGTTCGTGGTGGAGTGAGTATGAACAGGGATGTGTGTCTGTTAGATTGCGGTGTTGTTTTGATTGTGTGATGTCTTGCGGAGTTGGAATGAGAGTTGAGTGATTGTGGTTTCGGGCCGAACGCGTGCGGTCCATGAGACTTGATTTATTGATATCCCGGGATAAGAGATTGTGGTGTAGAAGACACCCAGAGTTGAAATTGTCTGACCAGAGATTGTGGGAGTCATGAGACGTCGTTGACTAACCCACCGGTGATAGGGAGACGTGTGTGCGAGTGCGTGAGTAACCGAAGCAGGTCGTGGGTTACTGTATGTGGAACATCGAGTGATTGGATCCTATCGATTAAATACATGACTGTCCGGCTGTTCCTGGGCAGATAGTCTGGGGCAATTGTCCGGTCGTTCGCAGACAGACGGTTGCCAGAGTTGAGGTCGACAATTACGAGACTGTCCGGTCGTTTGGTGGAAAGACAGTGAGAGAGGTAACTGTTCGGTCGTTTTGGTGGCCAAACAGTTATTTCATAGCATAAGTGAGACGTGTGAGTGTGCGAGAGACGAAGTGTAAAGGAGGGGAACTGCTGCATGAGGAGGAAGAGTGACATCAGAGATTGTCATGCTGCGATAGGTCGGTTGATGTGAAGCCACGCTGGTATTGGTGGATTGTCATCAGGAAGTCGAGTGAAAACAAGTGAAGAAAATGTTGATTATCATGAAATGTTTTAAAGTTTTACGAGATATGTGCAGAGGAGACAGACGAGTGATTACTCGGGGAGGACTCCACCCGAGGATACCCCAGCCCATTATATGGCTACGAATGTGGGATTGCATACTATAATTTGGCTTGAAAATTGGCATAAAATGACTGAACATGAGGGAGAATTGACTTTTCCGCGTTACGGCACTTTCAGGTTGGAAGCGTTGTACCAATTGAAAATGGTGATGTCCTCATTGCGACCGTTACCCAGACCAACACAGTTTGAGGCGCTACATGCATGGATAAGAGCAGCGCATGATAGGAAAAGAGACAGAAGCCAGGAAAGAGTGTTATGGGATTTCATGTAGTTTGTTGCTTAGCATGTTTTATGGGAGGGGTCATTATGAATACTTCTTTTCCAATTATGACGCGGTGCTTTCAGAGGTTCCAGCATATAAGCACCTGAACAAGTATGATTATTACAAGCAAGAAGATAGAATTGGGAAGTATTTCATACCGACCGTATCACTAGATACAGCTTACGCACATAGACATAACTTAACTTGTTCATTAACAGAGATAGAAAAGACATTTGTAGATCAGGTAGAGGATAGATATAGACAACTAACACAAACACGTAACACTGGAGAAAGTCCATTGGATTGGACGAAGGAGGAGTTAGCTCACAGAGCGAAAGGGAGCTATGGCCCTATAGCATTAGATCTGGTGCACAAAGGAAAGCTATGTGTGAAACGTGTCCAAACCTATTATGATAAGGTTTACGTGGGACAGAGTGCGTGTGATCACGTTTTCACCATGGAAGAGTCAGCAAAGAACTTTTTGCAGGGTCCGGTACAAGTGGTGCCAACAGTATACTTTGTGTCTGGGAAAATGCTTATGTGAGATTGCCTGCCAACTGGTATGGTACTTGTTACCTGGCAGCCATTTTTCCCAAGATTTATCATGTGGAGGAGCTAGGACTCCTCGAGGGAGGAATCCATTCTAGGGTAAGGAGAGATGCGAGTGCAGGAGGAGTGATTGGAGACATTTTTGGAGCTGTAATACCAGGTTTAGGAGTGATTTTGAATGATGTGAAGATTAGAAAGCTGGCGACTGTTGTGGACAAATTGTCGATGAATACAGCTAAATCACTATTGTTCGTGGATGGAGAGATGTTATCGATAAGGACAATGGTGATGCAGAACCGTCTTGCTTTAGATGTCTTATTGGCAAAAGAGGGCGGAGTCTGTAAAATGCTGAAAGTGCAAGAGTGCTGTACTTATATACCAGATAATAGTAAAGATCTGAAGAAGTATATAAGTAACATCACTGAGATCCACCATGAGATTCAGGATCTGACCGAAGAGGGTGTTTGGGAGAAAGTTGGAAAGGGATTTGGTAAAGTGGGGAGTTGGTTTGCGAGCTTGGGAAAAGGTATACTTGGTTACATTCTGAGACCTATCCTTATAATTGTGGTATGTGTGATTTGCCTATGGGGTTTTGTGAGGGCTTATAAGTGGTACCAGGCAAATCAGGCCGAAAGGTCCCTTAGGGCAAGAGAAGTAAGGATGACTAGACTGCAGGACAGTCATTATGAGAATATCAAGAATTTGGAAAGGTTCCGACAGGGAAGAATGGCTATGAGCTCTGTTTAGGTCGGTTCTTTCTCCAGGGAATTGTGATATTGTTGATGACACTAGTCATCAGAGGGGGGAACTGATAGAGCACAAAGATATTCTGAAAATTGTAGGGATACCTCATATTCATAGGTAGTCTGTACCCGCATATATTCGTAGGTGTGCGTTAATCTTAGTTAGAATTTGTGATGTAATAATTAGTGGTAAATGAAATATTACGATAAGTGTGCCATTCAAGAACCGTAAAGTGGCATTTAGAAGGAATTATGTAACTTTGAATGTGCATTGTAATTGTTTAATGAAGTAGTTATGAAATGTAACGCAGCAGATTTAAACGTGCATTATGTTGAAGTTGCACACGCATAGATGATTAAATGTGTTTAATTGTGATGAAATGCAGTGCTTACAGATGTAACATTTTAAATGTGTTTAAAATGATGTTAAAGGCCTAGATGGAGTGTCTGCTCCTTCGCGTTAAGAATGCAAAACACACAAGATGATGGACGGAATGTTGCACATTGGCAAACATTCACCCCCAGTCACAGATCTGGGTTTAATCCATCGTTATTTTGCTGCACCACGCCACCTTCGCGTTAAGAAGGCCTATTCGTTCCTTATGTTAGCTGGTTTATGTAGGCCCGAAATGTATTTTCCCCTGGTGAGGCTCTCTTTTAGAAATGGTCAGTGAAATTCATCTGCGTGCAAGGTTGTTTTGTTCTCATGCATCCGTTGCAGGTGCAAGGACATCGTCTTCGTTAGTTAGAATAATGCTTTTGTTTTAGGAGTTAGGTATGGAGGAGATCCGCTACAAAGTCTCCAGGAATGCCAATAATTGAGAGCTGCGCTGAAGAAGCCTGGGACTCAAGGACACTTCAACTGTCATTGGACCGAGTTCAACTTTTAATGGAAAACTACCTAGACGAGGTGTTTGGCGAGGAGAGGTGTTACCTGGGCGGGCCTAAGGAAGGTCCACTTTGTATTAGGGACAGTGCCCCGAGGGAGGAGGCGGCAGTCAGCAGAGAGGGGTCAGTCAGCAGAGAGGTGTCCGTCAGCAGAGAGGGCAGATTGAGCAGGAGCTGATTGAGGAGAGGTAGAAGAGCGAAGAGAGTAAAGGAAAGGATCGATTCTTAGGATGGAGACTTAGACTGTCTTTTACAACGTGAGTGCACTTCTGAGGAAGTCATCACGGGCTGACACCTTTTTCATGATCTCACTTGAGTAGAAGTTAAATAGGGATGCCCCTTTAGAATAGTGTAGGGATAGACTAACGGGTTTCTTTATAGGTTTAATGAAGGCTAATATAGATGTTGGTGCAATCATTGCTTGTCTTGTGTTACTAGAATTGCTCATTCTCTTTATGCTATATCGAATTAGATTGGTGCGTAGGATGGATTTTGTATTAGTACCTTTGTATTTTTACAACCTCGTTCTGAGGTGTCTGTATGTTCAGTTATTGTTGGTGTTGTAATAAACCCTAAACTTGGAATTCAGAGTCAGTGGTCTTTTCCGAGAATTAAATTGTTTATGTCAAGATTGGAAAAAAAGTATTGTTTCTCCCCTTTACACTTTTCAGCAGGTAATAAAGGTCCAGTCGGCCAAGGGTTCCGAGTAAGTTATACAGTGGAATCCGGCGTTAACATAAGCATTGGGCTACTTGGGCTACTTGGGCTATAATTGGGCTATAAATGGGCTATAATTCGGCTTCGCCCCGAAAAAGCCCAAAACCACAAAATGGCTGATCCGGCCAGCCCAAACCCCTCCCAAACTGCCCGGGTGGCAGACCTCACTACGTTCGGCTGCCCCCCAGACCCCCTTGTCTCACTGGTGTCTTGACTTTTATGCAAGCAGGTTTACAATGTACCTCTTTCCCAGGCAGAGTATTTTATGCGTGAATCTACACATTTTGATGATGAAACTTCCTTCTCCTAGCTCCTGTCCTGTGAAGCCTTCAGCAGTACTTAAACAACTGCAGCTCTGTTTACAAAGAAATCGATCGTCTTCTTAGCACCCTACTGTCTTCCTCTCACAAAATGTTTCTGAGTTCTCGATGGGTTAGATACCGAGTAGCGCATATTATAATTTCAGCTTTCATTATTCTGCTCTGTTCTCAATAAACAGTGCTTAATTCGAGCCAGTGGTTGTAGGTGTAGCCCACAGCACTCATTTATGAGGACTGACATTTATTTTTCTTCACACTTTTCCCCAGAACAAGAGAAAGAAAAACGCACATGGGGGGTGTTAGAGAAAGACGTGAAAATAAAACTTTGGGCCACGGCATTTTACAAATTCAGCATTGAATGCACACAACTTCCTCCAAATAGTTAACTCTTTATTGCTATGGCTCCTGAGACAATTAGTTTGTTACAGGAAAATTAATGAAACGTACTCTGCTTCTGAACACCCCAGACAGTTTCAGGCACCATCCCTGCACAACCGCATTCCCAATGTTCCCCACTCCCTGGAATTTCAAGAGCAATAAAATAGTAAAATCAGCAGGTGAATAATGGCTGAAAAATGAGAAATTACTGCAGGAATATAATATGAAGACAATTATTCCCCTAGTTATTCATAATTTTTCATGGTACAGCTCATATTACTGTGGTATCTCCACACATCAGAGTTATGAATCCTTGTAGTATCGGTATAGGCAGGTGAGGAATCACTGCGTTCATATTCTAGGGCCACTCAGAAAAGTAATCTGAAGGTGTAAATCCTAAAATTCATACTAGAGATCAGCGATATATGCATGCAGATGGGCTAAAATTGGGAATAGTGGTATAATACCGTGGTCAGGCAAAAATGCATGGAAGATGCTTGAAATTATATGTTTCTAGACATTTACAAACTCCTTTTATGGTGTTTAAATCATAAAAGCATACTCAAATTTTGTCTTGAAAAAAAAACACAGGCCTTAATGTTTTCCAGTGTTGGAAAGGAAACACAGAATCCATACATATACTGCGGGCATAGGGAAAGGTGTATGTTCTTGGGGAAACCTATTTTCCCTATAGAAAAAAGCAGATGCACTTACTCATGAGAATTGTCAGCCCTTTGGACAATCCTAATAAGTTTGTGGGTATACGTGCAAGGAGACAAGACTTACCACTGGTTATGAGATGAGGGTGGGGACACCATACTCAGGGGTGTAACGAAGGCCCCAGCAGTCCCCAGTGGGGCCCCCCTCAGCCCTTAAGCCATGCCATTACATGCCTTGCAGAATGCGTGCAATTGCATTGAATGAGTAATAGTTAAACACTCGGAAAAGCCACTCTTTTTTCTCCAGTCAGCGACTGCGGCGTAGTAGGGTGCAAAATCTTTCAATAGGCCCCCATTGAGACTAAGACCAATGAATGCTGTGTGATGTGGGAGACGCTGGGCCCCTCATCACACACTGCAGGGGGTCCTATGATTTTCCGTTATGCCGCTGACCATACTCCAAACTCACCCCATGCTGAATAAATTTCACATGTGGTGAGGCTGGCACAATACGTCATGTCTGTGATGCCTAGCAGAAGGTAAAGTTGACACTTGATCTCTTGCAGTGTCTGAAGAGGTGAAAGAGATTGTATAAGCCACTCATCTAAATAGGCATAAACTGATAGCCCCCATTAGAGAAAATCAGTCAGTGGTGCCAGCCCCATTATGGAGAACCTCAGTGACACTCAGATGCCAAATCTGAGCAACATGACCTGGTAACATGCCCATTTTTACTGCAATTCTTCAAAACTTCTGAGAATATCAGAACCTAAAGAGAGGTGCCTTCTATGTAGAAGGGGGTGGGAGCACACTGCTTCACCTCCCAGCACAGTTCACCCCTTAGCATTATGGTAAATGCAGTTCATGGTAAATGCTTACTTGAATATTTACTGGAGTATTTCACCAAAGTTGGTGCAGGTTAGTGCTGTAAATCTCTAGACACGTGTTTCTGGATATCATCCGTCATCAGTAGAGATAAAAACGAATTTAATGTAGGGTTGCTGAGCAAGCTGCCACAATCCTTTCAGGTCTCAGTACCTCTCACAGGTGCACAGGTGCATCTCCAAAAGCTCGTCAGCTCAATGGCTCAAGGGAGCCTTTTCAAACAGAAGGGGGTGGGAGCACACTGCTTCACCTCCCAGCACAGTTCACCCCTTAGCATTATGGTAAATGCAGTTCATGGTAAATGCTTACTTGAATATTTACTGGAGTATTTCACCAAAGTTGGTGCAGGTTAGTGCTGTAAATCTCTAGACACGTGTTTCTGGATATCATCCGTCATCAGTAGAGATAAAAACAAATTTAATCTGGGGTTGCTGAGCAGGCTGCCACAATCCTTTCAGGTCTCAGTACCTCTCACAGGCGCACGGTTGCATCTCCAAAAGCTCGTCAGCTCAATGGCTCAAGGGAGCATTTTCAAACAGAAGGGGGTGGGAGCACACTGCTTCCCCTCCCAGCACAGTTCACCCCTTAGCATTATGGTAAATGCAGTTCATGGTAAATACTTACTTGAATATTTACTGGAGTATTTCACCAAAGTTGGTGCAGGTTAGTGCTGTAAATCTCTAGACACGTGTTTTTGGATATCATCCGTCATCAGTAGAGATAAAAACGAATTTAATCTGGGGTTGCTGAGCAGGCTGCCACAATCCTTTCAGGTCTCAGTACCTCTCACAGGCGCACAGGTGCATCTCCAAAAGCTCGTCAGCTCAATGGCTCAAGGGAGCCTTTTCAAACAGAAGGGGGTAGGAGCACACTGCTTCCCCTCACAGCACAGTTCACCCCTTAGCATTATGGTAAATGCAGTTCATGGTAAATGCTTACTTGAATATTTACTGGACTATTTCACCAAAGTTGGTGCAGGTTAGGGCTGTAAATCTCTAGACACGTGTTTCTGGATATCATCCGTCATCAGTAGAGATAAAAACGAATTTAATCTGGGGTTGCTGAGCAAGCTGCCACAATCCTTTCAGGTCTCAGTACCTCTCACAGGCGCACAGGTGCATCTCCAAAAGCTCGTCAGCTCAATGGCTCAAGGGAGCCTTTTCAAACAGAAGGGGGTGCGAGCACACTGCTTCACCTCCCAGCACAGTTCACCTCTTAGCATTATAGTAAATGCAGTTCATGGTAATTTCAAGTAGGCATGTACCATGAACTGCATTTACCATAATGCTAAGGGGCGGACTGTGCTGGGAGGTGAAGCAGTGTGCTACCACCCCTTTCTGTTTGAAAGGCTCCCTTGAGGCATTGAGCTGACGAGCTTGTGGAGATGCACCTGTGCGCCCGTGAGAGGTACTGAGACCTGAAAGGATTGTGGCAGCCTGCTCAGCAACCCCAGATTAAATTTGTTTTTATCTCTACTGATGACGGATGATATCCAAAAACACGTGTCTAGAGATTTACAGCACTAATCTGCACCAACTTTGGTGGAATACTCCAGTAAAATTTCAAGTAAGCATGTACCATGAACTTCATTTACCATAATGCTAAGGGGGGAACTGTGCTGGGAGGTGAAGCAGTGTGCTCCCACCCTTTTCTGTGTGCCTTCTATGTAGGTTGATGTTTGAAACTTCCATTGCACAAGTAGTGGTGGAATGATCTCCTAGAGCCAGCAGCAGCCCGTGCAGGTAGGAGCGGTGAGGAGGTGGGGCTGGGTGGGGGGGGGGGATTTCGACAGACGATGACGAGGGAAAAATAATTAATTATTTAATTTTCTCTCGTGGTCGCCTGCCTAGAGCATTTCCACGATCTCCAGATGGAAACACTGAATTCCCTTCTCCTCCTCTGTGCAGTAGAACCCCTCATCTCAGTCCTAAAGCGAAGTTAGAATTATGGCACTTTTTCAAAATCATGTCAGACTCTTATTGAAGAGGGCGAGTCTTTTTCCAGGATCATGGTCAATGTTACAAAGACCACTCCTGACTGGAAACAATTGAGAGAAATTCATGCAGAGTCCAGTGTTCATTCTTATGCAGCTCATCCTGCCTGATCCTGGTGAGAACCACTGCCCCTAGGCAATGCTGCTTTGCTACAACAGGGTTTATTTACCCATTCTGCAGAGTTAGAACAAAACTTAAAGACGAGTAGAAAAAAATAGAAGAAAAATCATATTGATACATTTGATTGTAATTAACTGACAGAGCGTGCATTCTTAGCTGAAATGTCCAGCATATTTTTTTTCTCATGCTATGAACAGAAAATATCACTATCATTTTGGGCAGATTTAAAAAAAATGTCTTGTGCATCTATTCAGCTACCAGACGTAATCACATGGAGTGGGCTGGTCCGGAGGACAAGTCTCGTGCCTGGATAGCATCTGGTGTTGTGTCAGACACATGATGTATTCAAGTTGCTGCACCAACCCATCAGGGAACTTCTACGTATCAGCCACTGGCTGGAAGGACATGAGGGGCCTCATTTGCGAGTCCCTAGTCACTTAATTGACGCTCCGGTAGTACAATGTGCCGCAGAATATTTGCAAGGCCACGCAAAGCCACAGGGGAGGCGTAAAAGTGTCCCAACGAGGAAATAAAACCTTTTATTTCTCCTCGTTTTTTCCTCTTTCTATGCGTGCTGCAGGATGAAGAGGAAAATGCCATCAATGATTGTTTTTGTGTTGGAAGGTGTCCCTTCCTGCACCAAAAAAATCATCCCCGCAACGCAGGCACCCATGACGCAATGGTGTCTGCGTTGGCGCACGGCTGCTGTTTGTGCGCCGGTGCAGAGGAGAAGGACAGGAATGTAGATGCGGCGCATTCCTGCCTTTTCTTTTGACACACTCAAACGCAGCAGAAAGGCCCGCAGAGCTGCTGCGTGTCAAAAGATTGCAAATGAGGCCTGAAGTGTGTCAGATTTTAGAGAAATCTATCAGTTAACCCTGGATTTATACACATGGACAGAATAACCCCTGATTAGGATGTCTAAAGCACACCCCCTGGTCCATCTGCTCACATTGTTCTGGTTATACCAGTACCAGAGTTGATCTGTCCATTGGGCTTGTGGGGAGATTTCAGTATGGCTTTATTGGCTGTGGACTGAAGAAATGAAACATTCTCATCCAGTACAAACATCTTAGTATAAAGTGAACCGCCCATTTAGTCAGTCTGAATACTTCCATTTTCTATGCCGGCTGTTTTTAATCTTGTTATGTAAAGAGAAGGAATGTGCTTGAAGTGGACCATCATTTGAAATTGTTGGAAAAAGCAAGATACAATTGAGCAAAGTTAAATAAGAGTTTTAAAAAGTTGAAATCCTTTTTTAAAGTATTTATAATATTTATGATTCAGTGACATCACCCGGTGAAAGCAGTGGCCCATTTGTACTAGAAAGTACTGTTTGTCGGACTTCAGTCTTCTTTCGCTTTGCAAAAATATAATAATTAACAGTTTTCCACTTAAGAATTAATATTTCATTTTCTCATATTTAGGACTGCTTTCCTGTTTTTGCTGTATGTTTCTTTCTCTTGCAGGACAAAGAAGGCTTTGACATGAACATTTTCACCCGTGAGAACCAATCAATCATCATACCTACTGTGGCTGTAAGCAAGTTTTTTCTTTAATTTGCTATCAATACCGTTTACTACTCTGGCAGCTTTGTTCACTGTAGAAATTTTATTTATCGGAGTGGAAAGGCCCTTTCCGTAAGTAGCAAAAATAATAATAATAATAAACAAACATTGGCAAATGCAATAGGTTTCGCCTATGTGAGTAATACTAAGTATATATTTTTGGAAGCTTTAGCTTGGTGAGCAAAAAAACAAATGCACCTGGCAACGTTCACCAATCATATTGTAACCCTTTAATACATTTAAGCAAAGACCGCTTTTGTGCAGTTGCGATTTGGAGGGTGGAAAGGATGTGCCCAACGTTATTTTAGCAATAGGAAATAGCGAACTGCATGAGGTAAATGTCAAACATACAGTAAATGTGTGCCACCAAGGGGAGATTAGATGAGCAGTGTAAGTCAAAAATACAATCATATGCAGCCATAAATAAAAATCTCCGACGTCCGGGAGTTCCACGGCCAACATAGAGTAAATATGTTAAGTTACGCAAAACAATAAAAAGCTAATCTGTGCTTATAAATGTCCTTGCTGTTGCTGTAAATGCTTATTGTGTACGTTTGTGATATACGAAGTTGGACGTGCAACCGGCAGCCATGTGTAGAATTGGTGACTTACTGATTTTAAGGTGCTCTTGTGTAAAATAACTGGTGGTAAAGTGAAACATTTTAAAAGTTTTCTTTGGTGTTGTCTGTATATAAAACTGCACCAATGTTAAAAATATTGTGAAAAGCAGGGTTGTGCGGAGGAGATTTGACACAAATAAAAATGTAGTAAACATGTTTTTACAGGTTGCAATTTGGGGGTGGAGAGGACGTGTGCAATGGTAGTTAAGCAGTAGAAACCAGCACCCTGCGGGAGGGAGACGGCCAACATATATTAAATGTGTGCAGCCATGGGGAGATTAGGTGAAGTGCGGAGGACAGGAATTTTGTTATCTGCGTTGTTACGTCATAAACCTTTTCTTTTCTGCTTCCAGTCCTCTGCTGATTAAGTTCCCTTCCATATTTCTCGCCTCAAGAAATTGTCGGTGTGGGGACCGGGCGCATATTCTTTGACAATGTTGGAGATGCATCGGTTAGATAGCAGGAACTGTGAAGGTGGAGACAGATATGTGAGGGAGGGTGAAAAAGTGCACAAACTGAATGAAACCGCATAAGAGGGCCACAGCAGGGCTGAGTTGCAGCTGGATGGCATTGAGCTTCATTGAGCTCCAGTGTAGCGTATAGATAGATGTCCACACAGTTTATTTCTGGAGTGTGTTTTTTTCTGCATTTTTTTTCTGTGCCTGAATGTGTCAAGTAATTATCTGCTTTTACTGTCACAAACACACACAAATGGGTTGGGACGAGTTGTGTAATGTAACAAAGAACCCAACAACAAGACGAGGGATGGGTAGTTGGAAAGGGGTGGGCTGACGAGGTGTGACAAAAGTGGAAAGTAACAACAGGATGCAGAAAGTGGGGGCATAGAGATTTCCAATCATTAAAGTATGTTTAAAGTAAATACTGTCACTGCCGTTTGCACACAATACAGCCACCGCTCACCAACTGCATGAATGGGAGAGTTAGTGGGGGTGAGACGGGGGTAGGGGTCACATGTGTATAACAAGCATTTGCAATGCAATAGGTCTCGCATTTGTGAGAGTTTACGCTATTGGCATTGTAAATGACAATGCTTTTTATTTATGTTTTGATAATTAACACATAAATAAAAGGCATTGTCATTTACAATGCCAATAGCTCAAACTCTTGTTAATCCGAGACCTAATTCACTCCAAAGAAGCAGCCGCTGCTTGGAAAGTGAAAGCTAGCATGGCGCCTGAATGTTGCAGGAAAGCATGTCGTGCCTGCAGTATGAGAAACTCATTAAAGAAAATAGTGCTTACAGACTAAATAATACATACAGGGTAACAACCGAAGTAAAAGGGCCAGTCCTCATGGGAGGATACAAATGAAGACAAGGCGGTACTAAGGAGGGACTAACAAGCCTATTAACAAATCAGAAGCCAACATTTACAAAGGACAATGACACAAATGCCTCGTCAGGGGTAGTAAGCGCTATATAAATGCAATTACAATACAATACAATACAAGCCAATGAAAAAATATGGGCGGAGCTTCAAGTCCATACTCCAATACAGCATGCCTCACAGAGCAGCGCATGCGCTGCCCAGGCTCGACCTAAAAAATGGATCAGGGTTCGAGACGAACCCTATCCAAAAACAACAACAACAAAAAAATCTGGGCTCGAAAGAAACACAGCATAAACAAATAAAATAAAAACAAAGGGGGGCAGGCCATGCAGACAGATCCAGTTCCAGATTGAGGCTCCCACCTCAAACTGGAAGAAAAAACTACTCTCCTCAGAACAAATAACTAGAAATATAGAATAGTAGGGTAGATGCAACTACGTAATCGGGGCAATAATGAGCCTTCCATTTGTGGTGATTCACCACAGATTGTAGGCAGAAAGAGAAATATAGAAAATGTTAACCTACAGCAGCTAACAATTGTAGAACCCTCAACCAAAGTGTTGGGCCAATTTCTTTTTACAAGAGACTTACTTAAATATTGAAATAAACTAGTGCCCCCCAAAAAGTATTGAGCACTAGGGCAACTTAAACTAAATAGATGACAACTGAGGCTACTGAAGCAAAAAAATGTATTCTAAATAATGTTGTCACTGAAAAGTGTAGCGAGTGACAAGGAAACATTTGCAGCAGAAATTGCTATTGACTGGTGCAACAGGCTCCCATTTCAGTTCACCAGAATAAAGAGACTGGAAATAACGAGAAGACCATACAATTCTATTTATACGTGAAATTGGCGTAGTTAATTATATAAGTAAAAGGCCACCGCCAGAAGTCTTCCATAAGAAAGAAAGTGCTTCAATGCTAGGTAGAGATGGTCTATTATCTAAAAACTAAGAGTGGTGATTGCGGTTTTGTTTATTTAAAAAATTAAAATTAAAATAAGCTGTTTTGTGACTAAGAGACAGCCAAACAAACAGAAAAATATAAGTACACACAATGCACAGGTAATGAGCACAGGGAGAGCGAAAAAAGAAAAGGGCAAATCTATACTGAGAAGGATAATGTGTACGTGATTGCCGTTTTCAGAGCATTAAGTATACATCAGCTGCGCACCTCCTGCAGGACTGACAGGAATCGTCTAAATACGTGAGGGCATTAAATATGCATATAAAGCCATCGAAGGTCTAGGGATGGAAGGTTGTACCAGCCCTTACGTCAGCAGGCAAAAACCAGGAGCTTTCACAAAGATTAACCGCTCCAGGTGAGGATTATGGAGTTACGGCAGCTCTGCGGCAAGGTGCATGCGGGCTAAATTCCAACATGGCCGAGTCGCACTAAGTGTTTTACGACAACAGTCAGACACAGAATTCCACCTCTGGCAGGTGACCAACGCTACGTGCCTGACACCTCTGGTCGCCCATGTGTGACAATGCCATGTACTTGCGAGACTCTAGACTTTCCAAATACGTAGTTGTCTGTGGGAGGGGTTATGCAAGCTTCAGCAAGAAGTCAGGTCTCAGAGGGCCTGCCAATCTCTTCAGCTCGCAGCCCCTGTGGGAAGGAGTAGCGCTTCTGTGCAGGAGCCAACGAACTCAACTTCGCTGCCTGCAGCAGTCTGTAAAAATACGTGCCAGTACTCCCCTGTTCACGGTTCTCCATCAGGAATACAAGTCTTTAGAAACCAGTCCGCACACATGTCGCATTCAGGGACGAAAGCCACGCACTTCCTGCCAGCACCGGCCTGGTAATTCCACTTTTGTTGGACTGAGAAAACAAACAACTCTGTGCCACCCAGCAGCCAAAAAGAACAATGTGTGTATAAACCCATAGTAAGCCTGTGAATAAAAAAAACGGAGGAAGAGCAGCCGGTTCGTCACAGCAACCTGGAACTAGGGTGTTTTGGACCAGACTCCGCAGAAGGCGGGACAAGGGCGCAGCCTCCACACCGGGTTTGAGCGTACCCTGCAAGCCCCGATAGTGGCACGTGACGCAACTAACAGCTGGTAAAACAAGCCGCCAGCCCGCGCCCTGTAATAAATAGACAAAACTGAGAGCGGCGCCGCTTCACGGACACCGCGCTCGGTTTCTTTATATATTTCTTAACTTTAACACTGAGCGCGGTGTCCTTGAAGCGGGTGCTGCGCTCAGTGCTAAAGTTAAGAAATATATAAAGAAACTGAGCGCGGTGTCCGTGAAGCGGCGCCGCGCTCAGTTACAAAGTTAACAAGCCCGCGAGCAAAAGAGACGCCGTGCGGTGCGCGTGCACATCGGATGTCCGGCCGCTAGCTGGAAGCAGAGAGGAGACGCCATGCGCGTGAACATCGCCTGTCCAGGTGCGCACATGGTTTGTCTCCCTTCGCTAGCAAAACCGACAACAATAGTCTCGCCAAGGCGAAGCAGCGCTTGCGCTGCGTTCGCTAGGCGAGACCTAAAAAATGAATGGGGCTGTGTAGGTCAAGGGGGAAGAAACAGACTCGGAGGCAGGTGGGTTATGCTAAAAATAAAATAGACTATTGGGAGAAAATCAAGGAATAAAAGCCACTAGAGTCGACTATGGAGGAGCAAGAAACAAAGGGAAAAACACAAAAGCAGTGATGGGGGAGGTGGGATCTATAACTATGCTAATCAGCGATGGGAGGGAGGTTGAAGGGAGGACAAGGCAAACAGCAATAAATACAGGCAGGAGGAGAGGGTTGGATAGAGAGCCTGCAAAACGATGCAAAATGAAAACCAGCATCAGGGGGATTGCTTACCAAAGGGACAGGAAAGCTAATCATGCAAGTCTGTAGTCAATGCTTCTTGATCTGGAATGTGGATATGTTGAAACCAGGGAGACACAATCCAGAACACATCTTACAACATGAGTTACCAATCAGGTGAGGCTCAATGAAAGCACCATGCAGAACATATCAGAGAGCACCATGTCACACATGCCAACAATTGAGAACACATAAGACAATTTAGAGACTACAGCTGGGGTGAAGGATGCAAAGAATGGAGAAAACTAAATAACTTATACTTATTTTTGAGCTTATAAAATGAAAACAAAATCATGTTTAAATCAGGATGTGTAGCAGGTGGAGCCCTCCACACACCCATAGACAACCTTACAAAATATAGGACGCTCAGCTCTAGAACATGCATAGAGACAATCCTCACAAAACATGATAGTCTATTTAAAAGGGCAAGTTCAGGCACAGGGTTTTTTAAAAACATAAGGCACTCATTCAAAAGTCAAAACCATGCAAGCCCCATCCTAAATCATAAAACAGCAATTACTTCTAGATGTTCAGACAAAAAACAGTGGAGAACCCTCATAGAAGATGGAACACTAATTTGGCCCTGACCAAGTGTATGAATTTAATGGTGTGAGCTGCACGCCACATGTCAATGGATTAGTATGCGATGGTGTACATCCAACTCCACCTACCACCTATTATTGCATAGTAAGGAACTAAGATAATGCTTTTTAGACTTAAGTGGTGTCAATGAAATGGAAATGTTGGATATTGTTACACAATGGAATAGTTGTTTTGTAATGTAGTATCAGGTAATGGTGAAGGTTGAGTAGAATATACTCAGATACTCAAAGATGGCACCCGTGCAGGAGAAACGTAGGTGACTACTTGTGACCACACAGACACTTGGGCGGGCACAATATAATTAATACATTTAATATGCTTGCGCAGGATGCTGAATGCTCACATTGAACACCGAATACATGCGTTTCATAGAAAAATCTCCAGAATATGAAGAGAGTAAGATATGAGATGTGGTGGGATAAGTACTTGATACTGATATACTGATTTCTCTTAAGTTGAATAGCAAGTGCCTACACTATATTTTATAGGTTATGTCGAGAGTGGAGCTAGATATAAGCTCATTCTGAACGTACAATTTTTTCAGACGTATATTGAAAAAATTTGTTGTGAAATTTGCCTCTTAAGTAGCTCACAACGGTCATATGTTATGCACCGCTCAAGTTAGTGCTGCTGAATATGAGATTTTTTTACATCCACTTCCTTACAGGAGCTTGAAACCTATTGTTAACATACAACAATAAGTGGCCTGTCTGAATGACCAGACTGTCCCCTAGAGCACCCGCATAGTTTGTCCCACTTGGTAGCCACACCCTGACCGTGCCAAAGTAGCTTTTCATCTCTTAACCACAAACATGAGAGAAAGCAATTTTTGCAACTCCTAGACCGATAAAAGAGGAGCAAGATAACTACGTGGATTTGAAGATCTAACATGACCTCTGCCTTGGGACAGCTGCTTTAAGTATATTAGCATGTTCTCTCTGACATCACACATCACATCACCTTGAGCTTGGTGGCAGAAGAATGGTCATTGAAGCACAGTCATTTAATATTATACTGTTTCCGGGCCGACTAACCCCTGGCTTCCTGTATCCCACAGAGACTCTTCTCAAAAAGCCTTTAGGGTGTATATGCTCTCAAGCACCGGGAGGTTAAGTGTGGGGTCAAAAGAGGAAGGGGTAAAGGAACAGTAAGCTATATATTACCGGAGTAATATGATCCTATGAACAGCTAAGTAGAGAAACCTTTTAAACCTTTACCTCTCTAAAAGCACCATTAGTTATATTTTAATTTAATACAATTAAGAGATAAAAACTAGTTAAAATCAAGAAGCGGGTTTAATTTTCTCCTTTAAAGAAGCATTAGCAACACAAATGGGTCTTTTTGTAAACATGTCAAAGGCACCTTGGGGGAATTGTTTAGTAACTTTTGGGCAAGTAAGGGCATACTTAAAAGCAAGCACCATATCTGTGCATCCGATTTCCCAGTCGACATAAGCATTACGAATGAAAGGCAGCAGCACACAAGCGGAGAGCACTTCGAGTTAGCATCATTATGTGTTTTTAAAAGTGTGGTCTAGGTTAATTAGAAATGGCTGCAATGTACATTACAGAAGGGCACTTTAAAAACCCAACCCAAATCTAAGTATGTTGCGCCTAGAAGCAGGCCTTTCATCGCTGTTGTATTAATAATACCGTGACGCCAGTTCGGGGCTTGAGTTATATATACGATTTAAAAGCACCATCTATGTGCATCCTACCTCCATGTGGAAAGAAACACTGGAAAGGAAAGTAGTCGCACAGACAGAAAGTGCATCAGATTAATGTCATGATGCATATTTACAAGTGCAGTACATGCCAAGTAGAAACGGTGCCGCTTTCGTAACTGAGACTCGCTGTGAAAACACATTTAAATATTAAACATACACATATGTTGCACCCACGTGCACTTCAGAACTGATCGTCACCATAGTTACAGGGGTGCGTGATCAGCCTACAATTGTTTAGTCAATCATACCTAAAAGCACCATCTCAGTCCATTCGATTTCCATGCACAAACACACGATGTACTTTTAAAAGTTAAATGCATGTGATATAGTGTGCTGCAGGCTATACTACCGTGTGCGCTGTTCAACAACTATTACGTTAAAAATGCTGCACCAAGAAAGAGCCCTTCATAGCTGCTTTCGTCATCAATCTGCGAAAGCACCAGCCCCGACCTGAGCGCAACAAACATAATAATCCAAAGCACCATTTCATGCTGTGGCTAAAAAACATAGGGGCATATTAACAAGGCCCGGTGATAAATATCGCAAAGCGCGCTTAGCGCTTGCATATTTATCGCCGGCTATCACTGTAATTTATCGCCCGGTTAGCGCGTTATCAACAACGCGCATCGCCGAGGCGATAAAATTCCAGAGATAACGTGGATATCGCCGTTTTCCATGGTGGAAAACGGCGATATCCTAGATGATAGGGCCTGTGGTCTTACTCACAGAATCCACCCCCCATGTTAAGTATGCCTTAGTCAGGAATTTAACAGACGTTAAATTCCTGCGTTAAGGCATACTTAACGCGATTTAAAAGATCGCTAACCCTCCTTGATAATATCGCGAAGCTGCCTTCGCGATATTATCCCTGTTTGGTTTCACAGCCACGCCTACTTTGCATCTCATTAGCGATGCAAAGTTAGGCGTGCTGGGAACGGGCGCTAAGTCAGCAAAACACGCGATAGCGTGTCTTTGCTGATAAGGCGATGAAATTATCGCCGCTTTTCGCCCGAAAACGGACGCAAAAGCGGCGATAATTTCATATCGCCCCCTTGTTAATATGCCCCATAATTATTCAAGTTATCACAAAACAGGCCAACAATTAGAGGCCAGTTTAACCTTACCAAACAGTGCAACACTAACGAAAAGTATATATACACAACACAACGGACTAATTTTGTGTTCATCACTCCCACAAGCCCCATGACAAACAAGGAAACAAATATGCACATAGTAAATCATTTTAAACCAATGTGTAAAGCTGTCCTCTGATGCCTTATGGTGGATGAAGAGAGCCGTAAAAGTGCTTCATTATTGGTCTTTCAGGCGCATGTATACGTTTCACAAGTCACCTGCACTGTGCAGACCTTGTTGACAAATGATAAATTCAAGAAATTCCATCCTACAGTGTGGAACTCACATTTCATGCATCCTTAATATAATCCATGCTTGTGGAGAGTGAACAGAACTATTTTAACTTCCTAAATATGTTTTCCCGAGAGTGTGAAAATGTGAATATGTAGTAAATGTAAACTTGTAATGCCTTCAGAGGAGCCGCCATGGAGGGGACTCTGCAGGCATAGAGCCCTCTGCCAGGCAGACAGAGATCTCTAAATATGGCAGACAGTAGTTTGTCAGAGCAAGGACATAACTACCTCCATTGATCTGGAAAATTAAGAAAGCTACCATAACTGAGTGTCACAGAAGGCTGGATGGGGAGGTTGTGGCCTTTCGGTCAGAGCTGCCGACTTTGCAGCTGTGGAAACACGTTCGGGCGTCGGCTCAGCTTCCTGTGATTCTGGGCAAATCACTTACTGTCCCCGTGCCTACCAAGAAATGAATGTGTCCTTGTGTAACGTAACTGGTGCTCATGTAAAGTGCTCCAATACCTTCGGGTCGAGTTCGCGCTGTATAAATCTGTAAAAAAAAACCAAAGGGGGCCCCCAAAAAAAGTAGTGTTCCGTGAAGTACATTTGTACTTGTGTGAGGAAAACTTGAATTGGTAACAGGATAGGTGCTTCACCTGCAAACGTAAACCTTATGAAGGAAGAGTCTACAGCAAAAGTCAAAAGGCGCCCATTAGACTGTGAAGGTAGAAATGAGATGCACCATGTCTGCCACACCAGCAGTCTTCAAACAAATTGCTGATAAGTCTTTTTGTATATTAGCCAGCACAGGACATTCTTGAAGAGTTACAGTCTGTGAGGAATTACATTTAAGGGCTTGTTATTGAATCAGCATTCAGATCTAAATCATCAGCAACGTTTCTCTCACAGAATCCCACCTTCCCACAGCACTGACTCTGTGTTAGAAAATCAAGAGAATGAAGGTGGCCAAAAGAGGGCAAGGGTTTTGGGAAGGTTAATGTGGGGAGGGAGTAAATGTTCTTGTAAATATGGCTTATAGGATTTCTTGCAACAGATGCTGCTTCACTGCGCAATTCTAATCGACACCTATATTTCGGGCACTCATTATCGCCTTTCACATAGGCCCATTTGTATTACTGTAATCTGTCTTGTAAAACCAATTGGTTTATTCAACTATAGTATACCCAGAATGTTTTATTGAAATTATTTCTTTAAATGATGGGAGTAAGGAGTGCAACTAGGCGTGCAAAGGATTTTCACAAAAGTCTCATACATACAGAAATGTTTCCTTTTTTTTTATACATCTTTCCTTCACACCACAAACATATGAATCAGTACTATAAACAAAATATCAAAGCTTCATCAACTCAGGTATGTTCCTGAATTCATGATGGGGACCAGTGTTCCTTTCCTCTTCATTCAACAATGCAAGTCTCCTCTGCTAAAAGATCAGAGAGACACAAACACAAAGGGGCTGATTTAGAGTTTGGGGGAAAGGAGAACCCTCTCCACCAAAGGGAAGTTCCTCCCCTTGATTTACATATCGTAGGATCTTAAGAATGTCAGCGACTGAGACTATTCAGACTCACTGACATACTCCTCTGACAGCCTGATGGAGTGAGGGCTGTCAAGGGTTTCGACTGCCACCCAATTTAGGGGTATATTCACAAGAACGTGTGCTAAACATCTCCAAAAAATGTTAACGCAACTTTACACATCGCAGCCCATCGCGGGAAAATAACCCTGTGTTAACGTGGAATTCACAACACGGCGGTACCATGCGATAGTCTCCCGAAACCACGGCCAATGTCCGTGATACAATCACCTTGACGGAGATAAAAACACAAACCACAACACCAAAAAACATGCGATGAGCCCATTCGCGAGGAGGAAAGCAGCGATAAGCAGCGCAAGGCCCGCGACACATATACGGCATACGGGAATAAGCACAACAAAAGCAGGAAAAAGAAAGACAAACCAAACAGAAAACAGCGAAGCACAATGGAGGCAGTCGGAGCTAGCACACAACCCCACAAGCACCATTGACAACAAAACATCAGACATGGCAGGCCATCGTGGACAAGGTGAATGCAGCCAGAGAGCGGAGGAGAACAATGGCAGAAAACCAGAACAGCTGGAATGATGCGAAACGCACAAACAAGCACAAACACGCCTACAACCAGAAGGCAGCAATGCACACCGGAGGTGGGAGTCCAGCCCCACACCAAGAGCTGGATGACATGGAGGAAATGGTGTCCACCACATCAATCTGGAGATGGTGGCAGGAGTCGGGGACCGGAAACTGCTCAAAATCAACAGACACAACAGCAACAGGGAGAGGAATGACCAGGGACTGGGGGGACGGGGGGAGATGGGCACAATGGCACACATGCACAATTAAGCACAGCACAACTGCAGACAAACCATGCCCAAGAGGAACAACACCAACCAAGAGCACAAGTCACACAACTCGGCAATATCACACCATCGAACAAGCACAGAAGTGAAAACCACACTGCCTGAAAGGGAGAAGGGTGAGCCAAATCAGAGCTGAAGGGACATCTCACACACAATGCAGCACACACACATAGGAAGCAGAGCACCCCAACATCCAACACAATGTGGTACAAACACCAACATCTGCACAACCGAACACAGGACACAAGTGCACCCGCTTGTGGCCGGTACATGGCCATACGCATCTGGCAAAGCACGAAACAGGGACATGATAATGCACAAGTACCAACCCACAGCCCTGATGGGGCAGCAATGCATGTAAGGCAGGGACCCAGATAGGCCGTGACACACACATTGGCATACAAATAAACACTCAACACAGTTGGAGACAAGTGAACGTGCGGAAACTTTATCAACAATTGCGTGTCAGTGCGGCCAAGGGAAGTGCCACGACATGCAGACCAATGCAGCAGCATGTCTGAATGAGGAATGTTGGAAAGCGCCATGTCCACCCCGGGGCAGTCCATCACCAACACAAGTCATTGCCAACCCGCGTATGTTGTCCGCGCATGGATCAGGAGTCCAGGCCAATGCAGCCATGTCCACTGTCTCCTAGGGACATGTGACCAGATCCCCAACATGCAACCAGGCGTCGGGACACATGCAATGGGTCACATGCAGTCCTGGCTGCAGGTACCTTGTCACTCGTCCATGAACTCGAGTGCAGCAGCGTAGGCCAACATTTCCAATGCGAGATCGTTGTCCACCACATCTGACATGTCGGCGACGTAACCCATCAGCTTTCCCGGACAGATGTGCTCACTCCAACCCCTGGCCCCAATATGCACGAAAGCCCAATCAGGGAGCGGCTCAATGTGGTCACTGCACACGACGACTCCTGCAATCTCCCAGGTCCAGTTCCCAGCATGCATGCCAAACATCCAGGCATGCCATAAACGGGCATCACGGTGACACTCCTGGTCGTGGTCCAACAGGGGGCGCACACACATGTCGAAATGCAGGTCAGCTACCGTAACGTTGGAGAGGCAGACATCCATGGACCACTCAAATATGCACGAGCGACAGTGCAACACAGGCTGAACGCAGGTGACGTTGGCCTGGCGTACGCAGGTCCAACCCACTACGCATGCGCATGCAGGGGGGGACGTAACGTGCGACATTTTCACGTTCTGCCCCACAGCCTGTGGGGACATGGTAGCGTCCACTGGCAACTGCACTCCATGCACCAGCAGTTGATCTCCACATGGCCATTTCCGTGGTTTGCACTCTGTGGTCTGTCCGGCACCTCCACGCCACACCTGGCATTAGGTGGGTTCACATTCCTTGATCACTTGCCGCTCTCGCACACGTCTGCTCCATGCCTCTCCTCACATCCTGCTATTGTGTGTCTGTGGTGCCATGCCGTGGCTGGGTTGTGGGCATGGCAGGGCCAGCTTCACAATGGAGTCGTGTTGTCGCGTCTGGTCGGTTGGCATGTTGTGTGTCATGTTGAATGTAGTTGTGCTGCGTGCCCATTGCCAGTGTCGTGAGTTGCATGACTGTGGGCTGGAGGTGTGTGGTGTGTTCATTTTGGTCTTACCAACGGGCACTGCATTTCCATGGGTGCCATCCTGGGAGTGCTGGGTGATGCTGGACTGTCCGGAGATGTGAGAATCATGCACTCTGCCTGGGGAGTTGGCCACGACATTGTTGAGGAGTACCGGGCGGTCCACTGTTGCCTGCACATTTATGATATGCGTGTGCTTTCTGTTGTGGTAGTTGTGTGCAGTGTCGGCAGGGGACACGAGGGGTACATGTGTGCAGTTGATTGGCCCTGCCACGTGAGGGAATACAGCTATGGCATAGGGGCCTTGCTTGGTCTCCAGCAGCTCCTACGCAGTGTGGGTGAAGTGGAGGTGCTGGGGTACCAGGCTGTTGTTGGCATCCAGGACAGGTGTGATGACCTTGTATGGGACTGGCTGTGTGACTCCTCCGACTCTGGCAGTTGTGGGTTGGATGGTACCAGAGGCCGACATGTGCTGCGCAGCCGGCAGCTTTCTCTGCGGAGGGATGTTGGTAGTCCGCTGGGTTGGTACCGTCAGCAGGTGGGGGATGTGGGTCAGGATGCGGGGGATGGTTGTCCTTTTGGGCCTACAGTGGGCATTGTCCTCCTCTGGCATTGGGTCTGGGTGGCAGGTGCGTTTCTTTTGGGTCTGCTGTCTTTGTGTACGCTGCCTCTGTGGTGTTCCCGGGGGGGAGGGGGTGGGTCGGGTCCTGGGGGTGGTGGCGGGCCTGGGGTGGGTGTTGTGTCCCTCATGGGTATCCGAGCTGCATGATCATTGTCTCCATGGCATCTGTGGGTCTTCGGGTGTGGCTCTTGGCTGGGCTCCCTTTCATGCTGCAGGTAGTCGTCCTGCTTAATACCAGCAAAAGGCAGGTGTTAAATCACTGGTGCTACCGCAGCTTATCGCCTGTTTTTGGTTCGCTTCGCAGATCTGGCAGTTCGTTGTGAAAGTGGTGTTGTGGTGTTTTCGTGTGTTTTTGCACGGGAACGCCTACTCTGCATCTCATTAGGGTTAGTTGGTGGTAACCACCGTGGAGATAAATTTTGGGGCAGTTATCTCGGGAATACTGGCGATGTCTGTAGTTTGCACCCGCTTGTGAATGGGGTGTTAAATCTATCTCCACTTTTGATGAGTTAAGGTGGAGATAAATCAGAGATAAGTCCTTGTGAATATCCCCCTTAGAGTGATAAAGGCAGCTTTTTCTTCATCTTTGTCTCATCAGAAAAAAGAATGTGCCTACCCTTCACAGATGCAAGTTCTAGCACCCCCCATACACACACACTTAGATCTGGAAAGGGGCACCATCTCTGTCTAGGCCTAATTCCTGCCATCACCCAAACCATTCTGTGGTCATGGAGATATGGCCGGGTGGGATTGGAAGAATGTGGGTGTTGTCAGGCATCAGCATAGCAGTTCAAGGATTGCATCCAGATGTTCAATTATGAACAGCTGACCTGAATGGTCAGGTGTCTGAAACTACACCTGATATAGATATCCTATGGCCCCCCTAACAACAAGTGGATCCTGTGGTTTCCCTTCAAGTACTCAACATGGCCTGGATTATTGGGGTTACAGGAGCCATCCCTCACTCCTTGGGGCTCAAGAAATCCTTATGAGATCCTTTCTAGCATGCTTACATGCATGATAGGCTAGAGAATCCATAAGAATTCACTGAGCACTGGAAAGAAGACAATAGGTGGTTATCAAGAGTTAGCAGGAAACTGCATCACCACTTCTCCATCACCAATCCTCTACCAACCCACCACCATCCATCCTCACTAAGCCATTTATTGATTAGGCTGCAGATAACAGCTCTCAAGACTTACATGACTGAGGATTGCTTGGTCTGTGTTTTGCTAAAGTGGGGCTTCCCATCTGCTTGGCAGTATATTTGTATTGTACTTGTTGTCTGGTAGACAGGAGAAGGTATCTTGCTGGGAGGGGCTACTGGGAGCTTTAAATAGGCAAACACAAAAAGATGATGGACGGAGTGCTGAAACGTTTCAAACACTTACCCCCAGTCAGTCTTGACGCTGCTCTCCAGGGGAACAGTCCAGTCTGAACTGGCAGGCCAGGTCCTCCCTGGACCGGAAACAAGTATACTAGGACTGGTTTTGGGGTATCACCTCTCATCAGCCAGGCTAGCTTGAATCCAATGGCACAGCAAGCAAGGGAGCCATGTCTGGGCATTCCCTTGGCCACTGACAGTGAACATAGCAAACACAACAAGATGATGGACGGAGTGCTGAAACTTTTTAAACACTCACCCCCAGTCAAGAGATCTGGGTTAAATCCATTGTTCTTTTGCTCACCATGCCACCCCAGTTGGGACCCAGCATATGCAACTCAGTCTTGACCCTGCTCCCCATGGGAACAGTTTGGCCCGAACTGCTAGTCCAGGTCCTCCCTGGACCAGAAACAAGCATCCTGGGACCAGTTTCGGGGAATCATCCCATATCAGCCAGGCTAGCTTGAATCCAGTGGCACAGCGAGTTTTAAATAGGGCCTATGTCTCTAACTAAGGAAGTCATTTAAGGTTGGGTGAAAAAGCTGGGTGCTAAAAGTCCATTGTGCAAATGTTACTTGTGTCAGGTGCTTGTCTAGTTTTGTACCTGTGTATACATCACCAACCACAAACAATGGAGAGTACTATGCTAGCATCTGCTGAAATCTACTGTTAAGAGGGAGTGTAGAAGATGAGAAAACACAATCTTCTTAGAAATAGAGGCCAGAGTTGAATGGAATTTAAGAAATGCAATAAAGCGGAATGTATGGATTGTCATTAAGACATGAGAGCATGTGTTTAGCCAGGTCTGGAAGCTCAGTGGACTAATGCATCCACTCCAGGGATCTGTGTTTGATCCAGTGATCACTGGTTCAAACTCCAGTAGCTCCACTGGGCCTTTTATCCTTCCAAAGTATATAATATGAAAAACTATTGTATTGGATAACAGTAAACACCCATTATCTGGCAATAGCGCCAGGAGACATCGCAAGTGTGAACATGCACTGTACAAATGCACTTATAATGCTATCTTATCTCTTTGCTTCTGTGACTTAAAGTAGTGCACTTTTTGGGTTTCAAGATAATGGCACTCTTGTTGGGTGCCACAAGAGTCCCATTTTTGCTACTAATAGCACTAAGGGCTTTTCTCTTGTTATTGTTTCTAGCCTTACCTGCATTGCATCATATTTATTCTACTTCTGAGGTGTCTGGAGATGAGATATGGAAAGAAAATATTCAAGGGAGATCCTGTTTTCAGGTTTGTGCAGTAAAATGTACTTGAAAGACTAGATTTCATGACAACCTTAATGAAAACAATTGCAACTATTATCTGGCATGCTTATTTGTCTGGGCACTAATGTTTGGTGAGGAATTCAGGCTATGTTCGTTATATTAATATGGATTTGCATAGCACCAATATGGCCTAGAGGGACCAGAGATGGAAGTACACAAGCAAAGCAATGCAAAAACATAAAAGCAATCAAAAGTAACATGAAGAGCACTGAAATGAAAAAAGTATGCCATCTTTGTGACTCAACATATCTTCAAGGGCATTTCACCTTTGACCAAAGGTAAACCAACTGATGATGGTCCATATGCGCTGCAGACTTGTGAAATTGCCTTGGTGTTCTCAATGTAGCTGCTTAGTGACTCAGGTTGTGCTGACTTTCAATAAAATACTTTTATTTATCCCATCTGTGATGTGTGGTCCCATTTTTTGGGGTCTAAGTAGGCATGAGCAATATGCAATGGAGAAGCCCTTCCTGATGCCTCATTTGCTGTCGATGCTCATAGCATGGACAGCAAATGAGGTAATGCTATCTGAAGAGTAATAAAAAAAATATTAATAGTAAGAAACAAAAATGAAGGATTCTTAGAGGAACAAATTAAATGTAACTGTTTTTACATGTTTTGTTAGGATAAGCGATATTATGATCTCACTTCAAAGTGTGCTTTATTTATTTTTTAAATTCTGTGAGTGCCATTTACAAAAACAGAAATTTCTTGTTTTTTTAATTCCTTATTGTTAATTTTTAATTTATTAAACTTTTGGAATGAATACTAAACAAAGTTTTTTGTATTTTGTAAAATATAATTTTATTATGCACTATTCTAGCATAACATAATTGTTTTGAGGTTTTTAGAATTTGTTTTAGATTGTTTGCGGTGCCCCTGTCAAACACCTGCGATTTTAGTAGATCAGTTTTTGAATGACTTTACAAGAAAGGGGGAATTTATTCCCCCACCCTTTGCCTGTTCTTACATTTTGTTGCAATCACCAAATGTTGGAAAGAGGCTTATTAGTAGGTGTTGTTAGGGACCTACCACTAGTTCACAACATAAAGTCCAGTCAAGGTTTCAATAAATTATTCCCTTGCTCAACCCTGGGTAGCTGGCAACCAGCAGGCAGGCTTAACGTAGGAGACAGGTGTGTAAAGCATTTAAAAACACCAATAAATTAATTAAGTAAGACACAATACACAATAAAAATCCAACACCAATTTATATAAAATAGGTTATATTTCTATGAACAAATAGACACCAAAATGGCAAAAATCCAATGCAGGGAACTGGAGATATGAATTGTTAAAGAATAAATACTTCTAGTGCTTAAAAACATATAGCACCAACTTGGGACATCTTGTCGTGCTTGACCGGGACAAAGCCAAAGTTTGAGGCCATCCACGAGGGAGTCCTGGTCGGATACACTAAGCGGGAGTCCTCGCAAATTTTTTTACCTTCACTCTTAGTTGTTTTTCTGGAGCTTTTTTTGTCAACACTGAGCAAGGTTCCTCTTCAGGCTAGATTCGCGTGGACGTTGTCGGCTTGGTTTTTTGTGAGGCCCTGGTCAAATCATGGAAGTCTGGAGCTCCGGAGCTTTCAGTGGAATGAACCTGGAATCCAGGCTAGGTTGCGTTTGAAGTTCGCCGGCTTGACTCTTGATGTTCAGTCAGTCACCTTAAGGAGCTTTTTACCAAGAAGTTCTCAAACGTCAGAAAACTTCTGGATCTTCTTCCAGAAGGTCTCCTTGAGGGTTGAAAGTGTTCAAAACACCAATCCAGGGGTCTAGAATCTCTGAGATGGTCCGTGGGATGTTGGGACCTCAATTCCCCCAATGCACCTAATCAGATCCTTAAAAGTCCACTTGACACACTTCAGGATGGGGACTTCTTGGTGGAGATGTTGCAGTTAGGCTCGGTTAACCTGTAACTTGCAGGGAATCCACTCCTAAATTCTTCTTGAAGCAAGGCAAAGAAGTTAGAGTGGTTATATTCCCTGAATTTACAGCAGGTGCAGTGCTTCAGAGTGCAAACCCTTGAGGTGGAGATCAGGTTTCCAGCTGGCCGGTCCCTCTTCTCCTTGTAGTTTCAGGTAGCAGATCTGAGTTGCTTGACAACTCTTAGTTTTTTATACTGTGTTTCTGGGTGTCAAGCAGGGGGGCACTCCTCACCAATGGGATGCAGGGTGCCACCCAGGTGTATGACCACTTCCTCTAAAGTGTGGCATATTCTTGTCTCAGAAAGCACTATTCTCTCAAAATCCAGCATGGAGAAATTCTCTCCTTGGAGGTTAGACCAGGCTAAGCCAACCCATTGGCATGGCTTAGATTCTCTAACACTCCCCTTCCATTCCTCTCCCTAATCTAATTACAGGGGCTCCTCTGTGGCAGGGGTGGCATGATGTGGAGGCAAGTCTGTGCTGTCTCCTTTTGAAAACTAGGTTGGACACCCTTTCTCCCTCCTGCCTTTTGCTTCTGCAGTTTTAGTTCTCTTCCCACAGGAAACCCATTGCTTCTCCAGCAAACCACTACACACCTCATTAAGACAGCTTGGCTGTGCCTGACAGATACTAGACAATCAGGTGAGAGCAGCTGGAAGGCTGGCTTTTGGCTTACAGAAAGAAAAGTTTAAAGACTTCTTTTCTGTGATAGTTTTTATAAATATAACAGTGCAAAGTTGATGGATTTATCATAACTATCATTTTAAATCATTGAATGACATTTTAGCTCCTTCCTAGCGATATTTTTACTTAATAAAATATTCCCATGTTAGCCTATGGAGGTAATCCTAGTACGGTATCCTACTAGAATCACCTACTCTTTGGCAGCCTTAGATAAAATTCATACCTTGCATAGAGCCAATGTCCCTCTAGATATTTCATGTAACAGGTCTTTCCCAATTGCATTAGAAGGCACGGTAGCCTGTCTACACTGTAGATTTCAGTGTTCACAGGAGACGTTAAAAGACATGAGTAAGTCAACTGGGATTGCTGATACTCTTAGTAGTTACCAATGCACTCCTGCTTCTCCTGCCAATTTCTCAGATTCCAAGGGCTTAGATGATATTCTTGTCAATGTTAGGTCATTACCTAAACATACGATTAAACTTTGGGACTTGCTCTCTTCAAAGCTACCTGAAGTAGGTTTCTTAACTGAAAACTGGTTGAGCTCGGTCTCCTCTTCAGCCATCACAATGGCTCTCCCGGAAAATTATTCAATGCTTAGATTGGATAGGGAGTGCAGGATAGGGGGAGGAATCAGTATTATTTTTAAAAACACGATTACATTCTCCATTATAGACTCTTCTTCATTGGAATGAGCAGAGATATGCATATTTAAACTTGAACTTTCTTCCAAGGACTATTGGAAAGGTGCTTCAGTATATCGACCACTGGGGTCAAAAAATAATTTATCCAGCGCCTAATTGAATATATTGCACCTCATGTCCTGGCAGCAAAAACAGTTATTTTTGTTGGGTGGCTTTAATTACCAGGCAGAAGATTTCAATAATGAAGAGGCGAGTCAGCTTATTGCAGACTTAGCCACTCTTGGACTGCATCGAAGAGTTAATGGGCCTATGCATGCCGCAGGGCACACACTAGATTTAATGTTTACCAACTCTACTTCTCTAGCATGTGAACAACTGCAACCTTTACTTTGGACGGGCCATTCATTGATCAGTTTTAGGATTTCTATGACAATTGAGATCTACAGAACAACTAAAGTTGTTAAAAACCAATTTAGACATTGACAGAAAATTACTCCGGAATCCTTCGCTAAGGTATTTAATCATACCGGCACAGTAGCTACTTTAGATGTGGAGCAAGCACTCTCAGAATATCACAATGCTTTAAACACAGCTTTTGGTAAGATGACTCCTCTCCAACGGTGTCCTAATTCCACACATGGGACCCATGCGCCCTGGTATACGCTAGCCCTTAAAACTGAGAAAGCATAAGGTAAAAAATTAGAAAGACAGTGGCAATGCACAAAAAGTGCCTGTGATAGGGAGACGTATCGAGCAGCTTTAGCGCGCTACCACCACAACATAAAGTCTACTCATAAAACATATATCTCTGATCAAATTCCTCAAGCTAAAAACTCGGGTAAAGCTTTATTTAAAGTTCTAAATGATTTTGTAAATCCTTGTGAGTGCTCTTAAAACATTCAGGCGTCACAGGTTCTTTGTGATTCGCTAGCCAATCATTTTAAAGAAAAAGTGAACAATATCTATCAGAACTTCCCAACCCATCCTGAGGAGACTAATTCTTTTCTTACCCCCTTCCAGTGGTGTACCAAACTTGAGAAAGTTTAAGAAGTTTTCTGTGGAGGAAACTCAGCTGGCTCTAGCTTCAGCCAAATCAGGATCTCCTTTAGATAGTTGCCCTTCCAAGATTTCCGCTGGTCTGTCTATAATCAGTTGGCCTCTGCCATTCATTCTTTATACAATCTATCTGTTAATACTGGAAAAATTCCAGCTACTTGGAAGGCGGCCCTGGCCAGGCCGATCCAAAAAAAAGCTAAACTGGCACCTTCTAACCTTTCTAACTATCGCCCAATCTTGTTGCTTCCTCTGCTGGGTAAACTTCTGGAAGGATTAATAAACAAACATCTTTTAGAGTACCTTGAGGTTAATAACATCTTGGATCCATCTCAATCGGATTTTAGACCTTTACATAGCACCGAGAGAGCAATTGCTGCCTGAATGACAGAGAACTGTCTCCAGCTGAGTGCTGAAAAAACAGAGATTATGCTGTATGGCAAGGCCCGACAACTGTGGGATGCAGATTGGTGGCCCACAGAACTTGGCATTGCTTCCACACCCAAATGGGTGGTTAAGCACTTGGGAGTCCATCTTGACCAACCTCTTACCATGAAATAGTAGGTGATGTCCACCTCAGGCTTCTGTTTTCAAATTATGCGCTTACTGAGAAGAGCCTCCCCTTTCCTCCCACTCACAGTGAGGAAAACGGTGGTTCAGGCTCTTGAGATTAGCCGTTTAGATTACGGTTACGTAGTGTTGACTTCGGCAAATGAGACATTGTTATCAAAATTACAAGTGGGGCAGAACACCACAGCCTGGCTCATTTACAATTTGTCATCAGGGACTGCATCCACTCCCCTCCTGCATACCTTACACTGGCTTCCGGTTTGGAAGAGAATCATTTTTAAAATGTGTTGCCTTACACATAGACCCCTAGCTGGAAGAGGCCCTTGTTACCTAGCTTCAAAGCTTAGGCACTATTACCCTCCTAGACTCCTTAGACCTAGTGATAAAACACTGTTACTTGTTCCTCATGTCAAAAAACCCAGTTCAGGTGGCAGGTCTTTTTCTTACTTGGCTCCTTATTACTGGAACTAATTGCCACATCATATCCGAACTTGTTCGGATCACTTTCTCTTCATGAATGTACTTAAGACAACTTTGTTCTGATTTAGCTGCTGCTGCTGCTGCTGGTGCCTTTGTCTCTTGATTGTGCCCAGATACCTTTCTTGGGAATATTCGGGTGCATTATAAATTAAAATAACGTAACATAATAATCTACAATGGGGTAAACAAATTTGTCAGTTGTTCCCTCACCACAGCTTATAAAATATCTTTAATATTGTCCCTTTCTTATAGTCACATAGCACCCTACCCCTGGGGCACACAGGGGAGACCTTATGGGTGATTACTACTTTGAAAGTACCTTTAAATCCAATGTCGAATTTCCATATAATTGCAATTTAAAAGCAGCCTGCAAGGTAGGGCTGGCTTTTAAAATGAAAGCAGGCACCCCAGTAGTGCACACTCTAGTGCAGGAACTCTACTGGGCCTCTAACCTTCCCTACCCCATTATATACTAAGGACTTATAGGTAGTTTAAATCCCCCTTGCCTTATTATATACTAGGGACTTACAGGGGTCTGTCATTGTCAAATGTATTATACCTAATTTCCATTTACTTTTAATCAGAGCACAGGCCCTGGGCCTGGTTAGCATAGCCCAGGACACAATCAGAGTCAGAAAACCAGCATCAGGTATTCAAAAATGGGGGCAACAAGTGGGGGGACACTGCAATCAGGTCCTAGTTTCCCACAGGTTTTCAAATTGCATGTCCGTCCTTTCGCTTTTTCTTAAGTTGATAGACCACATTTTCCGGCCATTTTTTCCTGTCATGCCCACGTTTACACCTAATATTTAGACATACATACGTGGAGTTCTGCATGCATGAAAGATCTTTGCTCGTACTTATGTAAATTGGATTTATGAGTATGTGAAGCAATCCTACAGTTGTCCTAGTTATTTTCTTACTCATAAATGCCCTCTTCTAGCTAGGCCCATAGACCTGATTTAACAAAATGGCACTTTTACCCCATAATAGTTTTCTGTTTATACAGAGCGCTGGTGGAGGACAACTGTTCATCGGCCCTCAGTAACTGCATGGCAAAAAGGATGCTGAGAGCACAGAAATGGTGGGAGCCTGGCAGAATGTTTTAGTAACAACTAGTGCCAAAATTAAAGTCCTCTTCTTAACAAACAACTGTCACATTTCATAATCAATATTAGTACAAAAGATGTGTGAATAACACTAAAAAGTTCAAAAGGTGGTATGCAGATAGACAAATATATATGTACACTACTGACACAAAAAAAAATATCTTTGGCTTCCGGGTGTGGAAGTTTCTTCAGAATTCTTTGAATCATCCTTGAAATCCAATAGTATCATACTCTATACATGTGCAGCACACCAATGGTCCATCGGAGTAGGAGTAAATTCAAGCACAGGATATTATTGGTAGCTGTTCTAAGCTGTGGAGAGGCCTTCTGCACCATTTTAAGTTATTTATTCAATTCATGGTCTATATAATTTTGAAATGGTACCCAACATGGGGAACATCGAAGCAGAATTCATGGGCTTTGAGGGGGGGTGGCTCATGTTAGCACTATTTATGTTCAGTCATTCACTCGATCATGCACTTACTCCAGCGAATCAGCAGGTGATTGGCGTGCATGCTGGGAACACAGAAAATGTAGGCTGGTTAGGTCAGCACCCTTCTGTTGGTGAGCAAAAGAAGAAATAGTTATTATGATTGGTGACCTTCCATGTCATTATGTGGCCTTGCCTGCACATCGAAAATGGGTGTCCTAATTACTTTACAGTACCACCTTCCCTGGCAGAGTTATCATGAATAAATAAAAGATATGAAAAGAATGCTGCACCTGGCTTATAGATTCAGTGCTCTAGAAATTATATATATTATTCTGGTTGCCTATCATTATCTGTCTAGAACATTTTGGTAACAGAGCCAGTCAGAAATTAGGCAAAGCAAAATTTAAGAGGTATTTTTTATCATTCACACAGGATTCCTCCAAAGAATGAAAGGGTGTGCTCCAACCTTGATGAACCAAAGGGAGATGAAGAGAGCGTAGAAGCTGAAAGAACTCTAGTCATGGAGATTGTCTCAGGCCAGCGAACCAAAGAGGTAAACACTAAAAAATTATAAGTTTAATAAGAGCCATGACAATACAATCCATTACCCAGTCCTTCATTATCCAATTTTTAAACAATTTCTCAATGCATTTTGTCCTTCAAATATTTGGGGGTATACAATATTATTATAAAGTTCTTGTCTAAATTATATGGAGAAAAGCAGACAAACAGTGAGAGTATGTATATTTTGTACCTCTTCGAGAGAAAGCAATTGAGAGTTTGAAACCCTTTTTTAAAACCATTGAAGACGAAGAAGAAGCTGCTTTATAACCTTGATTCGTATTCAGCCTCGCCTCCCTCCCTACTATTTTTGAGTTTTATCAGATTTGTCCTGTGACAATTGGCGATTTAGTGTGTTCCAACAGGGGACCTTTCCAGATTTCACCATGACAATGACTCTTGAGGATGTTTCCATTCTAATAAATGATCATGATGATGATAAAGTGGATATCAAAGAGCACAAATTGATTCCCGGGCGGGTGTACTGGCACTGGAAAGCTGAAAAGGTGGAAGAAGGTTATTGTAAAAGCCAAGTCTTTAAACCCCTGCAGAACTTGAGATGGTTGCATTCTTAGTGAAGCAAAATGGGCAAAGAATTCCACAACGTAAGCACTAACTAGAAAAAGCTCTGGCACCTGCTCTAGAGTAAGAACTCAAGGACGCTAAGCAAAAATGATGCATCTTTGAATGAAGAGCTCTCCTTGGTGAAATGTGTATAGTTCTTGTTTAAATAAAGGCAGGGCCAAGGTTTTTGATGAGCGCAGGCAGCCAACGCAGATTTCTAAGATGAGATGTTACAGAGAAGAGAGGAGGGCAATTAAGATAGTCAGCAGAGGAGACCGTAATTTGCTTTTCATCAAAATAGGACATTAGGGAAAAGACATAGCTCTGAATAAGCTCCACCAGTGGGGTAACAAAGATATTCAAGAGCTTAGGGCTGTGAGAAGATACCTTTGGTACCCTGCATCAAGGCTGGGATCAGCAAGGTGAAAAACTGTCATCTTTCAAATAAGAAGTTAGCCAGTCCAGAGAGTTTTATCTGATGCATATGGAGCCTATTTGATAGGGGATGGTGTGACAAAAAGCGGCAAAGGCAACAATTAAGTCAAGAAGAATCAAGCTCTGCATAGCCTCCTTTATCTAGCAGCATCCAGATGTTGTAATGCTGTTTCAGTCCTGCAAGCCATCCAGAACACCCCTGAATTCTCAATAATACTTTATTTTGGCTTGTAGAACCATAAAAGTGCATACATAAACAAGTTAAAACATTAAAACATCTTGTCGCATTTAAACAATACTGAACACAATTCTGGAAAACCTTCTTAAAAGTTCACATGGATATACATATTTAAAAAAGTTTAAACTGACAGCAACAATGTTTAAGATACGAATACAGCTTATAATGAGAACACACACATTCGGACCAGAGAGCCTTCCAGCTATATTATGACATGTAGCTAGGCTTTCCTGTTTTCAGTTTCTATTTTTGGTCAATTCTGGTGGGTTTTTTTCCAGTGAATTCAATACCTTAAAAAACAGTGGTTATCAGTGGTTACACATTTTTGTCATTAAAAACAACAGAAACAGTGTTTTTCAGTGTTCATGGAACATTTTGCTTTTATCATTGCTTGCTTTCTGCATTGATAGTGCATGGTATTTAGACAGTGTATGTCGAGTGTATATGAGGTCCAAATACATTTTTACAAATCAAACTTATTGTGGTGCACCATACAATACTTCTTCAGTGAGTCTTTGGTCATGCGGTTCGCTTTTTCCTTCCCATGTAAGCTTCTATCTGTGAAAAGGCCTTCTCAACATTGGCACTTGAGACTGGTAATGCCAAAACATCCAGTACACAATTTGCTAACTCTGCAATTCTCTGGGGCAGGTTCTGCAACATATGCATTGAATTGGACGCATATGCCTTCAGAGTTATTGAAGCCGTCAACAATAAAACAGTACTTTTCAAAGTCTGGAGAAAATTCCCCTTTATGGAAGGGATCTAGAACTTGTGCAGAGTACCGCAGGGCGGCTTCATTGACTTCAAATGCCATGGTCGGTGAAGAGACTTTTCTATGCATCGTTGTAAGCATTGTAAAATAAAATTTCATGGATTGCCCCTAAGCATTTCTTTGCTTACCAAGTGACAAGCATTCTACCATGGAACATGTTGCACTGCCAAAGTCACAAAAAGGGTTGTCCAGTCTACTCTCAAGGAGGTGTTTCACATCTACACCAATTACCCTGAACACTTGATCGACAAGGGTGTTTTCAGACTCTAGTTTTTTTATTATGTCCACTACAGAAATCATTTTTTCCTGTAAAAATCTAAGAATGCAGTAGAGTGTACTTTTTCATATTACTATCAATATACGACCAGAGATCCTCACATTTCTTGCCTTTGGCATCATCACTAAGCAAAAAGTCTGTAAATGGTCGCCACATGGATAATATAGAATACGGACGTGGGGAGACCCAATATACCCTTGGAGGCTTGGGCAGATAGATCAACTATAAGTAAAAGTGCCTACAAGGGATTTCGTTTAGAAAGTATGACTTTTAGTATAATATACATCAAATGACTTGATGGTTCAGTCCAATCAGATCCTGAACCTTTGAAAAATCAATCCATCCGTCAAAATTGAAAAAGCAAACGTTCAATAAATGTAAAAACAAAAAAACACGGGAATATCTTTTAGAAAAAGATTCAATTTTTTTATATATAAACCAAATTAATAAGGGTACACACAAGAGAAAATAATCTAGCAAAACATCATGAGAGAGGATATATAAATTGTCCTACAAATCATGAGTATAAACATCCATTCCAAAATAATTAAAGAAGTAACATGTCTGGGAATACAGATAACAGTCACTAAGAAACAATAAAAATTTGGGAAATGGACGATAAAGTCGACGTTTCGGTCTTTGGTGGCGTGTGTCCGTTAGACCATCTTCAGGACGTTGAAATTTGCATAAAACAAAGACCCCTATGTAAACATAATGCATACAATTACATTTATGCAAATTAAAATTTACTGTACTTAATTTAAACAGTAAAAGCAATTTAATAAGATAGCCCGTGTACAAATAGAAAAAAGAGTAAGTGACAACCATTAGACAGACTAATGTGGACCGTATTCTTACACTGAAGGAAAATCGTTGAATCTTTTTCTAAAAGATATTCCCGTGTTTCTTTGTTTTTACATTTATTGAACGTTTGCTTTTTCAATTTTGATGGATGCATTGATTTTTCAAAGGTTCAGGATCTGATTGGACTGAACCATCAAGTCATTTGATGTATATTATACTAAAAGTCATACTTTCTAAACGAAATCCCTTGTAGGCACTTTTACTTATAGTTGACATGGATAATATAGCATTCACAGCCTCCAGGACTAAGAACCATTGGCTTAATGACACAGTTGGGATGACCAGATTAGACTACAAAGTCAATAGCATTCTTCATTAACTCTGAAGATTGTAAAGATGCTTTCAGCATACCATCTAGCAGGTGGCAATGATCTCTTACAGAGAAGCACTTCAGCTCAGGTATCACTTTTTACAGGTCAACATACAACGTATTCATATATGTAGCTGAATCACTGCAAATACAAACAATATTACTCCAGTCTTTGTTGAACTTGGTTAGAATTTTTTTCCAGCAGCGTTCCATGTTTTCCAAAAGTTTGGTGTCATGTTTTCACCACTATCCCAGATGCTTGGTGACAGTACTCATTTCACATATACCTGTCACTACACCTTGCATTGAATTTTTAAAGCCTGGGGTGTTTGGCAATTCACCCACTATCAATACTGACTCGCTAGAAAAGAGGGCTGAGGTATCAGAGGGTTTCACCCATTCTCTGTCTGTGGGTAAATGTGATGGTACTTATTGGGAAAGATTCTTATGAAAGTAACCATTTTACCTATCAGTGAAAGGATCAAACTTACCCAAAATATTAAATATGATTTTGATATTTCCTGAATCTCTACAATATATAAAATAATTAAAAACTACCTAAAACATGCTTCTAAACCCTGCATCTTTAGACCAAAGACCACAAAACTGAAAAAAGCAAAAGGAAGAAGACACAATATTTTGGTGACATCCCTAAACAACAAAACTCAAGCAGAATAAAGTTAGCCCAGTCTTTCTCGCTGCTACCTTATATAACAAAATTACATTGTATTTGCCCCTTCAGGAAAAAATAAAATGACTCTTTCCCTCTCTTTTTTCTTTCTTTGAATGGCATTTAGTTTGTGATTGTGCAGGTGTTTTTTCAATGTTTATATGTTTACAATGGTGAGGGCTATTTACCTTTTGGTGGGGTTTTATCAGTTATTATACGGCTAAACCTAAAACAGGATCGCCTACATATAGCTCATTGGATCTAATTCTCCATGCCCAAGATAAAAATCTAGAGCCAGCAAACACAATGTACTCCTTTGTGTCACACCTCAGAATCCTGGAAGCTCTCCAGTAATGAACTGAACCCATTAGCTTACACACAGGAATGATTCACCTTCTTTGGGGCAGGGCATAACTTGAGCAGAAGTAGAGGAAATGCTCCACTGACTCTTGTGACTGTGGGAAAAAAGGGCAATGGGAAGACAGGTAGCAACTTTTGTCCCATTTGCATGTAAAAGATTTTAATGGCAAGGTGCCATTTCTAAACTTTATTTACAAGCTTTTCGCTTGGGTGGGCTGCATCCTGTCCAGGTATGGTTCGAGGGTTCGAAGCCAAAAAAGAACATTTGTGGTTGAGGAATTTCTCGGTGATTCTCCCCGCTTTTTGGTCTTTCCAGGTTTAATCCAACATAAAGTCCCAAAAAGCTTGCTTCAATTTTATAAGGGTACCTTTCATCATTGAAGCAGAGGAGTGCCAAACTTCCTCCATCTTAACAGACTCACACAGAACTTTTATTTTTCTAAGCCATGGGGTGGGTGCAAACTCATTTGTCAATACTGATTAACTCCACCAAAGCTTCTCTATAGGGCTCCAATTCCAGTGTCGTCCAGAGCCGCTCCAAGTTTATCAAAGGTTTTAGAAGTACCACCTGGTCAATTCTCTTTAGTGCTAGATCAAATCATAGGCATGTGAGAGGGGTACTTGAATTCAATAAAAGCAGAGAAGTGAACATTTACTTCATTTTTCTGAATTTTAGACAGACATGCAGTGGAGAAATAGGTCGTTAGTTGGCAAGGACTGAAGAATCAGCCATGATCTTTTTCAACAATAGAATGACCAGTCCCTCTTTCCAAGCTCAAGGGAATGTTTCCAGAGACAGAGAATTGTTATACAATTGAGAAGTTGTGGAACTACAGAACTAAGCACAGATCGCATATCCAGGGAGCACAAAGGTCATCTAGAGATTGTGATCTAGTGATGAGTGTATGGGACAATAAATAATCCAGACTCATCGGATAAAAACTTATATAGAACAGAGGATACCTGGGGTGGGGCTGGAGGGTAGCTGATGTTTCAGTGACAAAAATTAAGGGCAAATTCCTGCTGAGGAACTTTAAAGTCTTTAGGATTCTTCAAAGTAAAAAGAGAATCTCAGAATCCCAGTGAAGGAAGGATAGAGGAGGTAATAGTACGGGGTGCAAAAAAAACAACTTAAAACCATTTCTATGGGAATAGTCTGCATCTTGAATCACAGTCAAATAATAACTAGTTTGGTTTTCCTGCATAGTTTGCTATAGGTTGTAAACCTGTCATAGGAAGCTTGTTTCTGAAAAGGAAATGTTCCAATGACTTTCTAGGGTGCATAACGAGTGTTTTATAGGGAACAATTTTGACTATGAAGGGTAATATGATCAAGTGTGACAATAAGCCTGATATCGGGTCCAATAGCAGCAGGGGTGGGATGAATGCCGTAAAATCTGGCAAAGTTTTCACTGATTACTTTAGAATAGGGACAAGAAAAAGGACCTGGCAATAAGGAGAAAGGTTTTGCAAGGTGACTGGTCCCATGGGAGAACTATGGGAATAGTGTAGGAGTCTAGATTTTGTGAGATGAAAATTAAATCATGATTGTTGCTAGCTTTATGAGTGGAGAAAGCTGACTGAGGCCATGGTCTCAATTAGATTCTTGTTTACTGACCAGTAGCCCCGATCACGCTTAATGTTAACATCTCCCAGAAATACAAAGTTAGAAGATTGCTGTACTAACGGAGGAACAAACTCCGAGTTCAAGCTGTCAAATTAAGTGGATAGGCTAGGAGGCCATCAGAGAAAATATAGCTTTATAGCCTGCTGCTGAGGACTATACCGGTTGTTTAAATGACCTGAAGCAGCGGCAAGGGCGTATAATGAGGGAGATGGTCTTTGACAACTCGTGTAGCCCTCAGAAGAAGGGTTATAGGACTATTAAAACGTTCCCCCTACTAAGGGTGTGGTCTTACTTTAAAAGGGAAAAACAAACATTGGAATGTTGGAGCAGAAAGCTTACACCAGCCATTATATACTCAGAGCTAGTCCATTGTCTTTAATAGAGCTCTCAACATTCCAATGTTCTAATATTACTTATGATAGATTTTGGAGAACTCTTCAGGCGGCATAAAGGAGGACTATCTAAAGCTGGTAGTTCAAGAGGGGAACCAAAAATAATTACTAACATCCTGCTAACGTAATTCGGCATGTTGAGTCTGATGGTGTGGTAACTGCAGGGGACTATATAAAACATTTAATTCACAATAAAACCTCTAAAATGTAGTTGTCTTTGACACCTCCACAAGGTAAAAGTTACTGTCACTTTCATATAGCATAGCAATGTTTATTTCTGAGGAATAAAACAAATCTTTAATTGGAGAACTTAAATAGTGCCATCTGTGTACTCCCTTGAATATATTTCTCTAGAACATCATTTATTTTTATGCTCACTGAATGCAAATATTTATTCATAAGAAGACAAATGACAATCAGATTATAGTCACTGACATCTTATTTCCTGCTCTGTATGCAATCTTCTTCGTTGTCTTGGTCAAAGTTTTTAAATGTTCCTTTGGTATGACGTAGCCTACACAACTAATAATAATAATGCCTCTTGACTCTTGAAATTGGCTTATAACAATGTTTCAGGCATTATCTTCACATAAGAAGCACTTGAGTATCCATTGGTTAACATTTCGCCGTCATTTGTCTCACATTGCATCTGAAGTGGAAGGTACTGGATTTCTATCTTGATTAGTTGTCTATATCACCTTAGTATTTAATTGTAATGAGTGTTTTCTACCATTCTATTTACTAAAATTATTGATGACTGTAAATTCAGGAAGAATTTTCAGTTTTGTCTATAAAGTAACTTGCATTATACTTAACTGGTTTTATGGTTTCTTTAATCTTTTATTTAATTTGTTCCTCATTCAAACAGTTCCTTGTTCTGATCTTTTCCTGACATTTTCAGTGTTTGCAGTGGTTGGCATGGTTTGTCATTCAGCAAATCTGATTAGCAAGGAGTCTTTCCTTTCTAGTTGCTGTGCAAACTGGGGTAGACTAATGCATTTACAAAATTGGGGCCAATTCACAAAGGCATGTAGCAGTATGTGAAGTGGAGCTACAGAAGAACTACTCCCAATACTTAGAATTGCCTTTGTGAATCGGCACAAAATGTCCAACTCTCCATTAGTGAAAGTGTAAAGAGGACACCGTCCTTTCTTTTGCTACAAACTGAATATGAACATTTCCCTGGATAGTCCGGTTCTCAATGATTTAGGACCAATTCACAAAGGCATTTAGGAATGCTTGAAGTACACCCACAGGAGTACTACTTGCCAAACTCATGTATGCCTTTGTGAATTGGTCCCATCATGTATAGTTTTAACAAATTTATGAACAATATTAAATTTTCCTAGTAGGAATCTGGATCTGAAAACTTGCAAATGCAAGCTGTAACTGATGATGTGTCCATTATGACCTCATATTTCTTTACACTTTCTAGATTTTCTCATCCATTATGCTCTTATTTTATGTCAGACCTGTCTTTCTAACAGTGTAAAAATGTTTTTATTCAAGTAATTAATTTTTATATTTAGAATAAAATTATTTATGAGAACTTTTTTTGATAAATTATTAGCAGCAGAACATAACCTAGTCCGTGTCTATGCAGGGGTATTCCTAAAGTGTGACTGGTACACCGAGGTGCATCCTGGGGCTGGGATCAAAAAGACAGCAAAGCAGAGGAAGAATGCTCATAGAGCAAAAATACACTTTGGGAGATGTTTTTTGTAGAAGGAAGAATTTGAGATAGCCCTAATGTTAAGAAGCATAGACTTCCAGTGTTTGCTGGCCAAGAAACAGAAAGATCGACTTACCACATCTCTTCTCTTGAGAGACAGAGACAGAATGAGATGAGATGATTGGAAGCATAATGAAGCATTGTGGAACGTAAATCTGGAATTTAGATTGGAGAGAAAGAGGTTCTTTCCTGTGGATGACATTATGAACTTAACAGAGGGACTTGAGCAAGCAAATTCAAGCAAACAAACAGATTCTAGGAAGGTGGAAATCTGTTTGTTCAAAGGCTTCTCCAACAGTTTAGTAGAGAAAGATAGAAGAGAAATTGGTCTAAAGTTTGTTGGGATTGTGTGGATCAGATGAAGGTTTTTTCAATAGGGGACGACTTCCACGTGTTTCCAAGAAGATGGAACAGAACTTGGGTTGAGCAAAATGTGCGCCATTTGTTTTTGCGTAAATATGAAAAATTAGATTATTATTCCACTGTCTCAATCGCTATGATTTACCTGTGCTGTATTGTTCTCTGTTTACTCCAAAAATCAATACAATTTGAGTATAAAAAAATATGAAAAATTAAAGCAACATTATGCATACTTATGCCAAAAGCAAATCCTTCATTTCATGCTATATTTTAGCACAAACTACATACGCACATCATTTTTTGGTGTAAGTCTGCATTTAAACGAGAGCACAGCAAACAGCTGTTGTTCCTGTGTGTTTGTGGTAAATTTTTACAACACATTTGTGGTACGTTAATTACAAAAAATGGCACGATGGCATTAATTTGAGAATTTCACATAACAAGTATAACATCAAATTCGCTAAATTACATGACTTACGCCAGCATAATTTAAATTTCGCAGAGTCCAAAATAGAACAAGACCTCAAAGAAAGATTACAGCGAAGCTTCAAGATAGGACCAATGCAACTTCACCAAGGTAGAAGAGGAGAGCCTGCAAGGCTCAAAGGGAGAACTCGATCTTATGTTATGTATCAGGTCAAGTGTCTTCTGTGATGAACATTCCCTGAAATTTCCCACCTTAGAGGATGTCTCAGGATCTGATACACTGTTGAAAATGGGAAGAGAATCTAAGCCAGGCTGAAGAGAAAAGGAAACATATATTTTTAAGATTTCCTTCTGGAAAAGGAAGCTACATTTAATATAGTTGGAGCAGGCAGTGGGTGCAAGAACGTTTTTGACTATAGAAATGAAAATCTTAGAAGAGTTGGAGGATCTTTTTTAAGTCTCACTCATCGTAAAGTTTAAGGTAAACCCATGGAAGGCATATGTTCCTACTGGACAAATACTAAAAAGAATTACTGTATTTGGGAAAACATTGCTGAAACTCTCACAAATGTCATATTCAATGTGTAGTTCCAACTAGTTATTGACTGTAAGGGACTGCAATTGCGGTTACTAAGAATCAAATTATTCCACTCGGAATTGCAAATAGAACAAGGATGCCCCTTTCATGCCCCCTTCTATTTGCGAAACAAAGAGGGTCTCAAATGCTCTTTTATGAGACACAGAATCTCCATAATATGTATTTTGTAGTCACAAAACCTTTGCTAATTGCAGACCCTTAATTTCTCTCTTGCAGGTTCCAGATTTCTTCCTTTATGACAGTTTTGCTGTTTTTCCCTTCCTCCATCTTTATGATCTGTGTTTTTCTCTCTCTTGCTCTCTGTGGATATCTGATGCAGAAAAGTAAATGCCGATTGCCATTGATGGCATTTTCCTCTTTCTATGCGTGCTGCAGAATAATGCAGCACGCATAGAAAGAGCAAAAAACAAGGAGAAATAAAAGTATTTTTCCTCGTTGCGCCACTTCTACACCTCCCCTGGAGATGCGTAGGATTCTGATGAATTCCCAGGTTTACAACACCTTGTAAATCTAGGAACGTGTCCGTTTCCATGGATGTTGCATGGGAACACACGCAGCAACACTGATGGAACGCCCCTTCCACTCAGATTAATGCGTGAAAGAGGCCCATATTTACAAGGCCATGAAAATCACACAGGTTGAATTCACCTTGCCTTGTAAATATGGGCAGACACACTGCACCGCCGGTGCGTCACAAAAAGTGAGGTACTAGCAGTGCAACAGGCTTGTAAATGAGTCCCATAGTTCGTATGGATCCACTAAGAGATCAAACAACCTAATGCTGATTTGTTTTTTAGAAAAGCATCGGCCCAGAGGTGTGCAAGAAACCCTGGCAGTGAAAGTGTCTATAGCTCAGGGATCCACGTACATATTTTGCAACCACTGTGTAAACCCCAGACCTAGCTCAAGTGCTGCTGCACTGCACTGTACTGCTTCCTCCCTTTTTTTCTGAAAGTTTTATCATGATTGTGCCTCTTTTTTTTTTTACTTTTCTTCTTACTCCTCCCCCCGTTTTTCTGAGTGCTTTCTCCTGCTTTTGCCTTGCTTTTGTTTTGTTCTCTTTCCTTCCTTTCCCCCTGTTTTTCTGAGTGCTTTCTCCGGCTTTTGCCTCATTTTTTACTGCTTTCTCCATCTTCTCCCCATTTTATTGAGTACTTTCTCCTGCTTTTGCCTCTTTTTTTACTGCTTTCTCCTTCTTTCCCCCATTTTTCAAAATGCTTTCTCCTGGTTGTTCGTCATTTTTTAGTGCTTTCTCCTTCCTTTCCCCCTTTTTTCTGAGTGCTTTCCCCTGCATTTGCTTCTTTTTTACTGCCTTCTCCTTCCTCTCTCCCTTTTTTTCAATGTTCTCCTGCTTTTGCTACATTTTGTACTGCTTTCTCCATCTTCTCCCCATTTTATTGAGTGCTTTCTCCTGCTTTTGCCTCTTTTTTTACTGCTTTCTCCTTCTTTCCCCCCATTTTTGAGAATGCTTTCTCCTGGTTGTTCGTCATTTTTAGTGCTTTCTCCTTCTTTTCCCCTTTTTTCTGAGTGCTTTCCCATGCATTTGCTTCTTTTTTTTACTGCCTTCTCCTTCCTCTCTCCCTTTTTTTCAGTGTTCTCCTGCTTTTGCCTCATTTTTTACTGCTTCCTCTGTCCTTTCCCCAGTTTTTCTGAGTGCTTTTTCCTGCTTTTGCTTCGTTTTATACTGCTTTCTCCTTCCTCTCCCACTTTTTTTTAGTGCTTTCTCCTGCTTTTTCCTAATTTTTTACTGCTTTCTCCACAAAGCAGCTAACAACTCTAGCACCTTGTCACCCTCACAAGTGATTTGCAGCGCTTTATAAATCCTGATTGATTGATTGATTAAGAGCCTCTAAGCAATAAAAAAACAAGCAATGGGTAGTAGGGGTGTGCTTACCGCCTGAGAAAATGGCTGCCATCTCACAAGCACTTTTTTCAGTGCTTTCTCTGTCAAAAGCAGTTGTCAAAATTATCTGACAAAATGCCTCAAGGAAAATTGAGTACTTCATAAACAAGTTGGGTCATAATGAGCAAAGAACCAAGCAGTTTTTTCACTGCTCTACTCAGTCTTCTGTCTTGAACAGAATGGCAGCAAGCTAAACAACAGAGATACAAAGAAGTGGTCCCATCACAACAAATACATGAGGACCAAAATCCTTCTGCAGCAATTACATCTCAGCCATCAGGAAATGGCCAACATTAGGATGGTCTGGCTTTTATACAATGATCCAGTGGTAAGGGTGCGAACAGGCCCGTACATGTCTACCCCAATCAAAGTGCAAAGGGGCACCAGACAGGGGTGCCCATTATCCCCATAGCTGTTCTAACTCGCTGTGGAGCCACTAGCTGCAATGTTTCGGGTGAAGAGCGTAAGTTGAGGGATCCCTCTGGGAGATAATACGCACATTATCTCATCATATGCAGATGATCTCCTCCTATATCTAAGAGATGTGCATTCAATCCCAGGGAAGGTAGAATACATTCCAGGGGAATTTGTTGCTGTGTCTTGGCTTGTCGTAAATGCATCAAAGCCCTGTCTTTACCCATTTGATGAGGCATCGCCCACCCCCCACTATGTCCTCAACGGCACGAGCATTGAGTGGCAAACTCAAAACTTCCGGTACCTGGGGATCCGGATATACCCTCGCCCAGAGGACATACTTGAGGGCAATCTGGGCAGGGCAATAGCCTCCATCCGATCACAAATTGCATTCTGGGGGATGCTCCCCCTAACGACTATGGGCCGTGTGGCTTTAACGAAAATGATAGTGCCGCCACGACTACTATATTACTTTGCTAACTTTCCAATATATCTCCCACAAGCCCTTTTCAAAACCTTAGAGGGGATGGTGAGAGGGCACATCTGGGGGGACTCCCGCAACAAAATAGCTCTCCGGAAGCTCTACCTGTCGACAGACCAAGGAGGGCTTGCACTACCCAACCTAGAGCACTACTACCTAGCAGCCCAGCTACAATGGGTGGCTGGATGGCTCTCGAAGCAGCATCTGGCAGACATGGCGATGGACCTCCCGGCCCTGACCCTCCAAGCTCTTCTTTCCCTATTTCACCCGTGCAGCAAACAGAAACCACTGTCACAACTATTACTAAACGTGGCATATAGATGCTATTGCAGAAGCTTGCTCCTGGCACATAGCGTTAAGTCATATGTTCCCACACTCCAGATAACAGGTACACCGAGGAGCCGCGGCCCCATCGTGGCCCGAGAGATACGCTGCCTAATTGAAAGCGGAATCCAAGATGTGGGAGACCTGTACCATGAAGGAAACCTGATGTCCTTCGCTTCACTTGTAGACAGTTCTGTGGTAGCACCAGGGCAATTCCTTATGCACCGAGAAATCATAGCTACGCTACACAAACACTGGAGAGACATGACAAGAGAACGCACTTAACCATCCAATACTTACATGCATCTTATTACGCCTCCCTCAGGTCTCACACAGCGACAACGTTAATCTCGCTACGGGCGCGCTTTCACAGACGTCGAATGGAGCAATGTGTTTGAGGGACCAACTAACATCCTGCAAAACATGCACTTCCGCCTCATACAGTATTTTGTCACCCCGAGGGCATACCTCAACCCAGCGAAAATCAACAAATTCTATGTTGCTGCAGATGCTGCCTGTCCGCGCTGCCAAGCCGCCGACACAGACCTATTACACATGATATGGAGCTGCCCGAGTCTAGGAGAATATTGGGAGTCGGTAGTGTCCATACTAAGCCACTGTACAGATCAAACAATACCTCTGAATTGGGAGACCTGCATTCTACATCTCTACACAAACACCAAAAGCCTGAGAGTCACCTCCCGGTTTATGGCGCTAGGACTGATTTTTGCATAGAGGCTGATCACAAAAAGATGGCGCTCACCTGAACCCCTGGCTGTGCGCGCCTGGAAACGCTCCCTGCAGGTGTGGGCCATGGCAGAGAGCGTAGCACTACGCAGAGAAGACGCATTAGGCCTACGTAAAATCTCAATTGCAGAATGTTGTGATGCAATACTGCAGGAACTCCTGGGTAGGAGCAAGACCCCAGAGCCTGAAGCAGAATCAATAACAAATAGATAGCAACGGGGCCCCCTATACACACAAATTGAAACGCCTTTCACATTCACAACACCAATACACTGCGCCTATGAAGGAAAATACTAAACAAGTAACGTGCAGAACCTACATGCCACACAAAGAATACACACCATCCCCAGTAAAAATTATAACCAAACGACTATCACTTTGGTTGCTTGGAGGTGCCCAGCCAACGTACACCCCAGCCCAGTTAATCTTAGTTACCCCCGATTTTTGCCCCAAAACCCCCCACTATCATTATCACAGAATAGTAGTACATGCACACTCCATCAATAGGCGAACCTCCCTTCGGCGATCAGCAACAAGTTATGAGTCGCGCACCACCAGTTGTAGACCCGCGGCCCGTTCGTGGCGCGCAGTAGCTAGGAAGTTAGGTTTATCACTCAATATCCTACATTATGTAATAGTAATAATTACCACCAGAGATGTTCTGCATTGTACTACTTATGTTGTATTTGCTTGTTTAGCAATTGAAATGATGATAAATATAATAAAATCATTAAATCAAAAAAATCAGGAAATGGCCAACATCAGTGTAGAATTAGGTGAACTGAAAGCTGCCTCTGGTGAAGGGTATTCTGCACAGGGACCACCACTGACGTCCACATCACATATACCAATGAATTCTGTATCTGCAGCTGTCTAATACTTTTGTCCTGCCACCATGGATCACTATTCTGACCACTACAGCGCTGCTCTTTACCTCTTATCCTGTGGAGCCACTCCTCAGGCGTTGCCATGTGGCTACAATTGCGCCACATGTACATTCTTCTCATGCACTGTCCAGAAAATGTTGGGTACGGGAAACATAATGGCAGCCTCATAAGCTAAAGGAACCAGTCTCTTCCCTTCCCGGCAGAAAATAGGAACTTCCAGGAATCTTGACACATGAAGAGGTTTGCGAAAGGTGTACTGAATGGAAATGAAATGCATGCTACATGCTGAGGAGAAAGCTGAAATATAAAGCTAGGACCCGCAATTTTTTATCTGAAGCATGATCTCCTAAATCCTTAGTTCCCGCTTGGCCCACCTGAGCTGTAATTCTTTGCTCCAGAAGTTCCGCCAACATAGCTCATCATATCCATTCCTACCAATTTGTCCTACCAACCTGTCTACACGGCCCACCACAGTGAAGGAAAGCTCAGTGCGGGCCATAATTAAACACTCAAAATCTGATGGCTCGTCGGGCCCTAATGGTCTCCTAAACAATTTATTGAAACACACTTCAGATATTTGGGTGCTGCCTCATCAAGCCTATTTGTCTATGTGTTTGACAACTAGATAGTTCCTATATCATGGCAAAGGACTAGCCTACATCTTATCTTTAAGAGCTGTGACCCGTCTAAACCCTCAAATTACAGGCTGATTGCACTATTTGACGTAGAAGCCAAATATTATGCCCAAGGTCTTTTAAACTAGAACTAGAATATTGGGTATGAACCTGAAGGAGCCGGGTTCCACATTCTAGATTTAGTCTGGAACCCCTGGTCGATGGCTCTTTGTTGCCTGCTTGGAAGTGTGGAGGGGAGAGAAAATCATTCGCCAATTATACTTTGCAATTCCAATGAATCATGACTCCAAAGAATCACAGACTCCCAATTCAAAGTTTAGTTAGTTTATTACAAAGCCAAGAACAGTTGGACATACAGACACCAAAAGGAGGGTATAGAAATATATTGGAACTAATACAAAGCCAAATCTACAGGTTAAATTGATTCGATGTAGCATACAAAGAATGACCAGTTCTAGAATCAGGATGCAGATTATAACTGCGCCAACATCAAGAGTCTTCTTCATTGGAGGTTTGTAAGTGAAAAGCATTATTCTGTCCCTACACTACCACTATCGTGACATCCCTACTTAGCATTTCCCACGAAAGTTCAGGAAAGGTGACAGCACGTAAAGCTTCCTAAGGAGTGCACTCACATTGAATGAGTCAAGTAGCATAAAGCTACAGAGCTTGTTCTAAGCTGCTCTCTCATCTCAAGGCATGGCAGAAGTCCCCCGGACTCTGTACCTAACTCCAACACAAAAGTCGTAGGACACGCCAATCATCACAACATGCAATCGTCCCATCCAGCTGGGCACCTCCTCGCAGGTAACTTTCCATCCAGCAATGGTGCTTCCAGACTTTTGCTCGATGACCTTGATTCCCAGGCTTTCTCCAGTGAGAAAGAACACCGTCCCACATTATCAGTAACGCTTGTTCAAATGTATCCTCTCCTCCCTAAGCCTAGCTCCTAAAACAAAGGCATTATTCTAACTAACAAAGATGAATTTCTCCACCTGCAAAAGAAACGTGAGAAAAAGCAAATTCTACATACACATGAATTTCTACTAGCAAACCCGTCTAGAGAGCCAGGGAGAAATACACATATGACCTGCGAAATTCGGCTAACATAAGAAACAATATGAAATTGCATTGCGTACATATACGTGATCATTGTTACGGTGCACAATTAAATCAATGCATTACAAGCAAACGAATTATCTCTCGTTAGTCACATATAAGACTCGACACATTAAGACTTTCATCAAATAGCGCATGATTACAATGTGGATTTCTCCACGTAATATGAAAATATCTGTCACTTCACTTTATACATTATTACATTACACATTCTAATAACCAAATGTTAACACAACAAAGGAATATATGTGTGAGTGCAAACTATTCATGACTATAATGCACCCCTATAAATGTAAGAGTATAATTGTGCTCTATCAAACCCATATTGCAATATCAACTACTCAAATAGGGGAAACATCCTGAGCAACGACTCCGGAATAACGAGTTCAGGAGTCGCGCAAGCCGAACAACGACTTGCCCGAACAATGACTTAGCCTTAACCATGCATGTTTGTGTTAGTTTTTAGGGGATGGGGGTTTGTGTTAGTTTTTATGGGGTGGGAGGGGTTCGTGTTAGTTTTTAGGGGTGGGGTTTGTGTTAGTTTTAGGGGGTGGAGGGGTTGTGTTTGTTTTTAGGGAGTGGGAGGGGTTTGGGTTAGTTTTTAGGGGTGTGGGGGGTTTGTGTTAGTTTTTAGGGGGTGGGGGGTTTGTTTTAGTTTTAAGGGGATGGGAGGGGTTTGTGTTAGTTTTTAGGGGTGGGAGGGGTTTGTGTTAGTTTTTAGGGGTGGGGGTTTGTGTTCGTTTTTAGGGGTGGGAGGGGTTTGTGTTAGTTTTTAGGGGGTGGGAGGGGCTCGGGTTACTTTTTAGGGAGTGGGAGGGGTTTGGGTTAGAAGGTCGTTTACCATGCATTCCTTTACCACGGAAATTCGTGATAAAGGAATACGTGGTAAAAAAAAATGTGGTTGAGACACAGTCGTACTAGAGACCGCGTTGTTTAGGTAGTCGTTATTGAGGAACGCAACATGCAACCCTCAAATAGGCTTCAGCTAGTAAAACATCAGATAATATTCGTAGTCTCTCATTACTAATACATGCAACAGTTAATGTAAAAAGGTGTAGCCTGTTCACCTGGTTTATAGATTACAGAAGGGCCTTTGATGGAGTGGACACTCAATTCACTGGTCCAAACTTCAAAGATGGGGGATCCCCCCACCATTTTTAGTCATTATACTGGAACATTTGAGTTCAAGTCAACCTTGCACATAATGAGCATATCTCTCGAAAAATACAATCTAATAGAAGACTTTAAAGAGGGTTGCGTGCTGGCAACCCTGATTTTTAATTTACACACAGCAGACTTGCTAGAAGCCATTAAGGTTCAAGGGCCCCATCCCCCCAAGCTTGCCTCATTGCCTCTTCAGTCTCAGCAATATGCAGATGGCACAGGGATCCTATATCACAAGACTGAAGGTCTCCAGAAAGCCTTTAAAGCTTTGAAAACCTATAATTCTGCTAATAAATTAATAAGTATTACAAATAAATCTATTGTGCTAGTCTTTAGCCACAAATACTGTAAGTTGAGCAGGTAGCAGTTTGGGGAGGCCACGTCAGAGAGACAAAGCAAGAGTAGTAATTTGGGCATTTGGTTTGACGACAAAGGTTCCCCTAGAGAACATCTGTCTAAAGCTGCCTTGGTCACCTATGCCATGAAACGTCTTTATAAAAACTACTTTTTGTATGAAGCACACGCCTATTCAGAACAATTGCAGTTATGTGATATTTATGTTCTTTTCTTCAATGTGGTGTTAAACACCACACTGAAGAAAATAAAATAAATCTACTATATTCTTCATTAATTCTGTTTATTATATAACATAACTGCAATTGTTCTGAATAGGCGTGTGCTTCATACAAAAAAATATTGGTTTACCAATCTTAGGATTGTTCCAGGGGGAGTAGGGTGTTTCTCCACCACCATCGAACGCACCGCGGGTGAAAACCCTGTTATTAAAGACGCATGTAACTAATGTATGAGCGCTCGACACCTCATCAACACCCATCTCTACCAGTGTCTTTATAACAACCTAGAGTCCTCTTCGTTAGCACCTTCGCTAACAGGGATGCAAGCATGATTTTTGCCTGCCATGGAGCATGGTTTGGTGATGTTCCCGAGGAATATGGCCCATAGCTCAATAGGCCTTATTCTAACTTATTTAAGCATACTTTTAGTCTTTCAATTTCTGTAAGCCAATCTCATATTAGACTGGAATTCAGTTTACAACAGCATCAGTTTTTAGTTAATTGCCACAAGCTGAGGAGCGCCTGGTCTCTTGAGGCGGGGATCTGGACTGCTGCATCACCCACATTCTGCCAGCTTTGCTCGCTGGAAGGTTGTTTTGCCACCTCAAAAATTACACTCCAACTGCAGGCTCTTTGAATTCTACCACTGTAAGCAGTTTAAGAAGGTGGCCAAAAAGCAACTGACTTTATTGTATTATTTTACGTAATCCATTTGGAAGATTTTATCTCTAAAAAACACTCAGACTATACGGCTGCTACGTTTTCAGAAAACGTGACACTGAGTAATAGACTTGCCTCCATTTTATTTGGTTGCGCTTTCTACTAATTAATTGCACACTTGGAATGTCGTTATGCCTTGCCAGAGCCTTCTACAACAAGTTGCCGCTTCTGTGGTTACAAAATTGAATCTTTAACACACGTTATGTGTGCATACCCCGATTTAATAAGGAAAAAAGAAAATAGCTAAGATTACCTTCTCTGAGAAGAAGTTGTCGTCGCGCAAAAGAGGCTCCGAGTTATGCTTTCAGCAGAAAAATATGCAAATAGTTAAGTACATGACTATGGTTTTTAATCTGCTGGATGCTGAGGAGGCCAGCAGTTTCACGAGGATGGCCCTTCTCGATGAACTGCTGAGATAGTTTCAAATTAAATGCTATTTTAATTTTGTATTTGCAACTGAAACTTATTGATATGTGAAATAATATTTACTTAATGCGGATTGTTTATACAACTAATTTAATAGACGTATTCCGGTGTTATCTTGGTACTGACGTTCGAAGGATAATCCACTTCCTGGTCATGTACTTTTTAAAGTTTTTAATCTGTGTAATGTCTTGTATCTTTACATGAACAATTTGAAGTCTTTAAGCTTTTAAGCTGTGTAATGTCTGGTTTTGTTCTTACGGTTACTGTTCACACACTTGTTTTCTGCTTTCTTTAGTGCGTTTTCTTTCATTTCTTCATAGTAAGGTTGAATACTGCTCTTCAGAGATAAATTTGCACTTTCAAACACTCTTAGTGCATCATGTTTGACAGTGACTCTCTCATTGCAGGCCTCTTGCACTCTGTAAAAGGCAATGCCTACTGCCAAATTTTTCTTCAAAAGTGATCCCAGCGACAATCACCAGCTATGACACATGCAGTCCCATGTGCGATAATGCCACTGTGAGAGAACACTATGACATGGTTATCAAACAATAAAGGGAGCAATACCAGAAGCATCCTGATATAACTAAAGGCAGTCACTAAAATACCTTAATAAAGAACGCAGAAGCGGGAAACGGAAACGCAAAAGGCACTCACCTATTGTCAGGAAACTAGCGGAACGTGGTACAGTCTAAGTAACGTGTTCCTTGCTCTCAGCAGGGACAAGGGTATTCAGGAGATGAGGATTAACCTATACAAGAAGAAGAACAAAAGGGTACAATGGACAAAATAGAAAAAACATCTTAAAAGATAGTTTGTGTGCTCCTAGGAAAGTGATGTTTCTATGAGATTAAAAAAAGATCCTGCAAGAAGGCGAGGAGAACCTTAATATCACAGAGTTCAGGGAGACACCCAGCAGGTTTTATGGAGAAAGAGAGCTGGGGGGGTCTCTTTTCCAGAAGCACAAGCCTCAGAATCTAACTTTCACACTTGGTAGCAATGATAAACAAGATTTTAACACAGACACAAAAAGGACAACTGAGATCAGACCAGGGAACATAGAAATGGAAACAAAACTGAGCTCAGGGAAAAAGAGGACTAGAATCAAGATCAGGGACAGGTCTGAGTCAAAATTAGGATGTGGATTGTCATACATAGAACTATAAATACTGGAAACAAGACTGAAAATCTGCACAGATACTAGGACATGTTGTAAAATGTAAACTGCATATACAATACAGGGTCGGAGCTGTGCAGTCCTAAATAGGACCAAGACAATCACAGGACCAAAGAGGCAGGATAACAAGAGACAGAAAACAGATACAAATAATGAGTCAGAACAGAAAACTGGAATCAACTAACAATGAAGGCAGAAATAAAAGAGAATGACTGGGAATATAGCAGCAGGATCGCAGTAGAGTACAAGGAAACTCAGCAGCAAGGTCAGTTGCAAGCCACTGCACGCTGAGCTCACAGAATTGAAATAGCTTGAAGCTCAAGAGAAGAGCACAGGTGCAAGGAGAGAGCCAGGTGCAAGGAGTAAACCAGGTGCAAGGTGTAAACCAGAAGTAAGGAATCAGGGAACCACTAATGAAGGGATAGCTATACTGAGACTTGGGAAGGAAAAGACCATGAAAACAAGGTGGCTCTAGACAGAAACAGTAAAGCCTAGAACAGAGTGTGGATTAGAGACAAGAGTGATAAAAGTGCACAAGGCAGGTATAAAAGAGTGGCTGATAAATTCTACTTTGTTGGTGGAGTTGGCAGAATTTTGCCCACTAGTTCCACCCAAACTCCACCAACCACCACGTTGCTGAGTTTTTTCACACATGCAGCTCGCCAAGGGCAATTAGGCAAGTGCAAGCGAGATTTGGCATCCCCTAGCGTGATGTTTGGTCGCTAAGAGGCACCCGGTGAGAATTCCCCAACGTGGGCGGTCGCGATCGTTCATGGTCAGAAAGCTGATTTATGAGTAGAAAATCTACTTGAGCTGCAGCACAATCAAGTTGAAATGCAGAGCACTCTGCTCTTGCACTGATTTTTCAGCAGGGAATGGGCTCCCGGCACTAAAAATCAGCGCGAGCAGGGCGACGTGCCTATTTCCGACTGTTCATGGAACTTCGCAGAGTTTTCTGCGCAGTGAAACTTTGCGAGTTCCATCCTCCCCCCCCCCCCCACTGAATACCCTCCGTAACCTGGTGCAATTTACACAATATGTACATAATTCATAGTGAATTCGCAGGTATCAGGAAGGGTGTGCATAATCTCAGAGACAAGGTTACTGAAGCAGAATCTTGAATAAACCGATTGGAGGGTGACAATCTTAAATCCGAAAAAAGTAATTACAACTAGGAAATAGAATTTGACAACACCAAGGGCTAGATGTACGAATCAAAGCCTTTTTGCATTTGCCAATGGACCAATTTGCAGAATCAGGCCGTTTGCAAATGCAAAAAGGCTTTTCCTAATGTATCAAACCCAGCTTTCTATTTGGTAACACAATATCGAATCACAATTTGGGTTTGCAACCTAAGAACAATTCAGTGTTTGGAAGGGGCATGTTTGCGGCACCCCTTCCAAATACCAAGTCGTAGTTGTATGTAATAATGTGTTTTGACCAAAATGTGATTGCAAAACATTTGTACTTTACCACCAATTCATTGGTGGTAACCCATTCACAAATGAGTCCCCTTGGGACTCCTTCCCCTTGAGAATGGTCAGTGGGACCACTGCCTGCTCTTAGAAAATAAATATACATTTTTTAATTTTTTATTTTTAAATGTATCTAATTTTCCTTTCAGGAAAACGGGACGCATTTTAAAAAAAAATAATTGCTTCATTTAAATGCAATCACAGACATGGCGGTCTGCTGAACCTAGCAGGCCACCATCCCTGTGATGACAGTGAATCCTAGTTGGTCACAAATTGCGACCCACTACGAGTCCTAGTGTGAAAACAAAGAAGGCCCGGTATGGGACCGCAACGGGAAGACAGCGCTCGAAATAATTGAAATAGAGCAGAAATGAAGGTGCTATACAGCGATACTAGTGTTTTCACATTAGGACTCTGTTTTCGCTGGCCTGCTCCGTCTGGAGCCCAGGCACGTCCCACGGCCATTGCCTTTGTTACATGTGCCCTGAAGAAGGTGAGACCCGCACTCGGGTCGAACACCGAAACGCGCGTCGGCGCTGAAATATCTACGTGGACCACAAACACCTATGATCAATCTCCTTGTCTTATCTCTAAATATGTTGATCTGAATTTCATGAATTATATACTGTTGTTTCTCCATTTTTTCATTTGTTCAACCTATTATTATTTTCTGTCATTCTTGTTTATAATGATTTCTGTTTTCCAACGTATCAATATTTATGTCAATTTTTTATGGTGACACTGGTCCACTTGTCAATGTGTTTTACCTTTTGGTGATGTGTGTATTGAAGTGTTGGATTCCTGAATTTCAGGACGTATGAGTATGTGTGAGTATGAGTTTGGTTGTTTGAATGGCTGAGTGTGCGTGGAGTGGGATGTGCTTTGTCTTTATTTATTGTCTATGTAATAATTAAATATTGTGAATTGAATATAAATAAATTTTGATATGTTTTGATATTCCAATTGTGGTATGTTCTCGTCAGTAGGCCAGCTTCTTAGGTGTTAATAAAATTGTGACGCATCGCACATTTTGACCCTTACAGGTAGAGAACTTTTGTTTGAGTAGTTCGTTGATTTCCCCTGTTGTTCCCTACCTATATTCTATTTCAGGGGCCCCCTCTGTTAGAGTGCATGTTGAGTAATACGTCAAAGAAGCTCTGAACCGGGGGCGTGGCTTAGCGCGCAATCAAGATGGCCGTGCTGTTTTGAGCTCCGTCAGTCCTCCGATGCAGACACTCTTCTTTCGACAATGTTAGGGTGATTTTTCATCACCTTTCTACAGATTTCAGCGGCGGAACGGCCCAGGAGCATTGGGGTCTGCTTGTTGGTCCCTCGGTCGTCTCCCTTCGTTGCTGGCCGACTTGGCGATATTCTCCTCACATATCGGACTCAAAATGGCGGCCGGAACGGAGATGTCGTCTCTAAAGAATTTGAAGAGATAATCTCAACTATTTGCTTCAAAGGGTCCTCTAATTTATTACCCTGGTTGATATGAGGTATTGTTATGCTCTTTTATACCTCGTTATATCTGGACTCGTGACTTTGGTGAGGTCGCTTTTACTTTTTCCTCTACATCATAACTTCGTACAAAATGGAGACCACTGTCAGAACTTTTTAGAAATCATATTGCCTATTTAATGGCCTTTTATTCTGCCGGTTGTACTTCAGTGGGTCTTCACTACTATATGTACTGCATGTTTTTCTTCAATTTTCAACTTTGATTCCTGCGCTGGTTATTGTGTGTGATGCAGATTTCCCTAAATTTTCTTATTTATAACTCACATTGACTCGCCTTTTCGGTAGTGGCACCTTCCTATGGGCGCGCTGCTGTCATGAGTCTTAGTGCCTTTTGTGCTTTTTTCCACACAAGTCATAGTCGAAGTGGTCTTAGGTGTGGCAGGCATTATTACCTCACTCTCCACTAAGCATTTTTACTGTACTCTGTGCTCATTTTGCAACGACTACGCTATTCCAATCAATTGGGTGTCTACTGTATCTGTTTCTAATGGCAGAAGGCATGGGTGTCACCTCTAAAGATAGGTACTCTAAAGGAAATCTGAAGATGTCTAAACAAAATTCACCCACCCCAGAATTGCCAGCTAAGAGTAATTTAGACTCTGTTTCCACCTCAGACACTATACTTCTGAAACTCAATTCAGTTTATGACATAGCACAGAGCACCAAAACAAACACTGACTTGCTTCAAATTGAAGTAGCGGCTATCCGGAATGACCTCAAGAATCTTTCCGTACGTGTCTCTAATGCAGAAACTCGAATAAGTTCTGTTGAGGATTTCACGAATAAGCAAGCTAAACATGTGCAAAGTATGGAGCGCTCTTTGGCTTCACTGAGGAGGGATCTGACTGAGCAGGAAGACAGAAATCGTAGAAGTAACCTTCGTATTTTTGGATTACCGGAGGATTGCGAGAAATCTGCTCCGTCAGTGTTAGATTTTTTGCATACTTGGATTCCTACTGTGCTGAACATCTCATTTCAAAAGGACTTTGAAATAGAAAGGGCTCATAGAGTTCCCACCTTTAAGCCTAAATCCTTGTCTTCTCCAAGACCATTGATTTTTAAACCCCTGCGTCACCAACACACTGAACAAATTCTGGCTTAGATGAGGAAGATCAAAACATTGCAATGGGAAGGCCATAGAATATCTATATCACAAGATTTTTCCAGAGATACTGTCATTCGTCGTAAGGGTTTCTTGAATCTGCGCAGAAGGCTCATAGATATGAACATTCCATTTTCTTTTGCGGGTCCCTCTCGATTCAGAATAACTTATAGAATAACTTATAGAGGTCGCCCACAGATTTTTTATGAACCTTCAGATCTTTCCACTTTTTGGATAATCAGTCTGAATCACAGATGGACTCTGAGTCTCTTCCTGGCATGTCTCATCCTTAGCATATCTCAGTGTTTGATAACTCGGGTCCATGTTTTCTGTGTTTTGCCATAAGTATGTGGCTATATTGCTCTCCTGTGTTCTTTGTTGATATGGTAACTTTATATTGGTAAAGTTGATGTTTTATACTGGTTACTCTCTTTTAACTGACTTTCCCTTCACAGGTTATATGGTTTATCATATTTTTGTGAATGTCTGTTTGCAATTTACATTCAATATACTGACACTATTTCGGTATTATCCTCTTAATTTTGGATGTCATTGTGTTTCTATTTTCTTATATCTTATTCTCTTTCTTCACATCTTTTTACATTTCTGATTTATTCCTATATTGTTTCTGCTTTTTGCTCAGCTGTTTCTTCGTCTTATGTACATTTTTGTATTTTTTGATGTTGAAATCATTTTCGACATTTTGTTCTGTATATTTGGTCTTTCCTGTACTTTTCTTTCTTACTATTTTTCATGACAAATAAATACCTCCTCTTCTACTCTCTATACTCTTTCTCTGTTTTGGCTCGCTCATCTCTTCTCATACTATTTGCCTGTTTGTTCCATTTGTTGCCTGATTTGTTCCTCCTCTCTTCTTATTATCTTATGTTAGTGATACATTTTTACCTGTATTCACTATTTATCCGTGTCTTTCTCCACTTTTGTCATACAGTTACAAAACTGTGTTCTGTATGTACATCTCTCTATTCATGACTTTACTTAGTACCTTGACTCTTTTGCTTTATTCCTTATGTATTTGTGTTATGAATTACATTTTATTTGATCTTATTTAAACTCTAATATTCATTCCTAGATAATATCAAGTTGTCCTGTTGGTTACGTTTCTTATTTTGAGACTTACAATATATTATACAGCTTTTCTATTACCTTAAATTATCATTAACTGCATCTTTTAGTATTTATATTGCCTTAGACTATTATTTATATGGCTTAATATTACTATGTATAATACCTTATTTGCTATTTCTATGAATTTTCTACTTCAATTTCTTATCAAATATATATTTTTTGTATTATTTTCTCTCACTTGCTATTTATTTCTTCATTTCCCATGTCCTTTGATATTTTTACCTTGATGCTATTAATTTTGTAGTATTTGCTACATTAACCGCTCCGAGATTAATAATGTTTTATATTGGTTTTTATATACCATAAATTGTTATTTTTTTTTTTATATACCATTTCTTAATATGTATTATGCCTTAGGCGAATATACCTTTTATTTAATGTTGATATTCATAAGGCTCTTCTTTGTTATTTATCAGATATTTTTGTCCCATATTTCTATTCCATATATGAGAATATGTTGGTCATTCTTCTTTAATGATGAAATGAATATTGGTTTGGTTCATGCAGTATTTATTCCTATTGACTGATTTTATTGTATAACACACATTAACTTATATATATGTGTTCTGTCTCTTTATGAAATATTTATTGTTGAGCGGTCTGCATTGTGTTTCTTGGCTTCTGTGGTTGCTCCTCCACGTTATTTCCCCCATGCAAATTGTCTATTATAGACTTCCCCTGGTGCTTCTCTTTGTTTATGCTCCTTTTTTCTTTGGAGTTCTTTTGCTCCCTCTTTTCTTCTTTCTAGTCTTTTCTTTCCCTCTTCCTATCTTTCTTTCTCTGGGGACTCCTGCTTTGATATATTTTTTTGTTCTCCTTTTACCCCTATATTTGATGACCTATTGAAATTTCGTCTTTTTTTTTCTTTATCAGATATCTTTATTGATGTTGTTCTCTGTGTCTCTATGAGCGGCTTAAATGTAATCTCTCTTAATGTTCGTGGATTGAACCACCCTGTTAAGAGGGCCAAGATCCTTGATTATTGCAAAAGTCTGTCTGGTGATATTGTTCTACTTCAGGAGACCAAGATAGCCTTTAAGGAGGCTCTGCTTTTACGGAAGGAGTGGGTTCTTGATGTCACTTGTTCTGATGCCTCTGGTAAAAAGAATGGGGTTGTGACTTTGATTTCCAAACATTCAGGCCTGTCTATTGTTACTGCTGAGCATGATACTAATGGAAGATGGTTGCTTTCTCGTCTATCCAATGGTTCAGATGATTTATATGTCATAAATATATATGCCCCTAACGTTGACGATCCTTTCTTTTGGAGTTCTGTAAATAGAAAGCTCTCTGAACTTCCTCAGAATGCCAGAACTATTGTTGGCGGTGATTTTAATTTGCCCCAAGACCCTATTCTAGATAGACAGTCTGCTTTTAAATTTCATCCCCCTAGGTCACATAAACATTTTCTTAGTATGTGTTCTGCGCACCAGCTTGTTGACACATGGAGAATGCATAATCCTACGGGTAGTGATTTCACATTTTTTTCCTCTCCACATTCTAGCTTTTCTCGTATCGACTATCTCCATGTTGATGCTGCCCTTTTAAAACATACCATTAATGTCATGATTCATCCAATAGTTGTTTCTGATCATGCTGCAGTCTCGTTGACCATCCTTAATTTTACTGATACGAAAGGTCCTCGCACCTGGCGCCTTAATACAGAGATTTTGGATGATAAGGATGAAGTTAAAGAACTTAATGAGGAAATTGATAACTTCTTCCAAGACAATGTAGCTTCAGTGAACTCTCCAATAGTTTTATGGGATGCATTTAAATGTTCTATTCGGGGTCATATTATTAAAAAAATGTCAAAAAGAAATAGCGATATTAGAAAGTCGTTGCAGTCTTTGGGAGATGAGATCAAACGTAAAGAGGTGCTATATAGAAGTTCCAATGATAAGTCCCTCCTACAGGATATTAAGAATCAAAAATACTCTTTCAATTCTATAGTTACTAAAATAGCTTATATCGGTGTACATGCTCAGAAATCTCGACATTTGTTATTACGAAATAGAGCTGGGTATCTGTTGGCTACCACTTTAAAATACCAGAATACAAATGTCAGACCTGTCCAGATTTCTTATATTAATGACAAGAATGGTTCTAAGAAATTTCATACTCCAGAAATACTTGAAGTTTTTCAGGACTATTATGAGAAGTTTTACACTCCCATGGATCAATGCAACATATCTGAGTGTCAACACAATTTCAAAAGTGACTTAATACATTTGATAAAGTGACAGTCATGATGTATACGAAGAACCGACAAATACTGATATACCAATTGAAGTATCAAAATGTATATTTTATTAATTCAATATAAAATGAAAGAGACCCAATCAAGCTACACCATTCGTGTCATCATTCATACCATATACATAATCAAAACACCATAAAAACAATTTATAAACAAAAACAATAATTGCAATTGATATCAAATTTGGAAAAACAAATGTGGCAAGACGGTAGTAGACTGTTCTGTTCTACGCGCGTTTCGGCACAAGACAGTGCCTTCGTCAGGAAGAGGGCCACAGATTTTCTTATAGAATCTAAAAAAGGATACATATAATATATTCGGTTCTTACCAAAATAGATACCAATTACCGCCTGGAGGGCGTACAAAGATAGCCAATTATTTGCATCTAACCACATGACAGATAAATGAATTACAAGGCAGTAGATATAAAAAAATAAAAAAGTAAACTATAAAATAGATAGAAATTATATTTGAATACTCCTAAAATAGATATTTGTGATAGGGAAAATGAAGTCCCTGTGTAGTGAACCAAACCACCATAGAGTCAGTATGTCACCTTGTGATCAAATATGAATACAATAGTGATACAGATAGTGACCCAAGATGAAATATAATATATATTGAAAACTAAAGATAACCTTAAACGAAAAGCAACCGCAACCAAGGGGATATCAATGAATTCTGTTGAACGTGGAGTTTATTCGTTGTCTCGAGGTACTCTCAGAACATGCTGCAAGAATAGTTAGAATAACTGCATCTATATAGATGTATGCAAATTAATTAAAAATATTGTATCTGATAGAGAAAGGAATAAAATTACCTATAAGCTATATGATTGCCAGATGATGAAGATAAGAGAGGCAAATGTATTCATACTAGATGCGCTAACTTCCGATAGCTAATTGTAATTCAAACACCTTTACAAGATTCTACGGTTGCACTTTTATCTAAAGGCCTCACCTTTGTACCGTATACTGGCATTAATGTCTTTGAGTTATACCAAGACATAACAGCATTTTTTCGTAAAATACGTTTAAAGAAATATTTCTCTAATAGAGGAGAACAAAATCAAGAGTTAGATGACATCTTAACAAATCGCTCTGGACTACGTCCGATATCTACCTTTACCCCTATTTTGGACTCAGTGGGTCCTGAAGTAGAAATTTTTGAGAACGCGGTTCTGAAAAGTTTAAAGACATCTTTAAAACATAACTTTAATTCTGTGGTTAATTTGAATCAGGACGAATTACAAGCATTAATTGCTCTGCGAAACAATACAGAATTAACTATAAAAAATTGCGATAAAGGAGGTGGCATTGTGGTTCTAGACACTGATCAATATATTCAAACCATGCAAGTCCTTTTAAATGATACTAGTTTTTATTTACCAGTTAATACTGATCCCACATCTAGAGTTCAAAGGAAGATCTGTACTCTAACTAAGAGAGCGTTGGAATCTGGTATTATTTGTCAAAGGGAATTTGAATTCCTCAACATAGAACATCCTAAAATGGCGGCAATCTATGGTGTACCTAAGATACACAAGAACAGTTTAGACCCTCCGTATCGTCCAATTGTAACCACTCTAGGCTCAGTCACCGAGCCCATCTCTAAATATATAGATCGTATTTTATGCCCTCATGTATCTAAAATTACATCGTATGTTAAAGATACCAAATCAATGATACAAATGGTGGAAGGATTGCCTTTTAATGGATCAAGAGAGACATTGGTCACCATGGACGTCGAGTCCCTGTATAGCAATATACCGCAAGAAGGAGCTCTTATAGCAGTACATTGGTTCATAGAGCAATTTCAAATTGACTGCAGTTCTCAGTTTATTAATTCCATCTTGAAAATAGTCCTGGAAGAGAATACTTTTGATTTCAATGGTAACCTATATCGACAAATAAAAGGAGTAAGTATGGGGGCATCTTGTGCTCCCACTGTAGCAAATATATATATGGCTCATTTTGAAAACAAACATATATATAATGAGATAGCCCCCTTTTTCGAGTCCATTATACACTGGGCCCGTTATATAGATGATGTATTTTTCATCTGGACAACTGAATCTAGTGAATTATCTGAATTTCTTATATGGATCAATCTTTGTGATTGTAATTTAAAATTTACGGCCCACACTAGCCAGAGTCACATAGAATTTTTGGATATTGAAATTAAGGAACAAGATCTTTTTCTCGCAGTGGACCTATATGTTAAACCCACTGCGAAAAATACCTTATTACATTTCACAAGTTTCCACCCCAGTAAACAAAAGAGAGTATCCCCTTTGGCCAATTTCTTCGCCTCCGGAGAAACTGTACCAACATTACAGATTACGATACTAGATCTGAAATGATGAAGTCCAAATTCCTGGCACGTGGCTATCCAAAGAGACTAATACGAGAAGCGTATAAACGAGCTAGATTTTATGATAGGGATCATTTGCTTGGTAATCACCCTCCCAAATCTGCACCAAAGCTAGTATGTGTTACACGACATTCAGCAGCCAATGAGAAAGTGCGGCAAGCAATATGTGCACATTGGAATATCTTGAATATAAATTCAGAAGGTGATAATATATTGCCGCGACCGATGTTTGCCCATAGACGAAATAAAAACCTCAAAGATCAAATAGTGCATTCGCGTATGGTCCAGAAAAAACTGCCATTACAATTGACGCTAGACAATATGGCTCCATTATTGGGTAACAACAAGTGTACCCAATGTAAAGCCTGTGACACTGCAATAATAACAAAGAAATTCATGTACAATTCGCAGACAATCACGCTAAAATCATTCACCAACTGTAAATCTAAGAATATTATCTATCTTTTGCTATGCCCCTGCAAAATGGGATACGTAGGGGAAACATCTAGATCTTTAGCAACTCGGCTGACTGAACATCGTTCAGCCATTCGCACTAAGAAGATTAACGCACCTTTAGTCAAACATTACCTTGAAGTTGGACATAGCCATGAACAAATTGATTGGCTCATCTTGGAAATAATCACTAACAAGACAGGTACAGATCTTGATGAAATCAGGAAAAGAAGGGAAGTGTTTTGGATATTTACTTTGGACACGTTCTCACAAGGCCTCAACCAAGAAATCCCGTGGGAACAGGCAATACGATTCAATACCAGCTAATTATTTTTTTAGTAGTATTTTCCATTGCGAGTTCTGGGTTAGCTATACATCTGTGTATATTCCTCTGTGCAATTTTTTTCTCTCTTTTTTTTTTTTTTTTTCTCTCATTGCACATTCAACATATAAGTGTTGATAGCTAGTATATTGGGTATATCAAAATATTTATGGCTATGATGTAAATTCAAAGACATCGCGTCCACAGATATCTTCTGTTGGTTATTTACTCCACATAGCCAATATAATCGCTACTAACTTGAGCCAGTATATTGGGCATATTACATTGCTTAGCGCCATTATGTAAACTTCAAGACATCGCTTTCATAGATGTCTTTTGTTGGTCATTCACTCTACATAGCCTTAATATAATCGCTACTGACTCAAGCAGGTATCACAGCGCTTATAAATAAATTTCAATATATTTTCAATTAGGACTCAGTTTTAGTGTTATATCCTAATTCGCAAATTATTTCTCTTTAAGATATAGCTGTGAGTGGTTGCATGTGACTCGTTTTCGAGTCAATAAAGTTTTGGTTTATCATACTGCCACCTCATTGGATCACATAAAACACGTGATCGACCCTCCTCTACATAATGCGGAAATGAAATTGTCTTCGTTTAGCTTGCACGCTGTAACTCCGGCGTCCTGAGGAATCCAAGATGTGGAGTTTTGACATCGCGAAATAAGTAAGTTACACGTGTAGTCTTGATGCTGGAAGGTTATTCGACAATTTTCAGTTTGTTTCGGCGAGAGTTGGCGTAGACTGCTGCTCACTAATGAAACCCTATTAATGCCATTTTTGCTAATATTACCAGCTAGTTGACAGTAATCAGATGCTAGTTGATATCTGCTCGACTCAATATTCTCGAGCACCTTTGTGGAACTCTTTCTGTGAATTCTTCTCACAGTTGATCACACCCACAAGTGCATCAGTGGCTACGTTAAATAATATCCATGAGTCATTATAGCCGGAACCATTTTTGCAAATTAGTTTTACTTTTCCTTTATATATCGGCCCGACCCAACAACCTCATTATATTCAACTTCACTAATTCAAGATATTTTATTCATTGCTGACATGAACCTATTAGTTATCGTTTTCACTGGTTTTGTTAATCAGTGTATCCGTAAAGATAGCTATGGCTATATGTATACTAAATATATCCATATATTTGGATCATAGGTTTCATTTATCTTTTTGCTCGATTCCATAGATTTCAGCGTTTCATGAAATAATAATTGAGATGTAAGTATGTCTCATTTATCTTCTCATCTCTAGGCTGATACATGTCTTTTCCTTCAAGGTTGTCACACTGTAGGTTTTCTAACAGCTATTTTATTATAATTCTTTCTTATTGCAGATAGTAACCTACGGACATTATCATTCCTAAACCTCTACTGAGGAGTACCGTCTTTAGATCTCTATGATTTTAAGGTAACACATATTCACGTTTGCCATGTATTACTCAACAATTGAAGGTAGTTTTTTAGCGGTTACTATGATACAATTTATTCTCTTACAGCTTTGAATTACAATTAGCTATCGGAAGTTAGCGCATCTAGTATGAATACATTTGCCTCTCTTATCTTCATCATCTGGCAATCATATAGCTTATAGGTAATTTTGTTCCTTTCTCTATCAGATACAATATTTTTAATTAATTTGCATACATCTATATAGATGCAGTTATTCTAACTATTCTTGCAGCATGTTCTGAGAGTACCTCGAGACAACGAATAAACTCCACGTTCAACAGAATTCATTGATATCCCCTTGGTTGCGGTTGCTTTTCGTTTAAGGTTATCTTTAGTTTTCAATATATATTATATTTCATCTTGGGTCACTATCTGTATCACTATTGTATTCATATTTGATCACAAGGTGACATACTGACTCTATGGTGGTTTGGTTCACTACACAGGGACTTCATTTTCCCTATCACAAATATCTATTTTAGGAGTATTCAAATATAATTTCTATCTATTTTATAGTTTACTTTTTTATTTTTTTATATCTACTGCCTTGTAATTCATTTATCTGTCATGTGGTTAGATGCAAATAATTGGCTATCTTTGTACGCCCTCCAGGCGGTAATTGGTATCTATTTTGGTAAGAACCGAATATATTATATGTATCCTTTTTTAGATTCTATAAGAAAATCTGTGGCCCTCTTCCTGACGAAGGCACTGTCTTGTGCCGAAACGCGCGTAGAACAGAACAGTCTACTACCGTCTTGCCACATTTGTTTTTCCAAATTTGATATCAATTGCAATTATTGTTTTTGTTTATAAATTGTTTTTATGGTGTTTTGATTATGTATATGGTATGAATGATGACACGAATGGTGTAGCTTGATTGGGTCTCTTTCATTTTATATTGAATTAATAAAATATACATTTTGATACTTCAATTGGTATATCAGTATTTGTCGGTTCTTCGTATACATCATGACTGTCACTTTATCAAATGTATTAAGTCACTTTTGAAATTGTGTTGCCTTAAGTCTTTACATTGTATTATTTAAGCCCTGCCTTAAGGAACCGCACCCTTGTGCAGGGGGCCTCTGTCTTTACGCTACATATCTGAGTGTCAGCAGTTTTGAAATTGATCCCTACGAATACTATTTCACATTCTGATATGACTGATTTGGGGAAACCGATTGATTCTGAAGAGATAATTCAAGCCATTAAAGCTACTCGGTCGGGGAAGGCTCCAAGGCCTGATGGCTTCCCGATTGCTTTTTATAAAACTTTTTCCTCCTCAATAATTAAATATCTTCAACAGGTTTTCGATAATTTTATCCTTTCTGGCAAGGTATCTGGTTCAGCAGCTGAGGCCACTATTGTTGTGATCCCGAAAGAGGGCAAGGATCATTCTGATCCTAAACATTTTCGTCCAATTTCATTATTAAATATGGAAGCAAAATTGTTTTGCAAAATCCTGGCTAAACGATTAGAGGGTCATATTCCTAATCTTATTCATGATTCCCAGACTGGTTTTGTGAAAGGGAGACTTGCCAGAGATAATATTCGAACCTTTTGTCATATTTTGGAGAAAGCAAAGCTTTCTATTTTTCCATCGGCTGCGATTGCCCTTGATGCTGAAAAGGCTTTCGACAAGGTTTCCAGGCCTTTTTTACAAGCTGTGCTTCAATCGCATAATTTAGGGGATTCTTTTATCAATATGGTAATGTCTCTATATGCACAACCTAAAGCTAACATAAGAGTTAATGGGGCTAGGTCTTCTTTTTTTAATCTTCGTCAGGGTACTAGACAAGGGTGCCCGTTATCACCCCTTCTTTTTCTACTATCAATAGACCCGCTCCTTCGATTACTCAATTTGAATCCGGACATCAAAGGCTTCCAATTTGGTTCACATACACTTAAAACTGCTGCTTATGCGGATGATGTTCTTATTTTTTCAGAGGATATTGCTGCGGTGCTTCCTGCTATCTCCAATACCATTAAAGAGTTTTCGTTTGTTTCAGGTTATACTCTGAATAAAGAAAAGACGGAAATGATTCCTCTTAATTCGTTGTGTTTCCCTTCCCACATGGGCGATTCCGGCTTTAAGTGGCAATCGTCTCGTATTAAATACTTAGGAATTTGGTTTTGTAAAGATCTCTTAGACACTATTTCCTGTAACAAATCTCAAATCATAACTAAAGTTAAAGATCTTTTGTCCTCCTGGTCTCCGAAATATATCTCCTGGTGGGAAGATTTCAAACTCTTAAAATGATGATAACTCCGATTATTAATTTTTTATCCTCCATGCTACCTATAAAGCTTTCCTCGTCCTTTTTCCATGAAATTGATTTACTCACTTCAAAATTTTTGTGGAGTGATAAACGTCCTAGAATTGCATATAAACATCTTAGAAAGTCCTCGGTTCTGGGTGGATGTAATCTTCCAGATTGGAACTTGTATCAAATTGCCTTTTTAGCTTCTCAAGGTGCTCTTTGGTTCTTACCTGATTCCCAACATTTACCCCCGTGGATTTATATTGAGAGTGAGTTATGTACTCCTCTCTCTACTTCCTCCTTTCTTACAGCTTCTAAACTTGTTCCTGGTCATTCCCATCGTATTATATTAGACACAATTAATGCACTAAAATATATTGATAAAAAAGTATCCAAACCCATTAATAAATCGAGGTGGTCCTCGCTATGGTATAACCCTAAAATTGTTGTTGATATTGATTCTGCTACAATTTCTGCCTGGGCTACTAGAGGTCTTACGTAGGTCAAAGATCTTTATGACTCTAACCATGACCCTCTTCCCTTTTCTTCTTTGGCTAGAGAATATAACCTTAATGATATGGATTTTTATTCCTTTTTGAAATTGAAAGTGGCTCTTTCTAAAATATCCCTCTCTACAGATTTGACTACTATTTCACTTCTTTCTATGTGGGTTCGTGCAGGACATACTGCTTCGAGAATATATACGTTTTTTATCTGCTCCACTTCCTTCACAACCTACAAATACACAAGTTAAGTGGTCTCATCATTTTGAAGAGGATATTTTTAATCATATTTCGCAGGAGAATTGGCAGTTGATTGGGAAGTTTTCCCTACGTAATAAAATTGCTCCTTCTCTTATTCAATCTAAATGTTTTGCATTGAATCTCCTGCATTGGACCCCTGCCCGCTTACACAAATTGAAGCTTAGAGATAATGATCTCTGTTGGAATTGTAATTTGGTTTCAGGCACTCACCAGCATATGTTTTTTGAATGTTCGTTATTGCAGCCCTTTTGGGGTTTAATACAAAAACATCTCTCCATAATCTTTAATCTTTCATTGGAACTCTCCCTTCCTATGATTTTATTAGGTCCATGGGCTGCAATAACTCCTTTACACCTTGATACTATGGATATGCAATTATTAGACTTGCTTATTTCCATCGCTGTTAAAGTAATACTGGCTGACTGGAAATCTTTTAATCTTTTGTCTTATCATACTTGGTGGGCATGGGTATCATATCTTCGTGGGGCTCATACTTTTGTTGAAGAGAAGCATTATACCCCTTTCATTTCTAGTAGTATTTGGAGGTCATTAGATAATTATATGAATTTGTCCTCTCAGGGGTTGGTAGCTCAGTATCCCTTTGATTCTACTATTTAATGTGTTTCCCTCGTTGAAGCAGGTGTCCCCCTCTCCTTTTTTCCTCTCTTTCTTCTTTCTCTAGTTTTTTCTCTATCTTTTCTTCTTTCCTTATATTCTCTTTTGTTATACAATTTCATTTATTGGAGCAATACGACTATGTGTTCATATAAAAGTGGTATGAAATGTTGATTTTTCTTTTTCCTTTTCCCGAACTTTGCAATATTTTGTTTTAATTCAACTCATAATATATACTAGATGTAACTTATGTATTCTGCTTTCTTGTAGGTCATCATTCCTTGATATGAATTCTGTTTTTGTTTTTGTATTTATTCCACTTTAACTTATTATATATCTCATAAGTTATGTTGTATTGCATTATATTATTAATGTATTATTTTTTTAATTAAATAACAATAAAGATATTGGAACTTAAAAGAAGCTCTGAACCAATTAGTACATTCTTGTTATAGAAGTTTCTCATTATCACTTGCTAGTGGTCCATTAACCGATCTTGTAACTAGCTGAAATCTACCTTCGGGTATTTCAGATTTTCTAAAATGCCACAAGAGTTATTGAAAACTCTGTTGCATTCCTATATTGGTGACAATTAAGGTGGTGTGATGCACTCTATTTGTAGTCAACTCGTGGCTTCAACTGTGTTTCAATTTTGGCCATGGGGTGTTTGGGCTTGGATTTTGGGTCTTTCTGTTGAATGACTCTTCTCTGTTATGATACCCTGTACCCTCTCTCTTTCCTCTCCCTTCCTACTCACTAATTGGTCTAGAAAACCCCTGTTGTGTAGTTCCTAGGAGTCGCCCAGGACCTGCGCGTTTTGGATGACCTAAACTGAGGGCTTGGTGTCCTAACCGCTTCTGGACACCCCCAGAGGATATGTCAGCCGTTAGACCAGCTAGCTCTACAGTGCCACTACCACCCCTCTGTATTCTACAGTGGTGTAGGTAGTCTCTGGCAACCAGTGAACATGAGAACCCTGATTCCTCAGGGATCGTGGAAAACAGTACAGTACGTTTCGCTCAAACACTCCTGCTTGCTTTCTCTCGGGAAATACACAGGAGGGTGATTAGGATGTTTCAATAAGAATTTATTGGTCCAGCGACAACCTCGTGTAAAACATATGTGCTGCGACAATCAGGAGACAGAAGCATCCGAAATAGATTGCTAGTAACAGTATCGTAAATAGTAGATACATTTCTACCATAGTGCTAATAAGATGAACAGAAGCAGTTCAGATAAAAACAATAGCACTTGCATATTCCTAAAATGCGCGCCCTAAGTAATTTGCCTAAAGGTACCTGGCCTAACCTGGATGTGTAGGTGTATATGTGTATAGCTATGTGTATCTGTAGCCAAGAAACCCCTAGGGATGAATCAGCCCCTTCACCTGATGGTTGGGAATGAAGGACCCCATCTCTGCGTTGAGGATGACAACCCGCAAGGGATGTCAGATCGCTGCGTGTCAGAGAGTCGGCATGCAGGACCCCCGTCCCGCTGGACGAATGGTTGGAGGCTGGCTGATGAACTAAGTCTGAAGGAGATGGACATAAAAAACAGGCAAATGGAGTCCAGCAGTAATGATGGCAGCGAATCAACAGTGTCTATTGGAGAGGTGAGAGACCGTATACTCAAAGACCTGGTGCCCAATTATGTGGTGGGGGATGATATAGATAAATGTTTTCCATCCTTTGAAGTAGCCCTGAAGGTACACAAGGTCTCAGAGGAGCACTGGGAGGTAGCTTGTGGAGGTACATGCCCATGATAAGGAGGGACACATACTGATATTAGAAGTAGAGGACCTGAACAAGTATGCTTCTATGAAGACCATTCTTCTTTCTAAATTTGGGTTGACCCCAGAGAGATACAGGCAAACGTTCAGGGACAGCCACAAACTCCCAAACTAGTCTTGGGTGGACTTCATAGATGATGCCAGCAAGGCACTGAAGGACTGGGTGAGGGGCAGCAAGGTAGATGATTTCAATGGGCTGTACAACATGTTTCTGAGGGAGCACATGGTCAGTACCTGGTTTATAGAGCTGCTCCAAAACCTGATAGATAGCAAGCTTGCTGACCCCAGGAAGCATGTTGAGGAGGCGAACCTCTGGCTCTGCACCAGAGGGCCAAAAAATGTACCTGGGAGTGACTCCAAGAATGGCTTTTCAGGTCACCCCCAGCAGAGTGAGGGAGAGGTCAAGGGAGACCCAGACAAGTCTCAGGTTAATGGGGAAGGAAAGGGGTGTCCATATCCCTTCTGAGAAGAAAGAGGCATGTTCTGGTGGGCAGTGGCCCAGGGTGCCCCATTTTCAACCCGCTTCTTTGACTGTTCTCAACTAGGACACAAACAGGGAACTCTGTCTGTCCAAGAAAACCACCCACTGGTGGGTACTCTACAGGAGTGGTCCATGTGTCCTTATGGGGAGGTAGTCCCCAGGGGCAGGTAGTAGAACATGCCCTAATCTCTCTTAGTTGGGAGATAAACTCAGAGGGTGAGCTAGTGATGCCTGAGGTTGGGAGTCATGACTCCAATCAAGTGGAGGTGAATGAGATTCCTATCACTGCTCTGAGGGACACCAGGGCTAGCCAGACAATGGTAGTGGGAAGGCTAGTTTCTCCAGAGCAGTACACCGACCAGGTGTCTAGGGTAACTATGGCCCATGGGCAGGACTTTGTCCTCCCTTTGACCCTGGTATCCCTGCAGCAGGGTGGGGAGCTGACCCAGAGAATGGTCATAGTTAAATCTCAGATGCCCATAGACTGCATTCTGGGGAATGAGTTGCCCACAGTGTCAGGAGAACTGGATGAGGTGACTGCCAAAGGTGCCCTGCCATTTCAACTTTCTGGGGGTAACAATTCACAGCGGAGAATACAGAGACACATATGGAGGGCTAGGGGGAGGAATAACTCATCTCTGACTCTGTTCAGCCTAAGAGTACAGATCCTGTGCTGAGTGGCCAGTCTCACAATACCACCTGGACCTAGCCTGAGTGAGTCCTGAACCCCCAACAGTTCTCCATACACTCCTGGACCCTTGATCCTGATGCTAAAGGTGACCAGATATCTGCGGTTGGTGCTTTTACCTTTAAGGTGCTATTTGGAACCCTAAACTTTAAAAACTCATAACTCCGGTTCTACTGATTAGAGTTTTGTTATTTTGGTGTCAAATGTCTTGTGTTATGTTTTAACTTTATTGCTGTTTGTGTGTTGCATAAATACTTTACACATTGCTTCTAATTTAAGCCTGACTGCTTGTTGTGCCAATCTACCCAGGGTTAAGCACAGATTTGATTTAGTGAATTTGTGTGGTTTACCCTGCAAGGGATTGTGGCAGTTGCTTGACCAGGCCACATGCCCCATCAGCCAACTCACAGGAACTAAATAAGTCAGTTAATCATTACAAAATCTTTTTATTGTCCTCATATGCCATCAGACACAATGAGCCACACCAAAAGGTGTCCATTGACCATCTGCTATTATGACTTCCAAATGTAAGAGGTGAGAAAAAGATAAGGAGATCCCACATTTACCTACTCACATCAAGTTAGGACTAATCACAGGACCAGAAGAAATTGGGATTGCTCTCTCTCCATACAGTGTAAGCTGTCCAAAGCTCTTCCATCCTCCCGCTTCTCTTACAGTCCAAATCAAATTTACAAACTCTGTTTACTGATTCCACCCAATTGCTTAGAGTGAGGGGGCTGGGCCTCAACCAATTTATACAGATCTCAATCCTAGCCAACAAAATCAAATAGAAAAGCAGACATTTCTGTCTATATGAAAAGCATTGATCAGGCTGGACATTCATTCCAAACAAAATCAGAATGGGGCACACTATGATTTGACCTCCAATAATTCCAGAAATCGCCCTAAGCACTCCATCCCAAAAGCTGCTCAACCCGGGACAAGACCCCAACATATGAATATTGTTGTCTTTTTCCTTTCCACACCGATTACAGTAGGGGAGGGGGGGGGGCTTCCAGCAATTTTGCTTGTTTCTTTTAAGTAAGTTTATTCGGTGCCAAGTAAAAAGATGTTTTTTTTCTAAGTGGCCCTAATTTAAAAGTGGATAATAGAAGGCATAAAGAAGTCTGACAAATATAATGATGTTCCTCTACCAGCTGATATCCACCCCATGCTTGGACAGGGATCTTACATCTCTCATCATCGGCCTTCACCAGCTCCCAATACTAAATAGAGATTTCCTGGCTTAAGGTCTTGAACCCTATCCTCCACTTCACATCTCTCCCTACTGATCCATCCAGGCCCAGACCCCCAGGAAGCCAATTGCAAATATTTGTACCATTAAAGCATAACCTTAGTTTCTGCCCTTCATGCCTCCCACAAAAATATGCCTGAACCTTCCAGCAGCTGCCCCCAGCGATTGATGCTGTTTTAATCAATGGGATACTCAGCTTATCAAACAGAAATAAGGGCGTACCTGGGGAATTTCAAACTGGGAAAAACGCCAAGTAATAATCTATTCCAAGGATTTTTCTCATACAATACCAAACTTCCAAGAAAGCCCGATTCTTCTTAAAGTACTTCTGATCCCCGAACTTATACAGAAAACCATCCTACCCAATGAAATTCAAAAGCCCCTGCTAGAGTCATCTGGGCTCAGCAGAAGCATTCTGCAGTTCCTAAATTGGAAGGAGAGGTAAATGAGGAAGACATCTCGCAATGCTACCCCACCCTTATCCAACTTTGTTTTTACTTTTTTTCTAGTTAAGTCTAGGACATTTAGAGGCACAAATAAAGCTCCTTAACCTCCCTGGTAGCTTATCTAAGCTACCCTTAGGGAAAGTGGGATGTTGTAAAACAGGCAGATCAGCTTAGGGAGGATTGCCATCTTCACTAAATTTGCCCTGTCATGAAGGGTCAAAGGGAGATGTCTCCATATAGATAAAAAAAAAATGCCTCAATTTTCTTTCTCACCTTCCTCAGATTATATTCTGGTACCTCTTCTAACTTGTGCAAAACTGAGATACCCAGCTCCCTGATAATTTTTTCATAGTGCACCATAACCTCCAACTTCTCTTTATTTATAAAATAGCCAGAAAAGAACCCAAATGCCTCTGCTATAAACTCCATGAGTCTCACTGTTTTCCATAGGTCCCTCAGATACAAAAGTATGTCATCTGCATAAAGGTCCAACTTAAACTTATGGTTGTGAGATTCAAAAGGCACAATTTCCGCTTTCGCCCTAAAAGCCTGCGCCAAAGGCTTTATGTACAGATCGAAAAGTAATGGGAATAATGAGCAACCATGACATGCCCCTTTTGAGATGTTAACTTTCTTTGTCATGCTCCCATTAATGAAAATCTGAGCTGACAGTGCTATGTAAACAGCCTTAACTGCAGCAATAAACCCTGAGGGAATGCCAAAGACCTCTAAAACCTCCCACAGATAAGTCCGGCACACCCTATTGCACGCCTTAGCAGTATCGATGGCGACAATAGCCAATGGGTCTAAATTCAACGTTGGGATATCTATTGCGGATATCAATTGGTGTGTCAAATCGTGCAGCTGCCTACCTTTCACAAAACCATTCTAATGTGGATGTACTACATTACTGATAATTAAGGAGAGTCTCCTTGCTAAGATACCATCAAAAACGTCTTCTGTCACCTTACAGTTGTCATCCACTATCAAGCTCTCTATATAATTCTGTCCTCTGTCCACTCTTGTCTTCCAAGCTAACAACTTAGCACTCCTCTCCCCGTGCTCAAAATGAGCAAGCCTGCTAGCATAGCACCTTGCTTTAGTCCTACTCTCATTAACCTGAATATAAGCTGCCTGTTTCTCAACCAACCAACCTCCTTTTAGCGGCCTCCATCCCTGCTTCTGAAGAGGACACCAGAAGTTCTTTTCCTATTGCCCCATCTCTTCTTCAAATCTCCTGTCCTACGCATGTAGATTTTTTGATTTAATAAACACCTGTGTGTGAGATCCCACAAACAACTACCTTATATGAATACCATACTATCCTCATGGGAGCTGACCCAAGATTAACACTAAAATAAAACCTACTCTCCTCCTTTAAAGCATGCAATACTTCTGAATCTGGAAACAACAGCCTATCCATTGTCCACCTTGAACTAATCTGCATATTGAGGAATCTTACCCGTACAAAACTGTGATAGAGAAAGGCATTATACTTGTCAAATACCTGGTCTTTTCTCTCCTACTCAGTCCAGACACAACCTAGATGACATAAACGTATACAGGTTCCTTAAAATCAAGGTGGCCCACTCCAAAATGTGTTCACCACACATGCCTGACTTTCACAACACAGACGGCCACTATGCATCCAAAGTCTACAAAATATAGTCTCCAATAATTCCAGATCCGCTATCAATTTAGAAATGAAATGAGAGAATTGCTTGGAATGATGATCTTCTTTATTCTGGCCGAGTACATCCGGGGAAAGCATATGGTCATTCCTTTCAGCCAACAAACTTGCTCCCACAATGTATTCTGAACTTCTTCAAGACATCACAAAAGTAAAATGTGGGTGTCCACAGGCACATTCTACTAGATGCTGTTATATCAAATCATTTTGGGGGGGTATAAAGTAATGCACACTCAAAATTCTAATTGTGAATTGGATGCTGAATATTTCGTCTAACAATATTAGAGCCTTCCCTTCTTCTTTGTCTCCATCTCTCTACAACAGTGGCATGGCTTTATTAGACCTTATGACTTTCATTGGTGTTAAAACTATTCTCTTAGAGTGAAAAATACATTTAAACACATTTCTATTCACACATGGTTGGCAGTGATCCAAATCACTAGCAATGCAGATAACACCTTAAACATATATGTAAACAGAATCTGAAAGAAACACATAGTGATAGATTCCTTACCTTAGAATATCCCCAGGCGTCAGACTGGATCCGGAAAGTTTTCGTCAGCAGTACCCCTGCGCGTCGGTAGGGGCGTTGTGCGGCTCCGTGTCCGTCGTTGGCGTCCTGGTTGCCGAGATGACGTCGCGGGCGCTACTTGGACGCCGCCCACGTGCGCTGACGTCAGTTCTTTCTTTTTCCGCGCCACAAAGCGCAGATCCGGAGAGAGCGGTACCCCTAGTCTTTTTTCACTGTTTTTTAGATCTTTTTCTCACCCTTTTTCGAGTTGATTTGACTCCTGGCGCAGTTAGGGATGCCCGGGTTTAAATCCTGCGAGGACTGTCACCGCATGATGTCGGTGACGGACCCGCACCGCGTGTGTCTCTTCTGCCTGTGGCGCGACCACGACCCCAACTCATGCCCGACTGCCGGTCCATGGCGCCGAAGTCTTTGCGGGAGCGGTCCCGAAAGCTGCTAGAAGTCCGGCAGTCGGCTCCGCGCCGTAAGAGGTCCCGGTCCAGAGGGAGGTCGAGGGACCCTGCGCTTGAGTCATCATCGACGATCGTCGGGATCCAAGTCTTCGCACTCGGGGTCAGGTAAGACGAAGCACAAGAAGTCAAAGAAACGTCATCGTTCTTCGACTTCCCCTTGCCGGTCGCGCGACGCGGCTGAGGGTACGGGTGGTGCCACCCCCACGGCTCCGGCGGAGTCCATGGAGTCACCGCCCGACTACCCGCCCTTCCCGGGGTTGTCGGCGACTCCGGCCCAGATACAGGACTTCCTGTCGGCCATGGCTCGCCTCTTTAAGCCGTCGGGTCCTGCCGGTGCGCCTTCGGGCCCCGCGGTCCCGCATGGGTGTCCTCGCATTTCCTCGCTGGCGGCCCCGGCGTCGCTGCCGGCTCCGGTCCCGGTGCCGCAGGACACCCTCGGATCCAGGCCTGGATCCCGGTCGACGCCGGTTGACCTTGTTACGCCTCCACTGACGTCGACTCCACCGGCACCAATCCTGATGCCGCCCGCTCCTCGGGACGACGTCGACCTCAGCTTCAGCCCTGAGGTGGACGCAGCATCGGTCCGGCGTCGGTCGATGCAGTTCTTGACGCCGTTTGGGGATTTCTATCCCCATGTCCCTGCTCCTTATACTTTTAGGCCTGTAGAACAGCCTGAGGAGCAAGGGGAGGACTGGAAGGGGTCTGAGGACCCTCTCACTGCAGCCTGCGAGTCTGAACAGGACTGGGCTGAGGACTTGGGGGACGCCAGTGGTCTGGATACTTCACCAGACCTTGGCATGCTGTCTCCTCCTACCGTGGCTACGGAGGAGGGAGCCAGTTATGCAGTGGTGTTGCGTAGGGCAGCGGAGGCCCTACACCTCCAGCTCCCTACTGTGGCCATCAGGACTAACCTCCTGACAGAGGTGCTTCAGCCAGCAGCTACTTCTGCGGAGCCGCTGCTGCCCTTTAATGAAGCCCTTTCAGACGTTCTTTTGGGCACTTGGTCCAAGCCCACCACAGGGGCTCCTGTGGATAGGAACGTGGCCCGACGCCATCGCCCAGGCTCCGGGTGACCCCATTTTCCTCTCCCAACACCCCACTCATGAGAGCTTGGTTGTCCAAGCCTCTGCTTCCCCAACCGCCTTCCCTTCCGCACCACCGGATAGGGAATCCAAGAAGCTGGATCAGTTTGGGAAGAAGATTTTCTCTTCCACCAGCTCTGCGCTGCGGTCCGTGAACACCGCATGCCTCTTGGGCCGTTATTCCCACTGCCTGTGGGATACGGTGGCGAACGTGCTGTCTCAGTGTCCGGAGGAGGCCCGGCCTGCTCTCGCCCAGGCTGTTGCAGAGGGGAGAGACGCAGCCAAGTTCATGATCAGTTGTGGTCTAGACACCGCCGACTCACTGGTCAGATCCAGTGCAACGACGGTGGCGGTTTGCCGCCACGCCTGGTTGAGAACCACTGGATTTTCAGGGGATGTCCAAAACACCCTTATGTACATGCCCTTTGATGGCCGTCGCCTCTTCGGCGACAAGGTGGACAGCGCGTTGGAGCGGTTTAAGGACTCACGGGCTACGGCCAAGTCCTTGGGACTCTCGGCAGTCCGCCCTCCTCCGCCTTCCGCTCCTTTCGTGTCACAGGAAGGGGCGCCCGCAGCGTTCGCAACAGAGCCACAGGCCGGCGCAACAGTCATACCAGCGCGGACGCGGTGTCCGCCATTGCGGACAAAGGGGCCAGCGGGCGGGTCAGACCACCACCACCACCCCCGCCACCCCCGCCACCTCTGCCTCCAAACCTTCCTAGTCCGAACTTTCAGGCCCATCAAACGCCAGTGGGCGGCAGGCTCCGCCATCACCTCCCCCACTGGCGCACCGTCACTTCGGACAGGTGGGTTTTAGAGATAGTCCAGAGGGCTACTCCCTCCCCTTCGAAACTACCCCCCAGCCATGCCACCTCAATACCACCGCATGTCGGGGGATCACTTGGTGCTTCTTCAGCAGGAAGTTGCGGCCCTCTTGGCCAAGGGGGCCATCGAGCGCGTTCCGACGCCCGAAGTAGGTCGTGGTTGTTATTCCCACTACTTCGTGGTGCCCAAGAAGGACAAAGGCCTGCGTCCTATCTTAGACCTCCGGAACGTCAATCGCTTCCTCCGCAAAGAGTTCAAGATGCTCACTCTTGCTCAGGTCTTGTCTGCTCTCGACCCACAAGACTGGATGGTGGCGCTGGACTTGCAGGACACCTATTTCCACATCCCCGTCCTACCAGCCCACATGCGTTACCTACGGTTCATGGTAGGCCACGAGCACTTTCAGTTTACCGTGCTCCCCTTTGGCCTTACCAGCGCCCCTCGGGTGTTCACCAAAGTGATGGCGGTGGTCGCAGCTTCTCTGCGCAGATCAGGGGTCTCAGTCTTCCCCTATCTCGACGACTGGTTGTTGAAGGCGGGCTCGCCCCAGACAGTCGTCTCCCACCTCCAGACTACGGCCGACCTCCTGCACTTGCTGGGGTTCTCCATCAATGTGCCGAAGTTGCACCTGATTCCTTCTCAGAAGCTCCTTTTCATCGGAGCGGTTCTGGACACGGCGCAGTTTCGGGTGTATCCTCCCGAACAGCGAGTCCGGGATATTCAGGCTCTGATTCCCATCTTTCAGCCCTTGTCCCGAGTTTCGGTCAGAGTGACTCTGAGGCTGCTGGGCCTCATGGCCTCCTGCATCCTGCTGGTCAATCATGCCAGATGGCATATGCGGGCTCTGCAGTCGGACCTGAAGTTCCAGTGGGCGCAGCATCAGGGGAACCTGTCCGATCACGTCCAGATCTCGAAGGGCACTGCACAGCAGTTGCAGTGGTGGCTCACGAACCGGCATTGGGTCGACGGCAGATCCCTCTCCCTTCCCCAACCGGAGCACACAGTGGTGACGGATGCGTCCCTCCTGGGATAGGGCGGCCACATGGGAGAGGCGGAGATCAGAGGCCTCTGGTCTCCGGCGGAGTCCCGGCTCCATATCAACCTTTTGGAGCTGCGGGCGATCAGGCTTGCACTGAAAGCATTCCTTCCCTCTGTAAAGGGGAGAGTAGTGCAGGTGTTCACAGAAAACACCACCGCCATGTGGTACTGCAACAAACAAGGCGGGGTGGGGTCGTGGACCCTTTGTCAGGAGGCTCTGCGCCTCTGGACATGGCTGGAACATCAGGGCATGTCCCTGGTGGTTCAACACCTGGCAGGTTCTCTGAACGCCAGGGTGGACGAACTCAGCCGCCGGTGCATGCTCGATCACGAATGGCGGCTTCACTCGGAAGTGGTGCAAGGTCTCTTTCATCAGTGGGGAGAGCCTTGGTTAGATCTATTCGCCACCGAAGAGAACGCGCAATGTCATCAGTTCTGCGCGTTGGAATTTTCAAGGCAGCACTCGCTCGGCGACGCTTTTCGTCGCGAGTGGAGTTGCGGTCTGTTGTACGCCTTTCCGCCTATACCACTTCTGCCCAGAGTGCTGGAGAAGATCAGGCGCGACCGGGCCCAAGTCATTCTTGTGGCTCCGGACTGGGCTCAAAGAGTATGGTATCCCGAGCTACTCAGTATGAGCATCGATCCCCCGATCAGACTGCCTCTTCAGGAGGATCTTCAGGGGACGGTCCTCCACCCGAACCTGTACAGCCTCCACCTCTTTGCATGGAGATTGAGCGGCGGCAGTTGATTCCTTTCGACTTGCCTCCTGAAGTTTGTGACGTTATTCTGGCAGCCAGGCGTCCCTCTACTAAAGTGGTATACGCCTGCAGGTGGAACAAGTTTGTGGCATGGTGCACAGCAAAGTCTGTGGACCCCCTTTCTGCCCCTCTTTCTGAGGTACTACTGTTCCTTCTTTCTTTGGCCCAGCAGGGCTCTGCTCTAGGCACTATCAAGGGCTATCTTTCTGCTATTTCGGCCTTTCTCAGGCTCCCTGATCAGCCCTACTCTTTTCAAGTCCCCTGTTGTAAATAGGTTTCTTAAAGGCATCACTCACCTTTTTCCTCCTATTCCTTTCGTGATGCCTCAATGGGACTTGAATCTGGTTCTGACGTACTTGATGTGCTCTCCCTTTGAGCCACTTCACAACTGTCCTCTTCGTCTTTTGACGTTAAAAACTGCTTTCCTGGTAGCCGTCACTTCCGCCAGGCGAGTGAGTGAGCTCCAGGCTCTTTCCTGTAAGCCTCCTTTCCTTTCAGTCCATCCGGACAAGGTTGTGCTCAGGCCCAGTCCTTCCTTTTTGCCAAAAGTGGTTACGGCCTTTCACATTGGGCAGACTATTACCTTGCCCACCTTTTTTCCGCTTCCGCATCCTTCCAGAGAGGAAGAGCGGCTCCACCGTCTGGACCCAAAACGTGCACTTTCTTTTTATCTCAACCGCACACAGCAGTTCCGGGTGGATGACCAGTTTTTTGTTGCCTACGTTGGCACCAAGAAAGGTCGGGCGGTCCATAAGAGAACCATCTCCCGCTGGGTTGTCTTATGTATCAAAGCCTGTTACTCTTTGGCTAAAAAAGAACCTCCGGTGGGGCTGCGTGCTCATTCCACCAGAGCTACTGCAGCCACTACTGCACTGGGACGCGGTGTCCCCCTGCAAGACATATGTCAGGCAGCCACGTGGGCCTCGCTGCACACGTTTACCAAGCACTACTGCCTGGACAGCCAAGTCCGGAGAGACGGCTTCTTTGGCCGTTCTGTTTTCCGTGACTTTCTGGTGTGATCTTAGTTCGCAGACCCACCACCGGGGTTGGTATTGCTGGGGTATCTATTCTAAGGTAAGGAATCTATCACTATGTGTTTCTTTCAGATGCACAAGTTACTTACCTTCGGTAACGATATATCTGTAAGAAACATTAGTAGTGATAGATTCCTTACCGCCCCACCCATCCTCCCCTTTCTGCGAACTGATTTCTAGGGTTAAGGTCATCCCTTTCAAGTCCCTAGTTTCAATGCACCAGTGGTCAGTATCTTGCATGGCTCTGCGTTCCTGGCGCGGAAAGTCGTGTACAGAACTGACGTCAGCGCGCGTGAGCGGCGTCCAAGTAGCGCCCGCGACGTCATCTCGGCGACCACAACGCCAACGACGGACGCGGAGCCGCACGACGCCCCTACCGACGCGCAGGGGTACTGCTGACGAAAACTTGCCGGATCCAGTCTGATGCCTGGGGATATTCTAAGGTAAGGAATCTATCACTACTAATGTTTCTTACAGATATATCGTTACCGAAGGTAAGTAACTTGTGCAATAATTCCAAAAGGAAATATGGAAAAATTAGGACAATTTCATCTTATTATCCCAACCACACCACCATAAGAATACAATGACTATTGCGACACTCTCACACATCAGACTAACAAAACAATTCTAGCATGCAGCGATATACTAGACTAATTTGACATTATCAAGGTGGATAACTTCTACTCAGACAAAAGCTAAAAGTAGCTCTTTCTCTCTTTCTCTTTTTCCATATTTCTATTTCTCTCTCGCTTTACTCCTCTCCTTTCTCATATCCTACCTGCTATGTGTGCTATGTCATATATAAATAAGCCAATCAACAATCAGAAACTATACATGTTTTATCTGATTTCAACTAATATAAGAGCAGAAGATATTTAAAAAATATATGACAAATTTACTACAATGATAGACAAACCCTGTAGATGGTCGGATCACCACTATATCACCGTCCTCATCTTTGTTATGTTATGTTATGTTATGTTATGTTTGAACGATGGAACACTAAAAGTATCCAACCCAAGAAACAGAGACGCTGGAAAAGATTGCTTCAAAATGCAAACATGAATGAGCTCATATCCCGTGGCAACGCATCCCTGCCTCCTCCTTCGTTCATGTCAGACTTCCACGAACTCACAGAGCACCACAACAACTCAATGCAGAAAGTCCTGGATGCAATTGCCACCCTTCAACTAAAAATAAAGTCCAACAAAGACTCCAAACCATGGTTCAATGACAGCCTAAACTCAGACAGACGCAACTTGAGACTAGTAGAACGTTCATGGAGATCATCTCCATCTATTGAACTCCTTAAGATTCTAAGACTGAGAAGAAGTATGTACAACAAACACATCAGAACGGCGAAAGCGACCTTCTTCAGAAGCCAACTGGACAAAGCCAAAAATCACCCCGAAATGCTGTTTGATCTTATTAAACTTCAATCCAATAACACTACTATTCTATCGCCACTCATCTCCGGTCCACAACCAAACTGCGAGGACTTTTCCGCCTTCTTTCTTGAAAAGTCTAACAAGATCGAATCTGAACTAAGACCTGCCCTGATCGATCTATCATTCTTACCAGACTCCCCCTTACCTTCACAGCCCCATCTTGTTGCATGCCACTTCCCTAAAAATAATGCCTTTTAGAGCCACTTCAATCAATCAATCAATCAATCATTTGTAAAGCGCACTACTCACCCGTGAGGGTCTCAAGGCGCTGGGGGGGAGGGGTGCTGCTACTGCTCGAACAGCCAGGTCTTGAGCAGCCTCCTGAAGGTTAGTAGGTCCTGGGTCTGCCGCAGGTGGATGGGGAGGGTGTTCCAGGTCTTGGCGGCGAGGTGGGAGAAAGATCTGCCGCCGGAGGTTGCTCTTCGGATGCGGGGGATGGTGGCGAGGGCGAGGTCGGCAGAGCGGAGCTGGCGGTTCGGGGTGTAGAAGGTGAGTCGTCTGTTGAGGTATGCTGGTCCGGTGTCGTGAAGTGCATTGTGTGCATGGGTGAGGAGCTTGAAGGTGATCCTCTTGTTGACGGGGAGCCAGTGCAGGTCTCTCAGGTGGGGTGTGATGTGGCTGTGGCGAGGGATGTCGAGGATGAGGCGTGCAGAGGCGTTCTGTATACGTTGCTGTCGTTTCAGGAGTTTGGCCGAGACTCCTGCGTAGAGGGCATTTCCGTAGTCCAACCTGCTATTGACGAGGGCCTGGGTGACCGTTCTTCTGGTTTCGGTGGGGATCCATCTGTAGATCTTGCGGAGCATGCGGAGGGTATTGAAGCAGGAGGATGAGACAGCGTTGACCTGCTTGGTCATGGAGAGTGCAGAGTTGAGGATGAACCCCAGGTTGCGTGCGTGGTCGGTGGGTGTCGGTGCTGCTCCCAGTGTAGTCGCCCACCAGGAGTTGTCCCAGGCTGAGGGGGTGGAGCCGAGGATGAGGACCTCCGTCTTGTCTGAGTTCAGTTTCAGTCGGCTGTACTTCATCCACTCGGCAATGGCCTTCATTCCTTCGTGGAGGTTGGTTTTGGCAGTGAAGGGGTCCTTGGTGAGGGAGAGGATCAGCTGGGTGTCGTCGGCATAGGAGATGATGTTGAGGTCGTGCAATCGGGCCATGTGGGCGAGCGGTGCCATGTAGACGTTGAACAGTGTCGGTCTGAGGGATGATCCTTGGGGAACGCCGCAGATGATCTTTGAGGCTTTGGATCGGAAGGGCGGGAGGCGGACACACTGGGTTCTGCCGGAGAGGAAGGAGGTGGTCCATTCCAGGGCCTTGTCTCGGATCCCTGCATTGTGGAGGCGTGTGCGTAGAGTGTGGTGGCAGACTGTGTCGAAGGCGGCTGAGAGGTCCAGGAGGATGAGGGCCGCGGTTTCTCCGTTGTCCAGCAGGGACCTGATGTCATCGGTGGCGGCGATGAGGGCGGTTTCGGTGCTGTGGTTGCTGCGGAACCCGGACTGGGATGGGTCCAGGATGTTGTTCTCCTCGAGGTAGCGGGTTAGTTGTCCGTTGACGATCTTCTCGATGACCTTCGCGGGGAACGGGAGCAGGGAGATGTGCCGGAAGTTCTTGAGGTCTCTCGGATCCGCCTTGGGTTTTTTGAGTAGGGCGTTGATCTCGGCGTGCTTCCAGCTCTCCGGGAAGGTCGCGGTCTTGAAGGAGATGTTAATGATCTTGCGGAGATGGGGTGCGATGGTGGCGCTGGCTTTGTTGAAGATGTGATGCGGGCATGGGTCTGACGGAGAGCCGGAGTGGATGGTGTTCATAATTTTGATGGTGTTGTCGTCGTTCACGTTGATCCAGGCGAGCAGGGGATCGGTGTGGATGGTGGGCGGAGAGTCTGAGGTGTCGGTGGCTGTCAGGGTGGTCTGGTTGTTGAAGCTGTTGTGGATGTCTGCGATCTTGTGGTGGAAGAAGGCAGCTAGGGAGTCGCACAGGTCTTGCGATGGTGGGATGTCGTTGGTGTTGGAGCTGGGGTTGGAGAGTTCCTTCACGATGTTGAAGAGCTCTTTGCTGTTGTGTACGTTGTTGTCGAGGCGGTCCTTGAAGGAGGCCCTTTTGGCGGATCGGATGAGGTGATGGTGTCTGCGGATGGCGTTCTTCTGGGCTGCATAGCTGTCCGGTGTCTGGTCGAGGTGCCATTTCTTCTCGAGCTTTCGGCAGGTTTGCTTGGAGGCCTGGAGGTTGGCGGTGAACCAGCTGGCTTTTCTGTCGATGCATCTGTTGGAGGGTTTCTTGATCGGGGCGAGAGTGTTGGCGCAGTCGTTGTTCCATTGTCTGAGGTTGTGGACGGCGGTGTCGGTGTCTATGGGGTCGGAGGGTGGGCTTCGGGCGAGGGTGGTGTTTAGCTGGTCTTCGGTGACTTTGCTCCAGCTGCGGTGGGGGGTCCGTTGAGTGCGGTGGTGTGTGGTGGGTTTCTGGAAGGTGAAGTGGATGCAGCGATGGTCGGTCCAGTGGAGTTCGGTGGTGTGGCTGAAGGTGACGTGGGAGCTTGCGGAGAAGATGGGGTCGAGCGTGTGACCGGCGGAGTGGGTGGGCGTTGTGACGAGCTGTCTGAGTCCGAGGTTGGTGAGGTTGTCGATCAGGGTGGTGGAGTTGCTGTCGTTGTTGTTTTCGAGGTGGCAGTTCAGGTCTCCGAGGAGGATGTAATCTGTGGAGGCGAGGGCGTGCGTGCTGACGAAGTCGGCGATGGAATCGCTGAACTAAGGCCGTGGTCTGGGGGGTCTGTAGACGAGAGTTCCTCTGAGGGTGGTGTTGGGGTCAGTGTGGATCTGGAAGTGCAGGTGTTCGGCGGTGCTGAGGGTGTCGTCGGTGCTGGTCGAGACCCTGAGGGTGTTCCTGTGGATGATGGCGATTCCTCCTCCTACTCTGTTGGTGCGGTCCCTGCGGATGATCTTGTAGCCGTCCGAGATGGCTATGGCGATGTCGGGTGCCGAGGAGGCGTTCATCCAGGACTCTGTCAGAAAGGCGACGTCCGGGGAGGATGTGTCGAGCAGGTCCCAGAGTTCGACGGCATGTTTGCGTGCGGAGCGGGTGTTGAGTAGTATGCATCTGAGGTGGTTGCGTCCTTTCTCGGTGGGCGGTTTGGCGGCTCGGAGGCTTAACACCCTTCAAAGACACATCCATTCTCAACATTCTTTCTACCCTGAAACCCTCAAATCACTTCAATGATCCCCATCCCTCCAATTTCTTTAAGGAGATGATAATGACACTAGTCCTACTCTGGACTAGGATTATTAATGCCTCCCTACTTCAAGGGGAGCCCTCACCACCGCCACTGCCTGCCTCACACCGGGGGACTTCAGCCCCCAGCAACCAACGTGCCAGGAGGCGCTAACGTGTGTGTTTACCGCGCCCGGAGGCACATAAAGCAGCGTGGGGCTCCCACAGCGTGGGAGCCCTCACCACCGCCACCGCCACTGCCACTGATTGCCTGACACCGGGGGACTTCAGCCACCAGCAACCAACACGCCAGGAGGCGCCAACGTGTGTTTCCCGTGCCCGGAGGCGCATAAAGCAGCGTGGGGCTCCCCCAGCACAGGAGCCCTCACCACCGCCACTGCCACTGCCTGCCTGACACCGGGGGACTTCAGCCCCCAGCAACCAACGGGCCAGGAGGTGCCAACGTGTGTTTACCGTGCCGCGAAGCCCTGGCCAAGGGCGGGCTCGTCTGCGCCTAACCGCGGCCGAACGAGGCCGGGCTGCGCCCACCCTCTTGCCTGGTCACTTTGTATTGGAGGCAACCAACTGGACACAGTAGACCAGATTTTTCCATCTTGGAGTCGAGTCCCTTACAAGCCAAGCCAAAGGAAGCCCAGGACTGTGATAAGCAGTGCGGAGAGCACTTGTTAATTGTATAACAAATTTACCTGTGAACGCTCTAGATTCTGACAGGCACTTGCGGGGGTCAGTACTGGTCAGCATTCATTGATCATGGGCAAGAGAAAAGCAACAAGCTCTGACCAATTGTCTAATAATAAAAGGAACACTATTGACTCTTACCTAGCTAAAGCGGTGGGGGCAATTACCCAGGAGATTGATAAGGCGGAGAGGAGATTACCTATGGGCTTTTCCGGCCCCCCAGTGCCTGAACTTTTGCAGGTTGAGTCAGCAGAAGCAACTAACATGAGCCCTCTGGCTAGTATGTCGGATAGCACACAGGCTGCCGCCACAGGGATGGTGGCGCATAAGAGAGGCGAGCCACGTACAAGTGTTTAATCTTCTGGCACCGTGGGTGAGGGTCAAGGGGTTTCCCCAGTCACCGATAACGAGGGCACGGAGGAAAGGGTGTCACCAGCACCTAGGAGATTACAAAAAGCAAAAAAAAAGAACGAGCCTACAAGGAGAGTGGAGGCACCAAAACCCCCGTTTAGCCCGACAGATTTGGAGGTCTTGTGGAACACGTTGAGGGGATCAATCACAAACTAGATCACCGACCTGTTCTCTAAGCTCTAGGACAAATTGGAAAAAGGGTTATCAGATTCCAGAGAGACACTTGGGAAATTGGAGAATATGTTGAAAACCATATCCAATGTTCCACCGCGGATTAAGGCCCACTCACAGGCAGCGTGCCCCAGTCTGCGAGGGCAACACGAGCCAGGAAACCACTGACCAAACTCTGACAGGTCACTGTGGACTGGGCCCCGGAGTGAACTGGAGGTCCGGGAGAAAGAGACTGTTATTAGATTTAATTCTCAAAACACGGGGTGTGGAGGGAGGAGGTAGGGGTGTTAGGGACCTACATTCCCCATCGCGTGAGCATGAGAAAGGGGGGGCAAGTCCTAAGAACATTTACAGATCAGGTCTGCCAGTGATTGATCTGCCCCTGCCTTGTTGCCCCTATACCGTAGTTCTGGTGGGGGTGCCAAGTTTGGGAGTGGTTAAAGAGGAAGCAACTGAAAATCTTATCAACAAAGTGTCTCATTGGCTAGGGAAATATAGCAGATTTAACACATGGGACCATTCTCATATCCTGATGGCAAGAAGGGTCTCTTGGATTGGAAAATCCAGGAAATCCTTCAAGGGCGATGTAGTGATCATCACCTTTAGATTTCTAGAACTAGCACACAACATATTAAGACACTCAGCAGAGTTCCCTTTTTATGCTTCAGACATTAAACCCCTCCCACTAGGTTTTTTTTACAGGCCAGGTTCTATTGCCCCAGCAACTAATAATGCTATGGATTTGGAGGGGGGCTTATCCACGGGGGAGGGAAGGGAGCTGTTTTCGAACACTTATGCCCCTTTCTCGGATCTTAACGACTTGGATTGACAGGGGGCGGGCATCAAATACAGCTTAGTACAGGCAACAGTGACTGACCCTCAAATGCAGACCGTTATGCCTATGGGGGATCGGCAGAAAGAGATTGTAGACCTTCCCACAAATTATTCCAACCAGAATGACTGGATAGGACAGCAAGGCGATAAAACAATATCTGCCTTTTTGCCCAGTATCCAGGGAGGGAGTGAGGTTAATCTGATCTCCTGGAATGTGGCAGGGCTGGCCTCATGATTTGAGGATGACAGATGGATTCAAATCAAAACCTCGTACAAGATCATATGCCTACAGGAGACCTGGGAGGTGGAAAATACATTTTTCTTGGAGGGCTATAAATCGTTCTACCTCCCGGCAGTAGGGTGGAGATACGGGCGAGCCAAGGGTGGTTTAATTATATTTATTGTCTTTGATATTTGTGGGTCAGTGAAACAACTGAACTGGAACTCTACAGTGGCGCAAGGTTTAAAGTTGGTAATCGGAAGAACTAAACGTCTCACATTAATTAACTTTCATAATGCCAAAAATAGGAATCGGGTTTCATCAAGTTTGAAGGAGCTAGCCAGACTCATAGATCAACTGCAGGGGGACGATTTATCACTGGGTAATCTTATTTTGTTAGGTGATTTTAATTGTGATTTATGCTCAGACATTGGACAAAACACCAGGGATATTTCCTCATGCAGGATAGCAGAAGAATGGCACATGGAGCACTCTGCAGAGGGCCAGGAATTAAATGCTCTTTTAAACACCTATGACCTAACGTTTGCTCTACAAAATGCAGTAATGCCACCCAATAGTCTTTATCCTCCTACCTATAAAGGAAGGGGTTGTGCTACCACCATCGATTTTATCTTTGTGTCTTCAGCATTGGTATATATCATATCATTCTTCAGGACTATAGAAAGCCCCTTCAGAGATCATAACCCTCTTACTTTGGGGATCTGTGCGCAGGGGCCGAAATTAGATCAAAGTAGTAGGATGGGAGGGACTTTAAAGCCAACTGACCATGGCAGGCGCCTGCGGTGGTCACAGGTGGATAGCAACGATTTTTATTTATCCCTTTTTAAAAAGAGGCAAGAGGAGATTCTGAAATGCCTGGATATCTCACCTTCATAGGAAGATGCACTCAGATCCTTTGACACCATAGCAAAGTTAGTGAGAGCCCTCTTAACTGTTCCAGTAGTCACTGCCCATTCGGATAGCCCAAGGTGGTTCGACAGGGAGTGTTCTCAAGCACTGAGAAAACTTAAAGTGGCTCTGAAAGAGACTCCCCGTAACAGATCTAGGGTAGCTAGTTATCGTATCAACTATAAAAAAGCACTAAAGGAAAGGAGGTCTACCTTACAAAAACAGGCTTGGGATGAACTTTAAAAGATAGTTCTTTATTTTGGAGAGTCCTTAATAGACCCTGTTTCTCTGAACCCGATAAACCCACTATATGTTGCCACATTACACAAGACCAATGGAAGAATCATTTCCAGGCAGTTTACAATTATTGGGAGGGTGAGCACTGTAATAATGCCTTGGAGCTCCTCCCATGTGATTCTCATATTAACTTTCAGCTAGACGAGGTAATAACAGGTATAGAGGGACTGGCCAATAACAAGGCTCTAGAAGTAATATTGAGGTATGGGCTCCAATTTTAACCAGGGTTTTGAATGCAGCAGTGTCAATTGCTACTGACCCATTTCGCTGATAGACTCGACCATCAAGGTTATGGGTCGGGTCATACTAAATAGGTTAGTGGAGTGGGCAGACAAAAATCAAATCATCTCGGAGGTCCAATATGGCTTCCGAGCAGTCAAATCAAACCTCTATCTAGTGATAGCTAAATATACAATCGCCAAGCAGGGATCCATTTATCTAGGCTTCACGGATAACACTGCAGCGTTTCATAGGGTGAATCGCAGTAAATTATGGTCCCTGCTATATGAATTAGGAGTAGAGCGTTCAATAATAAATGCCCTGATGTCTTTATATGCTCATACCTCAGCTGCAGTACATTTTACACAAGATGGGGATCTCACCGATAGTTTTAAATGCTTTAGATGGGTGCATGAAGGCTGTATTCTAGCCCCTTTTTTATTCACGCTGTATATTAATGGGCTGGAATCTGCCTTCATATCCCTGCAGGCCGACACCCCAAGAATTGGCACTAGACCAGTGCCAGTACTGCTGTATGCAGATGACGCGGAGCTTATAGCACGCACCCCAAGAGCATTGCAAATCTTAATTGACGGGTTTGTCTCCTTTATGAAGGGGCTGGATTTGTCTCCCAATTTCGCCAAGTCATTTGTGAAGGAAGTGGGCTGTCGAGGGAAGAGTACAACATCTTATAAGGCAGGCTCTTCTAATATATCCAAAGTTCCAGTTTTTAAATATATCAGGGTTTTATTTGACACCAAATTAAACTGGAATACTCTGAAAGAAGAGAAGGTGACGGACACGAAGTAAGCAATGGGAGCTATAGCAAGCTTCGCACACAGATTAGGTACATAGTCGCCTGGGGCAATTTTAAAATTATATCAATCAATTTGTATTTCTAAGGCTGTGTATGGGAGTGAGATCTGGGGGTACAAGGCAGTGGCCGAACTACAGATGATGCACAGTAAATATCTGAGACGGCTGTTAAAAGTCCCTCAGGGTGCCCCCGCCTACTGAGTCCATGAAGAACTCGGGGTGAGGTATGTGTCTGCTCTAGTCGCGGTTAAGCCTCTACTTTGCTGGGTGAATATTTGGTCCAATGAGGAGGCCTCCTTTAACCAAGCAGTAATTTTGGATTGCCTCTCATTGGATCATGCCCTCAAAATACCCTGGCTAATATATATAAAAAAACACTATGTAGCCTAGGAAGATCAGACATTTTTACAAACTATAGAACAGTGAAGAAAGAGGGCAAAAAACGAATAAATTATCTATTCTCCAAGAAGGCTAGCACAGAGCGAGAAGGTAAGGAATTGATCCAGCCGAGAGTTAAAGCACATGTCCTAGTCAAATCAGTACTGGGAATAGAACACTACCTCACTATTTTAACTAGCGCCTATGATCGTTTTTTAATTACCCATTTTAGATTTAACATGCTTCATTTAGTGGCATTCCCTATCGGTTTCGTAGTACGAACCGACGATAGAGGGCCCTGTGGCTGCGAGAATAGGTCTCCACAGGATATTTTACATTTTGTCTTTTCATGTAGATATTTTACGTATCCCCGGTGACTTTATCTTAAACCATATTTAAGAGACATGGGTTTTAGACAGGCTTGAATTGCACTTTTGCACATGCAACTTCTGCAGAACGAACGCACTTTATTCGTGGTTACACACTTTTTAAGAGCAATAGTGAGATCTAGGAAAACTAGAAATGATCAAGATTGAGAGGTGTAATTAAGAATAGCAACATTTGGACATAGGCGCTCAGGGTAACCAGTTGGCTCTTATAGTCATGTATACTTTTTGTGGCCTTGGAAGAGGAGAGTATATTGTGATGTCATTTTAGAGTTGTGATAAGACGAATTATGACTGCTTAAAGTCTGGCCTGGTTTTGCCTATTCTCAAAATACCCACACCTGACCCAGAGGATCTGAATAACATCCAACCAATCACAAACATCCCTACTCCGGCAAAACTCCTTGAGAAATGTGTTCATGTACAATAGTGTACCACATTGAGGAATTCCAACTTCTTGATCAATTTCAATCAGGCTTCCATCAGGGCCACAGCACTGAAACAGCCATCACTCATATAGTCGACGACGCTCTTTCATTGCTTGACCGGAATGAATCCTGCCTATTAATCCTACTCGACCTCTCATCAGCTTTTGACACTGTCAAGCATGACAATCTCCTCAGCCTTCTGGAACGTAGGATGGGGCTCTACGGCTCAGTACTAAAATGGTTTGCCTCTTTTCTCCATAACAGAACTTAGAGAGTGAAATCCAATCAAACCCTCTTCAATCCCAGTCCTTGCACTCTGGGGGTTCCCCAAGGATCCTATCTCTCACCCACACTTTTCAACCTATTCATGGAACCTTTTATGGAAATCCTCAAAGCATATAACATCCAGTATCACACGTATGCGGATGACACCCAGTTGTACATGAAAATCTCTTCTCCGGATGATATCAAGTCACTCAACGGTACAATGCACAAAACCCAAAACTGGTTAGCCTACAACCATCTCAAACTGAACGCCCTCAAAATGGAATTCCTCCTTATTTCACTGCCCAAGCAAGCCCTCATCGTGGAGAAATATATGAAAAGTTTCTCCGCTCTCAACTGCACACCACACATCATAGACTCTACAAGATCCTTGGGAATTGTGCTGGATAAGAACTTGAACATGCAGGATCACATCAGCGTATCTACCAAAGGAGCGAACTTCCAATTGAGCATCCTAAGGAAATTAAAACCCTTCCTTCCCTCTGATGACTTCAAGTCCGCTGTGCAAGCATTAGTCGTCTCACGGCTGGAATATGGCAGTGCAACCCTCTACGGTCTACCAAGGTACAGACTGGCCCCTCTCAAAGCTTTACTGAATGCGGCTGCGAGACTCATCACAGGCTCCAAGAAATACAACCACATTTCCCCGGATTTGAAATCTCTAAATTGGCTACCTTTTGAAGCAAGGATTCAACTAAAACTTGCCTGCATGACCCACAGAGCACTTCATTTCAACACTCCTCTGTACCTTGCAAATAAGCTAGAACTCTCCGGCGGTGCCCGTTCCTCCAGGAGCTCCAGTACCTTGTTGCTTGAACCAAAGAAATTTAAAAAAAACTAAAATTTACAATCGATCCTATTTAGGTATTGCCCTGAGAATCTGGAACTCCCTACCTACGGAAACTAGACTGATTCCATCAACAGTGTCCTTCAAAAAGGAAGTGAAAGCTTTACTGAGTTAGAAGTTTAGTGGCTGGTCCCCCATGACCAACGGCCTGTTACTCCTCATCTAGTGTAACGTTGACGCTTCTTGCCTTACTCTTCTCACATGTTCTCCCTTCCTTGTCTTGCTCCTCTGCTCACTTATGATATGTTGCAATGTTATGATTCTGATGCCCTCCATTATTACTTCATTATGTACCTGTTGTTACTTTTCTTGTATATTGCGCCTGTTTTGCCACAATTGTCTCCGCTATGTTTGTCGCAACTCGTCTGTAAAGCACTCTGATACCCTCTAGGGCAGAGGTCTTCAAATTTTTTTGCTCTGAGCCCCCCTAAGCAAAATGTTTTGAAGCTGGGCCCCCCTCCAAAACTATATGGCAAGCATTTGGGGAGGGGGAGGGATGATCACAGGGGGCGGGGATCATTTCATCATTTCAGGATTGCTTTTCTGTAGCTCGTAATCCACACTGAATGTGGGACTTATAAAAAGGCAACAGCATCAAACAAGAATAGAATTGACCCAAAACACTACTGCCCATAATTGGGGTACTGTGGGCCTCAATGCACTCCATCTGCCGCAGTAATGATGGATGTAACCCTTAGAAGCAGTCTAGCTCCTCTTCTTTCACTCCTTCCCCACAATGTCTGCCCATCACTTCAATCTTGCAACAAGCCCGGTCTCTTTCTGAAAGAAAATGAGCTGCTGCATGCTGTCCACCTTTTTTGCGCCAAGGACACCATCTGTCCTACTGCTAGCAAGGAAAATGAGCCCCCATGCACCCTTTTTATTGGAAAACATTCAAATTTGTGATGCAGTGGACCCCTGGGCAGACGTGTCACTGCACCTGTTTCACTAATGATAGGTACAGACGTTTGTTAACAACATAGGCTCTCATCTCACACCATCCCTCTCAATCCCATCTCTCATCATCCCTCTCCCGCCCATCTCTCTGCATCCCTCTCATCTCTCTGATGTCCAAATCAAGGTGTCTCCTCTGCACTAATTTTTCCTCTCCCTTAGGTCATTGCTCCAAGGTTTCAAAGAAACACTGGCACGTATGCCCTGGCTCTCTAATGCAAATGCTGCACCAATAATACCTACGGCTTCAGGTTGTCCACTCTGCCCACTCAACAGGGCCATTACTACTAGGCCAGATGCCCAAATAGGCTTTCTGCCACTTTGTGTAAAAAACAGCAACAAAAAAGCACATTTACCCCTCCCTCCTCTCCTGTTGCTAGGGCCCTGTTCTGTGCGCAACAATAGTGACTTGAGCCCCAATGCTATTAAGCAAAATGCACCCCGTGTTCTTTTTAATAGTAAGACTGCCATAACTGGGTTCCAGTACCCACTCACAGAGGGTGGGAGGGGGGTCCTGTGCTGTGAAACAGATAGAGAACTAAAGAAGAAGCATGCCTTCCCACCAAGGTGAGTACTACCTGAAAGAAATGGAAATGTGTGCAGTGGTTAATCACCAAATATAAAGGCTGCTTTGGAGTCAGTGTAGCTTTTTTATTAAAGGAGTCAATGGTGACAAACATTTATTCTTTTTGAGAGGTAATATATGTGTCCATTAAAAGGAGTGCACATTTTGTAATGGACACATATAAATATATTTAAATTAGATATAGTTTGAATGCTTATCACTGAAATGTGTTTTTTTAAAGCGCTTGTTTTTCCTTAAACAGTATTTTGCAGCAGCCTGTTTTATACAGTGTGATACAATTTTAAAATAATGGCATTTATAGTGCTTTCTGTCACAGACTGGGACCTTGTAGCACTATAAACAAATCACTATTCCTCATTGCACCAATCAGGATGTAATTCTGTGATTCTCAGTCTGGTCACACATGAAGCTATCTGCAGTGATCACATTAGCCAACTGAGGTTTCATAAGGTAAAATAGCAGTTTCCCCCTTGATTAGTTTAACTTGCATTTATTTTTTATTTGAGGTGTGTTCATGTTTTTATATGCAGTTAACCAAAGGTTAACAAAAAACAATTAAATACAGAATTTTTAGCCATGTCTTGCACCAGGGGCGCAACTAGACTCTGAGTTCGGGGGGTGGGGGGGGGGGTTAATACTTTGATCAATGGTGGCATAACCATTATTAGAACTTGGGTTACAATGACTAGTTGAAGCTCTCTTTACTGTAGTGGGATGCTACATAATCTGGACAGCACTATAACGCACAGATTGTTGAAGCTGTATTTAGTAGTACTACATGGTAACCATGAATTCTAGCGTCCAGTGTGTATTCATGCTTTTGATATGCTTGGCAAATACCACAGCCGCATGAAAGCAACGAATATTTGGAAAGATGTTGGTGCTAACAGCACATAATAAAGTACAGAAACTGAGCATAAAGTATGATTATCCATGATGCATCTCCAGCACAAAGCTTAGAATTATCCAACAGTACCAGCTGCTACAGCTGTCTGGACATTTGTTATCCCTGGTAGAGTCTTTGGCATTGCTGTTTTTCGGGTTCAAGGCAGTTGCTGGATCAGAAAACTAAACATGGCTCTGAAAGTCCTGCACTGATCAATCAAAAGGAGGTCTGAGAAGCCTAAGGTGCGTCAAATGATCAACCATGTATTGCCATTCATGGTTAAAGGGCATGAAATGTCAGGTCCATTTTGGAACTTTAATTGTTTGAAGTCCATGACAGCACAGGACCAACACCCAAGCATGCATCGCATATATGTACATTCGTAGAAGGGGAATAAGAAATAGTAGTGATTTCTAAAAATAGTAACAAGTCTGTTGAATTTCAACCCAATGTGTTCTCCCTCTCTCTCTTTCCCTCTCAGTAACTTTCTTGTGGTCTTGCATTTCCTCTAGATTTTTGATACTCTCCTGGATTGCTCTTTCTTGGAATGTTTTCAGTCTTTCTCGCTCTCTTTCTCATTCTATTGTTCTCTTTCACCCCCTCATCCTTCTGAGTTCCTCCTCTGCTCATCATCCTGCAACCACATAGCACTTCCTCGCCCTTTTCAATCCCCACTTACCATAGGCCTATTCTGCCTTATTTCTTCAGCTCCACCAAAGAGTCTTTCCTTCTCCAACTCTTCTCATCCCATCACTATCAACATCGTTAGCAACTTCTTGACTTTTCCTTCCTCCACCACAGTCCCTCTTACTTTTCTCCACCACGCTTCCCCATTGCAAAATTATTTTGCTCTCTTCATCAAATTCTCCCTCAGACCTCCACCACATTGGCCTAGTGGGCCTTCAACAAGAAATCCTAGGAGAAGTTTTCTCCAAAGTGAGCTGCAAGTGATATTTGCATAGAACAGACGTCTCACAAAGGTAGAATTTTGGACAGACCAACTTGAGTGGATGCATGTTGCCAGATGGTCACCATGCACCCAGCCAGCAGTTGGGTCTAAAATCAAAGGTAGTAGTACAGCCACAATATTATGTGGTACATTACCCCACTCCACCTTCCAAACATGAAATGTTACTTCAAAGGCAGTCGCAGCATTGCACCTTCCAATAGACCCACTAATCAGGCAGAGTATAAGTACCATTTAGGCATGTTTTTTGCCCACTCAAAACATATACATCATTGGCAGTAGCAATAGACGCTTACGACAAAGACAGCACAGGTACAGCATGGGCAGCAGAAAGAGGAACCTAGGGCCTCCGCTGACACCAACAGTGTATGAAGACTGGTGAGAGGGACAGGGTTATGCCATGAGGATCATCCCTGCATTAAAGTCTGTGTTTGAAGATAGGGTTAGTGCACAAGTCTGCTTCGAGGTCCCCAGCAATATATGCCGAATGGGAGAGTATGGGTGGATGCCAGCTCAGAGTGTTGGGTCAGTGGTCTCCTGCTGATGCCTCTGTCATCTCCCAGAACTCCTCTGTCTTCCCTCAGTGCTGAACTGCATACCACCCAACCCATTAAAAAAAAAATCGGGACACTAGGAGACCATCAGCCGCCTGGGAGGTGTGATGGTAAATCCCATCACAGGAAAACAAAAGAAGGCTGTAAGATGGCAGATAGTCAAGCTGGTAAAGGCAGTCAGGGTGTGAAGGTTGCGAGGCCCAGAGAAAGCAACAAGGTAGGAGCTAAAACACCCAGCCCAAAGCAGATGGTAAATACTCTACAATCAGCACAGACTTCTCACTGTGTGTTGGGAGTGGAACAGAGGCCAGAATATGTAAAAGGCCAGGATGTCACGATAGTCCCACATGCACCATGAAGGCCAGGGTACAAACTTCAGCAAAATCCATGGAACCCTTCTTTGTCATTTAACAAATATATAATGTTGTGTTCTACGTAGTGATTGCTACAGCAGATTTTGCAAAAAGTAGAAAAGTACTTTGTGGAATGTTTGAGTTAATCTCAACCAGTGGTAATTATTCAGGACCCCATTCCAGTGCATGATTGTTTTGCCCACCATACCACCCCAGACAGAAACGAGCAAATTAGCCTTGACCCTGCTTCAGTAGGAATAGTCCAGCTGAGACTGAGAGCCAGAGCCCTCAGAACAAGAGCACAAGCAGCCCTAAACCTGTTTTAGCCCATTTGCCCTGGTCAGTCGGGTGATTGAGTCCTATGATGGAGTGAGCACAGGACCCAAGTCTAGGCTCTTACAGCGTGGCGCTGAAGAAAGCACAAAAAGCAATGGGTGAAAAGCTTGAATTACTCTCTACCATTGGTAACTGCTTGAGGCTGCAATCCAGTCCATCATGTTTTGCTCGCCATGCCATCTCTGACAGGAACCAGCCATGCTCCAATTTTTGCATCACTGTGAATACCATGTTCTAACTTTAACTCAGTGTTATCCACTTTATCAGCCTGTGAAAGGTGAAAGGTTGGACAGCCCTGCTTGAATTCCTAATCTCTTCAGGTTGCTCATAGATATCTGTAGATGGCACAAAAATGGCAGATATACCTGCCTACATACACCCAGCTATATATAATGAGCAGTAAGCAGGTTTATATATGGAAGGTTCATTTTTTTATTTGATGTCAAAGCGCAATCTTTCTTTTGTGCATTTTACTTCTAATAGTGCTGCACAATATCACTGGCTTAACAGCACCAAGAAATAAATACAACTCTATTAAGATGTACGTTATAATTCAATACACTGGTCTAAATGTTTGGACTTTTCTGTGGAAAGCAAAATTCTTTTGGCATAGCACAGCCTTTTAACCGCCATGTGATGGGTATTTCTTGTGGCTTACATGTTGAAGTGGAAGTGTTGCTGGATACTCCTGCTATACTTGTTGATGGGTGTGCGGTGTGATAATGACATTTTTGACCCCGGCCGATTTCCACCAATCTACACTAAACATGGTAGGCCATTGTTTTTTGTTATGGCATTGAAACAATCATGTATATAATATGAGACAGGAAGGCAGCAGCGTTTTTGGAAAGTAATAAAAACACCTAGTGGCTTGGTCTGGACTCTAAACCATCATTGATGTAGATGTAACTGACGGTCAAGCCAGTAGCCTCAGCCCTGCCAGCCCATGCCACAGAACTTGACGGTGGGGGGTCTAAAGCCCTCTCAGCCCAATGGTCGGTGAGCGCCTGTCTTGGACCCCGAATTCACACTCACTGACCCTGCTCCATGTCACTCAGAATGACTGTCCTGGCCCGTTTTTATGGGCTTTAACTAATGCATGTAAATGAAGACAACCTAGAAGGGCGCCTTTTGCGCTTCCAAGCTGTCTTCATTTACATGTAATTGTAGACCCATTTGCGCCCTGCTGGGAACACTTCCACGTCCCCCCAGCGGGGCGTTCCCCACAGTTTGAAGACCTCTACTCTAGGGTCATGTTCGCGGTATACAACACTTTTTAAATAAATAACTATTATACAACCCTTCAATAATTAGCCCTGGGCCTTGGGGTAGCAGAGGGTAGCAGAGGAGGGATTACCTATATATGGAAGGTTGTTTCAGAACTTTAAGGTGATGTCCATGAATAATTGTGAAGATTTGTTTCTTTGAATAATGGTCTTTCTAGTGAAAGAGTTTAAGGGCTCCTTAGAGAGCGAATGCCCCCAGGTGTCATTAGTTTTTCTGCGAGAAACTTTGGGACCCACAAATTTAGGAGTTTGTCATAATATATGATCAGAGCGAGTAGGTCTGGACACCAGTAATACTGCCTTAAGCCTTAACAGTTTCATGTAGCGCTTAATATCTTGATAAATAAGGGGGCCTTTATATTTAACAATAGTTATAGAATTAATAGTCACCAAAAGCTCAACAGTGAACAGCAAATCGTAACAGATCTGGAAACAGAAGCATAAAAGCAAATACATAAAAAATGGTGTAGCGAACTAGAACTGAACTACGACTGGGAATTGCCATTTGAATATGACTTTGGCAGTCGTTAGGTTCTCAGGATTAGTCTGTAGAACTACAAATCTACTGCCGTAGGGCTAGGGGTTCTGGATTTGATACGGTTTGAAAAGGTGCATTTTCATGTGCTTTTGTAACAAATGTAATGAGGGTATTGTTCCTATGTAAGCTGATGCTCCAGAAAAGAGATGCTGCCCATAAAAATGGCTGTTGCTATGCATGTGTTGCCCTGAATTCTGAGTTTTTCTTCTGAACCCACATTTGTTACAAAAAAGAGTGAATTCATGGATCTGTATGCTATGCATCCCAACTTGAAATTGTCACTTCAAGTGGACATCAATGTAATCTAATAAGGGTGATGTGATCATATTTCTGATAGAAGATATACATTTACCTGTTGCATAGAGGGTGGCTTTGAGGAGATTTAGAGGATAGAGTGGCAGTACTGCCAGAATGTAGGTGATAGGACGGAGGCAAGAGCTGCAGTCTTAAGATACCGGTTGGCAGGATCTTTTTAAGAGCCAGTAAATAAACGTTAGCCGCATCAATGATTTTATTTATTTATTTGGGGAGAGAGAAGGTGAGAATCGAGGAGTTTCTAATTTCTTCAGGAGAATCAGATCGATTTTCTTATGTTTTGTGGAAAATTAGCTCAGTCTTTAGAGGGCTGAGTTTGAGGAAAAACTCTGCCACTCTTGATTGTATGTTTAAGAGTACAGGGCATATATTAAGGAAGTCTTTTATTGAAGAGTATTTGAGATAGATTTGCATGTTCTCCGTTTACTGATACATGGTGACACCTATTCCTTTCCAGAGTTTGCTTAGGGTTTCCATATACAGTTTGAAAAGTGTGAGGGCTAAGATGTGGATGGTTAACTGTTAGGTGAACCTGGTTAACTGACTGATAAATCTGGTTAATTGCAACTACTTGTGGCACTACTTTAATTGGCGGAATTATGGGGAAGAGGAAAGCCCGGAGTAGCACGCAGGTCACACCAAACAGCAACAAGCATTGGCATAGCCAATAGATCTCACCTTTGGGACCTTATAAGTGTTTTGCCAGAGCTATTGTCTTTGTTAATGCGTTTAAGCTATGTTGAGTATGAGTTATGTTGATGCTAAAGCAATAAATGGCCAATGCAAACCACTGAACGAATATACTGGCATAGTTAATTTTCCAGCCTTGGATAAGGTGGTCCGAAATGACCGGTGAGGTCATCAGTAGTGGTTTGGCATAGTCATGGGGGAAGACATTTTATTCTTATTTTCCAAAAACCCGAGGGAGAAACAGCATTGTAAATAATAGGCAAAAATAGCTGGCAACAAAAACTTTATGCAATTCCTAAGACGTATTTTCTTTACTGCAAATAAACCTGCTACCCAACTGACAAGCACATACATACATTGGTCAGCAAAACAAACATTTACAGAGTTCTTGAGTGAGATGTATGTAGTGGCAAGCCCTGAAAAAATGGTTATGTGATGTAAGGCATGAATAAGTTGCCTGTACGATGGAGTGGCCCAGACAGGTAAGCAAGGATGGGGAAGTGGGGTTTGGTATGGGCAAGCAACAAGGACTGGGATGAGTGGGGACAGGGTGAAGCAACTTGGAGAAGTGGTGGGTGGGTGAGGAAAGAAGCACCACGCACAAAGGGTAGTGAGGGAGGGAGAAGAAATAGTATCTTAATCACAGCGCCAGTGGCAGATAGGCACTAATTAAGCTGAATCAATCTGTGCTTGGTCCATGCTCCACAGAAAGGAAAGTAAGTGACGCTTGGCATATGCTGGCCAATTAGGAGGCAGGAAATAAAGTGGTAATGAAGCCAACAATCAATAAGCAGTGGGTTGGCTCCAATCCCTTTTTGTAAACAAGCATGCGGGGTTGCAGGCTCGACCTAAAAAGGAGGTGAGGATGTCAGAAGTAGATGAAATGTGATCCACAGGATAGGAGGGATTAGGACTACAGCGATGCATGGAGGCAACAGAGACCAAAGACATAGCTTACCCCAGGAGGTATTGGTACATCGCAAAAGGAATTTGGGAGTACACAATGGTAACTTTTGTGTTCAGGACCATCTTCTGACGTCCATCCTGTGCCTTAAGCTTACCCTTCAAGGTTGGCAAAATCTATCAATGCAATTCCACGTATGCACTTCCCTCAAGCCATTAAAAGGTACTCAGGAAATTCGTTTGAAGCATTCTAATAAACCCTTCTAATATAGCCATCAAATTAAGGGTGATTTATAACCTGTGAAATAAACTGTTTGAGGCTTTTCTGATTTTTGGTGCATTTTTTAAATAAATAACTTAATTTAGAAATGTGTTAAATGCAGATTTGTTTTGCACTAATTGCACAGACGATCAAGCAACCCTCCTGCCACCACAGATATGTTTTTAGCTGTCTCTAAATGAAGCGGTTTGAAAGACGAGAGCCTGAGGTGCACATTAACAGACTTTTCAAAGCATGCCAACAGACTCTTAGGACATAGGTGTAGTGTCAAACAAAATAATTTACCTTCATCTGCCCCGCTGAAAACGGAGTCATGGAAATGGCACGCCCATTCTGCATTGTTACAACGCTACTTCAGTTTGTGATGGCGAAGATAGACATGCCTGTGCAGCTTCCTTCCAAACCTTGCCTGTGGCAAAGCGGAATGATGGTGCAGTTTGTGCTTAGTCTCAGACATGCTGCACCACAAGCGGCACAGCAGGCACACCAAAAAGATTGTTAAGCCCGTTTTGTGTCATTATTCGGTACCAAGGCTCCATCGTGTTGGAAAAGCACATGCTGTAAATGCGGTGGATTTACTATATAAAAATGGTGCACAGCAGAGGTCTACACTAGCAGCCATCATGATGGGTATTAGTCAACAAATGGCTGCTCTGCTGCATGCAAGTGCCTGGACATGTACTGCACAGACCACATTACCAGATAAAGCTGGGGAGCAGGGGGTGCCGCACTCAGTCAGTCACAGCCCTGTATACCTCGCCCAGGCACAAAAGCCAAGATTAGTAAGTAGACCCTTCACTACTGTGAGAACTATGCTAGGTACAGGAACTTTTTTTAGTGTCTCCATTGCAACCCTCGGTACTACAATACCCAATCCACCTCTTGCAAGCACACAAACTATCTATACTCCTTAAAAAAAAATGTGTATATAAATCACACAATATATAATGGTATTTGCACTGTTCAGCACCCTCGGATCTCTGCAATGCAGATGCGGCGAGGAGAACAAGAATTCAAGTGTGTTAAGAGCCATATATTTACAAGTAACTTTTCACCCTTTTCCGTGGAGCGGTCACACATAGTTTGAAAACCCTGAAGGACAGTGACGCCTGCGTACGTCTACTTAGGAATGACACAGCCCCCAACAGTTGCCATACACTTAGCTCTAAACACGGTGGGCTTTATAATAACAAGCACTTTGGAATTCTCGAGAATGAAGAGAGCCTCGGAGCAGCTCCTGTTATTGTCAGAACACGCCAGGAAGACCAACAGGAAGCAGAGAAACCCAGAATGGTCATGACCGGATAAGCACGGCAGTGGGTAGGAGTCACCCCAAAACACACACGAGAGCGAGGCTCCTTCTGTTAAACTTATTTTTTAGAAGTGCTGATGCCCAGGGCAGGCAGAGAGAGAGAAATGCGTGCTAGCAGCATGTGAAACGAGAACAAGAGCCAAGACTATGCACCTAGACCGGGAGTTGTGTGCGCGCGCAAAAAGGAAATAAAAAAAAACACACGAGTGGTGCGCGCGAAAGTGAAAGTGATCACGTCAAGCATTTGAGGCTTCCGCCATGTACAAGCGAAGTGAATTACTTCAGGTGAATTTGGGATAGAAACGAACGATTTAAACTGGTGCCAGTTGTGCTCAAGAAGTGGGAGAACCGCAAGATCCATGCTGTGCCATATAGTTATAAATGAAATGAAGTAATAGAATAATTCGGCATTGTAACGAGTGACCCGAAGTGTTCGCGGTGTCTGCCTGGTTAAAAATAAGGATGCAATGCCAATTGTGTTCAGGAGTGCATAACACACTTCACTTAATGATGTGATCGGGGCATACGATAGGAAGTCTGTGCAAGTGAATCGTGAAGTCCATGCTGTGCCATTTTGTTTAAAACAGTTCTGCTTCTCAAAGGTGACCAGGAATGTTTACAGGACTAGATTAAAAAGCAAGCGGTATTAGGATAAGTGCGATTGTCGACGAGGTGATTATTTACAGAATAGTGAGACTCGAAGAGTCAGTTATTAGTATGCCTGTGATAACAATTTACGACGAAGTGACTGTTTACAACAAGTGTGGAAATACAGCGGCCGGCCGCGCGGCCGCAAAAGTGATCGCGGGGAGGGGGAGGGAATTGAAAGTGATCGCGGGGAGGGGGAGGGAATTGAAAGTGATCGCGGGGAGGGGGAAAAAGTGACGCGGCCATGAAAGTGGCCAGGAGCACCAGCAGCCAGCGGGAGGACCTGGACGCGCTCGGTGGTGGCGGCGGGGGAGGGGCATGCGTTGAGGCATGGGAGAGCAAGACGAATGCCAGATGGCGGCTGCGCGCGTGCACGTGCACGTAACCGCACGCTGGTGGCCGGAAAAAGCCTCTTTGGGAGCACTTTCAAAAGCCCCTTACTAAATGTCTCGCAGAGCAGCGCATGTGCAGGCTCAGCGAGACCTAAAAAGGCTGCCCAACATTCTGCATGGAACTGCACGATAGATGATATTGATAATGTCGTCAAATAAGTGGAAACCATTCTTAATAAAGGGAAGAAGCCAGATTGCCCCAACACCAGGCCAGAAATAGCTTGCATATTCAAACAAGCATTGGCATAGCCAATAGGTCTCGCCTTTGGGACCTTATAAGTATTTAATTATGCAGCACAAGATCCTTAGTGCAACATCAACTGTTGCATGGCTAAACACTTATAATGTCCCAAAGGCGAGACCTATTGGCTATGCCAATGCTTGTTGGATGTTGGTGGCCCCACGATGACACTAAAGTTGGTGTCCTCTACGTCTTTCAACTTGTTCCAAGATAACTACATGTCGCGATATTGCGCTAAGTAACTTGAGGTTCTTTACTTTTAGACTTGGAAAAACAGGTGTGAGTCATTCTCTCCAGGCACGAGCTGCTAAGGAAGGAGGAGGGGTCAGTGAACAGGTAGAACAGGATGAAGGGAGGGCGGTCGCTGAAAGCAGAGACACCGGAGAAAAAGCTGAGGGAAAGTAGACAGCATATGTTCCACACAGAGAACAGGCAAGAGTGGAATTAAAATAGGTGAAACACTACGGGAGAGAAGGGCTAGAGAGGCGGAGAAGTTAACAATTCTGAAATAGAGAGACAGAAAGAATCAAGGGAAAGGAGAGGAGAAATAGAAGAAAGATAGAAAAGAAAGTGATAAGAAGGAATAGATGAAAAGAAGAGCGTGACGGAAAGACAAGTGCCTAAAAAACGGAACGGGACCCTAAAGACGAAGGAAAAAGAAGAGTCGGAAAAAAGGGACTGGAGAGAAGCTAGAAGGGCAAGAGAGAAACGAGAAAGAGAAGCTGAAAAAAGAGAGACAGGAAGAAGAGAGAGACAGAGAGAACTGAAGACTGACATCGGAAACACAGAGAGGGAAATGGTGATGTAAGAAAGGTGAACATAATCGTAATTAAAGTGAGAAAAGAAAATTAAAAAGGAAGAAAAAAGAAAAGTAAGGGAGGGAACGAGACACATGGAACTTAGTAAAGTAATGGCAAAGGAATAAAGGGAACGAGAGAAGAGAGGGCAGCAAAAAGTGAGCGGCAGAGAGAAGCAGGAGGGGAGAGACAGAGAAGAAGGGCTGATACAAGATAGACTAGGACATAGGAGAAGAAAAGTGAAAGCTGGAAAGTATCAAAGAAAAAAAGACAGAAGAGGAGAAAACAGAGTGAAAAGAAAGGTGGGCAGCGAGGAGCAGCTCAGAACTGAGAGCTTGAGATCAAGTAAGAGAGTAAAAAGGAGGATGACGAAGTATTGCGGAGAAAGAAGAGTCTAACAGAGAGAGCGAAAGATCCCCGGCATAGAGTGATGTTGAAGCCTTAATTACAGTCGCATTCTCGATTTATCTCCATTGTGCCCTGCCAGTACTGTCAGCATGCTAAGGCGCCTAAGTACATCCTGCTGCAGGTAAGTCAGACGTGGTCATGATTCTAATCACCAAGCTTTGCTGTACTTTTTTTTTAAACAAAGTAGATTCTTATTTGTCATTTATAATGCTTCCGTTTTCAGAGGATGAAGAGAGACAGGCGAATATGTATAAAGTGACTGTTAAATGCTTGTACTGGGCTAATATGTAGGAACGGTATTCACAAGGAAGAAGTACAAAAAAACGATAAAGACCAAATAATGGAAAATAAATAAGTAGAAATAGAGATAAGGTAATAGTTAAAATCAAGCAAGGAGACAATGCAAACAATAAACTAAGAACGAGAGAGAAAAAGGAAGAATAAACAAGTCACCAACATGCGAGCTGCGTGGTGCGCCCGCGCTCGTGTGACAGCAGCTGTTTTCAAGCACACTTGTGCTTGTGGCACCATCCGCCTTGCGGGAGCGAGCAACAGCCAATTAGCATGCGCGCCGCTGCTCGCTCCCGCAAGGTGGATGCCGCCACAAGCACGAGTGTGTGCTTGAAAATGAGCAGAGCGACGGCTAAAGGCCCTCCTATGCAGCGCATGCGCGCTGTGGAGGCGACACCTAAAAAGGACATAAAGGTGCCAAGCTATGCAGATTTTCGATAAAACCCAGACTAACTCAGAGGGAAGTGTCTCTGCTGATAAAAATATTGGAACCCAGATAGTCAGGACTGTGAACATTGAGAGATAAACCATGACCAGTTTGGATGAATGTGACATTATTAAAGCCACTTACAACCCCGAGATACCTTGTGCAAATCGTTTCAGCCCCCTTGCTGACGGAGGTATTTCTGGCATGTAGGACAGACTGTTACACGTAGGCACAACACATAGCATGATGAAGTAGGGTGAGTCTATAAAAGAACTTAGAGATCTTATTTGGCAAACGTGGGGAGAAATTCGTAATCTACACGCCCAAGTTGTAGAATTAAGGTCCATGACCGACAGAGCAGGTCTGGCTCACCCGACAGGGAATGGAAATGCTTGGAAAGGGACAAGTAGAAAGGAAGATGTAAATAGGCCAGAAGTGGGAGGACTGGTGAGAGGATTGGGTACAAAAGGGGACAGAGCATACGAGAGGGAACATATTCCTACCAATTATAATGTGATACTTTACAATAATAATTGGGAGAGCACTAGAGAGAGAAGGAAATCTATGTGCCCTCCCAGCTTATTGTACAAACCTCTATTTTTTCTCCAGCGCAATCTGGAATAAGATAAAAGAACACAGAAGATTACCTCCAAATTCCTCCCCTGCACTCTATGCATCGGGGACAACAAAATGATTGCTGGAAATTGGGAACTAGACCCCCAAGAAGGGTAGTAGGTCTACAGAATGAGATTAGCCCACATGGAATTACTCCCAAATGACCACATATGGTTAATGTCCCAAGACTACCCATAGGAGTCAAGGAGAATAGTGAGTTTCAAAAACAAAGTGATACACTGGGTAAGGAATCGTCGACATTGTTATTCCTTGATAAAGTTGGACTTACTAGATTTGAAGCGCTGCCCCTCACAAAATGCACTGCTCGACTACATAACCATAGAGTTGAGTAAGGAAGAGTATGCAACTGCGCTAGTGAACTTAGACCTGTGCACCTCTCCCCCAAAGGGTTCACTAATTCAGCTTAAAATTAACCTGTCCTCTATGGAATATCCTACCACAAATTCAAGTAAAATGCCCCTGTAATGCATATAAGGGAACCCACAAATACTACCATTGTTGGGTGCAATAATGATGGCCTTGATGAGAATGAATGACTCAGGAAGGGTAACGTTGCCCTATCTAGATCACTTTCACACACACTTCCACCTCCAACTTGGGAACAAGCAGGCAGAAAGCTAGATATATATAAGGATATGGGAGGATGGTTAAAGCAGGGTGAGGTGTATCTGACCCAAAATCTACCTCAGGATAAGGATGATCGATTGCAGCTTAACATGATCTCGTGGAATCAAGTAAGAAATATATCTAAGGTGATTGTCTGTGAATGGGGATCCTTTATAGACAAATTTCACATCTGCATGTTCCAAGACACCTAGGCCTTACAACCCATATTCAGGGCAGGCTATACAAATTATAGCATAGAAGACAGACTGTCAACTGCAGTTCATCCAGCTAGAAGTGTAATAATATGGATTAAGACCAGCTTAGTCTGTAAGGTAAGAAGGCTAAGACTAAATTCTGCTGATATCTTGGGCCTTGATTAACTCTGTGAAAGGGAAATGTACAATAAGATTGGTGAACATGTACAATCACCCCACCAGTCCAAATCATGACTCAGAAACTCTAATAGCCCTAGCAGACTTTCTGGAGAATTCGAATACTGGGAACCATCTTATTATAGCTGGGGATTTCAATGCGACATTTGAACCTGTGTACTTTATCAAAAATATTATGTAACATGTAGATGAGGAAAGGGGTATGCCAAGACTGCAGAATTCTCCCCTAAAGAGAAGCTCTAATGTTGCCCTGCAGATAGCATCTATTTTGCTTACACATGGCTCTACATGCATGTAATGGGCGCACAATTTCAGACAAAGGAGCCAATTATACATTCAAAGTAGGATAGACTACATCCTGATTGATTTAGATTTGTCGCCCAATCTGCAGGATATGGTGGACATTGATAGAACTGGCAGTGACCATAATGCCCTGGCTCTTAAACTGAAGAATACCCCATATTTTGCCAATAACCAAAATCAATGTACGTTGGATCCACCAATTGAATCCTCTAATGATGGCAGGAGATTAAAATCGCCTTGTGTACAATCAGACAAGGACATCCTTGCTTGCATATACACCAAAGTCACATCTGCTCTAAATTTACTCGGGGACCGAGTGCAAAGTGAATCGGCTAGTATGTATATACTCAATAACCTACTCACATCTGTTAACGAATGCTTCTACAGAACAATTAGGACTATAACACGTAGACGGAAAGAGGCAGAATGGTATAATAATGACTGTAAGGTAGCCAAACTGAATTTGATGTCCGCAGTGAAAGGTGGCTGTAGAACTGCGATAGCAGAAGGGAGGAGATCTTATAACAGAACGGAGACACTCACCAAGAAGAGATGGGAGGAGGATAATTGGCTAGAGTGGCCAAAATGAAAGACAGTCGGTCGTTCTGGTGCTTGCTTTCCAAAGGGGTACCATTCATTGTTGATGCAGATGACTTCTATATACAACCATATATTTGGGAACAACATTTCTCCAAACTTCATTCTGTTGAAGAGGCAAGCAACGGATCTGACTCCAGAAGAGAAGGGCAAACTGAAGTTCAGGATTGGGGCAGTGGATTGCCTGTCTCCTTTACCATGGTGGAAACTATATTAGTTATTGAAAGTATGAAAAAGGGAAAAGCGCCAGGTTTAGACAGAATACCAGGCAACCTTTATAGTTCAGAGCCAATTATCTAAGGCTACATATTAAACAGGATCTCAAATGATATACCCAAGGGGACAGAGATACCAGGTACCTGGAAGGGGCTGAAATGATCCCAATCTACAAAAGGGGGACAAAAGGGACCTGGCTAACTGTAAGCCTATTTGCTTGACAGACACAGCTTGAACAAAACTCAGCAACCAGGTATTGACGAAGATATACATTTGGATGAAGGATAATCAACTTTTAGTACACTTACAAGCTGGCTTCAGGGCACATATAAGCATATTCCAATTTTTACTGATTCTATGGAAATTGGTCCTGATCAGCAAGGGGCATCTCTATGTAGTATTCATGAACTTAAGCTCCCCTGTTGACCTAATTCCCCAGGAGAAATTGTGGGTTGCACTAAAGGAGATGGGGTTGCCTTTAGAACTGTTATGTCTAATAATTCACTTACATAATGGCAGTTATGCTCAAGTGAGGTGGGGTGGGGAAGCAAACTGACAGAATGTATAGACATCTCTAGAGGGATCAGTCAGAGCTGTGTCCTAGCCCCACCATTGTTCGCACTATATAGGAATGGGCTAATAAACATTGCAGAGGTGATTCCCCCAAGATTAGTGGACCAACAAATCCCTGCCCTCCTCTTTGCTGATGACGCACTGTCATCGAAAACATCCATGGGTTTACAAAACATCTTGAACCGATTCTCAGATGCCTGTGATAGTTGTGGCTTGGAAATTAATGGCCTCAAAACTAAATACATGACTTTCCAGCCACACAAGTCTTTTCAAGGGAAAATGAGGCTTGGACCCAGGATTCTGGAATAGGTTAAAGACTTTGACTACTTGGGTATAAGGCTGGCCAGCATTTTATCACAATCTGCCCAGATATTGAAAAGTGAGATGACCCTGCAACATGTTGTGTCGGCAATTGTAAAAAAACTGAATAGATCCAATTTCCATCCAATTTCTCCTGCTTTAGAAATATATCCTTGGTGAAGCCCTCCATGGGGCAGAGCTGTGGGGTTTTGATCAGACAAAAGGGCTTGAAACAATAGAAAACAAATTCATTAGATCGCTACTGATTATGCCACAGAGTGCCCCTCTTGTCCCATTGTGCCTTGACCTAGGAATGAAGAATATAATATATCTTGCAGCCCTTAAACCCCTAGTTTATTGGGTAAAGCTCTGGATGGGTAAATCTCAGATTCCCATCAAACATGCAGTTATTGAGGTTATAGCATTGGGCAAAGCGGGATTAATTCCCTGGCTTAAGAATGTCAAGATGTGGCTGTATAAAATAGGCTTGGGTGAAGTATGGGATAACCCGGAGAACTTGACCAAAGGAATGGTAGCAAAATTGAAGTCCAGATACTGGGATTATATTTTGGGTAGCTGGTTGTTTTCATCCACACATGCCACTTTAACTGGTCATTTTATTGATATTATATACTTTCACCTTTGAATTATTTATGGATCGGATAGAACAGCCACTAGCAAGATTTAATTTCTAAAATTTAGATATGGGAGTTTACCGGGAACATTAGTTAAAAGCAAGTGGAAGCTGAGCTTTCCTATACCATTATGCTTGGCTGGTAAATCTAGTACTGAATATGTGGAGCACTTTCTGTTCTTCTACCCTGCCTATGTGAAAACCAGGAGGAGATAGATAATCCCAGATTGTCGGCTACACGACTCATAGATGCTCATAGATGCTATAAGCATTTTAAGTTCTGAAAATACTGAGTGGGTTGTGTTCTCAGTGTCAAGGTATCTTTTGTAAGCTTGGAACATCAGATGTAAAGAATTAGATACAGCTTAAAATCTTTACAATACAGGTCGATTTTAGGTATATGCACTTTTTTTGCCGGTTGGTTACAGCTAGACCTAGAGTGTTATTAAACACTCCTGTATTTTTCTGATGGATGAGCGCTTACATGTATTATAAATTGTCCAGATGTACAAATTATGTCTCAGTGGCTATGCCCACAGATATTCAATGTATATCAAATCCTAGATAGGTGTTATCATCCTTGTATCGTTAGGAGGAAAATAACTCTTGTATTTTTAATTCATGATCTATTTTACATTTTTTATGATAATGTATTTTTATTTATTTTATTCATTCTTGTTTTTTGTGAAATTGTGTTTTATGATCATACGCTGATTGAATACACTACTACTACTACAACTATATATATTCGCCATTACAGGCTAATTGGAGAGTGTGACCCACAGGGTTAGATTGACAGTATCCATAGTAGAGGCTAGCCAGAAGAAGTACTGGACAGACAACAGGAAGACTGGAGGACCAGAAAGAGAAACAGGAGATAGCAGGACTCAAATTGCAGCAAGGTGCACAGGAGGAAACGTTACATGAAGAAGCAACACACACAACAAAAGTGCACTTGAAGAAAAGCCGGGTGCAAATGGTGACCAGCTGCAAAGAAGCCTCAACAAGTGCACAGTTGCCAAGCAAGTCAGCCCATGTTGAACAGCCATAAATGCTAGTACTATCGTTATTGACCTTGATGTTCCTGTCTGAATGGTCTGTGCCATTTTGGAAAGGGAACAGGATTTTCATACCCAATGACAACCCCACCATCTTGAATTGGGAAAAACGCTGAGGCGACTTGCCTGTGACAGCAAACTTTAAATGATGTATGGGACCTTTGGTATCTCCTTTGACTTAGTGGTGACCCTGGGCATCATCCTCTGTGACCATGCTAGGAAGTGGCAAATCTCCAATTGGATTTAATAATTTGACTTGCTCATATACAATGGGAATGTGGCAATCTAGTTGACTGGTGAATATTCACATAGTTCCAATGAGAATTGGGAGGACAAAAATGGTAGCACATCCATTAAGTATTAGTAAGCTATGCATGAAGCACTTGAAAATCATCCAAGGAACAATCCAAAACTATTTATGGGAGGTTATTCATGGAGCCTTTGTACTCAATTTAAAGAAATTTAGACTTTTGATAGACCTGTCAGCCTTGGGGTGGTATTCCTCCAAACATTTTTCCTTCTCCCCTCCTGTTTTGCTGAATTCACTTTTAATGTCCTTAGGACTATGTATACTTTACCATGGCTAACCATAACTAAAGTTCTTGTGCTCACTCCCTAAAACATTGTAAAATTGGCCTACATAGCTATACCATATACCCAGGGCTGGTAAATTAAATGCTACTGGTGGACCTGCACCACTCATTCTGCCACCCACCTAATTAGCCCTTGAACACATGTTTCAGGCCTGCCACTGCAGCCTGTATGCAGTTTTGCTGAAACTCCTTTTTTAATATGTCATCCCTAGGGTAGGTCCTAAACATCCGATAGGTCAGGGTGCATTGTATATTAAAAAGTTGGACGTGTACTTTTAAGTTTTGCATGTCCTCAAAGTGAAAAAAGTAAATATTCCTTTTTACCACTATGAGGCTTACCTCTCCCATAGGAAAACATTGGATTACCTTATTACAGTTAATACGTGCTAACTTTTGTTTGGGAGCAGGTAGAAATGTCATGGTTGCCTGTCTAGAGAATTGTAATTTAAAATCCTCTTTAACAGTAAAGTCAGGTTGTAAGTCACAATTTGGGAAATGTCACTTTTAGAAAGTTGGCCTTTTCTTGTCCTAACCATTTGGTGCCTGCAACCTGTTTCTCAGACCACATGTCTGGGTGTTTGGCATTGGCCTTTGTATATTCCTCCCAGACAGCCACAAAACAGAGAGACCGGGTGACAGGATGAGCAATCCATGGGAAAGTAGAGTTGTACACATCCTTACTTGCTCTTCAAAGACACTGCCTCAGCTCACACATTAAGAACTTCACACTAGTCTATTGTGCCTGCAGACAGTCTGGGACAAGACCAGGGAAGCAGGAAATTCCAGACACTTCTGTGGGGGAAAAACCCCAGACATCTCTTCCATATCAAAGGGAGAACCAGTTATAAATATAGGGCTCTTAGACCCACTCTTCAGTTCACTTCTCGACCGGCGGAAGGACCCTCAGAAGACTGCCCCACTGTGTGTGACCTGCTGCACCAAGGGGACTGCCTTGCTGTTTGAGACCTGCTTTCCTGCTTGAACCGGAGTTCCAGAGTGATTCCAAGAGCTAGTTTGTTGGCCTCCTGATCAAAGCCTCAGGTACAGAAAAGGCTCCAACCATCTTGAACACGCACCTGGACCCAGCCTGACTGAGTCCTGACCCTCCACGTGGTGCCTCTCCACTCCTGGGCCCTTGGAAGTGGTGCTAAAGGTGCCCAGTTATCCCAAATCCAAACCTTGGGACTTATTTGCAAAAAGGTGCTCTTAGAACCAAGAGGAGACTGGGACCTACCTGCTTGCTCATCCACCCAATGAGCATCACCGTTCGGCCTGATTTTGCAGCAACTGCTGCTATGTTCTTCTCCGCAGCAGCAAATCCTGTTCAGTGGCTCTTCGCAGAAGGGGTATCCAGTCTCGTGAAGCCCTCATCGGCTACAGCCTGCAGCTTCATCCTGCTGGAGTTTTTCGACTTCCATAAAAGAGGCTAAGTCCAAACATAGAAATCTTCACTGCAACTTCAGCCAGTGGTTCCCCAACGACAAAACTTCCTCCTCGGTCATCACCAGCTACCTTGCCCCACTGAACTTAACCTTCTCAGGCCTTTTTTCTGTAAATGTTTTTCTAAGTCAGAAGGCAAGCGAAAACCGGGACCAATCCACTTAGTGTGTCTGATCTGTGGTCCATCGCAGTCAGCCATAACTTTTGACTTTGCCCCGTCTTGCGTGACTAGATGCCCGTGGTTGGTGCTTTCATCTTTTAGGCTCTATTTTACACTTTAAATATTGATAACTCCAGTGCTACTCTTTTTTCATTTTGGTGTCAAATAATCTATTTAAATGTATTCCAGTATTGTAGGATTTTTCTTGTGTTGTGTTTTCTCTTTATTACTGCTTAAGTGCTGCATAAATACTTTACACACTGTCTCTAATTTAAGCCTGACTTATTTTGTACCAAGCTACCAGAGGGTTAAGCAAAGGTCAATTTAGTGACTTTTGTGGTTCAGCTTCATAAGGATTGTGGCTGTTGCTTGAGCAAGGTTTCACCCCCTCAACTAACAACCCGATTTCTCACATTGGTGCTCAGTGGAGGGGTACAGTACTTGTGTTTGTGCAGTACCATACAGCGATTAGTGTAACACTTAAATCCCATATGAATATTTTGATACCAAATCAATTTTTTTTAAATTCTCCTCAATTGGCCATTTTTGTTTTCTTTTCAAAAACCACTCTCATTCTACCTGACTGCTTGTCACTCTGTCTGCAAACATGTAATTTCAGCTCAGCACCCTGGAGGGATACATAGCAGCTGAGCTCACGAAATTCTGCAAGGAGAGGGGGCTGCCAGTAAAAAAGGAGTTGCATGAACGAGGAGCTGCTGAAGGCCCTCAGAGCCTGGAGGAGGCCCACCAGTTGGAAGTCACAACAGATGGACAGGGAGAAGAGGAGGTTATGGAGGAGCAGGAAGAGGAGCTGGGCACAGCTCCTGAGCTGCAACTCCACAGAGTGGTGGAGTTCACTTCCAGGGCAGGGAGCATTGGGCCTTCCGACAGGCTGTCCCTAGAGGAACTGGAGGACTGGAAAGCTGAAAGGAAGGCCAGGCTGCAGCTGGCCAAATTGAGATTGGAAGCAGCCAAGGAGAAGGCTGCTGCAATAAGGGTGGAGGAGGAGGCCACCCAACCCCTTGAGAAAAAGAAGTTGTCCCTGGAGGAAATGAAGATGGCCACGGAGGAGAGGAGAATGGCCTATGAATTAAGTCTCCGAGAGCTGGATATTAAATCCAAGCAAGTAGAGTGTAGCAGCAATGGTGGCTGCGTACCCTCAGTATTCACTGGAGAGCTATGTGGTGGGACATGATATAGATAAGTGGTTTTCAGCATATGAGGTAGCCCTCAGAGTGCTCAGGGTCTCAGAAGGGGATTGGGGAGCAAGCTTGTGGAAGCACTAATCTATAGTGGAGAGCAACACCTTTCTAACACTTGAGGTGGGGAAACAGATGCAATATGCTCCCATGAAGGCTATTGTACTTGTTAAACTTGGGTTGACTCCTTAAAGGTACTGCCTTAGGTACATGGACAGACACAAACTCCCAAAACAGTTTTGAGTGGATGTCTTCGATTATTCCTGCAAGGTTGTGGCTGGGTGATGGATAGCAAAGTTAATGACTATATTGGGCTGTACATGCTGATTCTGAAAGAGCACATTCTAAATACCTGTTTTACAGAACTGCACCAACACCTAGTTGGTAGTAAGCTCACTGACCCCAGGGAGTTTGCTAAGGAGGCGGACCTCGGTCAGGACCAGAGTGTCCAAGAAGGTGATGGAGCAGGGTTTTCACGAAATAAAACCTGCTTGAATTGAACCCTCAGTAACATTTACTAACAGTGTGCATTGAAAAACGAATGTGGAAAAGAGCCTAATATGAGGGAAAATGCTACTGCGCAAGCGCGTACTAAAGCACTGGAGTAGGCCGCAAATGCTTCTTGACAAAACGAAAAATAAAAGGACTAATGCTGCTTTTGTGCAAATTAATAATGTTTGCTAGAAAAATAATATTAACACGGGTTGCGCATGGATAGATGCAGCACTGGGTGGATGCGTAATGAAAAGCATTATAAGTAATTAATAATGTCTGTGTTTGTTTTTCATAGAAGCATGGTTTCCTGCTCTGCAGGAAAACACTGGGTTAATGAAATGAAATTAATTCTGAAAATAATATTAAACAAGATGGGTAAGGTGGAAGACAAGGGTCCTTCACAAATCCTGTGTGCCTCCCAAGAGTCAGCTGAAAGAAACAATTTCTTCTTCCAGTGAAAGAACATTTCCTCTTTATGCGGCACGAGCGGATAAATGTGACACAGAATTTGCTACATGACTGGGATGGAGGAAACGAATGCTATGACAGTGGCTCGAATTTGTATTTCCTGGGGTGGAAGTAGATATACAGAATAAATGAACAATAAGACATTGAGTGAGATGGACATGACGAGAGTGGTATGACAGTACACCCCCTTCCTTAACCAATCATGTGTAGAGAAATCCTCTGTTCTGACACAAATGTGGCTTGGACATTTGGGTTTTAGGGTATAATTGAGGTTCCTGGTGGGAGGGGTTAGGTTAGTTGGTGGCTTGCTTTCATACCTGCGTGAGGAGAGGCCTTGTTTGATGTCTCCTATTCTTGAGCTGGCTGTTCCTGTCTGCTGATTCCTGACTTAATCTTTGCCGCTTCAAATCTTCTTGAGGGGCCTTACTGCTCTCATGGCCAGGGAGTAGTTTTCTTATTCCAATTGGGTTAGTATAGACAGAAAACTGAATTTGCATAACCATTTGCAAATGTAATTTGTCTCTGAACCTATTGTCTCTTCGCCTTTCCACTCCTTTATGCGCTGTCAAATGAGATGTATTTTTATCACAATTTCTCTGATATTGTTGCTCTGTGATGATCTATGATTTGTACTGTGTTTGTATTGATGAGCATTATTTCACATTATTTATATAAACATTATAAATATACAAATGAGTATGTCTTTATTGGAGGTGTTTTTCTAGTTTATGAGTATTCTAGAAACAAGTATTAGTTTGCCAAACCCTGTCAACTATATAAAGGTCGCATCGCCATAATTGGTATAACAGAAATGAAGATACAAATTGGAATTTGGTAAATTTGGTTATTTGTTTAGTAATTCACTAACCCAGCATGAAGGGACTTGTTGGGTAATGAAATTGGGCCTAGTCTGTAGAAAATTATTAGTCCCAGATCGCTGGATCAAAGGCATCTGGCGAATTCCCAAAAGGGTGGTCAGGGTTCCCACCAGAAGAAAGAGGGAGGAGAGAAAAATAAAAACAAGGAGTTCTCTTAAGGCCCTCAAACCAGTTCTCAGAGGAAGGGAACCCAAACCATTCTGACCGAAATAGCAATGGCTTCTGGGATAGAAAGACAGGTAAGTATGTCCCCAAGAGTTAGGAGTGTTACGAGTTTGGGTATGTGAATGGAGATGCCAAGTGTCCCAAGAGGGCACAGCCCCCACTGGTGGGCAGACTCCCAAGCTGGTTAGTGTAGTGCTTGGGAAGGAGATTTTCCCAGTTAGTGTGGGAAAGAAAGCAGAGGTTACCCTAGTGTCCCTGGGCGATAAGGAGATGGTGACTAAAGACCACCTGCCTTCCAATACTTCCAAGTATAGGTAGTGGGTCACCAGTCCATGGCTGCCCAAGAGGGGAGTCAAGGAAGCCTAGAGCCTGGAAAAATGGCCCAGGCACCTGCCAAGAAAGGGAAGGTCATTGGGCGTGGGAAGCCAACCCCCAAAACTCCCACGGTCAAGGTTCATGGGGCACCTGAGGAGACTACCCCGGAGCCTACCAGGAATGACAGTGCTGCCCTGGAAACCCTTCCTGAGCTTGCTGGATGGCAACTAGAAGGTGAGCACACCATGGAGGAATTCTGTAAGGCACAGAAAGAGTGACCAACCCTAAAGGGCTTGAGACAGTAAGCTGAGGCCCAGACAGCTGGTGACACCTCTAGAGATCACCTCATATATTGGAAGAATTTCCTCCTGTATAGTAAGCCTAAGGCAACAAAAGTGTTGGTGTTGCCCCTGTGCCACAGAGCCTTCCTACTGGGGCTGGCTCATGACATATCCCAGGCAGGATAAGACCTTTGACATGCTTGTGATTCAGCGCCAATCCAATATTTATCAGGGATCAATACTCAATACATCATGATACAATGGCCCATACACATTCACCCAGAATCCCTGATGCGCTGGGGTCAATTTTTATGCTCGATCAATCCTTTTCCTTTCATGGGTCGAATTTTGACATCATCACTAACGTTATCAACTTTCCCTCTACTTGGTCGATGGACCAATTAGTTGAATAGTTGATGGCAATGATTAACTTCAAACCAACCATTTAATAAATCTAAATGATCACAGACTCTCGATGAAGTTTATAATGAATTTTATCTCAAGAAATTAAAGATTATGCTCAACTGCATTTGGTCACGAAATCCAAACACTGAATCTCACATGAGGAGAAATTTTACACTTGCAGTACAACTGGAAACGTAAACTCATCTAAACATAGCAATGACTTTATGCAATGAAGGAGTGGATAGAATAAGAGGCAAAAGTTTCAGCAAAAATATATATGCGAAACATCATATACCTAACGGAGGGGATAGATGAAGAGACAATAGTTTCATCTAAAATTACATATCATTGACGGAGTGGATAGGTGGAGAGACAAAAGTTTCAGGGACAAAAATACATCGATAAGGTAAATTCTGAGAACAAGTTAAACTAAATACACACCTATTGGTCTGTAGGAAAAAACAACCCCGCAACCTAGGGGATGATGGGGATTCCCCGACATAGGATCAGGAAACAAGGGATAAGAAGAAAACAGGATCGGGACAGGTCAGGAACAGCTAGGCCTCTCTGCAAACCGACGAACAGCGACTCGTTCCCCCTCTTTCTCTCCTGCCAACCTAAGCTCTAACCACACCCCTAAAGGCACCCCAATTATACCCTTAAACTAACATGTCCATCCCACAATTGTTGCAAACATCACTAAATCTCGTAAAGGGATTGGTGGGTTTGGGAGGTGGCGTTGTCACACCATAGTGACTTCACTTTTCTTTCAACTACCCTATTGTTCATGTCCATTCCCAGGGTATGATTCTCAGTTTGTTCTCACTTTATTACATATCATATAAAGTTTATCTATTTCATTCATTTCTTTAACATCATCAGCAGTCTGTTTCTCCGGTCCCATGCTTGGACACTGGTTTTTGGCAGTCGTTCGACATTCTGGCCTTCACCCTCCTCATGTCATCTGCGGTGTACTGCACGTTTGTCTTGCTTCTGATAGAGCAACTCGCTCCTCGTGCTTTCCCCTCCCTTTTTTAGCCATCTTTATAAAAATGGCTGCTTCATCTAGCACACTAAAGTAAATAAAAATGAACATATATTAATTATATGATAATGAAACCTTCACTGTTTAACACCCACTTTGCACTATTCCCCATTAGTGTTACCTAGCATAAGCTTTGTGCAAAAGCGGCATTATTCGTTAGTGTAAACAGAATGCAACATGCAATATAGTGCTTCGAGCTACTGAGAGGACGGAAACCTCTATTGGGTTTCTTTGATCCCTCGGTTCGTCAGACCATCCTACAGGCCACGATTCTGTCTAGGCTGGACTACGGAAATTCTTTATACTTAGGGGCCAGCAAATCTTGTACTCTGCGTCTTCAAAGAATGCAAAACGCAGCAGCTCGGATTCTGCTGGCACTTCCTAAATCATGCTCAGTGTCTAAGTCCTTAGCTAAACTACACTGGTTGCCAGTAGAGAGAAGAATTCAGTTTAAAACTCTCTGCGTTGCTCACCAAATATTGTCTCATCAAGCTCCCACTGTCTTAGCTAAAATGTTAGTGCCGTACATTCCGAGCCGACCTCTTCGCTCCTCGGAGCAAAGGCTGGTCTGTATTCCCCGTGTTTACAGAGCCAGAGCTGGCGGCCGCTCTTTCAAGGTGTTGGCGGCTAAACTTTGGAACTCTCTTCCCTCTGCAATTAGAGGACTCCAGAATCATTTAGAGTTCCGCAAAGCCATAAAGACCTGGCTTTTCCCGGGGTAACCCCTATACTTTTTCGGTTCTGCTTCTAACTACGTATACCTGGGTAGCGCTGGGACGCCCCGTTGCTGGGGCAGCTATGCGCTGTATAAAATCAGTAAATAAATTTACTGAAGCATAATGCGGCCTATTTATCCAAAGCTTCTCGTGTTCCCAAATCACAAATGTTATTACAAGATTATTTTGTTTACGTGTTAGTTCAGACATGCGCAAAGCAATTTCTCTTATGTTTGTGTGGGGTGTACATTAGTTTTCAACTACCATTTACTGTTAGTACGTATTATGGGGTATCAGATCCGTGCAGGTTTCATTTTTGCGTAACCCTGCTCCATCAATTCCCCCCTCTGATGGCTTAAAGAAGCCATCATAAAATACCTACCATACCGAGTGCCATCTTTAATCATTTATATTTCTGTATTCTTCTCTCCTTTTATGGCACCCTTATCCAAATCTTTCATTAAGTCATAGTACTCTCCTTTCATTTCCTCTAATTCTTTTTCCTCTCTTTTTCTCTTTCTTGCTCTTCGTTTATTCTTTGATTCTATCATTTCTTTTCTTTTGTTCTTACTCTTTCAACACTTATATGTTGTTATTATTACTAACATTATTAATACTACTGAAACCATTGGTATTACTATTCTTCCTAATATACTACTTCCAAAGGTAGAAAACCGTTTACCTATAGTGGAAAAACTTTTACTCAGACTCTCCCAAACACCATCAACCTCCAGTTGGGTCAAATCTTCATGTAATTTTGTAATATTCTTTATATATCCCTCGATTCCTTTGCTTTTATCAGGGATATATGTGCAGCAATGTTGGACTTTCACTATTCCACAGACTCCACCCTCTTTTGCCAATAATATATCAAGGGCAAGTCGATTTTGCAAAACCATTGACCTGATTGCAACCATTTCTGTGTCAATTATCAAGAATCCACCTGCGGTATCTGTAGATAACCAATCAACCACTGTAGACAATTTTCGAATTTTATGTGAATTCAGAACGACTCCAACTGAGGGTATCAGTGCACCAAAAATATCTCCTACTATTTCTGAAAAACTTGCTCTTTTGTTACGTGTTAGTCCTTGCTTTACTTCATTCAGTCTATGACTGTTTCGATCCATGTGATAGACCTTGGAGAAGACAATGGCAAAATAACAACTACCATACCAATGTGCAGGCAGCTTATAATAGGCTTTCTTACCACACACATAATAAATCCCTGGAAAAACAGGATCAGTTCCACCTTTCAATCCCCAACCTCCAGTGATTTGAAAAGTATGCTCACATTCACTAGAACCAATACAATCATTATTATAGTTAGTTTTCGTTCTAAGCAAATAAATTTTTCCCTTCTGTGACCAGTCCAGGGACATTGCAGCGCACCCTTCGCCTTTTTTATAACTTCCTTCCCTAAAGTCCCATGGTGGTACCCGTGACTTATGTTCAGCAGCTTTCCTTTTAAAACTTTTTCTTCTATGTTCTACCATTTCTATGAAAATCTTCTCTTCTACCCGTAAACTACAAGTTAAGTTATTCTTATAAGCATATTCTATGTCTAACGTTTTAGTGATATGGAAAGATTCCCCCATATATCGTGCATTTTTAGCACTTAAAACCTTATTTAGTTCTTTAATAATAGGAATTTCAGAAAATACTAAATCTATATTAGAAAAATAGTATTCGAGCTTTCCCGTCACATAAAACAGGCTTGTGAGTATACTACAAGACACACCATATGTTAACGGAAGGTGGTGATAAGTCACCCCCTCGAGACAGACGAAGGTAATTGCATGCACACGTAACAATCACTTACATTCATTTTGTCAATATACTCGGTAAGTAATTTTGTAAAGACATTTAACGAGAAATCACTAATTGATTTATCATGATGGAGAATACGTCCATCCAATGGTTCTAAGTTAGTATTAGAAATCTCATTAGTAACATCATTCATTCTTTCTTTTGTTACATTATTAGTATTGTTTCCATTATTAGTTATCATTAGAATAGGTACAAGGACAGTTAATATTAACCATATAAATGTTAACATCAAGACACTACAGAAGCAAGCTTTAATACATCTACGTTTTAGACTAGATTTTGGACGTTCAGTCACTTCTGCTTCAGCCATTTTTCTAATAAAAAATTTAAAAAGCTATCTAATCCTATAAATTCTAAGCTATTTCAAAAAATCCTAAAAATAGTAGTGTAATCCTACACTTCAAGGCTTTTGTCTTTACCCCCTTCTTTTGTTCTTTTCTTCAGTTTTCTTCAGTTTTCTCTGAGGCTTTGTTTTAGTTTTCTTTTAATCAGAAAGGCTGCACCTTAGTTTTTGTCTCAGTTCCTTAAGGAGGTCTTAGTTTGCTTTCATCAACTTGCTCAGTGTCAGATTTATCTTTCTCTTCACTTGGACCTGAACTTTCAATTTCTTCTAGAATAACGTAGGTCCATTCAGGTGCTCTGAACTTCCTGTTGGGTATTCTCACTCTTCTTGTTTTTCGTACTAATTCTTTTCCTGACTCTTCTTGTTCTGTCTGACTTGAGACCTCATTGCTTTGTTCTGGTCTTGTTCTTAACCTTCTTTTCACAAGAGTGTATTTTAGTCTTTTCACTCCACTTGGCCACTTCTCATCCTTTCTGGGTTTCTTTGGTTTGATCACTTGGTCATTTTCTGCATTTGTTTCACAAGTTCTTTTATTTGTTCTTATTTCTGATTGCCCTTCTTCCTGAGTTTCAGTCTCTTGTGGTTCTTCCGATTCGGCAATAACTTCTCTTTCAACTGTAAACTCACTTCCTTCTGGATCAAGAACAATCTTATCTGTTTCAAGCTCTGCTGGGAGTTAACTTTCTTCTGGATTAACAGTAAACTCGCTTCTTTCTGGCTCAAAGGCAGTCACTCGAACCCTGGAGTCTTGGGCCCACTCTACTTGACTTGTGCTCGGCTGTTCACCATCTGGTTGTTTGTCAGAATCTATCACTCTAGATTCATCAGCTTCACACACTTCAAGCACTGGTTCTTGTTTTTCCTTCACCAGTTGTTGCTTCTTTGGTCTTTCAAGTGGATCTAGGGTTCGTTTGGTATGGCTTGCATGGATCCAATTTGTCAAGCCAGCACACTTCACTGCCACTGTCATCACCAGTATGATTTGATAAGGTCGGTGCCACCTGGGTTCCAAACACGATTTTCTTACGTGCTTCTTGATAAAAACCCACTCACCAGGATTCAGATTATGGGCTTGATTTCGATGTATCGTTGTGGCGTCTTCTCCAACCTGGTGAGACACAGAACGTACCAGTTCAGCCAATCCTCTGCAATAGTCAAGCACTAAATCATCAGATATACTCATCAGTCTGTTTGCTGGTATATATGCTTGTCTCATTGCACTTCCCATGAGGATTTCATGAGGACTTAATCCAGTCTTTTTGTCAGGAATACTTCTTAGGCTCATCAGTACAAGGGGTAAAGCGTCAGGCCATTTCAGTGATGTGGATGCACACACTTTCCCTAGTCTCGATTTTATAGTGCCATTCAATTGCTCAACTACTCCAGAGGCTTCAGGTCGATAGGCACAATGCAGCTTCTGCTCAATGTTAAGTGCTGCACAAATTAGCCGAATTATCTCATTATTGAAGTGTGTTCCTCTATCTGTCTGCAAAGTGACTGGAATTCTTAATCTAGGGATCATCTCTCTCAAAAGTAAGTTAGCCACTGTTAGACTATCGTTCCTTCTCGTGGGATAGGCTTCCACCCAGCGAGAGAACAGACAAACAATGACCAATACGTATCTCAGCCCATTACAGGGGGGAAGCTCAATGAAATCAAGCTGAAGCCGGGTAAATGGTCCTCCTGCTCTCCCAATGAGTCTCCAACTCACAACTGTCTTTCTGCCTGGGTTTTGCTGCTGACAGATCACGCACCATTGACAAAGGCTTTCTGCAATGACCCTGAACTTCGGATTATACCATGACTGCTTGAAAAGTCTGATCATTGCATCTCTTCCAACATGTGCAATTCCATGGTAAACTCTGGCCATATGGGAAAGTAAGGAATCTGGCAACACTGGTCTCCCATCAAGATAAACCCATAGGTCATCCTCTGTTCTTTTGCTACATCCTATCTTGTTCCATCTTTCCTTTTCCTCATGACTTGCTTCTTCCTGCATCTGTCTAACTTCTTCCCATGTTTCAAATGTGGTTGTAAACAAAAGATGGCATTCGGTATTTCCCCTATCAATTGACCTGTTCAAAGCCATTGTATTTCGTGCACATTAACGTGCTATTTGGTCGGCATATCTATTGCCCTTCATCACATAATCATCTCCTGATTTAAGTGCGGTACATTTGACTACTGCAATTCTTTTGGGCAATTGCAAAGCATCCAACAGTTCTTTTACAGTTTTACCATTTCTAATGGGGGAACCTGAGGAGGTCAGGAATTCCCTTTGCATCCATAGCTGACCAAAATCGTGAACAATTCCGAATCCGTATTGGCTGTCTATTAATATTGTTACTTTTAGACTTTTGGCAATTTTACATGCTCTAATCAGAGCTATCAGCTCAGCTATTTGGGCGGAGTTTACTCCCCTCAAATAGGATGCTTCAAGGACCCCTTCTATGGTGCACACAGTATAGGCAGTGCATAATTCACCCTTTTTATTTCTCAAACAAGATCCATCAACAAACATTTCACAATCTAATTCCTCCAAGGGACAATCTTCTATGTCTGGCCGAGGTTTGGTGCAAAATTCTGTCACATCCAAACAATCATGATCAGCTTCCTCTCTCACTTCCTCACACCGAGAATTTGGCAACAAAGTTGCTGGATTCACAGTCGTGCACCTTACCACAGTCACGTTTTCAGCACCCAGAATCACTCTCTCATATTTAGTCAGCCGACTAGATGTCAAATACTGTGTCCTGGTTCGGGTCAAAAGAATCTCAACAGAGTGTGGCACATACACTTTTACTGGATATCCCATCACAATTGGTTCACTCTGCTCCAGACTCATAGAAGTAGCTGCTACTGCTTTTAAGCATCCTGGCAATGCTGCAGCCACTGAATCCAATGTAGCCGACAAATACGCTACTGGTCTTCGTGCCATTCCATGTTTCTGTGTTAAGACTGAGAGTGCACACCCATCTCTCTCACAACAATACAATGCAAATTCTTTTGAATAATCTGGCATCCCCAATGCAGGTGCATGACACAAACTACTTCTTAATTTTACAAACGCTTCCATACTTTCATCATCCAAGACAATCGGATCCTTCACATCTTTTCGTATTAACCTCTGTAGAGGTTTTGCAATCACTGAGAAACCACAAATCCACTGACGACAGTATCCAACCATTCCCAAGAACATACGCACTTCTTTCTGCGTTTTAGGTGGACTCATTTGTTTGATCACGCTGATTCTTTCTGGAGTTACCTTTCTGACTCTCTTTTCTATTTTGTGTCCAAGGTACTGTACTTCCTGTTTACAAAATTGCAATTTTGCTGGGGATACTTTGTGTCCTTTTTCTGCCAAATGGTTCAATAAAGCAATTGTGTCTGTCACACATGCCTCTTTTGTCTTTGATGCCACCAATAGGTCATCAATATATTGAACCAAAACCGAATTACCTGGCATGACTAGAGTCTCTAGACATTTTTTCAAAATCTGATTAAAAATTGGGGGGCTTTCTGTATACCCTTGAGGAACTCGGCACCATGCCAAAACACGGTCTCCGAACCGGAATGCAAACAAATATTGGCTTTCCGGATGCAAAGGAATTGAAAAAAGGCTTGGCACAAATCAATAACTGTGTACCATTCAGCATCACATGGGATCTGATAAAGAATCACGGCCGCATTTGGTACTACTGGACAACATGGTACAACAATCTTATTAACTTTTCATAAATCCTGCACTATTCGGTACTTCCCACTAGGCTTTTTGATACCTATGATAGGTGAATTACAAGGACTGCTCATTATCTCTTTTAAAATTCCTTGTCAATCATTTGGTCGATCACAGGAGTAACTCCTGCAATTACCTACACATTTTATACTGTGGTGTGTTTCGATATTTAGCACCATCCTTTACTGTAATATGAATGGGGTCTACATTTGTCATTAAGCCAATCTCTTTTCCTGAAAAATCCCACACATCAGATCTCACTGCACTTTTTAATTCTTCAGGCAAATTTTCTTCTGTAAGAAGTGAATACAATTCATCCACTTCTGTTCCTTGCTTCGCTAACATCATTTTAAATTCAACATCCTCATCAGGGGTCTGAAATGCAATTCCATCTGGTGTACAATAGATGGTGCAGATCATTTTGCATAGCAAATCTCTTCCCAAGAGATTTACTGGGCTTGCGTCACATACCACAAACCGATGCATATCTTTGAAGTTACCAATGTAAACTTCGATTGGATTTGTAACAGGTGTTCTAATGTGCTTACTTGAGACTCCTACAACTTGGATAGTTTCTCCCGAGAGGGGTAGGTTTGGAATTTCTGCTGCTCTCACAGTAGAACGGGTAGCACCAGTGTCCACAAAAAATGTAATGTCATTACCTTCCACCTTTCCATCAACAAATGGACCTGACTGATCTACCGCCAAAGATGCGCCAAGCACGCACTCTTCCTCCCCCTCAGGCACCGTCATTGAGATGAGTCTGAATAACTCCCATTGCACTGCACCCAATACTGCTGAATCAAACCTTGATTCTTACCAACCTGGTCACCTCCGTGATATCCAGTGTTCACACTGTACCTCTGCACTTGAGCATTCACATTATTTGGCATGGGAGCTTGCGGCACCTGTAACTGGTGAGTAACTATCTGCTGCTGCTGCTGTTGATTTACACCCACCTCATTCTGCATCTGTGGAATCAAATTTTGATTTCCCCCATTAATCTTTTTAGCGGATCTACACTCATTCTTCCAATGTCCAAGCTTTCCGCATGCATGACAAGGAAATTTCTTCATAGCTTCTTCTTTACTCATTTTTTCCCCTGCCTTTGCCTCCACTGAAATTCTGTCCATTTTGATTCTGACCACTCATCTGATTACTGGTTTGAGGATTATTATTTACTTCTTGTTGTTCTGCCACTTTCACCTGTGCCCACATCATTTTCTCTTTTAACTTTTTATGTCTTGATTCAATGTCGTCACTACAATACTTTGCATATCTCAAAATTTCATCTATCGTTTTGCTCTGCCAGCAAATTAAATGCTGTTGAATCATATTACTAATATCTGGTTTTAATTCGAACACAAAACGATACACTAAATGTCCCATATCTTTGTCTCCAATATTTTCAAATCCACTATACTGTTTGAATACCTGCAACAACCTTTCATAATAGGCATGCACTAATTCTTTTGGTTCCTGTGTGGTCCTGTCAATTTTAACCCAATCGGTTTCCTTTGGGGACATTTTTCCCTTCAGAAATGTGATTACCTGATTGTACTTTTTCACCACCTCCTCTGATGGTGCACCTGTTTTAGCATCCCTAGGATATTCATCCTTTGGCCAATCATCTGTGATCTTACACGCAGTCCATAAGTCTGCCGGAACAACAATTTCAAACAACCCATCTAAATCTTTTAACAAAACCTTCGAGACCTTCACAAACCTTTCTACCTGTTTGTACCATTCTACAGGTTTTTCTCTTAATCTAGGGAAATCATTTGTAAATGATAATATATCCTGTCTTGACCATGGAACATAAACATATCTGCCACCTGGTACTTCTCTCATTGGACACGCCCTTTCAACCTGTTCTGTTTCCTATAACGGGAACATAGACACTCCTTTACTTGCTGCTTCTTCCTTCTTTCTTACCCATCTATTTCTCCATCGATCTACATTTCACCATTTCTTCAAAAGGTTCATCAGCTCTTTTATCTGTAACCTTTTTCCGGACGCATTCAAACTTTCCAAATCTTTTTCAGTAAATGCCAATCTGTATGATTTCTGCAACACCATTGACTTTTCTATGTCTATTCCATACTCACTAGCAGCTTGAGATATTTTCTCATGAAGATTCTTTGCTCTCCAAGTAATGCTTTTACACAAGAACAACAATTCATCATCCCGATAAGTCCCTAACCTGTCTGGACTGATCGTACCAATAATCATTTCTTCCAAATCTACCTTCAATTGGCTCACATTTATACTTTTTTGATTTTCTTTCTTTTCCCTTTCCTTTATCCAATCATTCAATTCTTCTGATGAAAGACCTGCTGAACTCCCTGTCATTGGAGTGACATTTGTCTCTATTCTTCTTGCAATTATTTGTATATCTCTTCTAGGGGTTTCTGTTATCATCTCGCAAACTGGGAGATCCAATAGTGTAACATTCGTGTCAGCCTGTCTTTTCTCATTGATTATCGTCTCCACTCTGCTCCTGACATTACCCATTGAAACTGCTAATGCATGTACTTTAGGTGTATTCGGGTTTTCTCCAAACAAAGGAACTACAGGACCTATTGTGACCGGTACCGTCAACGCCTCTGCATTTAAACTTAACTGGTTTATTTTCTGAATCTGCTCTACATTTGCCTTGTTTAGCATTTCAAACTCCTTTTCTCTCATTATCCTAGCCATGTCTGCAATCTGTGGGATCAATGGATTTCCTATAAAAGGAGCATTCGGAGTCACCTCAACTGAATTTTCTTGATATGGCGGAGGTCTTTTGATCATAATATCTTCCAATAATTCATCATCAGAATCATTTACACCATCCCTTGCACTTAAGGTTTCTATATTCTTCTTTTTCTCTTTACATTTACTTCCTGTTTGCTCATCAACTGTTAAAACTGGGTATAACCCTTCCATCACCACAGCTCTCCTCCATCGTTTTAGCTTCTCTTCCCTATTCTCGAAAGGATATCTGAACATCATATTCCTGTGACCTCTGTTACCCATTCTATATTTTTCTCTCTCAAATGCCTCAACTTCCCATTCTTCCAACGCTTCGTACTGGGTCAACCTAGGGTTCGGTTCTAGTGAATCCATTCGATTTCTCAAATTCTGCAATATCCTTACATTAAATGTACCATACTCAGGAAAAGCTAGAACACCATCATCCTTTGTATACTCCACCCAATTTTCTAACCACATACACGTATGATAACCTCGCTCCAACATCATAAAGGAAGCAGGCGTTTTTGGAGGAGGAATTGGGATTCCCTCTCTAGTCACAATTGGTTTATCCTTTTTTAAAGAAATTCTTTATTTTCTGTATCAACTTCATTTTACACTAACGTATTTCAACAAAACAAACAAGGAAACCTTTCCGTAATTCTACTTATTCTATTCGTCAGCTCTTATCCTATACCAGCGCGACACACACCAACCAACCAATCAGATCACCATTACGTAAGCACAGTCTCAACCAATACTTGCGCGGCTCACACCACCCAACCTATCACAGCTCAGTACACGCCCGCTGCTTGTCCAATACCAGCGCGGCTTTTCTGACGTCAGTATTACTCCTTCTACTGACCCTCCCTTTACAAAATAATACAGCAATATTTTTCTAAGCACTCTTAAACAAAAATGTTATTAGTAACAACATAAAACAATGCTACTTTGTCTGTTCCACTAAATAAAAGAGATAGTTTTCGCGTTTTTCAAGAGGTTTTCTCACTACGAGTCCTAATAACGACCAGCGCTATTTTACCCTTCAAACAAGTTCTGGGTGGACCTATTACTCCTCTAGGGATAAGGCCAGGATTTCACAAGAGGACTTTTTGGCGTGAAAAGAGGTCTTGGTACTCCCCTGGGGATAAGGCTAGAGATTCAGAAGTGGACCCTTCGCTATTTCAGACACTCTACTCACATACGAAATTTCCCTAATTATAACACCTACAGCCCTCCATAGCTTTTAGGTATTATTACAACAGACAAAGTACTTCTGCAGTGTGGCTTCTTTACCACACTCTTCTTCTGCCTACTTCAGGCTAATTCCATTCCCGGGATTCCTCAGGTATCGCCGTACCTGAACTTCTAGACTACATAGAACGTGACACTAACTTTTCATATTAAGTACATACAATCAATAATCAATAATCATTACCAAACTAATCAATAATTAAGCCGTCCTCTGCTACCAAGAAACTGATCCAGCGCCAATCCAATATTTATCAGGGATCAATACTCAATACATCATGATACAATGGCCCAAACACATTCACCCAGAATCCCTGATGTGCTGGGGTCAATTTTTATGCTTGATCAATACTTTTCCTTTCATGGGTCAAATTTTGACATCATCACTAACGTTATTAACTTTCCCTCTACTTGGTCGATGGACCAATTAGTTGAATAGTTGATGGCAATGATTAACTTCTAACCAACCATTTAATAAATCTAAATGATAACAGACTCTCGATGAAGTTTATAATGAATTTTATCTCAAGAAATTAAAGATTATGCTCAACTGCATTTGGTCACGAAATACAAACACTGAATCTCACATGAGGAGAAATTTTACACTTGCAGTACAACTGGAAACGTAAACTCATCTAAACATAGCAATGACTTTATGCAATGAAGGAGTGTATAGAATAAGAGACAAAAGTTTCAGCAAAAATATATATGCGAAACATCATATACCTAACGGAGGGGATAGATGAAGAGACAATAGTTTCATCTAAAATTACATATCATTGACGGAGTGGATAGGTGGAGAGACAAAAGTTTCAGGGACAAAAATACATCAATAAGGTAAATTCTGAGAACAAGTTAAACTAAATACAAACCTATTGGTCTGTAAGAAAAACCAACCCGCAACCTAGGGGATGATGGGGATTCCCCAACATAGGGTCAGGAAACAAGGGATAAGAAGAAAACAGGATCGGGACCGGTCAGGAACAGCTAGGCCTCTCTGCAAACCAACGAACAGCGACGCGTTCCCCCTCTTTCTCTCCTGCCAGCCTAAGCTCTAACCACACCCCTCAAGGCACCCCAATTATACCCTTAAACTAACATGTCCATCCCACAATTGTTGCAAACATCTCTAAATCTCGTAAAGGGATTGGTGGGTTTGGGAGGTGGCATTGTCACACCATAGTAACTTCACTTTTCTTTCAACTACCCTATTGTTCATGCCCATTTCCAGGGTATGATTCTCAGTTCGTTCTTACTTTATTACATATAATACAAAGTTTATCTATTTCATTCATTTCTTTAACATCATCAGCAGTCTGTTTCTCCGGTCCCACGCTTGGACACTGGTTTTTGGCAGTCGTTTGACATTCTGGCCTTCACCCTCCTCATGTCATCTGCGGTGTACTGCACGTTTGTCTTGCTTCTGACAGAGCAACTCGCTCCTCGTGCTTTCCCCCTCCCTTTTTTAGCCATTTTTATAAAAATGGCTCCTTCATCTAGCACACTAAAGTAAATAAAAATGAACATATATTAATTGTATGATAATGAAACCTTTACTGTTTAACACCCACTTTGCACTATTCCCCATTAGTGTTACCTAGCATAAGCTTTGTGCATAAGCGGCATTATTCGTTAGTGTAAACAGAATGCAACATGCAATTTACTGAAGCATAATGCGGCCTATTTATCCAAAGCTTCTCGTGTTCCCAAATCACAAATGCTATTACAAGATTATTTTGTTTACGTGTTAGTTCAGACATGCGCAAAGCAATTTCTCTTATGTTTGTGTGGGGTGTACATTAGTTTTCAACTACCATTTACTGTTAGTACGTATTATGGGGGTATCAGATCCGAGCAGGTTTCAGTTTTGCGAAACCCTGCTCCATCACTTGTCACCCACTTCTATCTGCCCTGGATGAAGACAGCCTCAGATGAATTCTGTAGGTCATGTCCCAGCTGCCAGGCCAGTATGAAAATAGGAATAAAGCTGAAGGCTCCCCTGGTTCCCTTACCTGCCATTGGCACCCCTATTGAAATGGTGGGCATTGGCATTATTGGACCCTTGTATCCAAAACTGCTTTAGGCAACAGGTTTATCCTGGTTTGGATAGACCATGCCAGCAGAGGCCATAACTCTGAGGTGTATGACGGTTACTGCAGTGGTTAAGATCCTAATGGGGATTTTTACTTGGGTGGGGTTCCCAAGGAAGTAATGTCTGACAGGGGCACCAACTTCATGTCTGTCTACATGAAGTCCACGTGGGTTGAGTGTGGGGTAACTCTATAACTGTTTAAGTGCTGCATGAATAGTTTACACATTGCCCACTAAGCTGATGTTTTTGTGCCAAGCTACCAGGGAGTTAACAATACAATTTCTCACAATTTCCTAGAATTCTACCTTTAATGAAATTTGAAGCCCTTGATCTACCACTAGGAAGCAATCCACACTGCAGTTGGGGGCCTAATATGCAGCACTAAGAATCTATCCACTGGGTATTTTGAGACCATTTATGGACCATTGAAATCCAATCCTAGTGAATTAATAATTTTGTTGTTTTTTATGTTAGTCACTGTGAATGAAACCTGACCACAATACTCTGAAACATCATTTGCAATACTGAAGATGTAATAATCATGTACTTTGCATTCACTAATTTATCATCTGTTTCTTATTAATGTAGCTTGTGATTATTCTAAGACTTTCAGTGGGTTGCAAAAATGACAGTACCTACACATTTAAAAGTCTGTTTTGAAATAATTACTCATATTATTGACTTGGAAGTAAGGTCCCTTATGAATGGGGACTGAAAAGAAGGCACCGTTGAATACGTGTGTAGTACTATCCTGCCCCAGACATCAAATGAATTGACTGGAGACACAGTCACAATATGCGTTGATTACTTTTTCAGAGAAACAATTACAATGCATTAACATAATATTCAACAGCACACAATCCTTGAATTTCAGTTCACACTGTGATGAAATTTGACTTTATTCTGACTACTCAGAGACAAAAATAAAGTATTTCCAGTCCAACACTTTTGTCAATTTTGTTATTCACAGGATTCTGCTATTGTTGCCAGCAGCCTGCGCAAAGAATATAAAGACAAGAAGGCGAGCTCTGTGTTTCGGAAGAAGAAGAAAGTGGCCACTCGAAACATTTCTTTTTGCGTAAAAAAAGGTTTGAAAATTGTAAAACATGTATCACTGCTTAAGATGCTGCTTTTGTAAAAGTTACAGAAAAACTACACTAAAGCCCTCATTACAAGTCCTTTGTTAAATTCTGTTATGTGGAATAACTGCTAGTGCCACACAAATGGTAATTATTAATTTTATGACGCACACCGCACACCCACAATTAACTCCAGTACAGATTCAGCAGGTCATAATTGCAAACATTTACTGGGGAAAAATACCCTGTACATACCAGGACATGCTGATTTTAGTGAGGTAAACACCAAATTCCACAAGTTGTGGCCCATTTTGCATCCGAAATTGGTGCACCCATATTGAAGGACAAAGAATGTTTATTTACACTTAGACAAAAAAGCATAGATTGCACCTTTAATTATCTATGTAACATATGTGGGTTGATTATGCTAGGATTTTATCACTTCCAACCAGTGCATTTCCTGAGACATATTTTCTGTCAAACATATTTTATGTTTAAGTTGCTCCATTCAGTTAGCACTAACTACGGTAATTTACTGCAGCATTATCAATTATATTCATGAACTTTGTCATCCTCATTGCATAACTCTGAAAATAATAATATATAGCACTTCATAACTGTGAGAAACTGGGTTTTTGATTGAGGGGGCTGAGTACCTTTTTCAAGCAACAACCACAATATCTGTCATGGTGAAGCACCAAACACATTAAATTAACCTGTGCTTAACCCTCTGGGGGCTTAACACAAAAGCAGTCAGACCTAACTTAGAGGCAATGTGTAAAAGTATTTACGCAGCACTCAAATAATCCCACACCAATATAGAAGAATAGAGTAATTTTTTATAATTAAAATAATACCAGAATGACAAAAATCCAATTGGTAGAAGTGAAGATAAGGCATTTTAAAGTTTTAGGAAAAAGTAGTGTCAAAAAGCGCAGAGCGTCAAATGGGGTTATCTGATCATGCCGGACCAAGACAAAGTCATAAGTCATAAGTTAATGGCGACCTAAATGGAGCGCGGGCCAGGTGTAGGACCAAGGTCTGCCTTCTGGATAGTGTACCTGATTTTACTTGGACTGAGATGTGAGGTCCTGCATTATGCTGTGTTGGTTCTGATTAGGCCACCAATGAGTAGCAGTAAGGTGCTGCATAGCGATGCGAAGGTGCTGGGTAGATTTCGAAGAGGCCACCGATCAAGATCTGCGAGGTGTGCAGTGTGAGGTTCTGCGATGTGCTGGGTCAGTTCCCAAGAGGCTGCTGTTCAGGAACTGCGAGGTGCTGCGATGCGAGGTTCTGTTTCGCAGTATGTCGAGTTGCGTCATGCTGCGTCTGTTCAGTTGGAACCCACAGTTGGGCCAGGAGGAGTGCACTCTGATGCCAGCCAAGGGGATAGGACCTGGGGGCACCTCTTGAGTATTGAGACACACTCCAGCAGAGGCCAGCTGAAGGGCACAGGAAGGTCTAGTTGAATCTGGGCAGTTGGGCAGATGTAGGGCGGGGCTTTGGAGCTTGTTATGTTCCTGTAGCTCAGAAGAGGAGGGCAGCCAGCTAGCCCTTGGAGTCACCCTGGTAGTTCTGGGTTCAAGGAGCAGGTCCAAATGTCCTTCTTCATTCAGAAGGGCAGTCATTCTTGGAGCAGAGCAGCAGCAGGACAGCCCTTCCAGCAGCCGAGCAGCCGAGCAGCCGAGCAGCCGAGCAGTCGATCTTCCTATTTATACCTGGTTCCAGCTTTGATGTGGGAGAAACCTCTAAACTTCCTCTTACATTTGGTTCTGGAATTTCCTTCTTTCCCCTGCCCAAGCGCCGAGGGGCAAGGGGTGACAAAAGACTAGTGTGAAGTCCTTTGTGAGGGTGCTGAGGCAAGTGTGGTAGGTGACAGCTTCACCCCTCCTATTCTGACAGATATGGGCCATCCTGAAAACACCTAGTCCCCCTTTGTATCACTGTCTAGTAGCAATACATAAAGGCCAACTGCCAACGACACCTAATCATGTGATCCAGGATATAGGCTGCAGGCACCAAATGGTTAGCACAAGAAAATGGAGACTTTCTAAAAGTGGGATTTTCAGAAATGTGACTTAAAATTCTACTTTACCATTAAAGAGGGTTTTAAATAACCCTGGACGTAGTTTGCGTAGTAGCACTTCACGTAGCTACGTGAAGTACATTTTGAACTACACATAGCTATGCAAATTGCGTAGTGCGTAGCTGTGTGCTTGACTGCACTGTACAATAGTTGCCAAAGGCATCTTGCACAGTGCAAGTTAAGATAAAATAAGTATCTCTGTCTTTATATGCTAAAATGCATATAGCATTTCACAAAAGTGAAATCAAGAAATTAACAAGCAGTGAGAGAGGTGATGATTTTGGTATCCTCCCTAACCTAGGGAGAGAACCAAGCAGATGCCTTGAAAACAAAAAGCACATCTTTTGAACGATTCAGTGGTGGTCCCATCCTCTTAGGACCACCCCAAGCACAGTTATTGGCAAAAATACAATCCCAACCAAAGGCCCTGCAAAGCATTATGGGACGAGATTAGCAGTGGGCAGTGAATATTATAGTATCCAATATCAAAATAATTCTACAAAGAGCTGCAGTTCCACTAGTCATTACTAGATGTCCCTCACGAGTCAAATGCAAAAGCTTCATGAAAGGGTTTCAATGCTTTTGCATTTGACTCGTGAGGGACATCTAGTAACGACTAGTTGAACTCCAGCTCTTTGTAGAATTATTTTGATATTGGACACTATAATATTCACTGCCCACTGCTAATCTCGTCCCATAATGCTTGCAGGCCTTGGTTGGGATTGTATTTTTGCCCATAACTGTGCTTGGGGTGGTCCTAGGAAGAAGGGACCACCACTGAATCGTTCACATGATATGCTTTTTGTGTTCAAGGCATCTGCTTGGTCCTCCCCCTAGGTTAAGGGGGAACCCAAAATCATCACCTCTCTCATTGCTTGATATTTTCATTGTCAAAGTTCACTTTTGTGAATTTGTTATATGCTTTTTAGCATAGAAAATTGCTTTAACAAAGCATTTGTATATGTTTAATATACTGCTGCTACGCTACGTTGATTAGCAGAGTTTTTTACTCTGCTACGTGCAATTTGCGTAGTAACACAAACTTTGCATGCTCCGTGAGCGTAGCAAAGTATTATGCCCAGGGTTAGTTTTAAATCACAATTTATTTGAGACCAAACTTGACATTCCTACCTGCTCCCAATCAAACATTATCACTTAAATGTAATAAAGTACCCCAATGTTATCCTATGGGAGAAGTAGGCCTTGCAAAAATGAAAAAGAATTTAAGAGTTTTTCACTGCCAGGACAAGAAAAACTTAAAAGTACATGTCCAACTTTTTAAATATACTGCACCCTGCCCTATGGGCTGTTTAGGGCTTACCTGAGGTGTGACTTATATGTATTAAAATGGAAGGATGAGGCAGTTTAAAACTGCATGCAGGCTGCTACGGCAGGCCTGAGACATGTTTAAAGAGGCTACTTAAGTGGGTGGCACAATGTGTGCTGCAGACCCACTAGTAGCACTGAATTTACAGGCCCTGGGTACATGTAGTACCACTTTACTAGAGACTTACAAGTAAATTAAATGTGTTGATTGTGTATCAACCAATTTTACTATGCTTAGAAGAGTGAGCACAACTTTGGCACTGGTAAGCAGTGGTAAAGTGCACAGTTTCCTAAAGCCTACAAAAAATGAATTCAGCAAAACAGGAGGGGCCAAGGCAAACCATTTGGGCTACTACCACCCAAGGATGTTGGGTCCAACAATAACACATTTCTGCAGTTTCTAAATCGTGTGACGAACATGTGTTTAATGATATTTGATTACTAACAGCAGGATAGAAGGCTTAGTCAGGCTTGCTGGGATTCATACTTTGGAGATGAATTGATATCTATGATGCATACATTTAACTCATTGAGCAAGAGCACACCGATGTCATGTTAACACCAGTCGTCACAGATGCACATTAATGACTGTGCTGTCTTAATGATTAAACTGCAGGTGTAACCACTTTCAGTTTCACTGATTTTGTTTGAAAGGGCTTTTTGTTTCCAAGGAAGGAGTACATGATCAAACCTTTGATCTCTCTGAAAAACAGTAACACTTTCTGTGGTGCCCTCCTTTGTCTAGGGCAATTTAAAAGCTGCACTGCGGTGGCACTAAGGCCCAGGAAACCCTCTGCCAAGGGCATCTGCTGACAAAGCCTATCAATTATGTGCAAAATTTGCAAGAGAGCGTTAAGTCAAGGGGTTAAATTCTGGATTCAAGATGGGTGGTTGGTAAAGCAGCAAGGATGCCTTGCCTGGCCACCATAAATGGTAGTGTGGACATTCACTGTGGGGACAAAAGCAGCACCCCGTTTATTGCCCCATTATGTGTGGCTGTCTGGCGGGATGCACAAAGCCCATCTGCTACTCACCCAGACAAGTGATCGGAGACCGGCAGCAGGCACCAAAAGGCTAAAGTAAGAAAATGCCAACTTTTTTAAAGTGGCATTTTCAGAATTACAATTTAAAATCCGACTTCACCATAAGTTGTGATTTTAAATTGTGATTCCAGAGACACCAAACTCGAAAACTTATCTCTTTCAGATTGTGGATTACATTTATAAAATGTAATGAGGTAATCCCAATGTGGGAGAGATAGGCCTTGCTGTAGTGAAAAATGACTTTGGGAGTTTTCCACTACGGGCCATGTCAAACTTAAAAGTACATGTCCTGCCTTTTAAATAGGTTGTCCAGAGCCTCCCTTAGGGGTGACATAGGTATAAGAAGGAACGGTTTGGGCCTGGTAAAAGGGTTATTTTCCCAGGTCGACATGGCAGTGTAAAACTGAACATAGAGGCTCTGCAATGGCTGGCCTGAGTCAAGGTTAGGGGGCTACTTTAGTGAACGGCACAATCATGCTGCCAGCCCACAAGTAGCATTTAATTTTCAGGCCCTTGGCACATGTAGTGCACTGTACTAGGGACTTATAAGTAAATTAAATATGCCAATTGGGGATAAGCCAATATTACCAGTCGTGGACGCTGCAGGTAAGACCGGTGGGGCGGTGGGGCCGTATGGGGGGGATTTCGAGTGACAACCACAAGGGAAAATTATATAAATAATTAAATTTTCCCTTGTGGTCGTCTCTCGAAATTCCCCAAACCGGCCCCACCGCTCTTACCTGCAGCGGCCGCGGCTGAATATTACCATGTTTAAAGGAGAGTGCACAAGCACTTTAGCACTGGTTAGCAGTGCTAAAGTGCACAAAGTCCTGAAGCTAGCAAAAATAAGGCCAGAAAAGTGGAGGAGGTAGGCAACAAGTTGGGGGGAAGACCACCCTAAGGCTGTCAGATCTAACATAAATCATTTGCCATATTACCTCATAAAACGCTAGATATAATTTATGAGATGTACGACCAGTCACTAAGAGAAGTGTGCACTGAATTAAACAATTGCATTTCTGAACTGAATTTGAGTTTAAGGCAAATTCCAAGACTGGAGAGATACCTGCTACATTCAGAATTATAATTTCAGTCAGTATCACACACCACGATATCTACGCATGCATAGGAATCAGATGAAGGTCATCCATGCAGAATACTAACTGAAGCCGTGTACCTGTGGCACATATTGTCCATGTATGAATGTCACACAGTCTGCCTGAGCAGAAGCATATGTGTTCTAAATCCCTTTACTCAAAGATCGTAAAACTGCGATTTATACAGATGCCTGATATAAGAAGCAATTTGTGGTGTCAAATGCAGGACCGCTGTAACATGGTGGGTATTTTCCGATTGGTTTCAGGAGAGATATTGGGACTATTAGGTCCCAACGGAGCTGGAAAATCGACGACTATTCGTATGCTAACAGGAGACACGAAACCAACTGCTGGGCAGGTAAAACATCATATTTAATTCATTGCTTTCCATAATGGTTTTATCTATAGAAATTAAATATATATTACTATACTTACAGTTTCATTTAATTTTATAAGCACTGTAAGCATGGCCTCAGCCGTATTTAAAATTTCTATCGAACATTTATTAAAGAAATCAAGGCATGAATTTACTAAGTGTTGTGTTCGCACTCACATCGGATTGTTCAATCGTGTGCTGTGCCCACTGACCTTTTTAATGGTAAATAAAGCAGGACAATGCTTTGTGTCACTTTGCGCCAAACAAGCACCTGCACATAATGTTAGTAAATAACCTCCCTTATTGTGTTCTTCCGATAGATTTAATCGTTTGAGAAGTTGTGATTAGGTTAAATTGCACACCTAATGTTCCCTACTAAGTATAGCGTAAGCGATCGATCATTTATTTACCTACTAAAAGTGGTTGAGGGGAGGAAACAACTCAGACAGATATCAGCGAAGTCGTCATGCCTGAAAAGACCACCAACTCCAAATTGCAGTTTGATTATTTATTATAAGGCCAAAAACAATTGGATGTAAATACATCTCAATAGCAAAGTATAGAGGTACAGAAAAATTAATACAGAGCCAAGTTTACGAATATAAGAAATTCGGCCCAAAAGACAGATGATTATAAATTCCAAAATCACAACGCAACACAGAATAGATGCGATATTCAGTTCTCGGCTCATTGAAAGAAATCAAAATCTTTCCCTACACTGCTCTACATGAGGGCCCTTCCTGTCTCTCTTCTATCATTCCCAAATGGTGTCAGCACGTGTTGACTTCCTAAGAAGTACTCACGTCAAATGGGTCGTTTTAGCTTATGGCTATGGAGCTTGCTCTAAGATGCTCCTTCTCCTCCGAAAGCTAGCAGAAGTCTGGTCTCGCTGTACCTGCGCATCATATAAAAGATGGGATTCAACCCAGAATACGTCATTCTTCTTAAAACTTTCCATTGCACCTCTATGCAGTAGCTTAGCTTTTTTTTTTTATAACACAAATTTAATTAGTGATATCTTCTTTCCAGTGGCCTTGGCTTTCAGACAGACCAGATACGGAAGGCATCCTCCCTTCTCGCTTCCCAGCCATCTTCAAAGACATTCCGGGTCTCTCCTTAACTCTGAAAATAACGATGTGTATTCTTTCACCTGCAGTAGGATGAGAACAGTCTAATTTCGAACACAACAACATTTAATTATTTATTTCTCAAGAGCAAGGAGAATCAAAACTTATGACTTTGGGCCTATAATTCAGGCAACTTAAACTAACCACAATTACGGTGTATAGAAATAATATCGTCCTGCACATTATGCATGAAAGAATCGTAATACATACAAAGTTCTACTTAAATGCGTTCACTAGTTTTCAACATTAAATGATTCAAATAAATGTTTCTTAATAGTCGTAAAACACTGCAAACAATACGAATACATGAGAGTGCGTTTAAACCATGAGTATAGTGCACTCATACAAAATAGAGTGCTATCAGTGCTCTATCAGTTCCCCCCTCTTATGACTAGTGTCATAACACCAACTTTCTATTCTTCTGTAGTTTTTCTCCTTGTAGAAGAGACCGACCTAAACAGAAGCTGTAGCTTGCCGTCCCTGTCTGAATCGTTCTAACCCCTTAAGGTGCTGGTAACGACTGTCCTGCAGTCGTTCAAGTTGGTGCTCTCGCTTTCTCGAAACAGTCTCCTGATGTCGTGCCCTTTGCCATTTGTAAGCCTTGATGGCTCCTAGTAGGACAATTATACAAATGACAGCTATTATAATAGGCTTCAAGATATATCCCATTATTCCTTGTCCCAAACTAACTGCCTATCTTGCCAAATCCTTTCCCCACTTGTTCCCAAAGTCCTTCGGCAGCCATCTCACGTAACTCTTGGTGTATATCTGAAATATTGTTGATATATTTCCTTATATCCCGACTGTTGTCAGGAATATAAGTACAGCACTGTTGAACTTTCATTAATTTGCAGACTCCTCCGGCTTTTGATAGCAGCACCTCTAGGGCAAGACGGTTTTGCAAAACCATAGCCCTTATCGAAACCATCTCCCCATCTACAAGTAATAAAATCTGAGCTGTATTTATTGAGAGCTTATCCACTAATGTTGCCAGCTTTCTGATTTTCAAATAATTCAGAATCACACCCATACTCGGTATCATAGCCCCAAATATGTCTCCGATCACTTCTCCTGCACTCACACTGCGTTTTCCTCTGTGGGGTCTTTTTCTTTCTAGGGGCCATAAATCATTCACATGAAAAATCTTGGGAAATACCACAGCCAAATAACAAGTGCCATACCAATTTTTGGGTAACTTCACATAGGCATTCTTTCCACACACAAAATAAACATTGGGCACTATTGTTATTTTGTCCAATAATGCTTTTCTAATTGATTCTTCGATCAAGAAGACGTGCTCACAATCACTTTCACCCACAAATATCTTATTGTAGTATGTGGTCGGGTGTCTAATACACAACTTCCCCTTCTGCTGGAAATCTAATGCTATGGGTCCAAAACTCCCCTTTGCTTTATGATCTAATTCTTCTTTAGTCCATGGGGTAACCTTGTGCTTTGGATCTGGTCTAAATAGAGTCTGTCTATGCCGATCTTCTATCTGATCTATAAATTTCTTTTCAATGTCAGTTAACATACAGGTTAAATTGTGTCTATGGGCATAGGAAGTATCTAAAGTAATGGTAGGCATGAAATACTTTGACATTCGCTCTACTTCCTTATAATAATCATATTTATTCATGTATCTAAGAACTGGGACTTCCGAGAGTACCACATCATAGTTTGAGAAATAGTACTCGAAGTGTGCCTTGCCAGAAAACATGCTCAACAACACACTACATGTAATGCCATAGGTCAAAGGCAAATGATGGTATCGAATGCCTTCTTCTACTGAAGCTGGTAATTGCATACACACATAGCAATCCTTCGCTTCCATGGTATCCACATACTCATACAATAATCGAGCATACGCATTCAAGGTGAAATCACCCTTTGACAAATCAACATGTAATCTACGACTGGTTTCCTTAATCATTTCTAGATCCCTTGCGGATCCTCATCTATCTCAGAGATTGGTGTAGTGAGTGTTGCCTGTGCCCTATTCTGTCCAACATCCTATGATCCAACTAGAGATGCAACGATCACCACAGTTATAACAATAAGCACCACTACAATGAGGGTGCCAATGATGCACTTCTGTTTGCGTGTTGATTTTTCGGACACCATGGTTTCTACTGATCCGTTCCGAATCACAAAAGGGAAAACACAGTCTCTTTCTGTTTTCTTTGTTTTCACAATGTCTTTCTCACTTCTCTCCTCCCATGCAATTAATGACAAAGTTCATTCGATTGATACTAAACCTATTGAAGAGATGTAGTCAGCCCTATTCCTCACTCCATCATCTACTAGAAAGTTCCTAATTTTAAATCTTCTTAAACTGGGGTCTAAGTTATCTTCTTTCTAAGGCCTAATGCTTTCTGTGGTTATAATTCAAACTTCATCGTTAATGATATTTGACCCAAGTATTTCGAGGACAAGTTGCAGAATCTCCGCACGAATTTCTCCAAATTCTTGCGCGGTGAGCTGTCGGCCAAATGAAGGGAAGACAACCTGATTGAGGATCAGGTAACGCAATCCACTCAGCCTTGGAGGATTTGGAACTTGCAAAGTTAGTGTTCCAAACGCTTCTACGCCTGGGACCAACAACTGTATTTCAATCGAGAGGGTGTCCCCTCCATAGCTCACCGTACCAGCTCCCAACCTCCCGGACTTCGCTGGGCTCTGCATCTGCAGCCAGGTACGTCCACTCAGGGGATGCGTATCTTCGAGACGCTATTCTTTCTCTTCTGGAGCGTCTCAGACCATCCGGTCTTTCTTCAGCGTCACTTTGATCTGATTCAGATGTTTCAGGATTCAGAGCGAGATTTTTCTCAGATGCAAGCCTTATATTCAGCCTTTCTTTTCTTTCTGGCCACTTTTCCGCTCTGGCATCTGCTCTCCTCTCTTCCTCTTGATCTGGTCCTTCTGCAATAGACCGCTCACCTTGATCTGGTGCAAAGTTCACATCTGCAATATCATCTATTTCAGGATCTGGGCTCAATTCAGGAGCACTCAGCTCTCGTCTCTCGTGCTCACTTGGCTGTTCCGTTTCATCCGAAACTCTTACAGCTGGGCCTGTGCCTTCGTCGTTGTCTGTGGAAGGTCCACACATGCTTCTCGGAACCAGGGGACTCTCTTCCTCCACAGGCACTTGAACTCGGCGAGTGTGGGAAGAGTGTATCCAGTTCGACAATCCTCCACACTTCACAGCGGTACTTGTGACCAATATCACCTGATATGGTCCTCGCCAGCGAGCATCAAGACAACTCTTCCTCACGTGCTTGCGAACTAGTACCCAATCACCTGGATTAAGATCATGCAGCAGGTCTCTCGAGGAGGATGCAGTCGCAGCCTCGAACTGGTGGGATACAGCAGTAACCACATCAGCCAGTCCCTTACAATAATCCAACACTAAATCATCAGAAATGTTTATTAATGCTGTAGCTGGCACCATAGGCAAACACATAGCTCTTCCGGTCAAAATGTTGTGGGGAGAAAGCCCTGTTCTCCTATCAGGGGTGCTACGCAGACTCATGAGCACCAGAGGCAGCGCATCTGGCCATTTCAATGAAGTTGACGAACACACCTTTGCCACTCTTGACTTGATGGTGCCATTAACCTGCTCTACAAGACCTGAAGCCTCCGGCCTGTAGCTAGAAATGCAGTCTCTGATCAATGTTCAAAGCAGAGCACAACAATTTCATGATTTCACTGTGGAAATGAGTTCCTCTATCTGTCTCCACTGATGTTGGAAATCCATATCTCGGGATCAATTCTCTTAACAACAACTTGGCTACTGTGAGACTGTCACATCGTCTAGTTGGATACGCTTCCACCCAACGCGAAAAGATACACACCACCACCAAAACGTATCTCAACCTATTGCATCTCGGCATCTCAATAAAGTCCACTTGTATCCTATTGAAGGGACCTCCAGATTTTCCAATGTGACTCAGTGCAACCACAGTTCTCTTTCCAACATTCATTTGTTGACAAGTAACACACCTGTGACATACAGCCTCAGCCCACACACGAAAGCGTGGATTAAACCACGTCTGCCTAAACACTCGCACCATAGCATCTCTTCCCAGATGAACTGCTCCGTGGATTTGCCTTGCCATTGGGCTCAGTAGACAATTGGGTAATACTGCTCTCTCATCTGTGGACACCCAAATGCCATCAACTCTTTTTGTGCAACCTGCTCTGACCCATGAAGCAGCTTCCTCTTCTGGTACTTCATCCTGCAACCGCTTCACCTCATCCCAAGTATTGGCTATAGCTAACATCATGCTGAGCTCAGTCTCTTCTGTGCTCTCGCCTATATATTCTCCATTGAAAACACAAGCATGTTCAGCGCAAAATCGTGCTACTTCATCTGCATAATTGTTGCCCTTAGTGACAAAGTCTTCTCCTTTTCCATGAGCTGCACATTTAACGACTGCTATCTCTTTGGGCTTCTGCAAAGCTTCCAATAGTTGGCGCACATACTCGCCGTTACGTATAGGTGACCCTGAGGACGCTAGAAACCCCCTCTGGAACCATAACTGCCCAAAGTCATGAACTACACCAAATCCGTATTGACTGTCAGTATACACAGTCACTCGAATATCAGCTGCAATGATACAGGCACGTGTCAAAGCGACAATTTCGGCCACATGAGCAGAGAATACTCTATTTAAACAGGCAGCTTCCACTACTCCCATGATGGTACACACAGCAAACGCTGCTCTCAAATACCCTTCATTGTCTCTCAAACATGAACCATCAACAAAAAGGATCAAATCAGATTGGGGCAAAGGTTCATCGACAATGTCAGGTCTGGGTTTGGTAGATAGGTCAGTAACATCTAGGCAGTCATGCTCTTCACAATCCTCATCTCCTTCCTCTTCCGGAACGGGTAACAATGTAGCAGGGTTCAGGGTGGTACAACGTCTCAGGGTAACATTTTCAGCGGCCAAGACAACCTGCTCATACTTGGTAAGTCTGTTGTTGGTCAGATACTGTGTTTTCGTTCTTGTCATCAACAATTCTACGGAATGGGGCACATAAACAATGAGCGGATAACCCATCACTATGCTTTCACATCTTTCAATGCTGACACCGGTTGCAGCAACGGACTTCAGACATCCGGGCAACGCAGAAGCTACAGGATCTAATGTAGCTGAGAAGTAAGCTACTGGTCTACGGGCACCTCCATGTGTCTGTACAAGGACTGCTAACGCACATCCCTCCTTTTCACAGCAAAAGAGCGAAAACGCTTTGTTATAATCCGGCATTCCGAGAGCTGGAGCACGACAGATACTTTCCTTCAGCTCACGGAAGGCTTTCAAGCACTCGTCATCCCATGGTACCGGATCACTAACATCCTTTCGAGTCAGTTTCAACAGAGGCTTTGCTTGCAAGGAAAAATTTGGGATCCACTGTCGACAATAGCCGACCATTCCCAAAAACATGCGGACTTCTTTTTGTGTTTTCGGAGTTCCCATTTGCAGAATCGTCTCTATGCGATCTGGTGACACCCTTCGTTTTCCTTTCTCAATCCGGTGACCTAGGTACTGAACTTCAGACAAACAATACTGCAATTTGTTTGGAGACACTTTGTGTCCATTCTCTGCCAAATGATTCAGCAATGCCACAGTATCAATCCTGCAAGCATCCTCAGTCTCTGAGGCGACCAAAAGGTCGTCTATATATTGCACTAAGACTGAGTTTTGGGGCATCACCACTCCTTCAAGATTCTTTTTCAGACTTTGACTAAAAATGGAGGGGCTTTCTGTATACCCCTGAGGAATTCTTTCCCATGTTAACACACGATCGTCCATCCTAAACGCAAATAACAACTGACTTTCTTCAGGCAATGGTATGGAGAAAAATGCATGACACAAATCTATCACTGTAAACCATTCTGCTTTGCATGGTATCTGGAATAGAATAATAGCTGGATTCGGTACCACAGGACAACATGGGATCACAATTTCATTAACCCGACGCAGATCCTGCACTATTCTGTACTTGCCACTTGGCTTCTGCAGTCCCATGATAGGTGAGTTGCAGGGACTTCCTCTTATCTCCTTAAGAATACCTAGGGCAATCATAGCCTCAATCACAGGTCTTATTCCGGCCAGTTTCTGGAGTCAATTTATATTGTGGCGTTCATGGGAATTCAGCATTGGGTTTGACCTGTATCTTAACTGGCTCAACCCCTCTCATCAGACCTACATCCTCGCCCGTAAAATCCCACACTTTCGGATCAACTGAGTCTCTCAAGTCATGTGGCAATTCTGCTATTGTGAGCACCACAAACATTTCTGCACACAGACTCATGTTAGCCATTTTAAAATCAGCATCATCATCATGTGTTTGCAATTCCACACCTCTCGGAGTGCACGATATAGTACAATTGAGCTTGCACAGAAGGTCTCGTCCCAAAAGACAGACCGGACTTGAATTGCACACTACAAATTGGTGTTTATCCCGAAATGGTCCTATTCTCACGGGTAATTCGTTTGTCAATGGATTGGTCATTTTCTGATTACTAACCCCCACTACTTGAATCGATTGTCCCGAAAGAGTTAAATTTGGGACTACTTCAGTTCTCACCGTGGAGCGAGCAGCTCCAGTGTCTAATAAGAAGGTAACAGGATATCCATTCACATCTGCATCTACAAACGGCCCACTCTGATCTACTTCTAGGATCGCATCTAAGGTGCATTCCTCGTGCACCCCCTCTGACACTCTTGTAAATCTTGATTTTGATCAAATCTATCTCGTATTTCAAAATAAGGCATCTGATGGTATAACTGATTATGCATGGGTATCCTAGGAGGTTGAGGTACTTGCACTTGCGGCTCATATCCTCCTCCATACATAGACCTGGGTCTTGTCACAGTATTGACAGTCTCGGACAGCTGTCCCTCTCCTTCCATCTGTATCTGATTTGCTGGATTCAATCTACACTCACGCTTCCAATGCCCGATTTTGTGACAATAGTGGCAGGCAGTGACCCTTTTCTGTTGGGCCACCCATTCACTTGCACCTGGATCCATTCCTCTTCCTCTACCCTGACCAGGTTGAGTCACCATCTGTTGTCCCATTCCTCTTCCACCTCATCTACCTCTGCCTATCGCTCCTCCAATCCCTTGCGTCATATCAGCGTTTCTCAACTGCACCAACATCAATTTGTCCTTCAATTTCTTCTGTGTCGACTCCACTTGATCACTGCAATATTTAGCATAACGCAGAATCTCGTCCACCGACTTATTCTGCCAACATATCAAGTGATGCTGTATCATCAAACTAATATCAGATTTCAGTCCCAACACAAACTTCGAGACAAATTGTCCCATATCTTTCTGTTCAATTGTATCCAATCCACTATGCTGCTTAAAAGCTAACAACAATCTTTCGTAATAATCATGTACTGATTCCTTAGAGTCTTGAGTGGTGCGATCAATCTTCAACCAATCAACAATCTGAGGAGCTACCTTCGATTACAACCATGTAATCACTTGCTCGTATTTTCTCATTACATCAGGTGAATGACCATGAGTCAATGAATCTCTAGGTGGCTCTGCAGTAGGCCACTCAATGGCAATCTTACATGCCGCCAACAAATCCGCCGGCACTACTATATCAAACAAGGTGTTTAAATCAATCCACAATAATTTCGAAATCTTTACAAACCGATCTATTTGCTTGTACCACTCAGCAAGTTTTTCCCTCAGCCGAGGAAAATCATTCGTAAATGCTGCTAAATCACCCCTGCTCCATGGCACGTGTACATACCCTCCATTCTGTACCTCCCTGAGAGGGAAATTTCCTGCAGCTCCCGTCCCTCCACCCGTAGGCGGAGTATTTCCTATTCCAGTCTTGAAGCTTTTCTTTTTGGCCCATCTTTCTTTCCATCTGTTTAATTCTTTCCATGTCTGCATTCCTATCACTAGTTCTCTAATTTGTGCTTTTAATCCAATCGTTCGCTTCTCTTCCAAATCCTTATCTGTGTAATTTAATCTGCAAGAACCCTGTATCATCTTGGTCTTTGACAAATCACCACTAACAACGGTCACCTGCCCAATATAAAATTCATCAAAAGGCCCTAGAAAAGGGTCCTAGAAATATATTCCAAAACCTGGGGCTGACAAGCGCATAATTTCAGACAAAAGATAAATTAACCAAATTATTTTTCTTTTATTATCATGAAATGAATGAAATGAAATGAAATTTGTACTTGTAAAGCGCACTGTTACCCTAGGGTGTCCTGGCGCTGTACGCATACTGCTGTGGAACCCTTCCTGTCTTTTCCCTATGAAATGTCCACTCCTGGGCACCCCCAAGGTGAAGCCAGGCATCCCAGCACTGGTGGGGCCGTTGTGGAGATTAAGCAAGCTATTGCCCAGAGTTGCAGAGTGGGACCCATGATTAGAATAGGCACCGAGGCGAGAATTATCAGGTCTGAGGAAATTGAGGCCAAGACCCGCCGAGGCGGGAATTGAACCCTGGTCCCGGGCCAGATCTCTGCATCAGGGTCTGCCGCTCTAACCATTGAGCCACACTTGATCATAGAATCAAACATAATTATCACATTTCAAAAATTACATAAATAAGCCATACAAAATCACCTATAGATATATAAACATGTCCCACACATAACAATCATAAACATCAGTCATTCTAACACACACTCAAAATGACGTACACATTCATTCCTCAAAAAAACACATCTTAAAAACATAAGTCGCTCCAGGTGGTACAACTGCCACTTGATGTTTTAAGATGGAGCATTCTCATGTATCCTCCAGATGATAGATGAAAATAGAGTCAAAGGACACGAGAGAGATTAAGCGCCAACGCGCGTTTCGGTGTAAAGCCCACAATGGGACGACACCTTCATCAGGGCGAAGATAAATAAATAGTGTGGGACACACACAGGCATACCTAAAATCACAAAGAAATATATCAACAGTTTATACATTTATATACTTCCATGGATAAAATATACATGGTTCATTATATCATACCTTTGTGCCAAAAGCAACAATGCATCATAAGCTCGTTTGGCCTTTCTTGTCAAGTCCTTTGCTACGAACAGTAGTTCGCTCGAGTCATACGTCTCAATTCTGTTCAGAGGTAGATTACCTTCAATCACCTCGTCTAGTTCTGCCTTTAATCGTACCACATCTAGCATTGGCGCTTTTATTGCACTTTTTAACACTTTCTGAATTTCCTCATTTCTTGTATCTTCCCTGTCACAGCTTTGGGTTCTCTTAGGAACTGCACCCTCTTCTATCTTCGAAGCTGGGCGTCTATCTCTTTCCCAGCTTCGGCTTCTCCAATGGTCACCTGCACAAATAACCCTTGGCCCAAACAGTACTCTAGGCGCTTCTTGTCTCTTGCTTGCCTCTTCCCTCGGCATCATTGACTCTCTCACTGGTTGAACCCACATTTGAAGGTCAGATCTAGAATTCGCTAGAGCTCCTGTCCGTCCTCGTTCTGACCCACTATCAATTCTTGATGGATCAGCTGTAGCTGGCAGTGGAGTACTAGATTCCCCTGGCATCCGACTTAAACCAGTCCCACTCATTGCAAGGCTCCCCCAAACATTGTCTCTTCCCCTTCACTTATTTGCTGTTGACTGCCATCGGTTCTTTCTCTAGGATTATATATCGGAACCACCGGCCCTATTGTGACTGGTACCGACAAAGCATCTGGTAACTGCATGTTTCCTGCAGGTTGTACTGGCTCAGGGTTTGGATACCTCATTCCTCCAGACCCTCCCGGAATGTGTATCATTGTAATCTTGCCTCTTACTCCTGCCGATTGTTCCTCTGAACCCAGTTGTCCCACATCTAAAAGCTCTTCGGATGGGCGCAACCTTTCTGTCTCTGATCTAGAGTCGCACGGTGGAGGACGTTCTGCTAGCAATCTATCGAGGAAGCTGTCATCTGTATCACTGTCCTCCTCTGTCGTCTTTTTCCCTTCAGCCCCCTCTTTTAACATACGAAATGGGTACAAGCGTTCTCCCTCTATGGTGTCTACTCTCCATCTTTTCACTGGGCATCCCATCTAGCATCCTGATATGCCTTCATTGCTTTCCTCATTCTTCCTCGTGAAGCCTCTCTCCTTTTTGCTAGCGCAGCTCTCATCCATGCATCTAATGCCTCAAATTGTGTGGGTTTAGGGGGAGGTTTCAGTGCATTCATCACCCCCTCAGCTGGGTCAGCACTTCCATACGAAAAGACCCATAACGAGGGAAAGCCAATTCACCCTCTTTCTCTGTAATTTTATGCCAATTCTGAAGCCACACTATAGTATGAAGTCCTACATTCGTTGCTATGTAATGTGCCGGTGTGTCTTCTGGCGGAGCTTCTTCTCCTACCCGAGTCACTACCCCTGTGTCGCCTCTACACAAATCTCGCAATACCCTAAAGCATCTCATTGTAAAATCGATCAATTGCAAGCTCAAAATACGCTGTTCCACTGCAAACGAACTTCCACCAATCCCAGCACGGCGTTACACCAACCAACCTATCACAGCGCGGCGCACCCTGACGTCACTTCTCACTCCTTGCAGCGGCTCACCCGCCTTTACAATTTCACCACAAACTCGCTTACACACATTCGTACCACAAGTAACTGTATATCCAAAAGTTATTAAACCAAGTAACTGTTCCTACACAATTACAATAACTTACAGTCACATAAAACAAGTAATTGTCTGTCCCTAAAGATCGATAGAACACTCTCACAAGAACATTCAGCCGTTGTGACCCCCGACCTGCGTTGGTCACTCAATCGCCATAGTCCACCCCCGGTACCTGAGGCTTTCTACCGCGACCTATTCCTCATTCACACAAAGTTCCCTAACACAAGTGGATCGTCGATAGCGCTTCACAACACCCACATTTGATCAGACAAGTACAATACAAAACTATCCCGGGATCTTGGACTTCTCTTGAATCCGCTCAACAAAACTTCCTGCTCCGCACGTGTCCGGACCAGTAAACCAAAAACCACATTCACTCAACATACATCCCAACTCCGCAAGACATCACCCACTTACTCATCACCGCAATTTAACACCACAATTCCTTTCATACTCACGCCACCACTGTTTCCGCCGCACCATCAACGTCCGCCAGTCTCCGCCGTCTTCCACTCCACTTCAGGGCTCTTCGACCTTCAACCCTACCCCTGATTACTCCCCTCACCTTAGAGGTAAACCACCTTAGAGGTAAACCATCCTCTGCTACCATTTGATTACGCTAAATTGCAAGCCTAATGTTCCCTACTAAGTATAGCGTAAGCGATCGATCTTTTATTTACCTACTAAAAGTGGTTGAGGGGAGGAAACAACTCAGACAGATATCAGCAAAGTCGTCATGCCTGAAAAGACCACCAACTCCAAATTGCAGTTTGATTATTTATTATAAGGCCAAAAACAATTGGATGTAAATACATCTCAATAGCAAAGTATATAGGTTCAGAAAAATTAATACAGAGCCAAGTTTACGAATATAAGGAATTCGGCCCAAAAGACAGATGATTATAAATTCCAAAATCACAACGCAACACAGAATAGATGCGATATTCAGTTCTCGGCTCATTGAAAGAAATCAAAATCTTTCCCTACACTGCTCTACATGAGGGCCCTTCCTGTCTCTCTTCTATCATTCCCCAACGGTGTCAGCACGTGTTGACTTCCTAAGAAGTACTCACGTCAAATGGGTCGTTTTAGCTTATGGCTATGGAGCTTGCTCTAAGATGCTCCTTCTCCTCCGAAAGCTAGCAGAAGTCTGGTCTCGCTGACCCTGCGCATCATACAAAAGATGGGATTCAACCCACAATACGTCATTCTTCTTAAAACTTTCCATTGCACCTCTATGCAGTAGCTTAGCTTTTTTTTTTTTATAACACAAATTTAATTAGTGATATCTTCTTTCCAGTGGCCTTGGCTTTCAGACAGACCAGATACGCAAGGCATCCTCCCTTCTCGCTTCCCAGCCATCTTCAAAGACATTCCGGGTCTCTCCTTAACTCTGAAAATAAGGATGTGTATTCTTTCACCTGCAGTAGGATGAGAACATTCTAATTTCGAACACAACAACATTTAATTATTTATTTCTCAAGAGCAAGGAGAATCGAAACTTATGACTTTGGGCCTATAATTCAGGCAACTTAAACTAACCACAATTACGGTGTATAGAAATAATATCGTCCTGCACATTATGCATGAAGGAATCGTAATACATACAAAGTTCTACTTAAATGCGTTCACTAGTTTTCAACATTAAATGATTCAAATAAGTGTTTCTTAATAGTCGTAAAACACTGCAAACAATACGAATACATGAGAGTGCGTTTAAACCATGAGTATAGTGCACTCATACAAAATAGAGTGCTATCAGCGCTCTATCAGTTGTATCAGCAGGAAAAGTACAAACACCTTCATTATATGTAGCCTAGTAGTTTGCTAAAAGCCCTGTAGCCCTCTTTCACTCTGCAATGTTTATAAACTTGGTTATTGCATCCTGGTCAATGGAATCAACACAGTAAACTAGATTTAAGGGTTACTGCCTGCAGGGGCAGACAACATTGCTGATAATTAACAGCTTTCAAAATTGTGAGTCCAAGCCATAGCGGAGGGAGCATGAAGATGGAATGGAGCAGGCATTAGTGTCCACAGGTAAACCAAATATGGCTATTATGGCCAGTCTGCCTCCTCGGTCCCAACAACCTAAACAAGCATTGGCATAGCCAATAGGTCTCGCCTTGGGGACCTTATAAGTGTTTAGCCATGCAACAGTTGATGTTGTTGCACTAAGGATATTGTGCTGCATAACTAAATACTTATAAGGTCCCAAAAGCGAGACCTATTGGCTATGCCAATGCTTGTTCTCACTTAGAGTTGCCAGACATCAGGTCTTTTTTTTTTCTTCACTTGACTGAAAGTAGCACGCAGGTTCTGCTGTGTTGGCCCTCGTCGCCAACTTGTAGTGAACGCTTTTATTAAGCTGAATACGAACACAGCATGAGGTCAGAAGGGGAAGGCAGGAGGAAGCGTCCGATGGGGAGGTCAGTAGCTGGCGTCTGTCAACATTCCAGAACGCTCATCTGATGACAAGGTGTAGAGAGTGGTATTTAATTGTTATATGGTGTGTACCTTTAAAAGTGGTGATAAGAATCTAGTGTTCACTGGATTCTGTAATCTAGAATGTTGATAGTGCATTTTTCATTCTGTGCCTGTTTTCAACTGGATCCGTCGTGGGTCTCTGCAATGGCAATAAAGCTTTCAGCTTTTAATTACATTACTTGAAGTGTCAGCTTCATCTTTCCTTGGAAGGACTGACTACACAAGGGAGAGGAGTTGGGTACGGAGGGTGAGGAGGGACAAAAGGGTACAATGCGAACACAACAATCTGCCGTTTGGGAACGGCTCCCGCTTTGATTCTCGGCTGCCTGGCAATGTTTTTACACATGTGCGAACCACTTGCTGCCTCCCTGTGTTTCGTTGCACTCTGTCCTGTCCCAATGGGGTTCTGGCTCGGTGGTGGTCCGCATACTTGCATGGCGTCTCATTTCGGGTTGTCTGCTGTGCGGCTCGACTGGCTCATATTTCCCGGTCACCTGCCTATGTATACCTATGTGGTGTAGGTTTCTCGCTGGGCAAGGGTTCGACTCCTGCCCGTGCTGTCATTGTATCCTAAGTTGATGCATTTTGCATATGCTCCCCTGACATTGCGCCTTGCTTTGTCATATGTCTTTGTGCTGCGCACGTTCCCCAGCCGGGGTGTCTTTGCGCTCCATGTACGCTGTTTGCATGTGCTTGGATCACACTGTCTCTTCAACCTGAGGTACTGCTTCTCTGTCCGGTTCTTCCGGCTCTGGAGTGTCCGCTGCTTCTTCTGTACTCATGTGCTTTGCTGCATGTTTTACAGCCAGCTTCGCCTCGTTGTGTCGCTGTGGCCTGTTGGTTGTGGTCTCCGACTCTTCCACTTAGTTTTATGTTCGCTCCCTGGTGTTTCTGTGGGGGTGTGTTGTATAATGGTCACAACATTATGAAGGAAACAAGTTGAGTTAGAAACGGAGTTTATTGGTAAATAACTCCACAGAATAAGAACCCACGGAGTGCAGCAGGATCTCCGGTGAAGCTGTTGTCCGGGAACAGAGCTCTATATTAGTGCAACAATCTACAAACCTGTGCCCTACTTCAACCCGCACGTACCATCTGTTACACAAGCAATTCATTCTGGCGCTACAGTATTAAAGACACCGCGTTTCTCAATCACTCGGAAAGTGACTCGCTACTCGAGCCTAGAAGCGATCACGTGACTATCAGAAAACGCAACATTCACAGCACTCAAAAATTAAGGTAACGTGTAATCTGGGAATGCTCTCCAACCCAGGTAAAACTACTAACAAATTCACAGTACAGAAAATAACAAGGAAGTGAAGACGCCCACCATCACTCACTATGTGCAACTTAAGTCCCAATTTAAAATAATAAAAATAAAAACACGACGCTAATAAACTCCAACCTTTAAACCAGAGCCCTTTTGAATAAGCACCGGAGTCTCCTCCACATCACTGATCACTTAGAGTGCTTTCATTTGCCCACTCCGATATCAGCTAAAGAATCTACATTTTTAACCGGGTAACAATAGAAGTTAATGCCACGGATTAGCTCACGTTGCGCCTGCAATGTAACGCACCTCAGGAAAAAGTTTTCTATATACATACCACTGATTAATCTATGCAACAAATGAAAGACGAATGACAAAACATGTGTAATTACGGACCTTAGACTAGCAAACTCTCTTAAAATATGTTAAAACGGCTAGAAAATTCAAAGCACTATTAAGGCTCACATCTACCAGCAAGAGGGGGCTGTAGCAAAACAAGTAAACTTGCAGGCCTGAAAACTGGTAAGGGAAACGCTAGACCAACAAGCATTGGCCGCGCGGCCGTGAAAGTGACGCGAAAGTGAAAGTGATCGCAATCGCGATGCACTTAATGACCCATGTGGGAGGAAAGACAGATGGCGGCTGCGCGCGTGCACGCCATCGTGAACGCAAGCTGGGAGCCTCTCTGGTAGCACTTCCAAAAGCCCCTTACTAAATGTCTCGCAGAGCAGCGCATGCGCACTGGCTCAGCGAGACCTAAAAAGCAGGAGCAAGATCTGTCTTCGCCCCTTCGTCACTAGTCCCGGACCTTCCTCCAGCACCCTAGAGATGCTCATTCTTTCACTAAAAAGCCCATAGAAAACAACAGCTGCCTGCCCGGCCGTACCTCACTACCCACACAGAGGGCAGGATGGCCCTTTCAACCGAACTCACCTCCATTCACACCCAGTTACCCTGCAATTCCTCCATTCCCGCTTCACATTGACCAAGTTGGCCCTCTCCATCCACACTTCTGCCCACATAGGTATTATACCAAGACAGGGACATAAAGTCCTGCAATGAGCACACGCCCACACTGGTGCTCCACAATCCTCCAGGACAACTCAGTACTGCACGCATCTCACCTGCTTGCTGCCGTAGTACTCCATCCAGCCTTGGCTCTCAGTGTGTCCTGCTTTTGATATATATTTCTGTGACTACATTTCAAAAGGAAACTAGGCAGAGGGCAGAATGTTAGGAAAGAGTTCCCCACACATGAGCCTGAATGAAAGATCACCTAAACACGTCCACATGCATAACTGTTTCTGAGTGTTCACATAATGGTAGTGAATGCCAAGTGCTATATCCTGGTTGCTAAAGGGAGTGTAAGAGCCCTGGTTATCATCATCATCATCAACGCCCTTCATTGGTTTCCTATCCATCACGTATCGATTTCTTGGATCTCTACCTCCATCTCTAACTTCATCAAACTGAATGGATTCCCATAAAGTTAGAATGTTTATACTGTTGCTGTATCTCTAGGGACGGTGGCAGTACTAGGCAAGGAGGTGCATGGGTTACCCCAGACATAGCCAATCTTCTTTAGACTCTCTCACTCTTACTCCTGCCATTTAGTGATGGTGAGGTAAAGTCTGCCGAAAGCCATGTGCACATCAGCAGTTTCATGTAAGGGCGATGGCAGTAGCATCCTCGTGTACATCTGGTGGTGTTAAATAAAATGACTTTGATTAAGCCCCTGTAGCTGGTACTGACTGGAGAAGCTACTAATCAAGGAAGCCTGGCTGACTATGGTAGCACAGATATCTATATATGGTTGTTATTTTTGTGCCAAAGAAAACTAAACACTGCACATGGTAAAATATGTATTTTAATACATCCAAATGAAAGTGTCTGTTTCTCAAAATATTTTAGCTGTATGTAAGTGTAGCTTTAAGTGGAATGTGATATTTTTGCAGGTGCTTCTGACAGAGCTCCAGAATGCTGCCACTTCCCAGAGGGAGAGATACACTGAATCGGCTGGGTTTCTTGGGTATTGCCCTCAAGAGAACGCATTGTGGCCTGGGCTAACAGTGGAGCAACATTTGGTGGTCTACGCTGCTGTAAAAGGGATGAGGAAAGAGGATGCAGCAGTGGCTATCAAAAGGTACAGTTTAAGGGGGCATTATGCCTCAGTGGTCAATCAAAAGAATATCTCCCTCTCCCATTTGCAAATGGGTGGGAACTGGTCTGAGACACTGAGTAATGAATTATGCCAGCCGTAACTCCTGGTTCTCTATATGCGTTACAAACATTGTGTTGTTTTGTATGTCTATTAGACAAACCAGAGTAAACCAATAAATCATGTTGTTATATTACATAATGAATCTTCATGTCAGAAGAACATCTCGAAAGGCATCTATTCTGATAGTTTAGGTTTTGCAAATTTTCTCATTCAAAATGGGCTGGGTTTTCCCCATACTGGTATTACCCATATGTCTGGTATCGTTAAATCTTGGGATAGGAAAAGGGGTACTGGATTGAGAGCCTAAGATGGAAACCAAGGTCTGTAATAGAATGATTAGCATGCCTAAGAGCAAGGAATAAGCAAATTCCCTCTGATAGAACGAGGTGGTAACATAAAGCCCAGAATGGACGTAGTCATAGGGAAAAGGCTTTTTTTCAGCAAGCATGCTGCTCACTTTCATTCTCTAATTAAATGAACAGTAGTGAGTTGGCAGCTAGGGGGACCGTATTGGAAGAAAGCAGAAAGACTAAAATAAGCAAATGTGTAAATGTGCACCCCATTTTATTTTTGATACAGAGTGACTTGTGCGTTAGAGCTAAATGAGCATTTGAAGACGACAGTGAAAAAACTCCCTGAAGGCGTAAAGAGAAAGGTGAGAATAAATCAAAATGGTTAACTGCTGACAGTAGCGTAAATTATCCAGTATCATTAGAGTAGCATAAGTATAATAATATTAATTCGTATTTGTAAAGCGTGAACATATCAGCCCCTTAAGGGTTTCAAGACGCTGGGGTTCATCGGGAGATTTAGTGAGCTATTGCTCAGAGTCACATGATGCTGAGCTAAGCTGCCACCGGCGCCGGGATCGAACCGTGAGCCCCGCGCTCTGGAATCAATCGCTCTGGCCGCTGTGCCACACCTCTCCCCGTCAAGTGACATTATATGACCTCTTATCCCCAATGACATTGCTAGATATGTCCTTATGTTACCTTTAAATAGGGGTATGGATCTAGTAATTTCTGACTCCCCTCAGACCTTTCGACCTGAATTTCATACACCTGTCATGATCCTACATTCTGATAAATCCAACTCACTAACACCCCTACTTACCAGGGGGTGTAATTTTTTGTAACCACAGTTCTAAGTTCATCTCAGAATTTCAAAGTTCAAAACCACACATCTCATAAATCTTTAATAGGATAGCATCACGTCTTGCCTTTTCACTATTATTATAAATGATGGCATACCCCTTGCTATAATCCTGAAGAACGGGAGAGAGGAAAAGTGGTGACATGTTTTTTTTCTAGTTAAAAACATCATTAAGTAATTAACTAAATACTGAAGTTAATGTCCATATCTTCATTACCTTTACATAAACGCATGTCACAGGAATGAAAACAAGACGCCTACATCTGTAACAGAAGGACTACTTATTACAGGAATTATGTTATTTTTCAGGCAAAAGTCAACCCACTCTATCTTAAACACATGATTATTTCTGGCTGTTTCTGTGGTTCTTTATTTTCAATATAAAGAACACTATCATCTACTTAAATTTAAGAAAAACATTGAGTACGGTGGCAGGGAAGGGTACTGAATAAAATGGTAAATGAAATTGTGGAAGGATAACCATAAGATTAATGTGCATCTAATTAATAATCCCATTGACTTCCATTGAGCCAGTTCTGTTTTGGTCCTGATCAACAGCGGTTTTCAATTTAATCTACTCAAGGCTGAATTTTCAACAGGTAGCCATACAACGTAATAGCATTTAGTGTATTGCTATCAGCTGTTTGGGCAGATGACCAGACTTTAATTGGTGCATGTAACATAATTACCTTCGTTTTGTAAAGAAAGATAATATTACACAGGATGAAACAAGAGAGAAATCGTGCAATATTCTCCTAATTTTCTGGTAAGAAAGACCAAAGAAATCAAATCAGTATATAATCTGTTTCAGATGAATCCTCCGCTTTTCAACCTTTGAGGTTGTTATCTATTTGAATGCAAAAAAAAATGCAAATAGAAGTGACACTGGGCATAACTGGCTGTTTGGCCTTCACGTTATCGTATTCCCCACCACTTTTCTATTGATTCCGACCTCAGCAGTCAGGGTGTGCCAAGTTGCGTAGTATAACAGCTCACAACTCTGTAGAACTGCTTTTGAATGTATGGGTAATAATGCGCTGTGCTTAACTATTGACAACGTCAAAAACAAGCATTTGCAATGCAATAGGTCTCGCATTTGCGAGAGTTTGAGCTATTGGCATTGTAAATAACAATGCCTTTTATTTATGTTTTGAAAACCTGCAAGCGATGAGTAAACACGCACTTTGTACTTCTAGTCCTTGCTTACAAGAAGCAAGGCTGGCAGTAAAAGAGGCACAGTTACTGCCAGCCTTGCTTCTCGTAAGCAACGACTATAAAGCAACGACTATAAGTACAAAGTGCATGTTTACGCACCGCTTGCAGGTTTTCAAAACACATAAATAAAAGGCATTGTCATTTACAATGCCAATAGCTCAAACTCTCGCAAATGCGAGACCTATTGTATTGCAAATGCTTGTTGAGCTCTGAGACGGAGGCAGCAGCCATAGGAAGGCAGGGACCGTGACACCAGGCCGTGCTTTTCAAAAGCAGGAGGGATGAGGAGGCAGCTGCAGCCAAAACAGATCTCAGTCTTTAAATGCACAGCAAATGTGGCAAGTTAAGAGCAAGATTTACAGCCATCAGCCCTGTTTGCAACAGAGCTCTGTTAACCACGAGCAATGGTCTTGAGTGCTCCAGCTTAAAGAAAGAAATAGTGCTCACAAGCTCTGAGTAACAACATATGTAAAAGGGAAGTCCTTGAAACTGGGCAGTGCTTTTAAAGCCCATATGCTGAATACAGCATGTCTCACAGAAACAGTGCAAGCGCTGCCTAGGCGAGACCTAAAAATGTTTCAGTTACAGAAATGTTATGTGGTCTGTGTAATCTCTGGTAGAAAGTACAGAGCATGTCCCCTTACTTAGAATAGCATCCATTAAAAGACAAGGAATTCCAAAGCTGCCAGTTGAAAATATTTTGGGAATAATGACAACCAGCAAACACCACAACGCCTGGCAACTTTAGTTGCAGATGCACCATGTTTATTCCCTTCACAATAGAGCACACTCAAGTGACCTGCCCCTTAAATTCACTCCCAAAGCAGTGCTCAGGTGTGAAATGGATAACTGAAGAGATGTTCAAGTGAAGATATGAGGCAGGACTGGTGTGCTTCAACTGGAGGAATCCCAGCAAGTGGTGAAAATGACTTTGAATGGAGGATCATTTGGCAGTCTAGCAAATAATGAGGGAAACAATGTTGGGTGCATTTCTGCAGGTAGAATGAACCACAATTGTTTCTGTACCAGGATTCTAAGTCTGCTAATGATAATGATGTAGTTATCCTTCATCAAAGTGGTATCATCATTCTCTGTCAGGCCATGGGATTGCATAGTAACAACTCAAAGAAACAATTTGGCTCAGAACATAGATCACTGGCTATATGATCCAAACGTCCCACTCAGGTTCGAACACAACTGCAAACGTATCTGTGTAATCATTATAATAATGAAGTAAATAAAACAGTGATGGGTGGAATGCTTTTCATTATCCTCAGCCACTGGTAATTAAATAGTTCAATATGCTCACACACGCCTACAAAGCCCTCCACAAAAAAGGACCTTCCTACATCAACCACTGGCTGAACGTCTATCTTTCCTCGAGACACCTGCGTTCCACTTCACTCACCCTCGCACACATCCCCCGCATCCATCGCACCCACAGTAGGGGCCGTGCATTCTCCTACATTGCCGCCAAAGCCTTGAATGAACTCCCCCTACACCTCCGAACGGCACCCTCCCTGGCACTCTTCAGAAAACAACTCAAGACCTGGCTTTTTGATGCAGACGCAGCAACCTCAGCGCCCAGATACCCCTAGGAGTGATAGTGCTGAGCTTTAGAAATGATTGATTCGGTCCACATCCCAGTCCATTGTTTTTTGCTCACCATGCCACCTCTGATTAGACCCAGTCATATGCAAACCAGCCTTGGTCCTGCTCCAATAGTAATAGTCTAGCCTGAACTGCCAAGCCAGCTCCTCTCTGAACCGGAACACACGCATCCCATTACTGGTTTCGGCTCAATTGGGGCTCTTCAATTAAGTGAAGCTTGGTTCCAGTGGTACCGAGACCACAGAACCCACGTTTGGGCATACCCGTCCATCCCCTTGTTGTTTATTGCAGTTGACGCCCTAAGTGTGAGGGAAATGGGTACGTGGGGCCCGTGCTCACCCTGCCATAGAACTCAAGCCACACCCTACTGACAAGCCTCAAGTGGGACGAAACTGGTTTGGGGTTGTGGTCCTTCCTGGAGGGGGCCTCGTCTGGAAGTTCAGGGCAGACTGGTAACACGAGAAGCAGAATTGGTACTGATTTACATAAGGCGGGACTTTGTATGGAGTGGCATGGTGGATTAAAAACGATGGTCTGGAATAAGACCAACGCGATTGCCAGTAGCAGAGATTAATTCAAGCATTCCATCAATCACCTTGTTTTTGTATTGCAATTTTATAATGACATCATGTTTCTTGACATCTACAGAAGAAAACTGTTAGATTGACTAAATCATTTAAAAGGAACGCACATTCTTAAATCATGACCAGTGTATTATAGAGCATTAGCATGCACTTAAGGATAGTATAAGCAAAATCTTCAGAATGAGCACGCATCTAGCTCATTTTGCCAAATGCAACAGCAACTATAAATTATTCAAGTTAATATCTTTAAAAGAACATTATTTCAAATGATGCATTCAAAGTCACAACTGTGAAACGGGGACTGACCTGTAATAAGAGGAAAAATTATGTTTCTACAAATTTCTCAAATCCATCTGTCACATCAAGTAAGTAAATGTATTGATCTGCAAGCCTCATTTAAAATTAATATAAGTTATTCTGCCAGGAGAGGGGAAACAGCGTTTTGCCCTGGCCACAAAATCTCTTCTACTTGTAGCAACAGGCTCTCTTTGCGGAAGGTGTCATGCCTTTCACACTGAAAGATCCAAATGTTTAAACACACCTGAAGGAGCCAGCCACAGACCCAGGGGTTGAGATGAAACTTCCTGACCAAGTATTGGGCATGAAGATGCAGACCAATCTAAGATGTGTTCCAGTTACGTATATTAAATCTTTCTGACACAAACAAGCACTCTTAGAATAATTCTGGCCCTGTTGCTTCTGATTTCCTGACTATGCACTTATGCAACAAAACATTGTGTTAGCCTTAAATCCAAATAAATCCCTATAACTGAAAAGAAACTTTATAACCAACCTTAGACTTAATCTCCATGTTACAAATGCAGAGTCACATCATGGAGCGGCTTAAAATATAGCAAAGATCAAGAATTAACACTGGCCCACAAATCTCAATGCCTTGAAAAAGGACTCTTATGAGCATTTGTGTAAACTGGGAAAGTTACCAGATTCTTACATAAAAGTTGGGCATTATATACTGCTGAGAATGATTGTGGCACGAATACTTTAACCGGAGGTCTCCTTTAATGTAGGTACCTAAATAAATCCACCCTGAATTATTTACAAACTGCTGCACCGTTTTTTTGTCCAAAATGTTGGGCCTACTCAGGAAAAAAAATCATATTTGGTAGTGTTACTAACGTGGACATCAAATTTTATCCTGAGCAACAAAAAAACGTGATTCTTTATGTCCCATATTTCTATGTATGCTGCTGCATATTTAAGTAGGTGAGGAAGCGCTAGCACACCCCCGCTAGCAATAAACTCCTGTTAAGAAGTGAAGTAAGTAAAAAAAAAAATCACAACCATTATTTAAAAAATATTTAAAAGAGTGGATTGACTACAATATACCCCTTCGCTCGGGTCTTTAAGAGATCAACAATTTCAAGCTGACAATCCGTACTTCAACCCTCCGAGACTGAAAGCTCTGCTGTGCACTGAAACCACTATCCAGCTGTAGAATAACCCTGTGCGGAGTCAGCAGAGGGTGAAATCCAATGCAGTTGGCAGACTGATATTAAAAGAACAATAAAAAGAAAAAAAGGTTGTAGTAACAAGTACATAATGTAGATCATAATTTAGCAATGTGATCTAATCACACAGAGATTAAAGACAAAACATTTAAAACAGTCTAGCCAAAAGGAAACCAGTGGGTATTAAAACCGGTGCAGCAGAAGGTTTCCTGGTAATCTGAACAGGAAACCAACATAAAGTGATCAGGTTTGGTCATGACTTCTGTATCACAGCACAATGCGAGTTTATGGTAAGGACTTGTGGCGCAAATATAAATTACGATTTGAAATATCAGCCATGGCTGTACGTTTGACTCACTAAGGTGTAACCTCAACTAAATGGAAATAGAAACATGTCTGCGAAAAGCCCAGGTACATGACACAGTTACAGCAATAATCTACTTCAAAATCCGCAATATTTTTTTACAGAAACCTCAGACTATATGAATAAAATTAATTGTGCTAAACAGCACAATTATTTTTTATTAATTACTATTCTATTAATTGGTCTTTTTTCCACAGAAAACCTTCAGCTCCTCCTGGCATCAAGTGATACTCACTTAACCTGCCTTGCCTTGGGGTCAGTGATATGTGTCGTTTTTAAGGAGATTGGGTTTCCCACCATTTCGATTTAACGGTTTTGGAGGTCTTAAAAAGGGAAGTAATATTTGAGTAGCTCAAGACAGATTTAAGGGCCCCTTTATGAAACGTATGTCAGCTCTACATTAAGAGAGAATAACCTAAAATGTTGTGAATGAAAATAAACTAGTTTGTTAGAAAGCTTTCCGTCAGCTAGCTTACTAACAGACGTTTCTGTTTACTTTTAAAACATTTGGAAAGAGGGAGATTTAGAAAAATATGAGTGTAAATTAGTAAGAAAGATGAAGGAAAGTCATTTTCGCTATGAAAATCGTATGTCTCCTCTCTGCAGCGGGAGAATGGGCATGCAAGAAATACTTTCTTAAAAGGTGCATCTAGGACTGCAGACACACACTTCATTAGGACACAGAGAACAGCGTGGCACAGTTTTTAGGTCGAGCATTCGAGACCTCTTGTATATACTTTAGTATATACTTAATGTCTATGTACTTTGTGGGCTCTGGAGATCAGCCCTAGGACTTGTCTGCTTCCGCTTAGGGACTTTTTTTCTGTTCAACTGCCTCTATTTAACTGTCTTGATAGAAAACGACAAGTAGAGGTCAGTAAAATAACAGAATTGCTTTCTGCTTGTTCAACTGCCTCTATTTAACTGTCTTGACAGAAAACGACCAGTAGAGGTCAGTAAAATAACAGAATTACTTTCTGCTTGTTCAACTGCCTCTATTTAACTGTCTTGATAGAAAACGACCAGTAGAGGTCAGTAAAATACCAGAATTGCTTTCTACTGAGGGACTTTCTTTTTTTTATTTTTCTGGCAACTGCCTCTATTCAACTTTCTTGATAGAAAACGACCAGCAGAGGTCAGTAAAATACCAGAATCACTTTAGCATTCTCTAGATTCCAGTCCATAAAAATTGTATTCCACGAGCACCCGTAGACAATAATATTTTTTTCAAATCTTGTATTTTCAGTGATATGACCACCGAAGGCCCCGATTTTATATTAAAACAGAGCTTTGGACTATACCATTTCCCGCTGAAAGGCAATATTTCTCTCCATGTGTTCCCATACCTGGCGTGTCACGCAGTTTGGTGCTTACTTTCCCTCCATGTTAAAGAGCAGTAGATGTTTCAGCACCCAGGCTAATGTGCTGCATAGCTAAATACATAAAAGGTCCCAAAGGCGAGACTGATTGCATTGCAAATGCTTGTTCTACATTAGCAGGCGTCGTACTCACCTCCTGCCCGCTGTACCTCGCCAGGTCCTCCTCTGTGAAGAGCCTCACCGGTTTAATGTCAGGCGGATTGTGCTTTAGAGTGACGTCTTCCCCGGAGACAGGGGCACATGCATTATAAAGCACCGCTCCCAAGATATAAAAAAAAAGAGATATGTTGGAGGGAGCACCGCGCGGTCACGGAGCTGCGACACACGCCCAAGCATCAAATAAATCACAAGATCAGCAGTATTACAATATCTTCTTTCACTGCTACTTCTGTGCCAATGCAGTTAAGTTATTTCCGGGTGTTAATTTACAAAACGACTCCCCGTGGGGAGTAGACATAGAAAAGGGGCGACACGTTGCATTGTGTTTAGAACTTGCCTCCTCCATTCATTGATATTAGTAAGGATAAAATGTAAGCTCTGCTGGCTTTCTCTGTTTAACAACGCGCCTCTGTGTCATCCTCCTGATCCATGCAACCTGATCAATTCTGATCCATGCAATAACCTCGTTTATCTTTCCGGAAACTGCACCAAAACTCTAGTACTTGGCAGCCTTAGTCGTTATTAGTTCACAAAGTTACAACTACGGTGTACTACGCATGCGTATATCTTCTTGCACCGTGACCAATAACAACACCGTGACCAATAACAAAAATATTCAGCGGGAAATAGTGGTACTTTTAAACTTTGCCAGCATCTAAAAATATTTGCAATGTTATAGGTCTTGCATTTAAATGCGAGATCTATAGCATTGCAAACAAACAGCCGCCATTGTCCCGGCTGCTTCGAAAGTGAAAGCGGGCGTGGCGCGCTGCATGTAAGCAAAGCACGTTGGTCGTCGTGCCTGAATTAGGAGAAAGTCAGTAAAGAAAATAGTACATGTTGTACCGTGTAACAACCAAGTAAAGGGGCCAGTAGCCATGGGAGGTTACAAACGAAGACATGGCCGTAGTAAGGAGGGACTAACAAGCCTATTAAGGAATCAGACGCCAGCATGTACAAAGGACAAAGACACAAGCCAAAGAAAAAAATGGGCGGGGGAGTGGGCGGGGCTTCTCTCCCGTACTGAACTACCACAGATTATCCCCTAAGCAGCGTTTGCGCGCTGGCTCAGGCTCGACCTAAAAATACTAGGGGCAACAGATCATGGGGACTGGCCTCAGTAGTCCACTACCCAAAAGCCATCTAACCCATTGAAAAAAATATGCCCCACAGTAAGTTGCTACTTGTGCACTCACCTCCAATGCTCACATGGTCACACATACCTTTTCAAGGGCCACACCTACCCAACCTTTAGTACTGATGTGGCTGTTTTTATCATCACCAACCAGTGATTTGAGGAGGTGCTGCACTACAGACATTCTTTTTCCGTTTGTTGCTTGAGGATTGCTTTCCCTTGGATGTCCAAGTAAAGGAAATAGAGAGGAATCTTTGCTATGCATGCACAGGCACAAAACATAGGGAAAACTGGTCACTCTTCATAGCTAAAATATGTGTCAATATCATCAACTATGCTTGCGTACCAAAAGCTTTGCAAATTCTCAGCAGTAGTCACAGAAAAGATAGGCATTATTGATATTCTACACTAACAGGCACATGCATCAAAGCATTTTGCGATCGCAAACGGTGCGAATCGCAAAAATCGGCCGTTTGCGATCGCAAAATTAGCTTTTGCGATGCATGAAACAACTTGCCACTCGCAATTTAAGAAATCGCAATTTTTTGCGATTCCTTAAATTGCAATTGCATTTAAGGAATCGCAAATTGCGATTCCCTAAATGCAATGCAAGTTGCCTTTAAAAATAGCGATTTCGCTATTTGGGCCCGCTATTTACAGTGGAATCATACCACATGGTAAATAGCGAAAACTCTGAAAAATGCTCTAAAGTGCATTTTTCTGAGTTGTAGGTTACACACACACATGTCCTTGGGACATGTGTGTGCGCAACATATGTGCACAGATCAATTTCAGGGGTGCAACAGGGTGTCCTTTTGACACCCTTGCACCCTTGAAATTGCATGCGCAATTTGCGAGTACCTATTGGTACTCGCAAATTGCGCTTGCAATTTCCCATTCATTCCTATGTGCCTTTAGGCCCATAGGAATGATTGGGAAGCCATTCCTTATTTGCGACTCGCAATTTGCGAGTCGCAAATAAGAAATGTGTAGGAATCGCTATTTTTATAGCGATTCCTACATGCATAGGATTTTGCGAGTCCTTAATTGTGATTCCTTATTTATCGCAATTAAGGACTCGCAAAATCCTACCTTGATGCATGTGCCTGTAAGAAGATAGTCCCATATCCCCATAACAAAAAATCCAGAGCCCGTATCTAACCAAAATAAATGTTTTTCTGCACCCTTAATGAAACAGATGCAATTACAAATGTTGTAAATCATATTCCAGATGGGATTACATATCAGAGGAACCTTATCGGTTTGACAGAAATTAATATGAATGTAGTATAATTAATTATTTAATTATGTTTTCTTCTTTAATTAGATTTTACTTTTATGTGTTATTTATTAGTATACATATTTTGTAGTCATTGGCAGTGCATGTGGTGTGCCATTATGGTTTGCATGGCTGTTGTGTGCATAATGAATCGAGCTCCTACTGATAACTTGCAAATTTTTTGATTCTATTGGTTTTAATTTGTAACCATAACTGCACCTTAACTTTAGTTTTTAGGTGAATGTCTGAGGTTTCTTTAAACATACATTAAAGTGTTACGACCAAAGCTAACCATAACTTCACTTTAACCTTTGTTTTTTCTAGTAATTTTTTTTTATCATTAGCCAAATGAAGTGTTCCCTGCGCCCAACACTCTGCAGGCGACCAACCACCGCTGCACAATCTTCCGCCAGGCACTGCTTCCAAACCAGCAGCTAAAGCTCTGCGGGCAGCCAACTCCGACTGTACCTGCCCTTCAGCTGTGCACATAGCGGTGTAGGCCACAGGGTCTGGCAGCCAGTCAAATCCTGCTCTCAACCCACCACAGGTTGCCAACACCCACATCGCACAACCTTTGTTTGTCGGGTGTGGGATTCCTCAATACCCTGCAACCAGCACTCTGCAGGTGGCCACTACCCGCAGTGAATGGCCTTTGGTCGTGCACAGAAGGGTTGGCCATAGAGCCTGACCACCAAACCCTGCACAGATAGCTCCTAATGTTCACAGCCTTTGCCCGTTGCTAAGTTTGGTGTAATTCAGTTCAGCTGGGTTTTCTGTATCAAGGAGCAAAGAATGATGTAGGAGTTGAAAAGGAAAATATCACTTTTGGGACCAACCCTATTTTTAGGCCCAACATGGGGTATCTGTACGAAACTTGAAAAAAACATAGGTTAAAGCGATGTTATAGTTAGGTGAAAATGTCAGTTAAAATATACCAATTTAAACGAACAAATCCACTGAAATTCACCAATTAAATTTGTCTCAACTAACTACAACTCATGCCCTAAATTATCCATAACTCATGCCCTGCCATGCACAGTACTGTTATCAATGATGTTATTTCAGATGTTGCACTGATGCTATCAATTTTGTGATAGAACATGTCATGAGTGATGTAATATGTGAGGTAATTAGCAGTGCATGGTGAGGGTGTGAGTTATAGTTACTTTAGGGCACAAGTTGTAGTTACTTGAGATGGATGAACTTTTTTGGGGGAAAGTTTAGTGAAACAAACGGTGCCAAAGTTATTAGCAAGCCAAACAATGCTTTCCCGATGGAACCGTGGTCCTAACTAGAGTTACCCAGTGGTGACCGCCACTGAGTAATTAATGTTTATATATAAACCTATGCTTACTATTGTTTGTAGAATCGCCTACAAAATATATCAGACATCATACTCTGGGGGTGTGGAGTCTGGTTTGATGATGGCATACCAGCTGCCCAGAACACTAACTATGCATGTTATAGCATTTCCTGGGAGGAGCAATGTTTAAATGAAGAAGCCAGGTATTCATGGAATCCCAACCCTTTTGTCTGTGTCAACTCAAAAAAGCTTAAAAAGACTTAGCTATTCATTTCAGAAGAGCAACTAAGTACATATTTAAAATATATCTGTCTTTGTTTTTAGTTGTGTTTCACAATAAGTATGCTTGCTAACCCCCAACTGGTGCTCCTGGATGAACCTTCAACTGGGCTGGATCCAAAAGGCCAGCAGAGAGTGTGGTGAGTTATATGAAGAGACTTTGAGACCATGGAGGCATGTTAAAGGTTTAGGTCCATTTGGAGAGGAACATGCCTCTCTAGTTAATACCCTTTCTTTGAACTGTGTATGTCTCACTATTGAGTAGGTGCACTATGCTAAATATTATTGATAATGCATAGATTGCATAGATTTAATGAAAATCTCTCTGTAATAGATTTTGAATATGAGCTTAGAAAATATTATTGAAAACATATTTTTTCAAATTTCATGTCCAGTTCTGATATTCACTACTTTTACACAGTGCGCTTTTCAAGGCTTCGGATCCTTGAACAATCTTGTGTTCAGAACATGCCTTGCTTCCATTACTGGCTACTTCTTTGCCTTGATGGTGACAGTGTGTGCTATATATCAAATCGGGAAGGATATCCTTTCCTGTTCCACTCTACATGTTTGTAATGTGAGACAGAAGACACACGTGTAATGGGACAAATGGCTCTACATTTGCTGCAAAAATTGTGATGTCATCTTTTGGTAGTCTCAGTGGCAGATGGCAAGCTTTTAAAATGGTGGGGTGTAAATACCTACCTCAAATTGCAACAAGTAAGAAGCAAGCAAACTAAGCTGAGTCCGGGGATGTTTTAAAAAGTTGTAATAGTGTATTTTCACAAAAGTTGGCAAAGAATACTTTCAGGGTGTGCCAAGCACGGATAATCCTTGTGGAGTACTGGATTGTTTAACTCTCCCATTAGAAGAAGGGGAAAATAATTTGAGAACTGTACATTTTTCCAACTAAATGTCCAGAACATTTTCTAAAAAGCATCACTTACAAGCAGTAAATTGAATTGAATAAATATATTCTATAACTAATTAAATTTGTTACAGAAGTAAAATAAACAGGTTAATGTGCTATCTGCTGGATTAGGAATCTAAAATGTTCTTACAAACAAAGGGCATGTATTTAAGAAAGTGACCAGCTAATTGTGTGTCTATTCAATTTAAGCAGGCTATAAGTGTGTCTCAGTAACATCTTATGTTGAGCTTTATGAAGATCGGTGTAAGCCAGATTCTTCTTGAAGCAATCAGGCCTTCACAAGTGCATACTATATGTTTACGCAATTCATTTGCCATAGCACAAAAGCAACAGGTGGAGTCAGGCTCTCCGTACCATCTACTATAGCAATGGCCTTGTAGTAAAATTAAGCCAAACCAAATTCTTATCAGATACCTTTTTACTTTATGCGTATCAGTAAATCCAGATACCTTTGTGTTTTCTGGAATTTGTTGGATGGTTCAACCATACAGATGTGATTCCTTCCATTAGCGCTAAGCTTGCCAACTTAATGAGATAGAAGCTTTGTTTGTTTTTTCATCAATTTTCTTGTTTGGTAGTTTTGAAGCCCATTGTTCCATATCTCCTCAAACTGCAAGCAGTTCAAAGCTTCACATATAAACATGCTCCAAGGGGTAATTTCATTGGTTAAGAGTTGCCTCAGTAATGCTTTCACAGAGTTTGATGATGAGTTTCTCATCTTCGCACTGTAGGGCACAAATGCAGCTTGAAGCTCATGTGACTGTTTTGTTAAATTAAACTCCAGTTGCACCTCAGCCTGCGATGTACTATTGGGCAGATGAAATGCTATTCTGTTTGCTCGGCATTGTGTTAATACAGCAATTTAAAGAGCTTTTAAATGAAGGATATCAGTAACAGTGAGCATTAATCTGCGACAACTCCCAACATTGATCCTGTGTTCGGCCCTATCATCTTATTGAATACCTGCATAAAGGTATTGTTAAGGGCCAACAAAGTCATCTTTAGTGCTGCTTGTTGGGTTGTATAACCTCCCCCGCTCTCTGAACCAGACACCTAGATATTTATATCTATTTGTTCTATCCAGGTTTGTCCCTCCAGCCCCAGAAACCTTTTTTGATCACATTGTGGTCGAAAATCACTACCTTAGTTTTACTTTTGTTTATCCCCAGGCCCAGGTTGCTTTTGTTGCAATACTGATTCTGCCGTTAAAGATCTCTGTAGTTCAGCAGAGGTCTTTTCCATTATGATGTGTTGTCTGCATATTGCGGGAAGTTTACCATGTGGCCCCTTAAATTATGGGGAAAAGGGGCTGGTAGAGAGGAACCGCAAGAGTAAATCGGAGTTGAATAATGACGGTGCTAAAATACAGCCTTGCTTAAGGCCTTTTTGTGTAGATCTTCACTGACATAAATAGATGCTAAGATAGCCTTGTTTTAACCTGTGTGTCGGTTAGCCGTGCTCATAATAGCTTTGAGGAGCATTGTGTGGATGCTCTAGTTTTCCAGCTTGCTCCATAGTTTTCTGCTATCATGTGGGCAAAAGTTGTTGCGAAGCCTATAAAAGCTGCATATAGCAGAGTAAATTAGGAGCGATAGAGCAAGTAAGTTAGCCTCAATGCTACATCCTTTACAGAAACCTGTTTGGATCAGGGGGATTAACCCTTTATTACAAGCCCAATTTTCTAAATCATTATGTAAGAGTTTGGCAAAGCATTTGCCCTCTATATATGTGTAGTGCTATCTTGTGGAAATTTGTTGGGTAGGAGAAATAGCCCTTTTTATGTACAGCAACGAGTACCACAGAGTGGTAGTGATAATAACATTGAAGGTGTTATCAAGATAGATTTTAAAATGCCTTCATATGAGTCAGACAATATGAGCCATTACAAATATGTAGTCTGCCACAAAAATACAACTTGAAAAATGTCTTCTGGAAGGATTGTCACTCAAATATCAGCTTTCAGTATATTTTAATAATGCAGTCATTTTGACCCCAAAAATTGGAAGTCCCGCTTGCTTATTCCTTATTACATTAAAGACCCACCCTAATTTTGCACTAACAACTGGCTTATTTCTCCAATTTCATTCCAATAGCACATACATATATGCCAAAGAAAACACCACACTCCAAGAAGGGAGATCTGGGATTTTGATTAAGTTAAACATTCATATAGGTCATTCATGCCTTTTCCTATCTCAAAGATATGCCACTTTATTATGCTTCAAAACACTTATAGACCGAAATTTCTTTTATAAATATATACATTTAGAAAAAACATTCTAAATAAATTGAATAAATTCAAAGGGTAAATAAACTAGTAATGCATTTTAAAATTATTAATAAAGCCAGTCTTTCAATGTTCAAGAGTGAAATATTGCTTTTAAAACTAAAGTTGACATCAATTTTTTTAAACAGAACAATACGCATGAACCCCACACATAATCCAAAACAGAAATGGCTCAAAAAAGAATACTTAATTACGTCAAAAATGAAACAAAGAAAGGCATATATTTTAGCAACCGTCTTAACAGTACAGTGAGAAAACAATGTATGTGCTGAATGCAGGGATGACCACCATTTAAAAACAAGGTCAAGAGAATGTCATCAGAAATAGGTTTGTGCCTTTCTATCTTTCACAGTGGATTGTTATGGCATTCCTCGGGACAAATCACTTTTTTAAAATTTAAATTCATTGCAGCATATATTGCATTGATTGATGGTGATTATGTGGTATCCTTGGTGCATCAGTTCAGGCTCATGGTGGATCATGTGGGAAAGGAGAGTTTCAATAACCACCACATGGTTTAATTTAAGAAGAACAGAAACAATACAAGGAATTACAAGGGAGAAGAATGTTGTGTTTCCCATGAATAATAACACCCTCTGAATAGATAGTTCATCTAAGAACTGACCTTTCAATTAAAATATATAGAAAAATTATGCCCACTTTGAGATTGCCAAGAAAGAGGGAATGTGTACCTTGTCTCAATTGTACCTCTAAAGTTAGATCAAAGCATTGGTTTAAAATCCACCAGATGGGACCCTAAACACCAGCTTGTCATTTTCGAATAAAGCTCACATTTTACTATAAAAAGCAATATTTTCAATATGGATAAATAATCTTATTTTTTCAAACAAAAGGTTATCTTTTGCATGAAAAAGCACTGTTTTTATTGCAAAATAATAGTTTTCATTTTCACTAAATTCCGTGGTGTCAGCTTGTCATCACATTACTTGTTTACATGTGCTACATGCACATATATACTACTGCCATAGACAGATTTTGACTGGCATTCCCATATATCACCATTAAGTACCCGGTTGCCAAACAATTATTTCAAGAATGCCCATGGATGGTCACTATTATGACAGAGATGCCCACATTATGACATATTGGCCACCCCTACGCAAGGATGTGGACCTAACATTCTAGGGACTATCCCTCATGCTGTGGAGGACTACCAAATGCCATAAATAGCCTGAGAAGCCATGGTCATTGGCCACTAGAGAGAGACATTCTCATGGCGAAGAGGCATACATGCATAGCAGAAACTGCAGTCAAGTTCCTTTTTTAGTGCATATACAGCGGTCTGTAAATACAGCTGATGTCCAAAATATTGATTCTGGTCTTCAGTTTATGCATGGATTATTATGCCTACACCATGGATAAGTGTTGTTAGTTAATATAAATAAAACAGGGCTCTCAAGGCCAGCTTAAACTTAGAACACTGTGAAACAAAAAGCTCAGAATTCTGAGAGTGATGTTACAACTGGTTATTTGGTCCTAGGTGAATCCAGTAAAACCGTTTTCTTTTGTTTTTAGGCGTGCAATTCGAGCTGCTTTTAAGAACAAAGAGCGTGGAGCTATTTTGACCACACATTACATGGAGGAAGCAGAGGCTGTGTGTGATCGGGTGGCCATCATGGTGTCTGGAAACCTTAGGTGAGACACATTTTCAAAAAAAGAAATGTATATTTAAGACCATATTGGATGGGCTGTTCTGTGAACCCCCATGGGTTATATGCTTTGTTATGTTATATGTGTATTTGTAAAGCGCACTATCACCTGCTTGGGTATCCTTGCACTGAGAAGATGGGTGTGCCTAGCCCTGCCTTTGGTATGTTAATTATTTGAAAAGCCAGGTCTTCACATTCTTGTCGAAATCAAGAAGAGAAGAGGAGACTATGATGTGGAGTGGGAGGTCAATTCCACACTTTAGGAGAACGCTCATATTCCTGATCTGGTTCTGTATATGCATGGGATGTGTGCGAGTAGGAGTCCTCCGGAGCGGAGGTGTTTGGGTGGTTGGTGGAAGGAGATGTGATTGTTCAGGTATGTGGGGCCTGAGTTGTGTAGTGCTTTGAATATGTGTGTGTGGAGTTTGAATTGAACACATTTGTGTATCAGGATCCACTGTCTTTCCCTGGGTTGTGGTGTGATGTGAGTTCTGTGTGGGAGGTTAGGGATGAAACTGTCTGCTGAGTTCTGGTTTGTTTGTAGTCTTCTAGTGAGCTGGATGTTGATCCCAGTGTAGTAGTGACTCGGGCATGAGTGACAGTTTTTCTAGTGTTGCTCAGGAGCTATTTGAGTTCTTCCTCAGCATCTTCAGAGTGTGGAAGCAGGATGTGGTGAGGGCGTTGACTTGAGTGATTATGTCCAGTTGCTGTTGATGATTATTCCAAGGTTCCTGGTGTGGATTATGGGTGAGGGTTTTGGCCAGCCACCAGTTGGAGTCGCATAGTAAGGTATTCATGCTGAAGATCACTACAGAAGTCTTGTCCGTATGGAGCTTGAGACAGATGGATTTCATCTAATCAGCCAATTTGGCCATGCAGGTGGTGAACTTGTTTCATGTGTTGGGGGTCCTAGCTAAAATGGAGAGCATGAGTCGCGTGCCTTCTGCATAGGAGTTAATATTGATGTCATGTATGCAGATGACATTGGCCAGTAGGGTTATGTATGCATTGAAGAGGGTGGGCTGAACAGTGGGCCTTGATGCACTCCGCAGATGAGTTTGCTGGCTGCCGAGGCGTAAGATGTCAGTCTGACAGCTTGTTCTCCATCCGTAAAGTAGTGGCAGATCCAGAGGAGAGCTGGTACTTGGATGCCGATCTCGTGCAGACGCCTGATGAGGATGGAGTGCAAGACCGTGTGTCATCTGTGTTTGCAAAGAGTGATGTATCTGTACTGTGGTTGGGCCTCAATCCTGACTGCATTAAATCAAGGAACTGTTCCTGTTATGCTATGTTATGTTGATTTGTATAGCGCACTAATCACCCAAGAGGGTATCCAGGCTCTTGGGCAAGGTGTGTTGGTGTGTGGTCCCAAGGTGCTTATATGAAGAGCTAGATCTTCAGCTTCTTGCAAAACTCAAGAGGTTCCATGTCTTGGGTGCGATGTAGGAGAATGAGAAACCTCCAGTTTTGCTTTTGCCGATGTGGGGCATGTGTGCGAGTGAGAATGTAGGCTTCTGGTGGGTTGGTAAGAGTATCTGTGGCTGTTCAGGTATTATGGTCCTGTGTTTTATACAGCTTTGTATGTGTGTGAGAAGTTTGAGTTAAGTACGCTTGAGAATGGGGAGCCAGTGAATCTCCCTGAGGTGCAGTGTCATGTGCTTGCGGCGTGGGAGGTTGAATATGCGTCTTGCGGCTGCATTCTGGATGGTCTAGAGTCTGTGTAGAAGTTGTTTTGAGATTCTGGCATAAAGAGTGTTGCTGTAGTCCAGCCTGATGGTGATGAGTGCTGTAGTCCCGCCATCTGGTGTTCTGAGGCAACCATTTGAAGATCTTTTGCAGCATACATAGGAAGTGGAAGCAGGAGGTAAACACTGCACTGACTTGAGCCTTCATGTTGAGCTTGTCATTTAGTATGAACCCTAGATCTCTTGCGTGGTCTGTGGGTGCGGGTGTTGATCCTAGCTCCGACTGCCACCTGGTTGAACCCCATGTGGAGTTCTTGTTGCCTAAGACCAGTACTTCCATCTTGTTGGAGTTAAGCTTCAGGCAGTTGGTTCGCATTCAGTTTACTACCATGGTCATGCAGTTAGTGAAGTTGGTTCTAGTGGTGTTTTTCTTGTCCATCAGGGAGAGGATGAGTTGGGTGTCATAGGCGTAGGAGATGACAGTGATGTCTTGTGACTGGATGATGTTGGTGAGAGGTGTCATCTATATGTTGAAAAGAGTGGGGATGAGGGACGATCCCTGTGGGACACTGCATATCAGTTTCTTGGTCTCTGATGTGAAGGATGACAGCCTAACCCTTTGGATTCTTCCAGTGAGGAAAGAACAGATCCATTTGAGAGCAGATCATTGTATGCCAATCTTGTGGAGTCTTCTGATAAGGGTGTTGTGGGAGACTGTTTTAAAGGCCGCGGAGAGGCTGAGCAGGATGAGGGCCACAGTTTCTTCTCTGTGCAGGATGTTTCAAGTGTCGGCAGTGGCCGCTAAGAGTCCTGTTTCAGTGCCGTAGTTCTTTCTGAATCCTGATTGTGTAGTGCCTAGAAAATGGTGAAGCTTGGAGTGGGTTGGGAGTTGCTTGTTAATGGCCTTCTCAATCATTTTGGCTGGATTGGGGAGCAGGGAGATGGGTTGGAAGTTGCTCAGTTGATTCAGGTCGGCTGTGGGCTTTTTGAGTAGGGCGTTTACTTCTGCAAGTTTCCATTCATCCAGGAAAGTGGCGGAAGTGATGGAGGTGTTGAAGATGTGGGTCAGGATCATGCTTATTAGTGATGTTCCCAGGTTGTAGATGTGGTGGGGCATGAATGAATGGATGAATGATGTAATTTATAGAGCACAGCTTTCACTCCGAGGAGCATCTTGGTGCTAATGCGGGGGGGGCAGTGGTATGAAGGTCATAAGAACGGTCAGGAAATAATCAAATGAGTGAAAACACTATATTATCTGGGGCAGCAAAAATCCAGGTTTTCAAAAGTTTCTTGAACATGGGTTCTGACTGTGAGAGTTTGAGATGAATGGGTAAACTATTCCAAGCTTTTGTTTCCTGAACTGCCATTGACTTTCCCCCTCTGGATGTCAGATGAAAGCTGGGAGGTGCTAGAAAATTTTCAGAGGATGATCTCAGTAGACGTTGGGTAACATAAGGTTTGATTCTCGTCCTGAGGTATTTAGGTCCAATTGACCTGAAAGTTCTAAAGGTAATTACTAGGATCTTTAAAAGAATCTTTTTGTGTATGGGCAGCCAGCGGAGGGTTTTGAGTGCTGCTGATGCCGAGGACCCCCTTGGCAGTTTTAATACCAGATGGGCTGCTGCGTTTTGGACTATCTTTAGTTTTTTCAGAACTGCCTTCTTGGCTCCCGCGTATAGGCTGTTACAGTAATCCAGACGAGACAGGATTAAGGCAACTGCGACTGTCTTTCTAGCTGTAACGGGAAGTAGATAAAAAAAATGTTTTAAGGTTTTTATCATGTGGAAGCAAGTGCCGGCTACCGAGAGAGATTGCTGGTGTAAGGACAATGAAGTATCAAATCTGATCCCCAAGTTCCTCACAGTATCAACCATGTTAGGAGGAAGTACAGTGCCAGTCAGCCACCACAGTTTGGGCATGAAGATGTTAGATTTCCAAGCAGCCTGATCTCTGTTTTTTGGCTATTGCATTTGAGATGGTTAGATTTCATCCAGTCGATGTCAGCGGAGAGGCAGTGCTGAAAGTTTTCCTCTACTGCGGTGGAATCTTTGTCTAGAGTTAAGATTAGCTGAGTGTCATCAGCATATGAGATAGACTCGATGTCAAAAGATGCAATCAGGTTGAGCAAAGGCACCATATATATATTGAAGAGTGTTGGGCTCAGGGCCGAGCCCTGTGGAACACCAGAGAGCAACGGTTTCTCCGTCGATTGGTAGTTGCCGAGGATTACTATTAGTTTCCTGTTCTCAAGAAATGATTTTGGCCAGGCCAAGGCCTTGTGTGAGATGCCACTTGTAACTAACTGGTCTCCAAAGATGTTGTGGGAGACAGTGTCAAACGCGGCCGATAGATCCAACAGAATCAACACTGCATTTTTCCCTTTATCTAGGGCAAATTTTAATGTTTCCTTAGTATGTAGCAGCGCTGACTCTGTTGTGAGTGTCCAGGCCTAAAATGTGATTGCCTAGGGTGTAAAATGTTAGCTTTCTGCAAAAAATCATTTAATTGCGTATTTACTAGCTTCTCTGTTATTTTGCTTAGACATGGTAGCAGGGAGATGGGCCTGAGATTTGAGAGGGTTGTCGGGTCCGGTAATTGCTTTTTTTGGAGGGGCTTGACTGAGGCGATTTTCCAATTAGCTGGTGCTTTTGCTTGCCTAAAGGAGGAGTATATTATTTGATTTATAATTGGGTTTATAATATCAATGATTGTATGCAAAATTTTAGGGGGGCAGGGATCAAGAGAGGAACCCGATTTACATGAGAGGATAGCATGAAGAGACTGATCAAGACTAATCTCCTTGAAGCAGTTAAGCCTCGGTCTCTTTTTCAGGTCAGCTCTTTCTGCAGGCACGGTGTTATTTCACTTAAAATCTTTTTTTAAGTCTTTAACTTTTTTGTCAAAGTAATCGGCGATCTGATCACATAGGCTTTGTGACGGTGGAATTTCATGCTCGAGCATTTTGGGGTGAGTAAAAGATTTTTCAATTTTAAAAATCGTTTTCTGATCAGATGCTGCCTGGCTAATTAGATTTGCGTAATGGACCTTCTTTTCTGATTTGGTTTGCTGATGGTAGTTTTTAAGAGCTACTTTAAAGGGAGTGACCTCTTCTGATTTATACATTTTTCTCCATCTACGTTCCAGTTTTCTACACTGGCCTTGTAATTCTTATAGCTGAGGGGTGAACCAGGGAGCAGAGGTTTTATTGGAGAAAATTCTACTTGGTGGGGCAGGAGGCGCAAAAGTGTTAACAAATGAGGCCATCCAGTCATTGAAGATGTGAGTATCTAGCGAGGGGACCCTGTTATGGTAGGTTTGCCACTGTATGCAGGTTAGGATTAGTTAGCATTTTGTTCCATTTTCACCTAGTTATGTGACAGGTTTGACTAGAATCTTTCACAGGGTGTGTGATGGAGCATCTGATCCTGAAAGGGATGAACTTGTGGTCTGACCAAGTCATAATGACCGGAGGGTCTACTTTAAGACTGGTGAAGATTCCATCCAGGCTATGCCCTGCGCAGTGTGTGGAACCAGCTATCTGCTGTTTGAGTCCCAGAGTTTCTATAATCTCTCCAAACTTTTTTGCACTTGGTTCCAAATATAGGTTAAAGTCTCCCAGTCGAGTAAAATTAGAGTACTTAACTACCAGGGTACTCAAGCTTTCTCCCAGGGTGTCTAGAAACTTAAGGCTAGTCCTTGGTGGCCGATAGATCAAGGCTCCTGCGAATGACAACGAGCTATCTAGTTGGAAACAGAAGCCAAGACTTTCTGCCCCTTTTAGCTCTGTGAGGTCAAATGTGGAACATTTCAGCGTATTTCGATAAATTATTCCTAGCCCCCCCCCCCTTTGTATAGGTCTATCTTGTCTGGATATGGTATATCCTGGGGGAGGGCTTGTACGATATCTGGGTTAGACCAATCTTTCAGCCATGTTTCTGTGATAAAAGACAATCCAATTTTAGGCTTGAGATTGTATCATAAATATGTTGTGCATTCTTGCCTAGTGATCTAACATTAACTAGGCCGCCTCGTAGTTGCTTAGAGTTAGGGTCTGTTATAGGGTCTGTTTTAGGGACATAGTCAGGGGGAGCGCTAAGTTCATATCTACACCCTATACATGCTACTGGGCAATTCACTTTGTCTATTTGTAGGTGGACGAGGCAATTACTTACATGTGTGTTGAAAGCCAAAATCACATCTCCTCAATAGTGATAGCCCGGATCAGAAAAGGCAGCATTTCTGGCCTTGGCCGCGTCCCGGATGCGGACGGGCACAGACAGGCTTGCCTTAGGCGCGCCTACGGTGCGCCAGCAGTGCGCTTCCGCTGCGCATCCAGCTCAGCATGCGATTTTTATTGCTGGCCGGATGCGATCTCTGACCTCTGCCCTTTCCACCGGAAGTGCCCAAGGCAGGGGGAGTGGCGTGTACCCCTCCGCATCAAACGGCAAGCCGTGGCGGAACGGCTGCACAGAGCAGCAAGAACTACCTAAAAGTGAGTAGACTCTGTTAAGGTTTAAAATGCTAGAACAGTAAAAACAAGAATTGGCATAGCCAATAGGTCTCGCCTTTGGGACCTTATAAGTGTTTAGCCATGCAGCACATTATCACCCACTGGGCAGATTTCTGTAATGGAAGTAGTACTTATGTAAAGTGCTCTCTTTCTCTTCTCTCCCTCTAACATCCACAGAGAGGTCAAGAGGTCATTGAAAACAGCTATCAGCCTGCAGCTCGGGAGATTTTGTGGTTAGACAAACGAATATTTCTGTGAATTACCTAAAACTTCTAAATGAAAGTTCTTCTATTCGTTCTGCACTCTCTATGCACCCCAACACTACTGCACCCTGCTTTACTCATTTTACATGAGTAGGTAACACTCCTCAATAACACCGCACATATTCAACGCCACCCGAGCTCAGACCCTGCCCTAAGGGCACCTAGGCGTGCGTTTCCGTCTAGGAGCGTGGGAACAAGAGTTAACTCAAAACACATGTGAGCTCACATTTCTGACCAGAGGAACATGCTTCGAAATAACAAAAATGTCAGACCTCACGCTCGCCCCTCGCAGGAACCACGACACTGAGTTCCGCCTGACTGAAAACACACTTCAGGCTGGCGGGAAACACCTAATCAGAACCCCATGTTGAGGCAAGGCCTGACCACATCAGCAGTCATTTCATTCTGACAACGGCAAATGTGATTCAAACATAAAATTCATTTTTATGTTAATCTTGACAGAAGTGAAGGATTGCATTGCCCTGGACACGCACGCACCCACCCACACGCAGGCACGCACACACACAGATGCATTCACATACACAGGCATGCACACATACACAGATGCGCACACACGCACAGGCACGCACACACACACGGATGCACACACACAGATGCACACACACACAGATGCACACACACGCACAGGCACACACACACGCACAGGCACACACACACACAGGCACACACTCACAGGCACACACAGATGCACACACACACACATGCACACAGACACACACACACACACACACAGATGCCACACACATGGACACAAACACACAGGCACACACACGCATTCATGTTTCCGTCTGCGAGGCTGGGAGAAAGAGTTAATTCCAAACTCCCTGAGTGTTCAAATCTAAGACAAGAGCAGAATTTTCTAGAACAAAACTGCTCCATCCGAGGCTCCAGCAGGAAGTAGTGTCAGAACTTCAATGGACTGAAAACAGCATCACACCAGCAGAAAAGACTTAACCAGAACTACACGTTGAAAGAGAGGCCGCAACAGTGTTTATTTTATTCTGACTACCGCAAAAGTTATACAAGAATGAAATCTGCCTCCTGGAACATCTGACGCCGGACTCCGCTTTTCACCAGGGCGGGGGACGGGTGCAAGGACTACCGGACTCCGCTTTTCACCAGGGCGGGGGACGGGTGCAAGGACTGCCGGACTCCGCTTCTCACCAGGGCGGGGGACGGGTGCAAAGACTGCAGAAGGGGCGGACCGGGGTTGGCAGCGAGGCCGACAAAGGGAGGTGCAGGGCTGCTTAATGGAGCGGGGAGGGGATTGGGGGGGGCTCTTCTTTTACTCAGCACAACTGGGCCTTGCCGAAGAGCTTGTCAGGCAGGACAGATGCACACACACACAGATGCACACACACACATGCAGAGAAACAGTTGAGCATTACTATGCTAATCATGTTAATGGTCCCAGGTTGGCTGCGTGCTTTCTGTCCCTGGACTGCACATGAAGGGTTAAAAGATGCAACACTCTCCGAAAAATGAGAAAGACGTGTTAATATACCGCTCACAAAAAAATACGACAATCTCCTGACAGGTATGGGAGGGCAGTTAATAAACAATCATGCCGGCTAGACCCATTGACGGAGTCTGGGGGCGACGGTCTGCAGAGCGCACATATGAGGAGACGGGGAACGCTGCCAGGGGGGAGGGACGCCACTGGCTGCCAGCACAGACCCGCAGTGTCCACCGGAACAATGGCACTTTACAACACACCCTGTCTGGCTGCTGTCCCCTCTTGCGCCCTCTTCATTAAATGCATTTTTATTTTATTTTTGCATTGAAGTTAAAGTAAATATGTGATGCCTCCTCGGCCTCCTGTTTTTTTGTCCTACGCGTTATTAGTGTGACGACGACCCTACATGTCGCGAGCGAATCGGTGTATTGCCCTCATTACTCGCTCGTGCAGACTTGTTCTTTTGTGTGTGCCGATACTGACGGTATCCCTTTTCTCTAGGTAAACTGAATTATTAACCAAACGCAGTCCTGTGTGCGGCTGAGGTGCGACGGATGAGATATGATGCTCTGTACCCGTTCTGTGCTCAGACCCTCTCAGACCCCACTGTACAGACCCCGGCGGCAGTACCGCCAGACCCTGCTCTGCAGAATTCTATACAAGCGCTGTTTACAGAAAACAGTGCCCGGGCGCGCGGCCACAAAGTGAACGCGACGTGAAGCCTTTGAAATGCGAAACCGAACAGATGGCACACAGCGCGCCCCTGCTCGTAACCGCAAGCCTTAGGCCGTGGGCGGATACATGGTGGGACATGCTCCCGCCTTTGACCAATTGCGTGATGTCTTTTTTAGAAAGACACACGCAAACACCAATTAAAATAATGCAAAAAACAAAAACACACGCACGAGCGTGTGGAAAGCCCCGAGTGATTCCAAGAGGTCGTTTTCCTAGAGCGCGCATGCGCGCTGCGCTAGGCTCGACCTAAAAAGGTTTAAAATGCTAAAACAGTGAAAATGGATTCCGGGGGTTAAAAGGAAGTAAAGTCACTCCCATGCGGTTAGCACAAACTCTGAGGACTACCTCCTCCATAGTCACCCACTGCGCATCCGGCTCAGCATGCGATTTTTATTGCTGGCTGGATGCGATCTGTGACCTCTGCCCTTCCCACCGGAAGTGCCCAGGGCAGGGGGAGTGGCCTGTACCCCTCCGCATCAAACGGCAAGCCGCGGCAGAACGGGGGCACAGAGCAGCTAGAACTACCTAAAAGTGAGTAGACTCTGTTAAAGTTTAAAACGCTAAAACAGTAAAAAAGGTTTAAAATGCTAAAACAGTGAAAATGGATTACAGGGGTTAAAAGGAAGTAAAGGCACTCCCTTAAAAGGAAGTAAAGTCACTCCCAAGCGGTTAGCACAAACTTTGAGGACTACCTCCTCCACACTCACCCAGGGTCAGTTGGAGCTTCTCAGTGGATGGTCCGCATGATTGCTGCTGTGTCGTTTCTGGTGAGGGTTGTCCATTCGGTCAGGTGACCATCTTGGTTGGTGGTGGGTAGATTAAGTAGCGATGAGTTCTCTGGGGTTGGGGTGTGAAGTTGCTGGAGATGTTAGTGTTTTTGCTGTGGCAGAAGTTGGATAAGTTGTCGCAAAGTTGTTGTTGACAGTGGCTGAGGGTGAGGGTGAACTGAAATCCTTGATGATCGAGGAGATCTCCTTGCAGTTGTTGGAGCTTTCTTCAATGTGGTCCACTAGTGTTTTTTTTAGGTGTCTCTAATTTGCTGGTGTTAGCGTCTGAGTGCAGCCTTGTAGGTAGTTCTGTCAGTGGTGTCATGGCTGGCTCTTCATTTCCTCTCTAGTTGTTTACAGTGTCGTTTGGTGTCTCGGATGTCTTTTGTGTAACAGCTAGCCTGCTTGTTTGATCTACTATGCTTGTTGGGTTTGATGGGAATATGCACAGTTTTTGATCCAGTTGTTGAAGTCGCTGATATCCATGACGAGGTTGGTCTGTGGGGCCACGCTGGTCAGTGTTGAGGCACTGAGCCAGTCTGCTTCTGTGATTTTGCTCCAGCTGTGGCTTGGAGTGCTTAACCTGGTAGGGGTGTTAACTTGAGGTGTGTTGATCTGCAAGTGGATGATGGAGTGGTTAGTCCATGTGAGCTGTCTTTTGGAGTTGTATTTAATGCTGTCGCTTGTGGTGTGAAGATGGTGTTCAGTGTGTGCCCTGTGGTGTATGTTGGTTCTGTGATGAGCTGGGTGAGTCCAAATTTGGTCAAGCTTTCAAGAAGTTTTGTAGAGCAGGAGTCGTTTCAGTCTTCCAGGTGAAAGTTGATGTCACCGAGGAGAATGTAGGCTCTGGGGTTGATGGTGAGCGTATCAACAAAGTCGGTGATGAGGTTGGTAAAGGTGGCTCGCGGTCCGAGTGGTCGTTAGGTGATGGTTCCGTTCAGGGTGAATTTTTCAGAGATTTGCAGCTTGAAGTGCAGGTGTTCCATAAATGGGGTGGCATTCTCTGTGGATGTTGTGCATTTGATGGATTCCTTGTAAATGATAATGAGTTCTACTCCTGGCTTGTGAAGGCGAACCTGTGGAGAAATCATGTGCCCCTCTGGGGTTGCTGTAGCGATGTCGGGAGTCAATGAAGGGTTGAGCTGGGCTTTGTGATGACAAGGATGTCGGGTGTGTCGCTGCACAGAAGGTCTCATATTTTGGTTGTGTGTTTGCTGAGTGATCTTGTGTTGAGAAGCATGATTGCGAGTGGGAGTTGACATGCGGGTTTGCTATGGTGTGTGGTGTAGGGTGAGAGTGTAGGCAGTGCTGGTGCTTGTGTGGTGTGTGTATAGGGAGGGACTGTTGAGGGCATGGTTAGTATTTGTTTGAGGAATGTGGGTGTGTGGCAGCTGGAGAACTGGCAATAGGTACAGGTGAAAGTTCTTACCATGGTGTGAGTAGCAGTGCAGCAGCAGTTGGGGGAACGGTGCCAGGGGTCTAGCTACCTAAGGAGTGCTGCAGAGTATGGCTGGGAGGTGATTGGACCAGAGTTCCTGGCATTGGGCGCAGTCCTGATATGTACAGGTGCAGACAGGCTTTCCTTTTAAGTAAGTCCTGGGAGGATTGAATCCACTGGTGCCATGATGTCATTTCATGGGTGATGGGTGATTGCTGAGGTGGTCAATGAGGCATTGGGTAATTCGTTTCTCTAAGACTTTTGCTGGGTATGGTAGGAGAAAGATGGCTCAGTAGTTGCAAAGCGTGGCTGTGTCAGCAAGTGGTTTCTTGAGCAGGGTAATGATGGTGGCATGTTTCTAGGTGTCTGGGAATGTGGCTGAGTCAATAGAGGCATTGGGGATCGGTGATAGTGCTTCACTGATTGGTAGGACTACTTTTGTGAAGGCGTGGTTGCAGCCAGGGTCAGATGGAGCCCCGAATGGATGGTCTTTATGATAGCATTGATTTCAATGGTGGTGAAGGCAGGCCACAAGGTCAGGGTTTGTTCATCTGCTGTGATGGGTAGATGAGTTGCGACGGTGACAGGATCCAGTTGAGGGTCGAAGTTGCAGTATATGAAGGAGATTTTGTTACAGAAGAAATCCAAGAGTTTGTTGTAAAGGTCTTGTGAGGGGGTGATGTTGCTGGAGTTGGCAAAAGGTGTGCTGAAATCTTTGATGATGGGGAAGTTTTACTTGCTGTTGTTAGTGTTGGCATTTCTTTGATCTGCAACAGGTGTGTACTTGGTATTCCATTTCTGCTGCTTGTAGTGTCTTAGGGCTCATTTGAAGATGTCTTTATCTGCTGTGTCTCAACTTGCTCTTCATTTGTGCTCCAGTTACTTGCAGTGGCGTTTCATCAGCCTGACTTCCTCTGTGTACCAGATAGCCTATGGTCAGCTTTTGCCCTTGATTTGAGCTTGAGGAGAGCCAGGGTGACGGTGTGTGCAGTGATCTAGCTGTTGAGATTTTTGATGGCGCTTTGAGAGGGTGGAAGCCCACTCTTCTTCTGAGATGCTTTTTCAGCTGCAGCAAGCGGTTCAAGTGGTGGTAGTGCGGGATGGGTATGCTGAAACTGATTAAGGGATGGCCTGTCCACGTCATAGATGTTGACTTGTTGACTGTGATGTTGCTGATTGATGAGAAAATCTGGTCCAGTAGTTTTAGTGGGTTTGGGAATGTGCCGGGTGAGGCTAAGGTTTCTGATGTTTTTCTAGAAAGACGGTAGAGTTTGGGTCGGTGCGGTCTTCTAGGTGGAAGTTAAGGTCTCTCAGGAGAATGAAGGGTCTGGGGTTGATGATGAGGAGTGCTGACAAAATTGGTGAAGGGTCCTGGTGGTCTGGATACGAGGGTTCTGCCTGGGGAGAAGTTGGCTGTGATGCGTATCTTGAATGTGAGGTGTTTCATGTAGCAGGTGGGGGTGTCCATGTAGGTGGTGCAGCTGATTGTATCTTTGAATATAATGGCGACTTCACCTCGGGGCTTGTGCTGATGGTCTTGCCTATAGATTTTGTAGCTGGCTGGGATGGCTGCATGATTTCCAGTGCCAAAGTTTGTTTTAGCCATGTTTTTGTAAGTAAGAGCAGGTCCAGAGCACAGTGGTGCAGTAAGTCCTATGTAGCCGCAGCTTGTTTGGTGAGCGAGCGGGTGTTGAGGAGTATGCATGCAAGTGCGGCGTGTTGTTTGAGTGGTGTTTGGTCGGTGTGAGTGGGTGGCTGGTCTGTGTGAGTGTGGGTGCTATTGGTGAGCGAGTGGCAGGTGTAGGGTGTGGAAGAGTCACCGAAGACCAGCTAACCCCCACCCTCGCCCAGAGCCTACCCCCCGACCCCATCGACCCCGACACCGCCGCCCGCAACCTCAGACAGTGGATCAACGACTGCGCCAACACCCTCGCCCCGATCAAGAAACCCTCCAACAGTCACACCAACAAGAAAGCCAGCTGGTTCACTGAAGACCTCCGGGCCTCCAAGCAAACCTGCCGAAAGCTGGAGAAGATCTGGCTCCGTGAACGAACACCGGACAGCCACGCAGCCCACAAGAACGCCACCCGCAGACACCATCACCTCATCAGATCCGCCAAAAGGGCCTCCTTCAAAGACCGCCTAGACAACAACGCGCACAACAGCAAAGAGCTCTTCAACATCGTGAAGGAACTCTCCAACCCCAGCTCCAACACCAACGACGTCCCACCCTCGCAAGACCTGTGCGACTCGCTGGCCACCTTCTTCCACCGCAAGATCGCAGACATCCACGACAGCTTCAACGCCACGACCGCCCCGACAACCACTGAGACCTCCGCCCCCACGACCACCATCCGCACCAACCGCCTGCTCTCCTGGACCAACATCAACGACGACGACACCATCAAGATCATGAACACCATCCACTCCGGATCTCCGTCAGACCCATGCCCACACCACATCTTCAACAAAGCCAGCACAGCCATCACACCCCATCTCCGGAAAGTCATCAACACCTCCTTCGAGACAGCAACCTTCCCGGAGAGCTGGAAGCACGCCGAGATCAACGCCTTACTCAAGAAACCCAAGACGGACCCCAAGGACCTCAAGAATTTCCGGCCCATCTCCCTGCTCCCGTTCCCGGCAAAGGTCATCGAGAAGACCGTCAACAAACAACTGACCCGGTACCTCGAGGAGAACAACATCCTGGACCCTTCCCAGTCCGGGTTCCGCAGCAACCACAGCACCGAGACTGCCCTCATCGCCGCCACCGATGACATCAAGTCCCTGCTGGACAACGGAGAAACGGCGGCCCTCATCCTCCTGGACCTGTCAGCCGCCTTCGACACGGTCTGCCACCACACACTACGAACACGCCTCCACAACGCCGGGATCCAAGAGAAGGCCTTGGCCTGGACCACCTCCTTCCTCTCCGGCAGAACACAGAGCGTCCGCCTTACCCCCCTTCCGCTCCGAAGCCACCGAGATCATCTGCGGCGTACCCCAGGACTCTTCCCTCAGCCCAACTCTGTTTAAAATCTACATGGCACCGCTCGCCCACGTCGCCCGTCGGCACGACCTCAACATCATCTCCTACGCCCATGACACCCAGCTGATCCTCTCCCTCACCAAGGACCCCCACACCGCCAAAACCAACCTTCATGAAGGAATGAAGGCCGTCGCTGAATGGATGAGGAACAGCCGACTGAAGCTGAACTCGGACAAGACGGAGGTCCTCATCCTCGGATCCACCCCTTCGCCCTGGAACGACTCCTGGTGGCCGACCGCACTGGGAACCGCCCCAACATCCACCGACCACGCACGCAACCTAGGGGTCATCCTCGACTCCACCCTCTCCATGACTAAACAGGTCAACGCCGTCTCCTCCGCCTGCTTCAACACCCTCCGCATGCTCCGCAGGATCTACAAGTGGATCCCCACTGAAACGAGAAGAACGGTCACCCAGGCCCTCGTCAGCAGCAGGTTGGACTACGGAAACGCCCTCTATGCAGGAGCCTCGGCCAAACTCCTGAGACGGCTCCAACGCATCCAGAACGCCTCTGCACGCCTGATCCTCGACATCCCTCACCGCAGCCACATCACACCCCACCTGAGAGACCTGCACTGGCTCCCGGTCAACAAGAGGATAACCTTCAAACTCCTCACCCATGCACACAAGGCACTCCACAACACCGGACCAACGTACCTCAACAGACGACTCAGCTTCTACACCCCCACCCGCCAGCTCCGCTCCGCCGACCTCGCCCTTGCCACTGTCCCCCGCTTCCGAAGAGTGACCTCCGGTGGCAGATCGTTCTCCCACCTCGCTGCCAAGACCTGGAACACCCTCCCCATCCACCTACGGCAGACCCAAAACCTGCTGACCTTCAGAAAACTCCTCAAGACCTGGCTTTTTGAGCAGTAGCAGCATTCCCCACCCCAGCGCCTTGAGACCCTCACGGGTGAGTAGTGCGCTTTACAAATGATATGATTGATTGATTGATTGAAGAGTGAATGCGAACTTGCAGGAGGCACACATGAACACATCTTCCTTGTTGTGTGTTGCGTTCGGGCAGCAGTGCAGAGAGCAGCAGCCGGGGTTAGGCGCATGAAGGAGAAGAGCACGGTATCGGTGGGTAGGGGAAGAACAAGAGTTCCTGGTGCTGGGTATATACGGGCGCAGATGGGAATGCCTTTTACGGGCCAGTGGCGCGTCCACGCTGCAACCTCCAATAAATAAGACCTAGGAGGAGAGCACTGTACCATGGGCGGGAAACCAGTGATGTCATCTGTGCAGATGGATGATGGGAAATCCAGGGATGTCACTTCCTGCGCATATGGGCAATGGGAAATGAAGACCATTTGCTTCGATTCTTCTTTTAAATCAATACAAACATCATTTTGAAGTTCGCATTTGGCCTAAGTTCTAATTTCAGTATGATTTCAATTTAATACATTTTACCAGATACTCCCTCACCTGATAGGGGGTGCTAAGAGCTGTTTTAAAGATATTAAGGAATAAATAAAATCACAAGTAAAAAAGGATGTGAAAAAAATGAAGAAATCACAGTTTACATCAAGCCCTGGCAAAGTCTATAGGTTAGGCTTTCACGCCAGCCTTTTGGTACTACCTAATCCTATGTTTCAAAATTGTTCTGCAAAAATGACTTTTGTCTCTTTTGTACCTTGGCATGAGTTCCACTATAAACTGCTAGAAAACCAGGCATTTTAGGTGATCAGATTTGGAGAGTCACTGATATTGTGGAGTATTCCATATAAAAGAGCTACCCCACTTATAATATGGGATCTATAACTAGCGCCCCCGCCATGCACAGTGTTGTCATCAATTATGCCATTTCAGATTTTGCAGTGATGTTATCAATGATGTCATAGAACATGTCCTGAGTGATGTAATATGTGAGGTAATTAGCAGTGCTTTGCCAGGGTGGGAGTTATAGTTACCTTAAGGCACAAGTTGTAGTTACTTGAGATAAATATAACTGGGAAATTTCAGTGTTTTTTAACCTAACTATAACGTCCCTTTAACCTTTGCTGTTTTCACATAATTTCTAACATTTTCCTTTAATATAAAGTAAGATAGTATTACAATTCCTAACTATGACATCACTTTAACCTTTGTTACATTCAGTGAGTTTTTTTAATGTAAAGTAAGGTGTTCTTTTCCATGCATGGTGTAGGGTTGGGCCGTGCTTCTAACCCTCCATTTGCATGCACAGCTGACTATGTGATGTAACACTATAAAGAGTGTCATTTTAAGTAAGGCAGGCCTACTGTCTTTGTCAAAGGGTCGGAACACCAAAACAAATAAAGCAGACCTATTGCTTTTTTAAAGGGTCACCACATCAACATACATAAAGCAGAACTATTGTCTTTGTCATAATTTGCCTATAACTATTCAGATGTATATTTTATAAATTCACACATTGCAATGTTTAATAAAAGTGATTGTCCTAAAATATTTTCAATTAAGCCATTTAAAAAAACTAAAACATTAACATGTCTTTGACTCTTTTTTTAACAGTTTCCAGGCCACGAAATGCAGCCATAGAACCAAACACAAGGGATCCTTGCACTCCTGCTGAAGATAATACAGCTCCAGCTTAAAAAACATATGGTAAGTTCTCCTGGGGTCAGAGATTTAATGACCCAGAGGACTTACTGTGTGTTTTTTTTAATGTTGCTGGGCAACTGTTACACTCCCTGCAGCCCACCATGGCATTTAAATAAAACATTTGTGGTGCCCCTCCCCTTCTAGGGGCACTACCAGCATCCAAAAATATTTTGAAAGAATGCTATGGGGCGCTCCCGAGCTAGAGCAGTTAATGTGAAATAAATGGATACTCCGCTCATTTCACCTTCAGTTTTTTCTAATGTATTTTCTTATAAATGCCATGCAGCACACCAAACCATTTGATGGCCCCGGAGACCCCACCCCTGGGCATCACTTTTATTTAATAGGGAGGGGAGGGTATACAGCCCCCCCATGAGCCATGAAAAGGCCCCAAGACCCGATCCTCTGGAACCATTTTTTTTTTGGGGGGGGGAGGAGCTTGTGCCCCCCTCCCTAATCCACTAAAGGCCCCGGAAACCCCAAAGAGCAGGGTCGATCATTTTTTGGGGAGGGATCCTGCACCTTTTCCAGAGCCATCCAGTGGCCCTCATACTGTGGGGCTGATGCTTTTTTGGGGCAGAAGGGGGTGTGGGGCTTCCTTCCCATGCCATCCAGTGGCCTGGAGACTCCATTCACCAGGGCCCAATGGCAGCAGTGTTCTCGGGACAGCATCCTCCAGGACACTGCAGTTCCCTGCCAACAAGTGTGCTAGCATGGAGAACTTCAACTCCTTGCCCGTGCTCTTGCAGGCAGGGAACACAGGCTTGCTCAGTGGTGGGTGCAGGCAGGGGCGGCAGGGGCCCTAGGGCTCCCTACTGCCCCATGGGCTCCTATTGCTGTTGGTGTTTCGGGTGGGCACTGTGGCACCTATGGCATTTTAAAATGTCATGCAGCCTCAGGGGACATGGTCCCTGGGCCTCATAATGGCCTGGGGAGGGGGACTGCATGACCCTCTTCCTATTAAAATGTAATTCTGCCACAGAGGATGGGGTCCCCAGGGCCTAAAAATGGCTCAGGGAGGAGCCGCATGCCCCTTGCCCTTAATTAATAATAAAAATGTACCACCCAGGCACTGTCCCACCCGGGGGGGGGCAATAAAACCTCTGCAGTACCCCAAAATAAATTATGTTTTTGGCCCCAAGGGTGTGACTCTGGGGCCACTCCACCAGACCGAGGAGGCATGGTATCCCTATCCTGCCCCTCGGGATGTATTTTTACTTTTTTAATGTTTTTCAGGACTGGGGACTGAATTCCCGAGATCTAAAATGGCTGCTGCCACATCTTTATTGATGTGGTGGCAGGTAATCAGATCTTATCTTTAGATCCGTCGGCTATACGTGTCCTCTGCAGTGTGAATTATACATACATTTTGAAGCTTCATTTCTCAAAAACTACTAAACAGATTTGCACCAAATCACCAAGATACATATGATGCTATATTTACTCTTGCTTCTATTATGTTGAACATATTTAAAAGTGCATTGTGTTGAATCTTAAAAATCTATTTTATAAAAAATACAATGACACTGGCTTCTCAATCAAGGATGCAATTTGTTGTATATTTAGAACGCTTCTCCAGAATTCTAAGTGTGCACTCTTTTGATCGTCTTTTTCCCATTTAAATTGTGTTTACTATTGTGCATCATTATTTCAGGATGAGTAAGTGATGCTCTAATCCCCCGGATGGCGCTTGCTGCTCCTGCTAGCTGAGTTGCATACCTGTGTTTTGATCATATTATCAGCAAGCAGGGACCGTTTCTACAAGGGGAACTGGCAGATCCTCAATAATTAGACTCTTTCATATGAGTAGTGATTCTCAATGGATGACCAAGGGATCCTGCTTACAATAACACACTTAATAGGGCATGCTTTTTTCCCGCTGTGATTTGCAATGGAATGAGTTTTTCTTCTCTACAGGTGCATTGGATCCATCCAGCAATTAAAGAGCAAGTTTGGAAAAGGCTACTTTTTGGAAATCAAAGTCCGTGACCAGCAGCAAGTTGATGCCCTTCATTTGAATATTCTGAAGATCTTCCCTCAGGCTGCACGACAAGAGAGGTAAATAAATGTTCTAACACTAACAGCATTTTAAATATTTATTTGTGTTCAACACTTGTACACTTCATAGGGATGATTTTGAAACTAGTGGGAAGGTGGACATGTTTATCAAATATGTCTATGTAGATGGGGAACGATAATGTTTGTGAGGGGACTAAAAAGGATTGCTTTGTGAAGATTGATTTAATTACCTAAAACACCAGATGAACCTCATTAAACTATACACACCTCTGGGCATAACGCAGGCCCCTGGAGCCCCTGTGGCACAGGGGGCCCCACGTTCATCCTAAGGCCTATGAATATCTGTGAGAGTTGGGAGACTCAGGGGGCCCTCATCATGCTTTACGGGGGGCCACCATTTTGCATAACACCACTGACAGACCTTACACATCTCATAGGTATAAAGGTTCTATGCAAGTCACTATTACCAAATTCAGCAAATCACCAAATTATTCTAAAATTCAAGATTTGTTATTAACTTATTTTTTTAAGTTCTCTGTTCATAGAGTGATCTGAAAACTGTTCTTGGACCATTAAAGATCAGGACACATTCCAAAATGATCTCAGCACATTTTCCTTGATGAAATAGTGGACATTTGTTCCCAGTCCAGCCTTTGTCTTCCTGATGAGTGTCTTCTAGAAGTGTTATGTTTTCCCAAGGATAGTATGTAAGAGAAAATACTCACTTACTTGCTCAATCCTAATAGAGAGAAAATAGAAGAAGAGAGGCTATTGTTACCACTTGTAGGTTGTTACTGTTGTAGCAGGAGAGTTGGGTCTTCATACAGAAGTCTGAATCAATTCAAGTAGGTGGTAAGTTCTTTATTTCATGTTAGGCCCTTAGGCTACAGCAACAGTAGGTCTATCGTGTCAGGGTTTCATCCTCCCTCCAACTGTCCCAATCTTCTAGCTTCCACTCTACACTACTCACCAACATTCTATCGCATTATTCACTCTCAACATTCCAGACATCAGTACAGATATTCAGGAAATGGGTACAACCAAGATACCCCACACCTCCCTTTCTTACAAACAACAAAACAAAGACATAAAGAATAGGGACAATCCATTACAATATCTCAATCTTCAACATGTCTAGCTTACACATTTACCCAACAAGAACCAGTTAAACTGTCCAATACCCATGCACACACACAAGGACAACAAATAGCACTAACAGAATCTCTGTGATGAGTCACGACGTGAGGTTCCTCACGCCTCATGCCAAAAAAAAAGGAGACTACAAGGTTCTGACTACCATCACACAATGGTCCAAGACATGAAAGTCTTGTTACCACCTCGGACATGAGACCTTACCACCACATGTCTGCATGCTGACAGTGGCACCATGCAACAATTATACATATGGTAAATATAGTTGTGAAAGCTAAGTCATGTGACAGCCAGAGCATTAAACCCACCTGCTTTCTTTGATAAAGGGTATCCCTGGCATCCCTAAGTTTAGACATGAAAGGCACAAAACAAAATAAAAACTAAACTCTTTCCATTCCCTTGCCCAGACTCCAACACAAAAAAACTAAATTCATACACAAAGTCACCAGTTAACTTCACACTGCTAAATTACACAGCACAAGAAACTCATACTTTCTCTTTCTTCAGCAAACTAACACACGTTCCAACAAGGACAACACACTGCACCACACACAGACAAACATGCAGCACAGCACTCCCAATACACTCTACACCTAACCACACTAGCTGGCCAAACGAACACGACCAAGTGCCAAGCTGACGAAAGCACTTAATCTTCACCCAGTACCACACACTCTGAAAACTGCACCAGAAATGTTAGGATGTCTTTCGAACACAATGATGACAGACTCCAGTAGACCCACATTGAAAAATTATTGACACAATACAACAACCCAATACTAGAGAGGTCCAACAATTCAAACATTGACACCAGACCACATTAGCAGGTAGAGATCTACTCGCTTAGAACACAGAAGAGCTGCTTTAAACATCAACTCTTGTTATATAGAAAGACAACTAGTCTCAGAGTAAAAATCTGGTGAAACTGTGGCTATCACCCACAACACCACAGGAAATTATACTTCATCACATTTTCATTTCATGGGGTATTTCCCGTTGCTAGAATTCACAAAAATGGCCCCTGGGTCTAAACAACAAAGAGAGTGCTGGAATGTCCCTTTTTCATGACGGTTTCCCTCACCCACCCATGGGTGGCATGCTTCATCATCGGGGAACCTCCTCGCACTACGAACCTAGTCGTATTGCGGGCTACAACCCCCTCACTGAGAGGAAGGAGCTCAGGGATGTTTTGATTTGTAAGAAAAAGAGGTTTCCTAAAACCGGTAGATGAGCGGGGTGTGGTGAGAAAGGGAAAAAGAAGAGAAAATAGTGTAAGTGAGCTAAAACTAACTCTATGGTATGCCAAACAATTTTAATGAGGCATCCAGAGGTCAGGATTAAAAAGTGAAGTTATGACAGGGGGAGATTCAACCTGTCATAGAACTGTTGTGGTCGACATGTTTCAGCCTTTTACCCTCCGTAGAGGTGTAGCGGCTTTCTTCAGGACCAATGTGAAAAGTGAGCTATCCACTCATACCAAATTCAGAAGGTAGAAGATATATACAACCAGTGGCTTGGAGTGGGTTGCCCCTCAGGCGTTACTTCCACTGGTAGACATGCTCCGTGAAAAAGAGACAAAGTATTAGGTTTGTGTACACAAATAACTTGTGCACATGCACCAAACACATAACTCTTTCATCAAGTGGTCCTCTCTAGGTCTATCAAAAGACCATGAAGTTAATCAATCCCTGAAGTGATTCTTTGTGGAAGCAACCTACCCAAGTTGTCTGGCAAGCTTACGACACCTTGAACCTCGGCACGGGAACTCGAGGTAGCATCAGATTCCTGTGTGGAAACACAAAATGGTGGTAGAAGTGTGGCTGTGATGCATAGTCATAGAATACACAACGTACACAGTTGACTTAAAAATACACATAAAAAACTGCTGTTCGTGTACACACCAAAAATTGTGTTGTTATTCTCCATATATAACCGGTCTAGGTCCGTGCTGTTAGACTAAAGCACCTGGTTATAAGGTCATGTTCAAAGGGGTAGCAGTGAGTGAAACTGCGAATATGTAAAGTAACGTGCGGCAAACATTCGAAAATGGTGGTCAAATCACCACATCAATCTAAGGGCAGACAGGAGAATAGACGGCAGTGCTGTGTAGCTGGACCTGAGCAAAATAAGAACACCCAATAATGGGAGACATGAAATACGCTCGGTCCGCAAGGGGAACACCGTGCCTGAGCTGGAAAAAGCTGCCATTGAATGCAAAAACAAGTACCTGTTTGGACGGATGCATCGATGACGTGCCTCGGAAGGGTAAATGTTGTCCGAGGTGTACTGCCTTTTCACTTCCTTGGTGTAACAAGGCTACGCCCACTGGCTAGTGACATAGTGCATGGCCATGGAAGACAGATTATCTCTTGCGGCATGGGAAAGCCTTGTCATCCGCGGTAGAGCTAAACTGCAGTGTTATGGGAAATGTAGTGCACACTCCCTATAAAGGTGCATGCCTTCTAGGAAATGTTGCAAAAGTATATGCAGGGTCATGACTCAAGAAAACATTGTAACAGTTAAAAACCCAAAAATCCATTAAAAGCTTGGATAAATATTCCTTTAGTAAAAATATTTATAATTTCAGACAAAGTCGAATATACGTCGACCTGGCAGTGGTGTGAGCCGAACAATGGCAACTGCACAGTATGGTGTGTGCATGCCAAGATGGAGCTTGCCAAAGTTAATCATGTTGCTGCGTCAGGATGTCATGGCAAGATGAAGTCTACTGTGGTGAGAAACGGAAGGTGTTTCTTGTTAATAGACAAAATGGGCTTAGATATGCAAAGAGTTGGAACAAATATACTCCATCAGTGGAGATATTAGTCAACTCTGATCTGACAGTGTTGTAAGCCTAACAGTGGCAGGTGCACATTATAGCAAGTGCATACCGTATGCCAATGTTGAGCACAGCCACCAGTCAGTCATGTAACTGTATTAAGATGTCTAAGCGATGTGGTCTGGCCCTGATGAAATCAGATGATATTCTTTCTTTTGTGAGGTGGTATGTCTAAATTATGGACATGATAGATTAAACCAGGGAATCTCATTGTTGAGGCCTGAGCTATCACTATGTAGTCTGAAAACCCAGTGCTGCTCCTTTTTGAATAAATATTGTGACATATTTGGAATGGGTTGGGAGATGTTTGGTTTGTCTAAAACTGTCCAGGGAAGTTCATTGGAATCATGACCCATCTCCTCGGGGCACCAGGCAAGGGTGTCCGTGCTCCTCCTTGCTTTTTGCCCTTTATATAATCCTGGGCATAATACTTTGCTACGCTCACGAAGCATGCAAAGTTTGTGCTACTACGCACATTGCACGTAGCAGAGTGAATAACTGTGCTAATAAACGTAGCGTAGCAGGAGTATAATAAACTCCTTCAAATGCTTTGATAAAGCAATTTTTTATGCTAAAAAGCATATAACCAATTCACAAAAATGAATTTTGACAATAAAATATCAAGCAATGAGAGAGGTGATGATTTTGGAGTTCCCCTAACCTAGGGGAGGACCAAGCAGATGCCTTGAACACAAAAAGCATATCATGTGAACGATTCAATGGTGGTCCCTTCCTCCTAGGACCACCCCAAGCACAGTTATGGGCAAAAATACAATCCCAACCAAAGGCCCTGCAAAGCATTATGGGACGAGATTAGCAGTGGGCAGTGAATATTATAGTGTCCAATATCAAAATAATTCTACAAAGAGCTGCAGTTCAACTAGTCGTTACTAGGTGTCGTCCCTCACGAGTCAAATGCAAAAGCTTCATGAAAGGTTTTCAATACTTTTGCATTTCACTCTTGAGGGACGACACCTAGTAACGACTAGTTGAACTGCAGCTCTTTGTAGAATTATTTTGATATTGGACACTATAATATTCACTGCCCACTGCTAATCTCGTCCCATAATGCTTTGCAGGGCCTTTGGTTGGGATTGTATTTTTGCCAATAACTGTGCTTGGGTGGTCCTAAGAGGATGGGACCACCACCTAATCATTCAATAAGATGTGCTTTTTGTTTTCAAGACATCTGCTTGGTTCTCTCCCTAAGTTAGCGAGGATACCAAAATCATCACCTCTCTCACTGCTTGTTAACTTTTTGTTTTCACTTTAGTGAAATGACTATATGCAATTTTAGCATATAAAGACAGAGATATTTATTTTATCTTAACTTGCACTGTACAAGTTTGATTTTGGTAATTATTGTACAGTGCAGTCAAGCACACAGCTACGCACTACGCAATTTGCAATTTGCATAGCTACGCCCAGGCTTAATAATAAACTCCTTCAAATGCATTGATAAAGCAATTTTTTATGCTAAAAAGCATATAACCAATTCACAAAAATGAATTTTGACAATAAAATATCAAGCAATGAGAGAGGTGATGATTTTGGAGTCCCCCTAACCTAGGGGAGGACCAAGCAGATGCCTTGAACACAAAAAGCATATCATGTGAACGATTCAATGGTGGTCCCTTCCTCCTAGGACCACCCCAAGCACAGTTATGGGCAAAAATACAATCCCAACCAAAGGCTCTGCAAAGCATTATGGGACGAGATTAGCAGTGGGCAGTGAATATTATAGTGTCCAATATCAAAATAATTCTACAAAGAGCTGCAGTTCAACTAGTCGTTACTAGGTGTCGTCCCTCACGAGTCAAATGCAAAAGCTTCATGAAAGGTTTTCAATACTTTTGCATTTCACTCTTGAGGGACGACACCTAGTAACGACTAGTTGAACTGCAGCTCTTTGTAGAATTATTTTGATATTGGACACTATAATATTCACTGCCCACTGCTAATCTCGTCCCATAATGCTTTGCAGAGCCTTTGGTTGGGATTGTATTTTTGCCCATAACTGTGCTTGGGGTGGTCCTAGGAGGAATCGTTCAATAAGATGTGCTTTTTGTTTTCAAGACATCTGCTTGGTTGTTGGTTCTCTCCCTAAGTTAGTTAGGATACCAAAATCATCACCTCTCTCACTGCTTGTTAACTTTTGTTTTCACTTTAGTGAAATGACTATATGCATTTTTAGCATATAAAGACAGAGATATTTATTTTAGCTTAACTTGCACTGTACAAGTTTGCTTTTGGTAATTATTGTACAGTGCAGTCAAACACACAGCTACGCACTACGCAATTTGCATAGCTACGTGTAGTTGAAGCTGTACTTCACGTAGCTACGTGAAGTGCTAAACTACGCCCGGGCTTACCTTTATATAGACCCCTTGATCAAGAAAATAGAGAACAATCCGGCTATCCAGGCAGTAAGCAGATTCGGTTGGGACACTAAAATTATGGCTTACGCTGACGATCTGGCCATAACTACCCCAGAGCCCGAAAGTGCTATTTTAGCATTGGAATTGGAGGCCCAAGATTTTGGGAAAATTTCGGGGTATGCACTGAATAAAAATAAAACCCAAATTATTGTTAATAAAGAAATTAACTGGATAGATAGACAGGTTTTCACAAAGGCCAAATACCTGGGGGTGACTGTGATGGCAAATGTGGATGAAATTGTGGCAGAAAATCTAATCCCTTTGGCTACTGAAACAAAAAGAGCGCTTAATCGAATCAACAATCTACACTTGACCTTAGTGGGTAGATGCAATGTAATTAAAATGACTTATTTTCCAAAATTACTTTATTTTTTTCGATCTATCCCACTAGAATTTAACAAAACCTTGTTACAAAAATTCCAGCAACTCTTTACACAATTTATATGGGCTTACTCACAACCCAGACGTGCGCTAAAGCAACTTACTCTTCCCATGGAGAGGGGTGGATGGGCTTTCCCCAACATAGTGCTCTATTATTGGGCTTCAGTTTTGCAATATAGTGTGGAATTAGTGAAGGAACACTCCTTCTCTCCTCCTATTGGGCTTCCTTCGCCATTTCAATTACTACTAGGAGAAGAGGCCTGTGGCTGTCTCTTCAGACAAATGTCCTTTGGATATTACAAGCGAGTCAGATTCAAGACACTGATGAGCACCTTTAAGGTCTTTTGCAATGTTCGTAGGATTTACGGGCTAGGGAGAATGAACTACTTCTCCCCTATCAACAAGAATTGTAATTTGCCTGCTATTTTTGGGAGGTCTTATTTGCAAGATTGGTATAAAGCCGGTATTTTAAAACTGGGAGACCTAATCTCTACTGAAGGAATACAGGGGCATATTAGCAAGACCGGCGATAAAATTATCGCCGTTTTAGCGGCAGGAAACTGCCGCTAAAACGGCGATAATGGGCTTGCTAATATGCGTTATGGAATTCCAATAGAAGCCCAGGTTAGATGTGCAGGACATCTAACCTGGGCTTCTATTGAATTCTATAACGCATATTAGCAAGCCCATTATCGCCGTTTTAGCGGCAGTTTCCTGACGCTAAAACGGCGATAATTTTATCGCCGGTCTTGCTAATATGCCCCTAAATCCTTTGTTGAGCTTCAAAGCAAATATGGATTGAAAGACCAAGATGCTTTTAAGCATATCGCCATACGCGATTTTTTGTCTCGAAAGGCTGGAGGACCCGCCGGGTTTGTGGAAATAGAACTTATCGAAAACTTAACGGCCCCAGTTACGCCTCGGATTGGCTCTATCTACTCTGCACTAAACAGTCAAATTCCTGATGACCTACCCAGAATAGCAGGCAAATGGCAAGCAAAGTTGGAGGTCCCGCACAGCACATTTTATAACGCACTGAAACTTGCCCAGAGCGATCTGCTGTCAGCCAAATTACAGGTGCAATTTTTTAAAACCATTTTCTTTTTATACATTACGCCTAGCAGAGTCGCCAAATGGGGAACCGGCAAGGGGACGCTGTGTCCTAGGTGCTCGGAGTTTGGTGTAGACGCAGTACACATGTTTGCCACCTGCCTGAAACTTACTCCACTTCTTGTTAAAATACAGGACTTCCTTGGGAGGGTTATTTCCCAGGCCATAGAGTTGACCCCTACGACTATTTTATTAGGGACCCAAGGGGCGGTCAGTAGAAATAAGGGCGGGGCACTCATATTTGTGGCAATGACGGTGTGGAGAATCTGCATAGCATCAGCATGGGTAGATGCAGATCCTCCTCCTTTCTCCCAATGGCTGGCTAGATTAGTCGCGACCTATCATCTTGAGAAGGCTATCTAAGCCAAAAAAGGCCGTAAAAGGCAAAGGAAGGGACTAGACATCTGGGAACCCCTAACTACCTGGTTGGATCAGACTGGCTCATAGGGCTAACTAGTCTATTTGTCAACTTAAGGGCCTCTCTCCCCAATCGGTGTATACTAAAATCATGGTAGCTAAGGATTTTGCCATATTTTTTTCCTGTCTCCTTTGGTTTTACGTGACTTCTTGTTTTTTTTTTCTCCTTTTTTTTTTCTCTACTCATGTCTACTCTACTCATAACTTGCTTTGTTACTTACTTCTATGTCTTTGATTCGTATTGTTGCACAAGGGGGAGGGTGGAGGGGATCTGGAGGGTTTTTTGACATTGCCTTACCTCTGTAATAATACTTTGGATAATAAAAATAATTTTAAAAAAAAGGAAAAAAGGAATCATGACCCATCTCTCGAAAATGTGTGGTAAGTTTGGTAATCTGTTTTTTGCAATGGATGGTGCTTTTATATTCCAAGATCCGGGCTTTGACCTTTCTAGTAGTCATACCCACGTACCTCAACCCACATGGGCAAGTGATCGAGTAGATCAAACAATCAGAGTTACAATTTGTATGCTACTTCAACTCCCATGGTCGATCTGTACCAATATCGATATGTGTCGTGTGTGAAGTTTGGACACAAACACTGCATGTGCCAGATGGAAAATGTCCTTTCACAGGCTGAAGGTTCCAAAGAGTGTTTTGATGTGTGGTTATCTTGGTCCGAGGCCTTGTGTGTACCAACTTGTCTCTTAGGTAACCACTGCGTTTAAAAGCAAACATAGGTTCGGGCAAAGAGTGGGATCCTTTGTTCAAACTTTTCACTTCTTCCTGATGGATTTCTGGATCAGGCTTGACCTGCTGCTAAAAGTGCTGACACATATCAAACTATCTGTCGGTTCTTTCTGGGGGTGCACTTCTAGTAGAGCTTCACAATTGTTATTCCCAGCTCTTTTCGCTGACTTTTTAATCAAGGTCCATAGATATTGGGGGTCCATCAATTGGCACTCCAGAGTTTTAGCATGGTTTTTGTATTTTTCAACATCTGTGCAATTACGTCTCAGATGTAGAAATTGGCCAAAGGGCAGATTGTCTCTCAGCGACTTGGGTGATAATTGGAATAGGATAACAAAGAATTTGTGGCCATGGGTTTTTTGTAGAGTTTGGTTTGTAGTGAACCTAAATCAAAAGGTCCAGAAATGGTAAACTCTCTTGACTGTATTCACAGGTAAAGTTCAAATAGTCGTTACAAGTGTTGAGCCATTGATGGAAAAGAGTAATTTCGTCTACAGTGCCGCGCCATATCACCAGAATATCGTCGATATAGCGCTTCCAAAGGAGGATGTTGGACCGAAAGGGGTTAGTGGGAGTAAGGATCATGTCTGTCTCAATAGAATGGACATAAAGATTTGCCAAGCTGGGGGTGAATGTACTGCCCATCGAAGTCTCAGATATCTGCAAGAAGAGACTGTCTTCGAATTGAAAGAAATTTTCTTTCATTGCAAGAGTGGCACATTGCATGATAAACAAAACAGGTGTTATTGTATCTAGCTCTCTAGAGTTTAATAAGGCTTCAATCGTTGCCAGGGTCTGGTCCTGGGGGATTCAGGTGCAAAGGGACTCCACATCGAAAGATACCAAAAAGTCAGATTCTCTGTCAAATACCACATTCTGAAGGGCACATAGGACATCTTTGGTGTCCTGTAGATAAGTCGGCATTTCTTGAACCATGGGTCTCAGAAAGAAATCGACAAATTGGGAAAGTGGCTCAAGAAGGGATCCTATTCCAAAGATAATCGGCCGGCCAAGTGGAGGTCTCCGACTCTTGTGAATTTTGGGAAGCACATAAAAATAGGGAGTGATAGGCTCAGTATTCACCAAAAAATCAGCTTCCTTACTGGTAAGCCATCCCTGTTCCTTGGCATTGTTAACAAGAGGAGTGATAGTATTCACAAGCCTCTTGGTGAGGTTCAGTTTCATAGTTCGGTAAGCACTGCTGACTGAAAGTTGTTTGAGACATTCATCTCTATAGGAAGAAGTGTCCATGATGACAATGTCACCTCCTTTGTCAGCAGGCTTTATTGTGATGGATTCATCCATGCTCAATTTCTGTAGTGCTTCTTGTTCAGTTTTCGACAGATTCCAGTACGGTGAATGATTGGAGGTGAGGCCAATATTAAGATCATTCATAACGGCCTTTTCAAAGGTATTCACCTCTGATGGTATAGAATGAGGTGGGGGAATTAATGTAGATCTCTTACACATGCTTGTGTTGGTAGATAGTTCTGATGGTGTAGTTGTTTCCCTATCAGAAAAAAAGAAATTGAGGCAGATCTTTCTAAAGAATTGTGCTAGTTTCTGGTTTATCTGGAAAGGATACCCTTAAAAGTTGGCACAAAGCCAAGCCCTTTGTTCAACAGTTTTGATTCAGTGGCACTGAGAGTAAGTTGGCTCAAGTTAACAATCAAGTTGTTTCCTTGCTTGTTCCCGGTTGGGGAGTCGTTTTGATCATGCTACATGTGGTTCGTGGAGAGAGAGGTGGACTCCAGTGCACATGGGACTGTTGTCTTCTTCTGCCTCTGGACCATCCTCGTCCTTGCTATAAAAAAGAGGGATTGAAAAATGGTTGTGGCGGTGGTTGGATATGTGCCATGGGTTGGTCATGAGGCGGATTGGGAAAACTCCAAGGTCCCGGAGGCCACCATTGTTGCTGTTGGTTGTGGATGGGGTTATTGCCTCGCCATCTACCTCGACCTCTCCTCTTCGTCGTCGGTCTACATGTCTTGTCGGTCTCTGGCTCCGAGTCACTGGGCCACGGGTCTGAGTTTGGTGTAGAGTATTCTGACCCTGATGTAGAGTATCCTGAGCCATGGCCTCGACCTTGTTGGTTAAATTCCGGTGGTTTACAGTCATCTGAAGTGTAGGGGTAGGCTTTTTGTAATGAGAATCGTGGCAAGTCTTTTTGAAAGTTCTTGATTTTAGATACAAGGAGGTTCTCTTTGTGGTCCTTATTTGTTTTGTTTGTTTCATCCATATTCTTTTTGAAGAGAGTGGCTGATATGGTAGTCTTTAATTGGCCCTCAAGGAGTTGGATCTCAACTAAAATGGCATCTGCGGTCTGCTTCGCTGTACTGATAATTTAAATCAGCCAGTCCTTGGTGCAGCACCATGATATCAAGGACCAATCTTAAATGATTTGTCTTCAAGGAAGAGTCTGGGTGCATTAGTTACAATAAGGTCGGTTGGATCGCAATTTCCCCTGAGATACTCAGTCATGATTGCTCCGTGGGTGAGGGTACGTGTGTGCATCCTTTAGAGAATGAATAATTAAGCCCAGTCATCTGATTATGTGATAGTCTGGAATATTGGTGTATCTAGTAGACTGGGAGCATTTAGAATGTCTTGGACAATAGACTCATCAAAAGCTAAACCGATGAAGTCTGTCATGATTGCAGGATGAAGATGAAACTTATCTAAAGAGGTACAAAGAAAGGAGGCAAAAAGTCAACTGTGTACTATTGTGCGTAAACCGACCAAAAAGAAGAAGATGATGGCCCACAGCCATGGCTGTTCAACACGATCAATACACAAAAATAGGGCCTAAGGAGGTTTAAAGACCAGCAGGGGACGACTCCGTACTTCCCGTTGCAACATGGCACTAATTTTCTACCACATCGCACCCAGGGGGCATTCCCCCATGCAGCTTCTCATACAGGGTGCTAGTCTTCTCCGGCTTTAGCACACCTCGGGAAACTTCCTCATGGAACTTCTCACAACAGGGACTACACTTCCCCCAACCTAACACACTATTGGATCCTCCCACATGCAACCTCAAACAAGATGCTACTGCTCCTTTCCCAAATTCTTGATTGTTGAGAATGATGGGAATTAGATAGACATCAGCAGAGGACCAGGGCAGAGCTCAGAGGAACCCCAAAGGGAAGTAGAAAAGAAGGAGAGAAAAAAATGCTCAAGGAGAAACAAATGGAACATTTAAGAAGCAAACAAAGAGAGGAAAGAAACAATCATTCCAAAAAGAGAAAGGATATCAGGAAGAGTGTTCTATCATGCTATAGGCCAGTGATGAGCAATATGGGTGAGTACAGTGTATGATTGGTGCCAGAAAGGAGGGCAATTTCTTTGCACTGTGCAGGGTGCAAACCAAACTGAGCAGCATGAAATAGTAAAAAGCTGAGAGTAGAAAATTAAGCACATTTTTCAGCAGTGATGGGGAGGAATACGAGACAATAGGTTTGAAAATAGAATAAATTCATCAATGTAAGGTGTTTTTCGAACAGTTTGTGTGCCTATTTCAATGAATTAGGAAACATGTCCAAGAAAAGATTGATAAGGACCATGAAGCATGTTAGAAATAACAGGTGTACTGAAAGAGTATGTAGGGTAAAATGGCAAAGAAAGGTTCCAAACGAGCAAGCTTTGGGTTGTCATTTACTGGAACAAAACAAGTTTGCCTTGTAAATTAGGATGAATGGCACCAAAAGAGGCAATGCCATGGGAAGTAAGCAGCAGAGCTGATGTAGGTGAGGGGTAAGAAGCAGAGTGCAGGATATACTTTTTTAGGCTAAAACAGTTGCCATCGTCGGACACGGAGTAAGAGTACCAAGAAAGAGACCTGACAATGAAGATAGAGGGTCTAACTGAATACTTTTGAGATGAGAGGACACAGCCACTTGTAGAAATTAGGAAGTTTATTAGGCAGCATACAACGACCCCTGTCACATCCCAGCTCCTCAGCAACTGCTACCTTCCCAAGCCTCCTGGATTCCAACACTCTAGACTCCAGCAATGAAAGCATCCAGTTGCCAGGATACAACAAATACCAGATGGATAGGCGGAATATCAACATATCATTGTAAAATAATTTGACAAATTATTTAATAGATGAGTGCAACTGAAGGGGAGTCGTTTTAATCCCAGTGATATTCAGCTTTGCGAGGAATGAGCCATTGCTTGGTGCTTTATAGGTGGAGGTAGTTGATTGGTTTCAGAATAAGAGCTTGGTTTCAGAATAAAAGTTAAATGAGCGATTCATGTAAGAAGAGAGAAAAGAAGGACTAGAAATTCTAACAGAATAAATCAAATAGTAGGAGTCAGAAAGTGGAAAGGAAGCACTGTACAGATTTGTAGTGTCTATGTTTTGCTGCCGACTGTGATGCTGAGAAGCTGAGGCAGTGGCAGAAATCGACTATGTGATTGTTTGGGGGAAGGAGCAATTGCAAGCATATTGCATACGTTCTTCAGTTTTATGTCTCCTTGATACTCAGCCGAGGCAAGAAGCCTAGGGCAACTAATTGTCTGTCGTCTGTCATAGCTTCTTTTGAAATAACTGAGTGCCACAAAGAGCTAATTTTTACTATAGGGCTCCTTTTTGTTTTGGAGACAAAATTTACTGCAGACCTTGTGTCAATACATTCTAAGATTATCAAGATTCAAAGTCACAATGCAATGTTTCTCAAGTAGGATCTATCAGGATGTAGACCTTTTATTCTGATACGTCTCCCAAATGTTTAGCATGTTATTTAAATTTATGTGAGGCTTGTGTTTGTTTTTCTCTCCCTCTAAATGCCTAAATTCTTTTTTTTATATAACTGCATTGAGAGTAGTGCTACCACATAAAGTAAAGACTGTTCATGACAGTGTGTTTTTTCTCTCTGATTAAGGTTTTCATCCTTGTTATCATACAAAATACCAATGGATAATGTCAAGTCACTATCACAAGCTTTTTCTGCTTTAGAGGAAGGTAAGATTACATTTCACACTGTCCAGTTGGCGTATATCAATAACGGAGTATTCTTGAACAGCTGAATCACTGAACTAAGATTAATAATGTAAGGGGTATCTGGATCAAAATGGAGAAGTCTTCCCTTATGAGTGTTGGTGGGGCAAATTTAATAACTGATTAAAAAGTATGAGAAAAATAGATGGTGGTTACATAAACAGGGAGCTTCCCTACTAATTGCAGGACTAGTCTTGGCCTTAGCTTTTGGCATTGGTTGATGAGCTATTTATTCTGACCAGTCATTGAAATTGTACAATGTAATGTAATGGCCGCGGATCGAGAGAACTACTTTTTAGAGCCACAGTGCTGTCTTCCACAAGATTACAGCTGTTAAACTAAGTACTCAACGCAGTCATTAAAAACTAACAATGTACTAGCCATGATTTAAAAGAGAAGTCTTTCTTACATTTTGGGCCACTGTGGAGATGCCAGTATGTCCTCTAATAGGAAACAAGGACTCAGCTCCACATCGAAGCTGGAGCTTATTGTGCTTATCGCCCCTTTAACTCCTACTTCCTACCTGGCGTGTCTCTGGTATGCGGACTTCACAGCGCACCTGGAAATTCTGTTTCTCTGTACCGGTATCTCAGGTGCTTTTTGCAGGTGGTTGGGAAAGTGGGGGGTACTGGGGGCCTAGATCTTATAAGAGTGGCCTCTCAAAAAAAGTGAACAGGGGGTGCAGATGGCAGGAACCACCACACCCCGCAGTGCTAAACTCTGCCATCTTGCATCAGTATGTGACCCCCCTCTCAGGACCACTTCGGGTGGCGGCGATCTTCATGTTGACTCTTTACACTCATGAGGTCCTACAGAAGCTGATGGATTAAACCCCTCACCCCCACATCAGGGAATGAGGAACCCTAATCTACTTTCTGAGGCCTTGCATGCCTCTGAGACTTCTGAACCCAGGTGCAAAATGTCTTCGAGCCTCAGCAGTAGGTCAGGTCACCCGTATTTAGGCTCCCCAAGTATGACACTATGTTTCAGGGAGACAAGAGACAAGCCCCCAGAAGGGACTACCTGACATTTTGCCCAAAGGGTAGGGCATGATTCTAACCAGGGGAATATTAGGGTACCAAAAGATAAACTTGCACAATCAGATTGCTCTCGGGAAGTCAAGCAAGATGTTATTACAGTACCATAAGGCTCTTCACAGCTCTGTCCCTGGGATAATAAAGTGAAGGTGTTGACTCTGGAAGCAAGAGTTACCCAATTTCCACTATCTATCGCCCCTTAACTGAAGGGAGATCGAAACACAAGGACAACGAGGGTGAAGGTTCCATTAAGAGCCAAACGCCTAAAGTGGCAATGATAGTGTGTGAGGAGCAAGGGGGACGATCCTCAGCAAGTGCTGGCCCTTCAACAATGCCTAGCCCTATCCCAGCTCTTCTAATTTGAATATCGTCAGCCACAAAAAATGTGTCATCAAGTCAAATAGAAGCACCCCCTCTTACGATAAACCCTGGGACTACTCGAGGACAGGGTCAGTCATTGACCCTGGCTTCCCAGAATCAGGACAACGGAGCCACTTCTATGTTCCAAGGAAATTGTTTAGAACTAAAAGACCTGAATGTAAACCAGGCAGTGTGTGCAACAGCCCTAGTTGCTGAGATGCAGTGACTAGAGAAAAAGATTAGCTCTTCCTGAAGAACTTTGAGGACTTATACACCTAAACAATCGAACCTCCAGGCTCAGCTATGGTTGAGTACCTAAAGAAATGGTCCCTTCCAAGAATATTGGTGGGAGTAGTGGCAGGCCTAGTCAGTCAAGCTACACAGGGAGTACTAGCTGGGATCATTAAGCACCTATCTAGGGTAAAAGCCGCTGGTGATGAAGGCTTTCCCCTGAATGGTATCAGACCTTTGTAGAGCAGTTGAAGGTACCGATGACACAACTCTTCAACCATATCTTATCAGGAGGTAGCATAACCCCATCTTTTTTAAGAGGGAATATTGCTTGTTTTTTTAAGAATGGGAAGGAGCCTGCCAACTTCAACTTAAATTGGCCTATAACACTCCTTATCATCAATTATAAAATCCTGGCTAAATTAATTGCTGCAAGGTTGACTGCCCTATTACCTCAAATTGTACATAGGGATCAAAACGGTTTTATGCCCGGGTGACAGCTCTATTTTTTAGTCGAGGTCATATTTTTACTAATAAAGTCACAGCTGCTTTCATTTTTATAGATGTGGAAAAGCTTTTGATGTGTCCAGCGGGTCTTTTTTGTTCACAGTATTAATAAAAGTGGGGCTTCCAGCTCAGTTGATAAATAACTTAAGTAATATATATAAAGGCGCTAACGCCTCACTTATAATTAATGGGAAAAGTTCTGACAGATTTCAAATTTCCAAGGGGTACTAGACAAGGGTGACCTCTCTACATTGAGCCATGGTCAATAGCCATTAGAGCCTCATTTGAGATAGAGCCAATAGCTCCAGGTGCCCCGAAACTCAAGCTTTTTGCAGACGACCTCGTGGTTTACACTTCCTCTAAGGCTCAATGAATTGAAGTGTTATTTAAAACAATTGACAACTTTGCTGTATTAGGGGGATACAGAACTAACAAATGAGTTCCTTTTATTTAATTCCGCACCAGGGAATCTTCTCTGGAAACTGACACCCTACTATAATAACAGTCCCAAGAGGTATTTGGGATACTGGTTTTCAAAAGAATGAGATGATGTCTATTGGTTAAATGTCCGTCCATTAGCTCTAAAATGTGATTACTCTTGAGTAGCTGGAGTCATTTGCCCATCTCCATAGTTGACAGAACTGAATTGAATAAAATGAAGATGCGGTCTCCAGTTGACTTCCAGCGCTCCGTGCTCCCGATCGGGATAATTGAAATGTTTTTTAAGGAAACAGAAGATTTGATTTGTTTATTCATTTGGAACAAGCTATCCCCCGCACAGGTATCAAGAAACTTGGACTGGTTAAAGAGAAAGAGGAGCTGGCTGTTCCCAATCTGCAATGCTACTATCATGCTAACTTTGTAATTCTTGTACTTTAGCTATTTAAATTAGCAGCCACTGTGTTTATTTTTTTTTTCTTGACAAGATTCTGGACAAATTATGTTATTCTTCAGTTAAAATACAACCAGTTTGAAACCCAATACTGGTACGATGAGAAATTTTGAGCATGTATGTTATACATCTTAAACGGCCCAGCATCCATGCGCAAACATCAGTAGATGCCATACTCCCAGGAATGACAACAAGCATTTGCAATGCAATCGGTCTCGCCTTTGGGACCTTAGAAGTATTTAGCCATGCAGCACATTATGCTGGGTGCTGTAATATCTACTGTTCTTTAACATGGAGGTTTTGACACTAATAGGCACATTACCATATTTTACAGTGTTTATGATAATATTTACAAAACAGTTGCAGCGGCTCTGTTAGAGTGGAAGCGACCTAGTTAAACACATCACCACTTAAGGCCCTTCATTTCAGGTTTATGCTAGCAGCCGACATTTGTATCAAGTTAGTTTCAAATGCCGTAGTGCTTGAGTGATTTTTCTAGGCACACAATACTAAAACAATTAAACCAAATAGTGGGGCCTTTGTTTTTGGTTTTTAGCCAACAAACAGGCTTCCAGCTAAGTCCAACATAACAGGATGGCACAGACTTAATTTTTTACAAAACATGAATTTCTGGGTTGTGTGCCAAATAATTATGAAAATGTTGCTGCACATGATTCCGTTTCAAACTAGTCTTTTGCCGGTAAAGCTTAAGCAAACTGCCATGCAATCTGTTGTACTGCATGACTCTGCTCTGTGGAAAGCTAGTTTTACTGCACTATATTGACCCTTTTCTGGGCAAGCGGAGTGGACTGTGCAGCATAAAAACGCCACTGTCTGTTTTATATAGCTCTTGAACTGGACGACTGCAAAGTAAATTGCATGACACTGACCCGACAACATTTTTTTTGAGTTACAGGATTAGATCATGACACAGCAAACACATTTCAAATAGTGGGCTGTGAAAAGAGATAATATAACATTCTTTTCGTGGAAATATTTCCCAATAATGTCGAAAAAACATTTGAAAATTCTGGGGCATATTAGCAAGAACCTCGTTAAAATTATCGCCGTTTTAGCGGCAGGAAACTGCCGCTAAAACGGCGATAATGGGCTTGCTAATATGCGTTATAGAATTCCAATAGAAGCCCAGGTTAGATGTCCTGCACATCTAACCTGGACTTCTATTGGAATTCTATAACGTATATTAGCAAGCCCATTATCGCCGTTTTAGCGGCAGTTTCCTGCCGCTAAAACGGCGATAATTTTAACGAGGTTCTTGCTAATATGCCCCTCTATTTTTTACCCACGTGTTTTGACTTCGCTGTGGTGCATTTTTATGTGGATCAAGGGAGGGAACCTAGCTGTCTATTGATCCAACAAGTCTCTGTTTGCTGACTTTCCGGGAGATGTCTGGCTTATGCTGGCAAACAAACCTGCTTAGAGCTTTTGCTTCAAAGTAAAAAAGTGGTTGTTATTGACCTAAAGTGTGCATGTCGACAGTTTTTAACGAGATTCTGGGAGGAAACTCCGAATTAACATTTGACATCATATCCTGCACATAAATAAGTATTATGAAAATGACCGTTCAAACTCACAATTTGCACGCATGGATATGGTGTACAAACGCAAAGATGCCTTTGTACACAGACGAAGGCACAGACTCTGCACAAGGGCCCCTCATCTCAAAGTAAGTGCACATTTTCCAGTGCACACTGAGTATACAGCCTCCCTAGACATTCGGTATGCAGACAATGGCACATATTTAGTATGCAGACCCCAGATAAGTCAGCGTGCAGATCCTGGTATACGCTTTTAGTCTGTAGACCCCTGGTACACTCAGTATACAGCCCACATGCACATTCAGTATACTGACCCTGCCACATATTCAGTACACTGACCCCCTGCATATGGTGTATCAAGATCAGGGGCACTAGTTGTGCACACTCAGCATACAATGCTCCCATTTGACACCAAGCATACCGACTTCTATGCGCATTCAACAGGGAAGCACAGAATATGAACTATTTTCCCTATCCATGCAAGCCCAATTAAGTATACAACCATCCTGAACACCCAGCACACAGAACGCCATTTGCAAGTTCAATACATAATATACAACATATCTCCTCCACACGCACAACGTGTATATTGACCTACCCTGCTGATTTGCACACTTTCCTCCCGCACAGGCTTAGCTCCTGCACCTTTGCACAGCATATGGTGAGGACCAGGAGGGCCCAGATGAAACCCAACATTCGGGAGCCCTCGGGGGCCCGAAGGATACAGCTCCGCCGGTTACCGGGCGCCGGGTCGACCTCCAAACCCATCTCCGGGCAAATCAGACCTGAGCCCGAAACTTCTTGCAAAGACCCCTGAGCTCACGGGCCCCCACCAACATCCGGCGTATTTTACTGACTCCCAGTCAATCACTCTGAGAAAAAAAAGCCAGCGCAACAAAACCAGGCTAAGCCAAACCACAAAAACTGGAGAAAATCCCTCGATTGACATTCAGCCCCAACCAGCGGTGAAAATAACGCTTCCTTGTGACAGGAAGCAAAAGAAATTGGAAAAAAATATTTGCAATGCCATAGGTCTTGCATTTAAATGCGAGACCTATGGCATTGCAAACAAGCGGCCGCCATTGTCCCGGCTGCTCTGAAAGTAAAAGTGTGCATGGTGCGCTGAGTGTAAGCAAACCACATCATGCCTGCACTAAGAGAAACTCATTAAAGAAAAGAGTGCTTGCAGACTTAAGAACACAAAGTAAAAGGACCAGTAGCCATGGGAGGTTACAAATGAAGACAAGGCGGTACTAAGGAAGGGCTAACAAGCCGATTACTGAATCACAAGCCTGTATTTACGAAGGACAAAGCCAGAAGCCAATGAAAAATATGGGTGGAGAGTGGGCGGGCTTTAAGTCCATACTCCAGTACAGCAAGTCTCGCAGAGCAGCGCATGCGCGCTGACTCAGGCTCGACCTAAAGAGAGACCTCCAACATTGGGAGGCTGTAGGACTGGCTAAAATAGGCTGCTGGATAATTAATTGTAACCTCGCTACCCAAGATGTCATACAGCAGAAACTAGAAGGGCGCGGAGTGTGGTATCAATTTGCACTCAATCAGTTGCTTAGCGCTTTAAAGAATGTAGATGCACAAGAATTAGAATATTCAAGTGTAATTGCCAATCAGCGACCACATTTTTTGAAAACAAGCTTTTGACCTTTAAGATAGTTAGTGGGTCTCCTTTCTGCACACTAAAAAGGATCCTGAAATTGCTGTACATGAATTAATAGTTAGAAAGTGGCAAAGGGAAACTGCTGCTCAGATTAGCCCCCAAGAGTGGGAGGACGTTAGTCATTTGAGCCGCACTGCATAACAGGGAGCTAATGTTAAAAGTATGCAGCTATTTGCACAGTGGCAGGTATACTATACACCCGTGTTTCCAAATACAAGTAACTCTGATATTCCATCATCCTGCCCAAGATGTGGGGAGGTGGGAACCTGGCTGCACAAGATTTGGACATGCAAAGTATTTCGGGTCTAATGGGAAATTGTGTTAGCAGCTATCTACAGTTACCTACAAAATGTAAACCCACCAGATGCGCGGGCAGTTTTAATGGAAAGCAAAAGGCATTTTGGCCTGCCTTCAAAGTGGGCAAGGAGTGCCTGGCTTATCTCTATTATTATTGTAAGATCCGTCTTTACAGCCCATTAGCAGTCATCCCTCCGGTTTTCAATCATTGAAAGGGTAAACTGGATGTTGTCCACACAAAAAAATGAAAATGTACGCCAAACGTGTTGATGACTTTAATAAATTTGATAAAACGTGATGTGCCATTGTTAAAATGGTTGTAGATGAGGCAGCCATTTTCGCATGATCTGATAGATTATTTATGGCTGCCTTATAACAGACCTCTGCAAAAGAAACAATTGATGGACGGAATGCTGGACAATGCAAACATTCACCCCCAGTCACAAGGATCTGGGTTAAATCCATCATTCTTTTGCTCACCACACCACCCCAGTTTGGACCCAGCCATATGCAAATCAGTCTTGACCCTGTTCCTTGTGGGAACAGTCCAGCCCGAACTGCCAAGCCAGGTCCTCCCTGGACCAGAAACAAGCATCTTGGGACCGGTTTCAGGGCATCACCCTTCATCAGCCAGGCTAGCTTGAATCCAGTGGTGTAGTGAGCACGGGACCCACGTCTGGGCATACCCTTCCCACTTAGGGTGACAAATGCAAAAGAAACAATTGATGGACGGAATGCTGGACAATGCAAACATTCACCCCCAGTCACAAGGATCTGGGTTAAATCCATCATTCTTTTGCTCACCACACCACCCCAGTTTGGACCCAGCCATATGCAAATCAGTCTTGACCCTGTTCCTTGTGGGAACAGTCCAGCCCGAACTGCCAAGCCAGGTCCTCCTGGACCGGAAACAAGCATCCTGGGACTGGTTTCAGGGTATCACCCTTCATCAGCCAGGCTAGCTTGAATCCAGTGGTGTAGTGAGCACAGGACCCACGTCTGGGCATACCCTTCCCACTTAGGGCGACAAATGCAAAAGAAACAATTGATGGACGGAATGCTGGACAATGCAAACATTCACCCCCAGTCACAAGGATCTGGGTTAAATCCATCATTCTTTTGCTAACCACACCACCCCAGTTTGGACCCAGCCATATGCAAATCAGTCTTGACCATGTTCCTTGTGGCACAGTCCAGCCCGAACTGCCAAGCCAGGTCCTCCCTGGACCGGAAACAAGCATCCTGGGACCGGTTTCAGGGCATCACCCTTCTTCAGCCAGGCTAGCTTGAATCCAGTGGTGTAGTGAGCACGGGACCCACGTCTGGGCATACCCTTCCCTCTTAGGGCGACAAATGCAAAAGAAACAATTGATGAACGGAATGCTGGACAATGCAAACATTCACCCCCAGTCACAAGGATCTGGGTTAAATCCATCATTCTTTTGCTCACCACACCACCCCAGTTTGTACCCAGCCATATGCAAATCAGTCTTGACCCTGTTCCTTGTGGGAACAGTCCAGCCCGAACTGCCAAGCCAGGTCCTCCCTGGACCGGAAACAAGCATCCTGGGACCGGTTTCAGGGCATCACCCTTCATCAACCAGGCTAGCTTGAATCCAGTGGTGTAGTGAGCACGGGACCCAAGTCTGGGCATACCCTTCCCACTTAGGGCGACAAATGCAAAAGAAACAATTGATGGACGGAATGCTGGACAATGCAAACATTCCCCCCAGTCACACGGATCTGGGTTAAATACATCATTCTTTTGCTCACCACACCACCCCAGTTTGGACCCAGCCATATGCAAATCAGTCTTGACCCTGTTCCTTGTGGGAACAGTCCAGCCCGAACTGCCAAGCCAGGTCCTCCCTGGACCGGAAACAAGCATCCTGGGACCGGTTTCAGGGCATCACCCTTCATCAACCAGGTGTAATGAGCACGGGACCCAAGTCTGGGCATACCCTTCCCACTTAGGGCGACAAATGCAAAAGAAACAATTGATGGACGGAATGCTGGACAATGCAAACATTCACCCCCAGTCACACGGATCTGGGTTAAATACATCATTCTTTTGCTCACCACACCACCCCAGTTTGGACCCAGCCATATGCAAATCAGTCTTGACCCTTTTCCTTGTGGGAACAGTCCAGCCCGAACTGCCAAGCCAGGTCCTCCCTGGACCGGAAACAAGCATCCTGGGACCGGTTTCAGGGCATCACCCTTCATCAGCCAGGCTAGCTTGAATCAAGTGGTGTAGTGAGCACGGGACCCACGTCTGGGCATACCCTTCCCACTTAGGGTGACAAATGCAAAAGAAACAATTGATGGACGGAATGCTGGACAATGCAAACATTCACCCCCAGTCACAAGGATCTGGGTTAAATCCATCATTCTTTTGCTCACCACATCACCCCAGTTTGGACCCAGCCATATGCAAATCAGTCTTGACCCTGTTCCTTGTGGGAACAGTCCAGCCCGAACTGCCAAGCCAGGTCCTCCCTGGACCGGAAACAAGCATCCTGGGACAGGTTTCAGGGCATCACCCTTCATCAGCCAGGCTAGCTTGAATCAAATGGTGTAGTGAGCACGGGACCCACGTCTGGGCATACCCTCCCACTTAGGGCAACAAATGCAAAAGAAACAATTAATGGACGGAATGCTGGACAATGCAAACATTCACCCCCAGTCACAAGGATCTGGGTTAAATCCATCATTCTTTTGCTCACCACACCACCCCAGTTTGGACCCAGCCATATGCAAATCAGTCTTGACCCTGTTCCTTGTGGGAACAGTCCAGCCCGAACTGCCAAGCCAGGTCCTCCCTGGACCGGAAACAAGCATCCTGGGACTGGTTTCAGGGCATCACCCTTCATCAGCCAGGCTAGCTTGAATCCAGTGGTGTAGTGAGCACAGGACCCACGTCTGGGCATACCCTTCCCACTTAGGGCGACAAATGCAAAAGAAACAATTGATGGACGGAATGCTGGACAATGCAAACATTCACCCCCAGTCACAAGGATCTGGGTTAAATCCATCATTCTTTTGCTCACCACACCACCCCAGTTTGGACCCAGCCATATGCAAATCAGTCTTGACCCTGTTCCTTGTGGCACAGTCCAGCCCGAACTGCCAAGCCAGGTCCTCCCTGGACCGGAAACAAGCATCCTGGGACCGGTTTCAGGGCATCACCCTTCATCAGCCAGGCTAGCTTGAATCCAGTGGTGTAGTGAGCACGGGACCCACGTCTGGGCATACTCTTCCCTCTTAGGGCGACAAATGCAAAAGAAACAATTGATGAACGGAATGCTGGACAATGCAAACATTCACCCCCAGTCACAAGGATCTGGGTTAAATCCATCATTCTTTTGCTCACCACACCACCCCAGTTTGTACCCAGCCATATGCAAATCAGTCTTGACCCTGTTCATTGTGGGAACAGTCCAGCCCGAACTGCCAAGCCAGGTCCTCCCTGGACCGGAAACAAGCATCCTGGGACCGGTTTCAGGGCATCACCCTTCATCAGCCAGGCTAGCTTGAATCAAGTGGTGTAGTGAGCATGGGACCCACGTCTGGGCATACCCTTCCCGCTTAGGGCGACAAATGCAAAAGAAACAATTGATGGAAGGAATGCTGGACAATGCAAACATTCACCCCCAGTCACAAAGATCTGGGTTAAATCCATCATTCTTTTGCTCACCACACCACCCCAGTTTGGACCCAGCCATATGCAAATCAGTCTTGACCCTGTTCCTTGTGGGAACAGTCCAGCCCGAACTGCCAAGCCAGGTCCTCCCTGGACCAGAAACAAGCATCCTGGGACCGGTTTCAGGGCATCACCCTTCATCAGCCAGGCTAGCTTGAATCCAGTGGTGTAGTGAGCACAGGACCCACGTCTGGGCATACCCTTCCCACTTAGGGCGACAAATGCAAAAGAAACAATTGATGGCCGGAATGCTGGACAATGCAAACATTCATCCCCAGTCACAAGGATCTGGGTTAAATCCATCATTCTTTTGCTCACCACACCACCCCAGTTTGGACCCAGCCATATGCAAATCAGTCTTGACCCTGTTCCTTGTGGGAACAGTCCAGCCCGAACTGCCAAGCCAGGTCCTCCCTGGACCGGAAACAAGCATCCTGGGACCGGTTTCAGGGCATCACCCTTCATCAGCCAGGCTAGCTTGAATCCAGTGGTGTAGTGAGCACGTGACCCACGTCTGGGCATACCCTTCCCACTTAGGGCGACAAATGCAAAAGAAACAATTGATGGACGGAATGCTGGACAATGCAAACATTCACCCCCAGTCACAAGGATCTGGGTTAAATCCATCATTCTTTTGCTCACCACACCACCGCAGTTTGGACCCAGCCATATGCAAATCAGTCTTGACCCTGTTCCTTGTGGGAACAGTCCAGCCCGAACTGCCAAGCCAGGTCCTCCCTGGACCGGAAACAAGCATCCTGGGACCGGTTTCAGGGCATCACAGTTCATCAGCCAGGCTAGCTTGAATCCAGTGGTGTAGTGAGCACGGGACCCACGTCTGGGCATACACTTCCAACTTGGGCAACAAAAGCAAAAGAAACAATTGATGGACGGAATGCTGGACAATGCAAACATTCACCCCCAGTCACAAGGATCTGGGTTAAATCCATCATTCTTTTGCTCACCACACCACCCCAGTTTGGACCCAGCCATATGCAAATCAGTCTTGACCCTGTTCCTTGTGGGAACAGTCCAGACCGAACTGCCAAGCCAGGTCCTCCCAGGACCGGAAACAAGCATCCTGGGACCGGTTTCAGGGCATCACCCTTCATCAGCCAGGCTAGCTTGAATCCAGTGGTGTAGTGAGCACGGGACCCACATCTGGGCATACCCTTCCCACTTAGGGCGACAAATGCAAAAAAAACAATTGATGGACAGAATGCTGGACAATGCAAACATTCACCCCCAGTCACAAGGATCTGGGTTAAATCCATCATTCTTTTGCTCACCACACCACCCCAGTTTGGACCCAGCCATATGCAAATCAGTCTTGACCCTGTTCCTTGTGGGAACAGTCCAGCCCGAACTGCCAAGCCAGGTCCTCCCTGGACCGGAAACAAGCATCCTGGGACCGGTTTCAGGGCATCACCCTTCATCAGCCAGGCTAGCTTGAATCCAGTGGTGTAGTGAGCACGGGACCCACGTCTGGGCAAACCCTTCCCACTTAGGGCGAAAAAATGCAAAAGAAACAATTGATGGACGGAATGCTGGACAATGCAAACATTCACCCCCAGTCACTAAGATCTGGGTTAAATCCATCATTCTTTTGCTCACCACACCACCCCAGTTTGGACCCAGCCATATGCAAATCAGTCTTGACCCTGTTCCTTGTGGGATCAGTCCAGCCCGAACTGCCAAGCCAGGTCCTCCCTGGACCGGAAACAAGCATCCTGGGACCGGTTTCAGGGCATCACCCTTCATCAGCCAGGGTAGCTTGAATCCAGTGGTGTAGTGAGCAGGGGACCCACATCTGGGCATACCCTTCCCACTTAGGGCGACAAATGCAAAAGAAACAATTGATGGATGGAATGCTGGACAATGCAAACATTCACCCCCAGTCACAAGGATCTGGGTTAAATCCATCATTCTTTTGCTCACCACACCACCCCAGTTTGGACCCAGCCATATGCAAATCAGTCTTGACCCTGTTCCTTGTGGGAACAGTCCAGCCGAACTGCCAAGCCAGGTCCTCCCTGGACCGGAAACAAGCATCCTGGGACCGGTTTCAGGGCATCACCCTTCATCAGCCAGGCTAGCTTGAATCCAGTGGTGTAGTGAGCACGGGACCCACGTCTGGGCATACCCTTTCCACTTAGGGCGACAAATGCAAAGAAACAATTGATGGACGGAATGCCGGACAATGCAAACATTCACCCCCAGTCACAAGGATCTGGGTTAAATCCATCATTCTTTTGCTCACCACACCACCCCAGTTTGGACCCAGCCATATGCAAATCAGTCTTGACCCTGTTCCTTGTGGGAACAGTCCAGCCCGAACTGCCAAGCCAGGTCCTCCCTGGACCGGAAACAAGCATCCTGGGACTGGTTTCAGGGCATCACCCTTCATCAGCCAGGCTAGCTTGAATGTAATGTAATGTAATGTAAGTTGCATTCATATAGCGCAGCTGTCACCCAACGGGCATCCTGGCGCTGGGATTACCTAAGACACTGTGCAAGCTATAAAATTTTGAAATCACAACGAACAGGTCTCTCAAGGCTATTCTCTTGGGAAGAGCCTGGTTTTTAGCTTTTTCTAAACTGCAATAAGTCGTCAGTCTGTCTGAGTTCACTTGGTAGTTCATTCCATAGCTTTGCGGCTGCATAGCCAAATTATCTACCTCCTAGTCGGGTTTTCTTAACTCGTGGGGTACAAACTAGGTAGGCTGCTGAAGAACGAAGATTTCTAGCTGGGGAGTACCAAGTAAACATTCTCTGTAATGGTTTAGGCCCCATTTTGTGTGCCGCCTTATGAACAATGCAAAGTGCCTTAAATTGAATTCTTTGCAGAATAGGCAGCCAATGGAGATCCCTTAGAGCTAACGACGCAGAAGATCTGCGTTGTCTTTTTAGTGCCAGCTTAGCCGCGATTGTTTGTATTCTTTGCAGCCTTTTTGTTAGAGCCACCGGTGCTCCAAGAAGCAGTGCATTACAATAGTCCAATCTACTCATGATGATACTCCTTACCACCTGGGGTCTGGCCGAGATTGATAAAAAAGGGAGTATTTTCCGTAAAGCTCGGAGTAGAGATATACATGTATTCACTGCTTTATTCACTTGTGATTCTAGCTGTAGATTACTGTCCAGTAAAACCCCCAAGTTACGCACTGTCTTGGCTGGCCGCGGTGGATTGTTCGTAGAAACCGGCCAGAAGTCCACTGGCAGTGGACGGGGTATTTTCTTTGCTGTACAGTATATAACCTCAGTCTTGTCTCCATTGAATTGCAACAAATTCTCCCTAAGCCAACCTGCAGTTTCACGCATACAGCTGTGAAATTTATCCAGTGATACTGCTTGATTCCCTTCAAATGAGAAGGCAAGTTGAGTATCATCTGCATAGTTAACCACTTCAATACCAAAAGATTTAATGGTGTACATGAGTGGACGCAGGTAAAGATTAAAAAGAATAGGACTTATGGCTGAACCTCGCGGGACCCCATGTTTTATGTAGCTACTGTGAGAAATGAAAGGTGACATGGCCACTGCCTGCTGTCTCCCTGTTAGGTACGACTGAAACCAGTTCAGTGCCCTTCCCACAACTCCAGCCTCCATTAATCTTTTAATCAAGGTCCTATGATTGACCGTATCAAAAGCGGCCGACATGTCCAGTAATACCAATATGGCTGCTTGGCCGGTGTCGGCACGCATTCTAAGAGCGTCCAAAACTGTCACCAGAGCTGTTTCTGTGCCATGACCGGGACAAAACCCAAATTGTACTTCATCCAGTAGATTGTTTTCTTCTACATATTTCGAGAGAGTTTTGCTAACCACTCTTTCCATGATCTTTACCGGGTATGGCAACAGAGATATTGGTCTATAATTTGATGGGCAATCGGGGTCAAGTGTAGCTTTTTTTAGCAGAGGAGTCACCACTGCCTTTTTCCAGCATTCTGGGACTATTCCACTGATTAGGGACTGGCAACAAATTTGATAGAGCTGAAGGAAAAACTCTGCTCGGAAAGCTTTCCATAGCTTATGTGGGAGAGGGTCCAACGGAGAACCAGAGGAGATATTACCTGCTAATATATTAAACTCCTCCTCTGTAGGAATTGGGAAGGATTCAAGGGTTACTATGATCTCTTTATCAGTTCCCTCCTCCTGAGTATTTTCTGTTGCTCGTTCCGACTTATCGTTTTCCCTATCTATTTCTGTTTCGATATTGGAATTTAGGCCACTAATAATTTTATTAATTTTATCTTCGAAGAACACTGACAGGCCATCACATAACTCTTGTGAGGCTATAGTCTTAGTTTTCACACAGTCCGGGTTCAACATGTCTCTTACTATACTAAATAGAGTTCCGGTCTTGTTAGATGCCTGCAGGATAGTTTCTTCATAATATTTAGCTTTGGCCTTAGCAATTGTCCCTTTATAGCTGTGCAATACAGTTTTCAGAGCAGCTTTATCTTCCTCTTTATATCGCCTCCTCCATTTTCTCTCGGACTGTTTACATTTTTTCTTAAGTTTTCTTTAAGTTTTCTTAACTGAATCCAGTGGTGTATTGAGCACGGGACCCACGTCTGGGCATACCCTTCCCACTTAGGGCGACAAATGCAAAAGAAACAATTGATGGACAGAATGCTGGGCAATGCAAACATTCACCCCCAGTCACAAGGATCTGGGTTAAATCCATCATTCTTTTGCTCACCACACCACCCCAGTTTGGACCCAGCCATATGCAAATCAGTCTTGACCCTGTTCCTGGTGGGAACAGTCCAGCCCGAACTGCCATGCCAGGTCCTCCCTGGACCGGAAACAAGAATCCTGGGACCGGTTTCAGGGCATCACCCTTCATCAGCCAGGCTAGCATGAATCCAGTGGTGTAGTGAGCACGGGACCCACGTCTGGGCATACCCTTCCCACTTAGGGCGACAAATACAAAGAAACAATTGATGGACGGAATGCTGGACAATGCAAACATTCACCCCCAGTCACAAGGATCTGGGTTAAATCCATCATTCTTTTGCTCACCACACCACCCCAGTTTGGACCCAGCCATATGCAAATCAGTCTTGACCCTGTTCCTTGTGGGAACAGTCCAGCCCGAACTGCCAAGCCAGGTCCTCCCTGGACTGGAAACAAGCATCCTGGGACCGGATTCAGGGCATCACCCTTCATCAGCCAGGCTAGCTTGAATCCAGTGGTGTAGTGAGCACGGGACCCACGTCTGGGCATACCCTTCCCACTTAGGGCGACAAATACAAAAGAAACAATTGATGGACGGAATGCTGGACAATGCAAACATTCACCCCCAGTCACAAGGATCTGGGTTAAATCCATCATTCTTTTGCTCACCACACCACCCCAGTTTGGACCCAGCCATATGCAAATCAGTCTTGACCCTGTTCCTTGTGGGAACAGTCCAGCCCGAACTGCCAAGCCAGGTCCTCCCTGGACCAGAAACAAGCATCCTGGGACGGGTTTCAGGGTATCACCCTTCATCAGCCAGGCTAGCTTGAATCCAGTGGTGTAGTGAGCACGGGACCCACGTCTGGGCATACCCTTCCCACTTAGGGCGACAAATGCAAAAGAAACAATTGATGGACGGAATGCTAGACAATGCAAACATTCACCCCCAGTCACAAGGATCTGGGTTAAATCCATCATTCTTTTGCTCACCACACCACCCCAGTTTGGACCCAGCCATATGCAAATCAGTCTTGACCCTGTTCCTTGTGGGAACAGTCCAGACCGAACTGCCAAGCCAGGTCCTCCCTGGACTGGAAACAAGCATCCTGGGACCGGTTTCAGGGCATCACCCTTCATCAGCCAGGCTAGCTTGAATCCAGTGGTGTAGTGAGCACGGGACCCACGTCTGGGCATACCCTTCCCACTTAGGGCGACAAATGCAAAAGAAACAATTGATGGACGGAATGCTGGACAATGCAAACATTCACCCCCAGTCACAAGGATCTGGGTTAAATCCATCATTATTTTGCTCACCACACCACCCCAGTTTGAACCCAGCCATATGCAAATCAGTCTTGACCCTGTTCCTTGTGGGAACAGTCCAGCCCGAACTGCCAAGCCAGGTCCTCCCTGGCCCAGAAACAAGCATCCTGGGACCGGTTTCAGGACATCACCCTTCATCAGCCAGGCTAGCTTGAATCCATTGGTGTAGTGAGCACGGGACCCACGTCTGGGCATACCCTTCCCACTTAGGGCGACAAATGCAAAAGAAACAATTGATGGACGGAATGCTGGACAATGCAAACATTCACCCCCAGTCACAAGGATCTGGGTTAAATCCATCATTCTTTTGCTCACCACACCACCCCAGTTTGGTCCCGTGCTCTACATGCCACTGGAGTCAAGCTATCCTGGCTGATGAGGGCTGAAAGCCCGAAACCGGTCCTAGGATGCTTTTTTCCAGTCCAGGGAGGACCTTAGCCTGGCAGTTCGGGTTGGACTGTTCCCATTGGGCGCAGGGTCAAGACTGATTTGCATATGGCTGGGTCCAAACTGGAATGACATGGTGAGCAAAAAAACGATGGATTTAGGCCCAGATCTTTGTACTGGGGTGAATGTATGACATTGTTCTGCATTCTGTCCATCAATTGTTGTTTTTGCATTTGTCACCCCAAGTGGGACGGCTATGCCCAGACGTGGGTCCCGTGCTCTCCATGCCACTGGAGTCAAGCTATCCTGGCTGATGAGGGCTGAAAGCCCGAAACCGGTCCAAGGATGCTTGTTTCCAGTCCAGGGAGGACCTGGCCTGGCAGTTCGGGCTGGACTGTTCCCATTGGGCGCAGGGTCAAGACTGATTTGCATATGGCTGGGTCCAAACTGGAATGGCATGGTGAGCAAAAAAACGATGGATTTAGGCCCAGATCTTTGTACTGGGGTAAATGTATGACATTGTTCTGCATTCTGCCCATCAATTGTTGTTTTTGCATTTGTCACCCCGAGTGGGACGGGTATGCCCAGACGTGGGTCCCGTGCTCTCCATGCCACTGGAGTCAAGCTATCCTGGCTGAAGAGGGCTGAAAGCCCGAAACCAGTCCTAGGATGCTTGTTTCCAGTCCAGGGAGGACCTAGCCTGGCACTTCGGGCTGGACTGTTCCCATTGGGCGCAGGGTCAAGACTGATTTGCATATGGCTGGGTCCAAACTGGAATGGCATGGTGAGCAAAAAAACGATGGATTTAGGCCCAGATCTTTGTACTGGGGTGAATGTATGACATTGTTCTGCATTCTTTCCATCAATTGTTGTTTTTGCATTTGTCACCCCGAGTGGGACGGGTATGCCCAGACGTGGGTCCCGTGCTCTCCATGCCACTGGAGTCAAGCTATCCTGGCTGATGAGGGCTGAAAGCCCGAAACCGGTCCTAGGATGCTTGTTTCCAGTCCAGGGCGGACCTGGCCTGGCAGTTCGGGCTGGACTGTTCCCATTGGGCGCAGGGTCAAAACTGATTTGCATATGGCTTTGTCCAAACTGGAATGGCATGGTGAGCAAAAAAACGATCGATTTAGGCCCAGATCTTTGTACTGGGGTGAATGTATGACATTGTTCTGCATTCTGTCCATCAATTGTTGTTTTTGCATTTGTCACCCCGAGTGGGACGAGTATGCCCAGACGTGGGTCCCGTGCTCTCCATGCCACTGGAGTCAAGCTATCCTGGCTGATGAGGGCTAAAAGCCCGAAACCGGTCCTAGGATGCTTGTTTCCAGTCCAGGGAGGACCTGGCATGGCAGTTCGGGCTGGACTGTTCCCATTGGGCGCAGGGTCAAGACTGATTTGCATATGGCTGGGTCCAAACTGGAATGGCATGGTGAGCAAAAAAACGATGGATTTAGGCCCACATTTTTGTACTGGGGTGAATGTATGACATTGTTCTGCATTCTGTCCATCAATTGTTGTTTTTGCATTTGTCACCCCGAGTGGGACGGGTATGCCCAGACGTGGGTCCCGTGCTCTCCATGCCACTGGAGTCAAGCTATCCTGGCTGATGAGAGCTGAAAGCCCGAAACCGGTCCTAGGATGCTTGTTTCCATTCCAGGGAGGACCTGGCCGTTCGGGCTGGACTGTTCCCATTGGGCGCAGGGTCAAGACTGATTTGCATATGGCTGGGTCCAAACTGGAATGGCATGGTGAACAAAAAAACGATGGATTTAGGCCCAGATCTTTGTACTGAGGTGAATGTATGACATTGTTCTGCATTCTGTCCATCAATTGTTGTTTTTGCATTTGTCACCCAGAGTGGGACGGGTATGCCCAGACGTGGGTCCCGTGCTCTCCATGCCGCTGGAGTCAAGCTATCCTGGCTGATGAGGGCTGAAAGCCCGAAACCGGTCTTAGGATGCTTGTTTCCAGTCCAGGGAGGACCTGGCCTGGCAGTTCGGGCTGGACTGTTCCCATTGGGCGCAGGGTCAAGACTGATTTGCATATGGCTGGGTCCAAACTGGAATGGCATGGTGAGCAAAAAACGATGGATTTAGGCCCAGATCTTTGTACTGGGGTGAATGTATGACATTGTTCTGCATTCTGTCCATCAATTGTTGTTTTTGCATTTGTCACCCCGAGTGGGACGGGTATGCCCAGACGTGTGTCCCGTGCTCTCCATGCCACTGGAGTCAAGCTATCCTGGCTGATGAGGACTGAAAGCCCGAAACCGGTCCTAGGATGCTTGTTTCCAGTCCAGGGAGGACCTGGCCTGGCAGTTCGGGCTGGACTGTTCCCATTGGGCGCAGGGTCAATACTGATTTGCATATGGCTGGGTCCAAACTGGAATGGCATGGTGAGCAAAAAACGATGGATTTAGGCCCAGATCTTTGTACTGGGGTGAATGTATGACATTGTTCTGCATTCTGTTCATCAATTGTTGTTTTTGCATTTGTCACCCCGAGTGGGACGGGTATGCCCAGACGTGGGTCCCGTGCTCTCCATGCCACTGGAGTCAAGCTATCCTGGCTGATAAGGGCTGAAAGCCCGAAACCGGTCCTATTATGCTTGTTTCCAGTCCAGGGAGGACCTGGCCTGGCAGTTCGGGCTGGACTGTTCCCATTGGGCGCAGGGTCAAGACTGATTTGCATATGGCTGGGTCCAAACTGGAATGGCATGGTGAGCAAAAAAACGATGGATTTAGGCCCACATTTTTGTACTGAGGTGAATGTATGACATTGTTCTGCATTCTGTCCATCAATTGTTGTTTTTGCATTTGTCACCCAGAGTGGGACGGGTATGCCCAGACGTGGGTCCCGTGCTCTCCATGCCGCTGGAGTCAAGCTATCCTGGCTGATGAGGGCTGAAAGCCCGAAACCGGTCCTAGGATGCTTGTTTCCAGTCCAGGGCGGACCTGGCCTGGCAGTTCGGGCTGGACTGTTCCCATTGGGCGCAGGGTCAAAACTGATTTGCATATGGCTTTGTCCAAACTGGAATGGCATGGTGAGCAAAAAAACGATCGATTTAGGCCCAGATCTTTGTACTGGTGTGAATGTATGACATTGTTCTGCATTCTGTCCATCAATTGTTGTTTTTGCATTTGTCACCCCGAGTGGGACGAGTATGCCCAGACGTGGGTCCCGTGCTCTCCATGCCACTGGAGTCAAGCTATCCTGGCTGATGAGGGCTGAAAGCCCGAAACCGGACCTAGGATGCTTGTTTCCAGTCCAGGGAGGACCTGGCCGTTCGGGCTGGAACGTTCCCATTGGGCGCAGGGTCAAGACTGATTTGCATATGGCTGGGTCCAAACTGGAATGGCATGGTGAACAAAAAAACGATGGATTTAGGCCCAGATCTTTGTACTGAGGTGAATGTATGACATTGTTCTGCATTCTGTCCATCAATTGTTGTTTTTGCATTTGTCACCCAGAGTGGGACGGGTATGCCCAGACGTGGGTCCCGTGCTCTCCATGCCGCTGGAGTCAAGCTATCCTGGCTGATGAGGGCTGAAAGCCCGAAACCGGTCCTAGGATGCTTGTTTCCAGTCCAGGGAGGACCTGGCCTGGCAGTTCGGGCTGGACTGTTCCCATTGGGCGCAGGGTCAAGACTGATTTGCATATGGCTGGGTCCAAACTGGAATGGCATGGTGAGCAAAAAAACGATGGATTTAGGCCCAGATCTTTGTACTGGGGTGAATGTATGACATTGTTCTGCATTCTGTCCATCAATTGTTGTTTTTGCATTTGTCACCCCGAGTGGGACGGGTATGCCCAGACGTGTGTCCCGTGCTCTCCATGCCACTGGAGTCAAGCTATCCTGGCTGATGAGGACTGAAAGCCCGAAACCGGTCCTAGGATGCTTGTTTCCAGTCCAGGGAGGACCTGGCCTGGCAGTTCGGGCTGGACTGTTCCCATTGGGCGCAGGGTCAATACTGATTTGCATATGGCTGGGTCCAAACTGGAATGGCATGGTGAGCAAAAAAACGATGGATTTAGGCCCAGATCTTTGTACTGGGGTGAATGTATGACATTGTTCTGCATTCTGTTCATCAATTGTTGTTTTTGCATTTGTCACCCCGAGTGGGACGGGTATGCCCAGACGTGGGTCCCGTGCTCTCCATGCCACTGGAGTCAAGCTATCCTGGCTGATAAGGGCTGAAAGCCCGAAACCGGTCCTATTATGCTTGTTTCCAGTCCAGGGAGGACCTGGCCTGGCAGTTCGGGCTGGACTGTTCCCATTGGGCGCCGGGTCAAGACTGATTTGCATATGGCTGGGTCCAAACTGGAATGGCATGGTGAGCAAAAAAACGATGGATTTAGGCCCAGATGTTTGTACTGGGGTGAATCTATGACATTGTTCTGCATTCTGTCCATCAATTGTTGTTTTTGCATTTGTCACCCCGAGTGGGACGGGTATGCCCAGACGTGGGTCCCGTGCTCTCCATGCCACTGGAGTCAAGCTATCCTGGCTGATGAGGGCTGAAAGCACGAAACCGGTCCTAGGATGCTTGTTTACAGTCCAGGGAGGACCTGGCCTGGCAGTTCGGGCTGGACTGTTCCCATTGGGCGCAGGGTCAAGACTGATTTGCATATGGCTAAGTCCAAACTGGAATGGCATGGTGAGCAAAAAAACGATGGATTTAGGCCCAGATCTTTGTACTGGGGTGAATGTCTGACATTGTTCTGCATTCTGTCCATCAATTGTTGTTTTTGCATTTGTCACCCCGAGTGGGACGGGTATGCCCAGACGTGGGTCCCTTGCTCTCCATGCCACTGGAGTCAAGCTATCCTGGCTGATGAGGGCTGAAAGCCCGAAACCGGTCCTAGGATGCTTGTTTCCAGTCCAGGGAGGACCTGGCCTGGCAGTTCGGGCTGGACTGTTCCCATTGGGCGCAGGGTCAAGACTGATTTGCATATGGCTGGGTCCAAACTGGAATGGCATGGTGAGCAAAAACGATGGATTTAGGCCCAGATCTTTGTACTGGGGTGAATGTATGACATTGTTCTGCATTCTGTCCATCAATTGTTGTTTTTGAATTTGTCACCCCGAGTGGGACGAGTATGCCGAGACGTGGGTTCCGTGCTCTCCATGCCACTGGAGTCTAGCTATCCTGGCTGATGAGGGCTGAAAGCCCGAAACCGGTCCTAGGATGCTTGTTTCCAGTCCAGGGAGGACCTGGCATGGCAGTTCGGGCTGGACTGTTCCCATTGGGCGCAGGATCAAGACTGATTTGCATATGGCTGGGTCCAAACTGGAATGGCATGGTGAGCAAAAACGATGGATTTAGGCCCAGATTTTTGTACTGGGGTGAATGTATGACATTGTTCTGCATTCTGTCCATCAATTGTTGTTTTTGCATTTGTCACCCCGAGTGGGACGGGTATGCCCAGACGTGGGTCCCATGCTCTCCATGCCACTGGAGTCAAGCTATCCTGGCTGATGAGGGCTGAAAGCCCGAAACCGGTCCTAGGATGCTTGTTTACAGTCCAGGGAGGACCTGGCCTGGCAGTTCGGGCTGGACTGTTCCCATTGGGCGCAGGGTCAAGACTGATTTGCATATGGCTGGGTCCAAACTGGAATGGCATGGTGAGCAAAAAAACGATGGATTTAGGCCCAGATCTTTGTACTGGGGTGAATGTATGACATTGTTCTGCATTCTGTCCATCAATTGTTGTTTTTGAATTTGTCACCCCGAGTGGGACGGGTATGCCCAGACGTGGGTCCCGTGCTCTCCATGCCACTGGAGTCATCTATCCTGGCTGATGAGGGATGAAAGCCCGAAACCGATCCTAGGATGCTTGTTTCCAGTCCAGGGAGGACCTGGCCTGGCAGTTCGGGCTGGACTGTTCCCATTGGGCGCAGGGTCAAGACTGATTTGCATATGGCTGGGTCCAAACTGGAATGGCATGGTGAGCAAAAAAACGATGGATTTAGGCCCAGATCTTTGTACTGGGGTGAATGTATGACATTGTTCTGCATTCTGTCCATCAATTGTTGTTTTTGCATTTGTCACCCCGAGTGGGACGGGTATGCCCAGACGTGTGTCCCGTGCTCTCCATGCCACTGGAGTCAAGCTATCCTGGCTGATGAGGACTGAAAGCCCGAAACCGGTCCTAGGATGCTTGTTTCCAGTCCAGGGAGGACCTGGCCTGGCAGTTCGGGCTGGACTGTTCCCATTGGGCGCAGGGTCAATACTGATTTGCATATGGCTGGGTCCAAACTGGAATGGCATGGTGAGCAAAAAACGATGGATTTAGGCCCAGATCTTTGTACTGGGGTGAATGTATGACATTGTTCTGCATTCTGTTCATCAATTGTTGTTTTTGCATTTGTCACCCCGAGTGGGACGGGTATGCCCAGACGTGGGTCCCGTGCTCTCCATGCCACTGGAGTCAAGCTATCCTGGCTGATAAGGGCTGAAAGCCCGAAACCGGTCCTATTATGCTTGTTTCCAGTCCAGGGAGGACCTGGCCTGGCAGTTCGGGCTGGACTGTTCCCATTGGGCGCAGGGTCAAGACTGATTTGCATATGGCTGGGTCCAAACTGGAATGGCATGGTGAGCAAAAAACGATGGATTTAGGCCCAGATGTTTGTACTGGGGTGAATCTATGACATTGTTCTGCATTCTGTCCATCAATTGTTGTTTTTGCATTTGTCACCCCGAGTGGGACGGGTATGCCCAGACGTGGGTCCCGTGCTCTCCATGCCACTGGAGTCAAGCTATCCTGGCTGATGAGGGCTGAAAGCACGAAACCGGTCCTAGGATGCTTGTTTACAGTCCAGGGAGGACCTGGCCTGGCAGTTCGGGCTGGACTGTTCCCATTGGGCGCAGGGTCAAGACTGATTTGCATATGGCTGGGTCCAAACTGGAATGGCATGGTGAGCAAAAAACGATGGATTTAGGCCCAGATCTTTGTACTGGGGTGAATGTCTGACATTGTTCTGCATTCTGTCCATCAATTGTTGTTTTTGCATTTGTCACCCCGAGTGGGACGGGTATGCCCAGACGTGGGTCCCTTGCTCTCCATGCCACTGGAGTCAAGCTATCCTGGCTGATGAGGGCTGAAAGCCCGAAACCGGTCCTAGGATGCTTGTTTCCAGTCCAGGGAGGACCTGGCCTGGCAGTTCGGGCTGGACTGTTCCCATTGGGCGCAGGGTCAAGACTGATTTGCATATGGCTGGGTCCAAACTGGAATGGCATGGTGAGCAAAAAAACGATGGATTTAGGCCCAGATCTTTGTACTGGGGTGAATGTATGACATTGTTCTGCATTCTGTCCATCAATTGTTGTTTTTGAATTTGTCACCCCGAGTGGGACGAGTATGCCGAGACGTGGGTTCCGTGCTCTCCATGCCACTGGAGTCTAGCTATCCTGGCTGATGAGGGCTGAAAGCCCGAAACCGGTCCTAGGATGCTTGTTTCCAGTCCAGGGAGGACCTGGCATGGCAGTTCGGGCTGGACTGTTCCCATTGGGCGCAGGATCAAGACTGATTTGCATATGGCTGGGTCCAAACTGGAATGGCATGGTGAGCAAAAAAACGATGGATTTAGGCCCAGATTTTTGTACTGGGGTGAATGTATGACATTGTTCTGCATTCTGTCCATCAATTGTTGTTTTTGCATTTGTCACCCCGAGTGGGACGGGTATGCCCAGACGTGGGTCCCATGCTCTCCATGCCACTGGAGTCAAGCTATCCTGGCTGATGAGGGCTGAAAGCCCGAAACCGGTCCTAGGATGCTTGTTTCCAGTCCAGGGAGGACCTGGCCTGGCAGTTCGGGCTGGACTGTTCCCATTGGGCGCAGGGTCAAGACTGATTTGCATATGGCTGGGTCCAAACTGGAATGGCATGGTGAGCAAAAAACGATGGATTTAGGCCCAGATCTTTGTACTGGGGTGAATGTATGACATTGTTCTGCATTCTGTCCATCAATTGTTGTTTTTGCATTTGTCACCCCGAGTGGGACGGGTATGCCCAGACGTGGGTCCCGTGCTCTCCATGCCACTGGAGTCAAGCTATCCTGGCTGATGAGGGCTGAAAGCCCGAAACCGATCCTAGGATGCTTGTTTCCAGTCCAGGGAGGACCTGGCCTGGCAGTTCGGGCTGGACTAATCCCATTGGGCGCAGGGTCAAGACTGATTTGCATATGGCTGGGTCCAAACTGGAATGGCATGGTGAACAAAAAAACGATGGATTTAGGCCCAGATCTTTGTACTGAGGTGAATGTATGACATTGTTCTGCATTCTGTCCATCAATTGTTGTTTTTGCATTTGTCACCCCGAGTGGGACGGGTATGCCCAGATGTGGGTCCCGTGCTCTCCATGCCACTGGAGTCAAGCTATTCTGGCTGATAAGGGCTGAAAGCCCGAAACCGGTCCTAGGATGCTTGTTTCCAGTCCAGGGAGGACCTGGCCTGGCAGTTCGGGCTGGACTGTTCCCATTGGGCGCAGGGTCAAGACTGATTTGCATATGGCTGGGTCCAAACTGGAATGGCATGGTGAGCAAAAAAACGATGGATTTAGGCCCAGATCTTTGTACTGGGGTGAATGTATGACATTGTTCTGCATTCTGTCCATCAATTGTTGTTTTTGCAATTATAACAGACCTCAGTCCTTTTTTTTTCTTCTATTCACGTTAATGGAGTGTCTCGGTCTCTGTGTCCTTTTTTCACTGTATCTAGCTAAATCTCCTTGGTTTTGCATGGGTCTAGCATGTATTTTTTTCTGTGAAAGTTATAATGCAAGATGGAATAGTTGTTGATAGGATTGTAAATTATTTTGCATTTTATATTAGCTTCTTGAAAATTATAATAGTCCACGGCATGATTATGAATGAATCTGCTCATTCTATTTTCTATTCTATTTTTCTTTGATTATAATTTAAGATGAAAGAGTTTATTACATGATTATGGATGAATTTTCATTTTCTATTTCTGAACCTGCAATAAAAATAAAAACAGAGATGCCATATACTTATTAATTAAATTATTTCTAATTGGTCGATGGTTTTAATGCTAAATTTACACTTGGTACTGTTTGCACTATGTATTGTTTTATTACATGGATGATACGATTTATTTTAATGTTTTGTGAATCTTAACTAAGCAAAGCCAAATAAATAATAGGGATCCTGCCCTTTCATCCTCTTCTCTCATATGTAGTTGACCCTTCAGTTGTCAACTCTTTCATTATGCTTTTATTCTGAGCTGAGGAAAACATTCAGCAGAATTCCACTCCCCCCAGCAAGGAGAATCATTTTTCACCTGTTGGCTTCCTCCGCACCAGCCACCAATCACCCAACATGACACTACTGCTAGACCTCAAATATTGTTTACAAAGGCTGCAGGTATTCTAGTCAATAAATTTTCCCACCCCCACAACCAATAATATCGATCTAAATGTAATGGTCAATTGCAGGAAATTAGATTTGATTAAGGCGGTTGAAGATCCTTCTCAAGCACCAACCACAAAAGTCACTAAATTAAACTGTGCTTAACCCTCTGGTAGCCTGGTACAAAAGCAGTCAGGTTTAACTTAGAGGCAATGTGTAAAGTATGCATGCAGCACCCAAACAGTGATAAAGTGAAGGCACACCACAAGAAAAATCCCAAATAAATTTAGAAAAATAGAAAAATAAATTATTATAATTTGACACCAGAACAAAAAGAAATCCAATCAGTAGACCCCTAGTTATTAATTTTTTAATAAAAACGGGTTCCTAAAAGATCAAAGCACCAACCGCGGGTATATAGCTGTGTAAGACCAGAGCAAAGTCGAGAGTAATGGCCGACAGCGGTGGTGCGTGGTTTAAAGTCAGAGAAGGGATTGGGCCTGGTCTCGGCTTACTTTCGCACTTAGAAGAAATTTGAATAAAAAGTTGCTGATGTGCCCTGTAACCACATATGTGCTCTTTGTTAGCGTTTGCCTGCTTTCAAAAAGTAGTCCTGCACTGTAAAAATAACATCCTAGTTCTATTGTTTAAAAGCAACTTCTGCTTTTTTAATGGGCTTGCGTGAAATCAGACAGCATATGTTGTGAGTCTTTCAGTGTGTTCCCTGTGTAACTTGTGTCTTGTCACGTTTTTTTCCCTTAAAGTTAAGCGGACGTTTAACCTGGAGGAGTACAGCTTTTCACAGTCCACCCTGGAGCAGGTACAGTTCGCAGCTTTTAATTTTTATAATGATGGGAGCATGATTGCCCCTTCAGTCTGGAGTAACCTGCAGTTACAGTCAATACTATTGTAAACCGGGTGGTTTTTCAAGTTCAGAGGCAGGACTATTGTGCTTGTGAAACATGTGAGAGGGGATGTTGGCTCAAAAAAAGGCTTGTGGTAGTGGCAATCACACTTCTACCCCTTGCACCATTACAGGGTTGACACCAGTCGCGCCCTCAGCCTCTCAATAGCCTCCTATTATGATGGTTGCTAAGGGAGATGGCGGAGGGTGCAGGGTGGACTCTTCGGTAATGGTACCAACTCTACCTCATCACCATTTCCACTTACAGTAATATAACAGCCAAAGCAGTACTCTGCGTATCATACATGCCAGACGGTTATCTCCCGTTACAAGTCTAGTGATCATTTTTTAATTATAGCTATATTCTGAACATAGAGCTCACCAGTAATAACAAGCATTTGCAATGCAATCGGCCTCGCCTTTGGGACCTTATAAGTATTTGGCGATGCAACACATTAACGCACATTACTGCAACATAGCTTCATTCACATGTATTTTTAGCACAATGGCATCCCCAGATGATGGTAATCACTACAACACATTAAATACTTTGGAACTTGTCAATGACTCCTGTGAATACTGTTTCTGATGAACAAAAAGCACCGCATTATTACTGCCAGAGAAGGAAGACATGCGAGCGAGTTTGGTCACAGTTACACGGCGTGATTTGAGTGGGAAAGGCAATATTTTATGTACAGAGAAAAATAACATGGCTACATTTCGTAACAAACATAAGCACCGCATCGCATTTCTGGCCCATACTTTGCAACGTTAAATGTGGAACTACAGATTGCAAGTTGCAACCTGCTCTAGGCATGAAAAAACCATCCCCGAAAGCTTCCTACGTCAGCAAACGAGACTGAAGACCCTAATGCCACAGCCAACAAGTGCCCTGAGAGGGTGAGGTGCTGGGGAGGCAGTGGCGCTGCTGTTGCTGGTGGGTTGCTGGCGGGTCCCCTGGGCATCTGGGCATCCCCTGTCTTTCTTTGTTCTCCAAATGGTACAGCTACCAGCAGTCCAAGCTTCTTCACCCTTGCCCACGGGACTAACATGTTCAGTGCCTTGATAGTTCTGGTGGTTGATCAGGAAACTGGCTTCTATAGCAGGCACGTTTAGTTGAGAAAGGACTCGAAAAGGGAGAACAACTCTCTACTTCTCAGCCTTAGTGACAGAAGTTTCTTGTTGATCCAAAAACACTGGAAACTTTGTAGGCACTGTTCAGCAAGTTTATAGGGGAAAGCCCTATATTGCGTACAATAATCCAAGCGGCAGGGGCTCAACTACCACACTTCCTCTAAATTCCAAAATTACACAGCATTTCACTTCCAGTAAAAAGCCTTCGTTCCCCTGCTCTAATGCCTCAAAAGCACGATCATATGTCAGTAGGAGGCAAAATAGGACCTCAGGCAATGTGCTTGAGCAAGTAGTCTGAGCTGGTTTAAAGTACTCCGCCGTCTGTGGTAGTGTGCACCTTTGTGGACCTTTCTTGTGTAACTCTGAGCCAGACTGATCAAGGTGCACTTCCTGATTGTGAAAGTAGGAATATTATCCTCTTTATAAAATCTACTTTTGGAAAAATATCCAACCAATACGATTTCAGTTTCAAGAATTTTTTTTAATAAAAAATCTATACGTTCGAAAAGCAGTGTTGATATGTGCTTTGTTAATGAATATATGATTAAACAGCGGTGGTAACTATTCAGTAATATTCAATGCAGTGGATCTTATTAAAAAATTTAAGTGAAGTAGGAGGGTATGATTGTACTGAAATTTTGCAATTCCAGAGCGTATTTGAGGTCATAAGTTCAAAAACATGTTTGCAGTCGTGTCATTACGCAATAATGCTTTTTCTTATGTACAGAGCACAAATTGCGATTCAGTAACATGTTACCGAATCGCAATTTGTGTTTAGCAATTCTGTATTTGGAAGGGGCGTGTATAGGGAGTCCCTTCCAAATACTGAATTACAGTGCAGTGTATGAATGTTTTGCGACCAAACTGCAGTCACAAAGCATTCATTTTTTACTGACATATCAAAGGTGGTAGTAAATATTCGCAGAGGGGAGGGGCTCCCCATGGAACACCTTCCCCTTTGTGAATGTTGAAACAAATAGCTTTTAAGAGTCAGCAGTGGTTCTCCGGATCACTACCTACTCTCAAAAAATGAAACTTCAAATTTTCATTTTTTTTCTTTTTAAACGCACCCCGTTTTACTTTAAGGGAAATGGGCTGCATTAAGCAATCACAGACATGGTAGTCTGCTGATCCCAGCAGGCCACCATCCTGTGATGGCTATCATTCGTAATGGGTCGTAAACTGCAACCTACCTCATTTTTATTCATGAGGTAGATCGTTTTGCTACCCATTAGAAATTGCTATCTAATATTTGCAAATTTTCTTACATAAGGAATTGAGTAAGAATCAATTTACGCGAGACCTATTGCATTGCAAACGGGAGTGCGGGCGGGGGAAGGTGGATGGGGGAACAGGGGGGCCGTGAAGGCACGGACAGCGGGAGTGCGGGCGGGAGGGGGGAAAATAGTGCTCTAAATAACACATACGGTACAGTGGAACACTCAAAGTAAAGGGGCCAATAGCCATAGGAGGGTACAAATGACGAATGGCCATAATAAGGCGGGACTAACAAGCCTCATAATCAATCAGAAGACAGAATTTACGAAGGACAAAGACAGAAGCCAATGAAAAATATGGGCGGAGAGTGAGGGCAGCTTGTCTCCCATACTCTACTACTGCATGCCTCGCAGAGCGAGCAGCGCATGCGCGCTGCCGCTAAAGCTCGACCTAAAAACATATTCAAGGGCTTCGTTCTGACCCTGTTGAATTCTTGTGTGGTAATTCTATTACCGCGCCTTGTGGTTTTTATGGAATTACACTGTTTGTGCCAGATCCCGTTATTCGCCCAGAGCGAGGGCCTAAGTAGCTTCGAAACAGAAAAAAGTAGTTGGATAGAATACAGCAGGTGTTTTGCAGGAATATATAATAAGGGTATCTTTTCTATAGCTAGGTACGACTTACTCCCGCCTCATGAATGCATTTCCTGAACAAATCACGTTGCACAGGGAAACAGCTTTGTGAATGGATCTCAGTAACTATTTGATGAAATCATTCGTATGGTCATAGGTTCATTTGTGCAATTTTAAATCATACATGTAGAATACGCTGGGATGAAGACAGCCTGGTTACATCCTGCGAGGTCTGTTACACTAGGATTTCAGGTATCATGAGCTTATCCTTTTGTTTTACTCTTAATGTTGCTGTGGTAAGAAGTAGAACACGCAAGGAAGACAATTACCTGAATTTGGAACCCAGAGTTAGAGACTCCTTCCTCCCTGGATAGAAGTAGGACAAATCTTTAATTAATGAATGAACTGGTTTCTGATAATCTTATCTAAGGCAATAGCCGGTTAGCCAAGAGGGTGGGATGAGGATGTGCTCTTTAACTGAAACCAGATGTCTTATTTTTAGAGGATGCTTTTCCTTTTGCAAACACATGTTTGCGATACCATTAAAAATAGGGCAACAATGACAACACGTTATTTAAATAACCAGGAAGGTGTCAACTCCAAGAAAATCTGTAGCTGCACAGTTTGTCATTATTGACATCAGTTTAGTGTTCTGAACAGGTTTTGAGTACTAGTGATGGAAGCAGTGGGGTTTTTCTAATGGGAATTTCCTGTAATGCTTGCGAATGAAACCTGTAGATCTCAAAGTTGTGTGCACTTTATCAACTTTTACGTTAAAACAGTGAATTTCAGTTTCACACCCTTTTTAAGTTGTTGCAAGAAAAAATTGGAACGTCTATTCAGTGTCAAAGTCACGAGAAAAACTGTGTAAAAGTTAACTTATGAGAAAACAAAACACCCATTTCAGCATTCACAAAGAAATATTAGCAGTTGTGGTTAAAAATTGCCAAATTCGGAAAAATATGCAAGTGGGAAGAGGCAAGAAAAGTGTTAACCACCTGGTTAGCCAAAAATCAGTAAGTACCAAAGACTATACTTTTGTAATAGACATCTCGTGTGGTATATCCCTAATGTGTATAAGATCGAATGAGAAACTTGGAACACACGAGAGTGTTTTCTCTCCTGCAAAAGACTGATAAGGAATGGTGAACTGGGATGTCCATTCGGACTAGAAATTCCATTAGTCAGTTCCAGAGCTCCAGTGGTCTCCATCGCAAAGGGTTGACTGACACGCTTTACACATTTTTTTGAAAAAATATATCCAAAAAAGCTGAGTTTGGGTCCACATAGACATATTTAGAAAATAATAATATATATATGTAAAGTACACAATCCCTACATGAAATGGAGCATTATCCTATGCCACCTGTCACCGCTGCATTCCAAAACGTATGCCTGAAATCTCTTACACAACCTCATCTCAATGAACGTCCTTGACAAACCTATAGGAAGCATCAGTGACAGGTGATACAGTCTTATGTGCCATTTTCTATAGGGTTTTGGGTATTTCTTTACTTATTTATTTTGTTGGAGAAATATCCATGTCTACCCAAAGATGGCTTTTTTGCATATTATTATATCAAAAGAGTGGAATGTCAGATTCCCCTTGCTGACAATGGCAATTAAAGGGAATTTCAGCTATGTTCCTTGAGCTCTGATTTGAAACTGGTAGCCTAAAATATAAAGAGGAGCTATCCCAGTGGGTTGAGAAACTGCCCCCATCCATGCAAGAATCTGTCCTGGTGACCATACTGAAGCCCGATAGTGACCCAACCCTCCTGGCATCCTATAGACCGATAGCCATCTTAGGCATGGACTATAAAACCCTGAGAAAGATCCTGGGTGAGAGGTATACTCAGGTTTTACCGATCCTAGTACACTCAGACCGAAATGGTTTTGTCCCGGGGCGCAGCACATCTCAAAACATACAACGCTGTTCTATGTGATGGACCAGGCCCCTAGATAGTACCCTCACATGGCTTGCTCAGGACTAGACTGGGAGAAGGCATTCGACACACTGAATGGGCCTATCTTTTTCAGGTGTTGACTGCTGTGGGAATAGGTGACTGCCTTCAAGCGTAAACTAAATTGCTCTATGCTCACCCCCTCATCCAGGGTCCGCCTGGACAGGCTGATCTCGCCACCATTCCCCGTGGTTAGAGGCACCAGACAGGGCTGCCCTCTCTCCCCCTTACTATTTGCACTGGCCATGGAACCTCTTGCCATCAGGTTTTTCCTGGAAGTTGAGGCATGGGGGATACCACTAGACAGCGTTACCCATGCAGCGCCCCCATTAGCGGATGACCTGCTTCTATACATTTGTGACATCCGCTCAGACCTCACCTCCATACATGCGACCCTGCAGACGTTTTCACAAGTTGCTGGCCTCCGGGTCAACTGGGCCAAATCGTGCATGTTCCCACTGAGCTACAGCCTAGCCCCACTTGAGCTGCGACTGGGGGGGCACCTTATTGCCCTGGAAAAGAGACACAGTCAGATATCTTTGAGTGCGCCTAAATTATTCTCTAACCGAAATCTTTGAGCGCAATCTGAGGAGGGCCCTTTCTGCCACTTTATGACAAGTTTGGAAGGTTCTACCCTTGGCCACGACAGGGAAAATAGCCCTGTCCAAAATTATTGTCTTCCTGTGGCTTCTTTATTACTTTACCAAGGTACCTGTTGTTCCCCCTAGGTGCTTCTTCAGTGACCTGGACACATGCTGGGGGAGCTCTTCTGCGGTAACAAGTGCCATCGCATCTTGTTGCATAAACTGCAGCTTCTGGTAGGCAGGGGCAGACTCAGTGAACCATCATTTGAAGCCTACTACCTTTCAATGGGTCTCACGATGGTTGGCAAGGGAGAAACATGCACTGGATCTGACCCCCTATCCCTATCCCTGGCCACGCTCCAGAGATTTCTCCTACCCACGACCACACTTCTGGCCCCTCATTCGATGCAGGTAACAATTGCCAGCATATGTCTAAAAAGAATCTCCTGTCTTACACGTCATGCCTCACCTTATGCTCCTGCATTCCCTTTACAGGGCCTGCCATGCTTCCCAGGCTCCTACTCTGTAGCTGACTTGACAAACTGGCATGCCTGCTCCTTGTCCATGGTGAGCGAACCCTTTGCAGAGGGACATCTCCTCTCCTTTGACCAACACATAGCTGACCATGCCCTCCCCAGGGGTCAATACCTGACATACCAACAGCTATGCTACACATTTTGAATTCTCTAGACCTCATCAGAAGAGGAGCCCCAAACCAACTCAGTACTACAAACTCCATTACATATGGGGACAGGACGGCACCTGTTAACCTGGCTATACAAAGCTCTGAAGGAACATATAGTGATCCCATTAGAGGCACTACAGGGCAAGTGGGAGGACAAGTTCTGATGGGCACTCGTCTGTGCTGAGTGGAATAGGGCACTGGAATTCCCTCAACGGGTACCCTGGAGTGCATGATTCAAGAGCATACATTTCACACCCGACACCAGAACAACTCAATCGCTGTTTCCCCACTATACTCTTGGGCTTCCCTCGCGCTCAACCACCATCTGCAGACCTATGACATATGCTGTGGTCGTACTAGGCCCTTACCACAGATTGGCACTCAATCCACGCCACACTCCGAGAGGTCACAGAACTTCCTGACATTTACACATGGGAGTCCTGCGCCTTTGGCATTTTAAAGTGTGGAAAATGTACGGAGGTAAAAGTGCACTTTGCTGGCCTCGCACTTCTCCTAGTCAAATGAACCCTCACTCTACAATGGAGAGCAACTCTGGCCCCTGCGGTGGCTGCCTGGCATGGGGAGCTGCGACAGTGGGGGAGGGCCGGGGGCAAGGCCCTGTGCTATGAAGAAGCCCGGCACATCTGCAAGCATCCCATTCCCACAGCCTAGGATGTGCTCCTAGACCATTTTCTACAGTTCGCCCGGAATGATGAACTACCCCCGTAAATCCCAATCTGCTGGCCATCGCCGATGATCCTCCACTGGCTAGACACCAGCCCTTCAGTTACTCCAGTGTGTCGCCCCTCCCCGATGCCACCAGACACAGCGGTGCTCTCATTTTTCCTCACATTCATCTCGCACTACCAACTCCCAGGCATCTGCCTTAGTATACCAGCTGTGCCCCAAATACCCTTACACACATTACTCCCCACTGCACCCTGGCTACAGATTGCCACCCTTCCCTTTCCAGTTTATGTGCAGACCCCCAAAATTCACAGACCTGAGCCTACATCCTCAGCTGACACTATTCAGTTACACCTACCCCCTGCTGCTGTTATATTTCACTATCTATGATACTGTCCCTACTGACTTGTATCCCCATCATCATAATAAGAATTTCAGCACCAATGCTCTACTCCACACAACTGTATGTTATACAGGGCTGCTGATATTGTTGTTACTGTTAACTAGAAACCATTATTAAAAACAGTTAAAACAAAAAGAGGAGCTAACCAACACCCCATGTTGGACTGGAGTTGTGTTTCAAGAAATCGTGAAATTGCTTTGTGGTGCTGAATGAGCATATGCTTTCCAGATTTCCAGGACATTATGCTTTTTAGCACAAGTCACAAAGATAAATTCTTGATTTAAAAAGTGTTAATGCTTGAAGTCATTTCAGGTTTTGGAACTTTAGGAAAGAAGTTATCTCTTCTAAGGTAAAAAATGAGTGGAGGTAATTTTGACACAAATCATTGGAAATAGGACAATCAAAAGTGGTCTATTTTATTTATTTATTTATTTAGAGTGGTTTATAAAGCGCAATGATGACCCAAGGGCTGTACATATAGTTGATAAAAAGAAAACAGAATCATCAAAAGAAACAAACTCAAGTAAGATATGTTATGTTGTCACAGAAATAATATTAAACGTCCGTCATTCACTTTTTAGGCCACAAGATGGAATCTTCAAGGTGGTTTTCTAAGTCTATTCAGAATCCGTTGAGTTCCAGGTACCCGGGAAGCAAATATTGAGTGGGGTTCTTCTGGGAAGGATGTGCTTCTGTCCTGTATAGGTAATACTGCCTTTGTGGTGCCGCTTGAAATCAGGGGATAAGCTAACCGAGAAATTATGAGAGAAATCTATTCATTATGAGAAGAATCTTTTCATTAGGATCTTTTTCACCTCTTTTTTGTAAAAGTGGGTCGATGGGTTTGATTGCACCTGAGGTGGTAAGGAGTTCCAAATCCTTGGAGCAGCTCCTTAAAAGGAACATCTATAGGTTTTTTGTTTTCTAAATCTCGGGGGTTCATGTCTGAGTGAGTTTGCGCTTCTGAGGGAGCGGCTGCCTCCTGAGATTTGAATCTTTTCTGCCAGGTACCTTGGTTCATTAAGATGTAAGGCTTTGTGTGTGAGGCGAGACATTTACAATTGAGTTCTGGCCTCGAGAGGGAGCCAGTTTAGATGCATAAGTGATGGGGTAGTGTGGTCAAAGCTTCTAGTGCCTGTTTCCAGTCTCACTGCTGTGTTGAGAGTCCGATTTGAGTGGATGTGTACTCACCTTGGGGAGACCTGAAAGGGTTGCAGATCCATATTCTAGTCTGGAGTCCACTAATGACTGTACTGCTTGAAGTCTGAGGGAGGCAGGAATGGTTTCACTTTCTTCAATAGTTTGAGTTGGAATGATGCACTGCACATGGTAGCCCTGATATGTGCTAGCATGTTCATATTCTTGTCCAGTGTTATTCCGAGGGATTTATTGGAATCAATAATGGTAAGTTTGCAGTTGAGGGCGTCTAGGTGATTGAGCCAATCTTGGATGCATGAGTCGTTGTTATGAGGGGAGAAAAGTAGTATTCGGTTTTCAGAAAGTTCAGCTTGATGTTCTTTTGGGATAGCCAGGACTGAGTTTTGACTAGTGTTATTTAGTTGGTTGACATCTTCTAGGGAGGATATATTTAAGTATAGTTGTGTGTCATCTGCGTACAAGTATATGCAATGTTCGATTGGTTGAAGATTTCCGTTAGTAGATCCATATATAGGTTAAAGAGTGTGGGGGAAATGGTCGACCCTTGTGGTACTCCGCATCTCAAAGGTGAGGTATCTGAAAATGAATTGCCTAGTTTGATTCATTGTGAGTGGTTCTGCAGTAAGGATGCGAACCAGGCAAGCACTTTCCCAGACAATCCCATTCTGTTTTCTAGCAATCTTAATTAGTTGTTCTTATTGACAGCGTCAAATGCCAATGAGAGGTCTAGGAGAATGAGTATGCAGGAATAGCTGTTGTCTAACATCTTAAGGGTGTCATCCACGATGTGAACGATGGCTGATTCGGTGCTGTGCACTGGTCTAAATCCTGATTGAAATTTGTTGAGTAGGTTGAATTGGTCAATGTGCTGACTAAGTTGGTTATGCACACATTTTTCCAATAATTTGTCCAGAAAGGGGATATTCGTCACTGGCCAAAAGTCGCTCAGGTTTGTAGGGTCTGCTCCTACTTTTTTCAATAGGGTGTTCACTCATCCAGTCTTCAGGCAGTCGGGGATGATGCCCTGTTTTAGAAATTAATTTACAATCTTTGTCCATATAGGTGAGAAAAGGTGACTGAGTTCCTTTAGCATTGTGGAGGGGATAGGGTAGGTGAAGAAAGAAGTTGGTTTCATGGATAGTAAGGTCTTGTGGACCTCCTCCTCCTGAGATAGTGTTTTGAACTCTCTCCAGAATGCTTGATTTTTGGTCATGGTTCATCGTATGATCCTCCACTGGGGATGTAGAATCACTGTTGGAACGGTGATTGTTCTCTATGGTGGTTTGCAGCCTTTCTTTGTCGGTTATGATTTCTTTTTCGATTTCAAGGATTTTTTTCATTGAAAAATGAAGAGAAAACTTCACATTTTTCTTCTGAGTTATTGCTGATCTTGGTTACAATGTTTGCCCTGGTTTGTTGGTTGACAATTTCAAACAGCCGTCTTGGGCGATTCCTTGCATTGTCGAGTTGGGATCTGAAGAACGATGCTTTTGCTTTTCAAATGTGTTTTTTGTAGCTGTTCCATTGTTCACGTAGGTTGATTAGAAGCAATGTCAAGGGTTCCTGTCTCCACTTTCACTCTGCATGTCTAGGATTCCTCCTTTCCACATTTAGGTTTTGATTGTACGAAGGTTGGAAGGGTTTGATTTGTTGTCTTTTGAGTCTCAGTGGAGCTACTGCCTCCATTATGTTTGATATTGTTTGGTTGTAGTGCTCGTTTAATTTGAGAACATTCTGGGTAATAGTTGGAGGGGTGATGTTTTCCTTGCAATGCCAGGCCAATTGCACCCTGGCCATGTTTTTGGTGTCTCTGACCTAGCATTTCTGTTTGGTTTCTTGCCCTTTAGTTGTCTGTATGTGCGTATTAAGGTGAAATAGGATTGAGTGATGATCAAACGAGTCGTTGGGTATAATTGAGTCAATTGTCAACATGCCTTCTTGGATATGATTAGGTTGAGCGTTGAACCCTTGTTATGTGCTGGGCTTTTGCATGATTGGGTTAAGTTTTGGTCAGCGAGGAATTGTTTTTGTGCAGATACCTGTATATCATCCTCGCCGTTCCAGTGCAGGTTGAAGTCTTCGAGAAAAATGGCGTTGGGGTGTAGCATGGAGTGTATTGTAATTGTTTCCATTATATGTTCAATGAACAGCTGATTGTCTCCAGGAGGGTGGTAAAATAGGTGTACTTTGGCTGGTGATTTCGTTGCTATGGAGATTTCTGCACTCATGTATTCACATGATGTGAGACTGTCCACATGGAAAGTTTTGACTAATAGTGAATTCTTATGAATGATTGCGATCTCTCCTCCCTATCATTGTTGTCGGTCAAAGTTTTGGATGGTGTAATTTGGAGGGACGAGTATGTTGAGCATGGCTGTGGACCATTGATTTAGCCAGGTTTCTGTCAGAAAAAGAATGTCTAATTCATGGTGGAGGATAGTTTTGGCGATGTCTGTAGCATGTTTGATCGCTGACCTGCAGTTTAGTAGCATGCATTTTGGTGTAGGTTTTGAGAGGCACGGGGATTAAGATTTGGTGTTAGCATGATCTCAATTAGGTTCTCGTGGTTTATGCTATGTTTTTTATCCTGTGGCCTTCGTCTTCCCTTAGCGTCGACAGTTGGTATGCTGAAGGAAAGGCTGGCGGTGAAGAGTCCTTGTAGTATAGTAGCAATGCTTTGATGTCTGTCACAGATAGATGGTTATGAGCTCACTTGGGCTGAAAAATGGATGGCCAAAGGTGGGTGATGTAGTTTATGGCTGAATGAGAGAGTTTGTTAGCCTTAGGGGAAATGCGTGTTGTACGTATGTCTTAATCTCTTGGACAGCTAGCGTGGTTTCCTTGATGATCTTATTTGCTATATTTAATCCCTTAATTAAGTAATTGATTTTATGTTCCAGTTTGCTTAGCTGGGTATTCCAGTAAGTGTTCAGCTTTTGTCTGCCAGTAATGTCACATTTTGCGGATTCTGTGAAGTGTGATTCAGTCTGTTGTGCATCTTTATAGATTGATCTGGGGGTGTGCTCTTTGAATACCGAGTTGTCTGGGTTCTTCGCCTTATTGTAGGTGACCGTACATGATCATTCAGTGTATGGTTTAGGTCATTGTAGTGGGTCTTTCCTGGGGATTCAATTGTGGTGTGCTCACTTCTTAGAATTTTCTGACATCCTGAGATAGGAGTGCAACCAATGAGTCTACTGAGGGCAGTGAAGTATGTTTTTTGTGTTTAAATGATCAAACCCATTTGGGTGAGCGCCTTTGCTCCGGAGGGGTGTTGTTTTTGGCTCCTTTCAGTTATAACTGGCTTTTTTGTAGTGATCCCATCTACTCTCCGTTCTTCTCCATTGGTCGGTGTAATCATATGAGGAGGTGGCAGAGAGGTAGTATCTAGATTGTGAGGGGCTGGCGTCTGACTAGGATCCTGCGTCATTATTGTTGCCATCGTAGAACTGTCGATTTCTTATGGAAGGGGTAGTTAGGACGGTAGAAAACAGCTGGGTTAGGGTTTTGGTCGCTTGTGTTGTAGATCAAATTTGGTTGCATTGTAATCGGTGAGTCTTGTGGTCTGGAATGTTCCATTTCGGTTGGGTTTGGGTCTAGTTCTGGTGTGCTTTCGGTTCTGAGAGGTTGTTGATTAGTCGGTACGTCTTGGGACATGTTCTGGCATGAAGGCGCTCTTGTGTTTGCTCTTAGTTTAGGGAACCATTGATCAATGATTTCTAGATTAGGGTTAGATGCTTGTACCAGTATGACGCCATTTTTGTAGATTGATATTGCTGCTACTGCTTTGAATAATTGGAAGGTAGAAACTGTCGATTTGAGACTATGTGGAATATTCGTAGATTTTGATACCTGGAGGACTGCGTGGATCACTTTTCTCCACTTTGCTGTATATCGAGTGAAGAAGATGAGGTCTGATTTTATTGTTCTGATTTTATTGTTTCTATCTTTAAGCAAAGGTAGGAGTTGGAGATGGGTGTTTCTGGGTGGGCTTTTAAGAGTCTGTGTTTGAACTGTTTTACTGCATTCTAGGAGAGATTCGTTGGGTAAATTATTTTGAGGGAGTGTGGTCTGAATTTTGATAGGCATCCTATTGTGGAATTGATTCTCTACTAAACAATCTCAGTGTTAGTGGATGCTTGGTCCTGCGAATTGTGTGTTGTAGCATTGAGCAATGTATTCTTCTGTCTCACTAAGATGTGGGAGCCTCAGATTGATGCTGTGTGTGACGGAGACAATAGGATATCTATAGGCAAGCCCCTATGTTCTTTGGCAAATAGTCATTTACCTTATAACTTCTAATTACAGGGGAGAGATGTCTGTCGAGCAGAGTTCTTCACTATGGAAGATATGTGATATGATATGATTCTTCACTATGGAGTGGGGATCAGCCCAGTACCCCAAATTATCCTGTGCACTAAAGAAAGTATTACTTGTAATTATAGTCTCAGCACAAACAGGTGTCTGTGCAGATTTTACAATTTTGGGGGACCACTTGTACCCGGTCCAGATATCCATTTTTGTTTTAAAACAATATTTGCTTTAAGTATTTGTGTTGCAACAGATAGTTAGTGGAATAGGGTTCATCTTTCAAGAGCAAGTTTTGTAACCACCTTCCCCAGATTACCCAGAGTTGTGAGTTGGCAGTCTTTGATCAGTAGAAACTCTGTATGTGCATAACAACCCCTTACCATTACAAGATGGCCTCTCCTTAGAGGTCATGGAGGTCCTATCATGTGTGCTTACAGTCCTATTTTACTTTCAATGACTAAGCATGGCTTAAGCTTCCAGTCCTCTGTCATTTTCAATGCTGTCAGTGAGTTTACAGTCCTAGTATGCTTTCAGTGAGTAGACGTGCCTCCAGCCTAAAGTCCTATATCAATTTCCCTGCTGTAGAGAGGGCAGCCATTTTAGGGAAAAGAAGAAAGATTTCCCTTCATGGAAGGAGGAGGGGAGAGGGATTCAACCAAAATTATTAATAGTTCGCATATAACAAAGTAGCGGGATTTACTGCTTTCAACAGTAGCCAGACAGGGATTAAATTGCTGAGCATTTGTTGAAGATCTCTGCTGGATCGGTGTTCTGTCAAGTGATTAAAATGAAAAATACAACAAAGTGATGAATGGAATACTCGACTAATCTCAGCCACTGGCAATCACTTGGGCGCATCCCAATCCATCGATTTGTGCCAACATTGCCACTTCAGTTTGGACCCAGCCATCTGCAAATCAGTCTTAACCCTGCTCCTCATGGAAACATTACTGCCCGAACTGCCAAGCCAGGTCCTCCCTGAAACAGAATACAATCAACTTAGGACATGTTTTGCCCTAATTAGGGCTGTTCAGCCAGGTATAGCTTGGTTCCAGTGGCACAGTGAGCCCGGGACCCACATCTGGGCATACCCTGCGCACTTAGGGCATCAAAGGCAAAAATAGCAAGGTGATGGATGGAATGCTCAAATTAATCTCAGACACTGGCAATCGCACAGCCCGCATTCCAATCCATTGTTTTTTGCCCACTATGCCACCTTAGTTTGGACCCAGCCATATGCAAATCAGTCTTGACCCAGCTTCTCATGGGAACAGTCCAGCCCGAACTGCCAAGCCAGGTGCAAAATAATGATGGATTGGGATGTGGCCCGAGTAATTACCAGTGGCTGAGATTAATTCAAGCATTCCATCCATCACTGTTTTGTATACTTAAAGTGATTAAAATGGCCATGACGAATATCACTCAGGCTTTTAAAATATTTCTGCAATAAATCTCGGGGATCTGATAATGTTCTTGAAATCGGAAAACAGACTAGTGTTTGGCCCCTTATAAAGAAGCTCAAGGCAGTTCCGAGTATAATGGCAAATTCTCGCTGCTAAGTCTAACAAATAAGCACACCAAGGATCGGCATACCACAAAGCCAGTGCTAGTGACCGCATTAGATGAATCAGCAACATTGAGCATGAGGGAGGTAATGTGTCCATCATCCTTCTAGATTTCTCTGTGGTCTTTGGCATTAACTGGCTCTGCATATTGTTCAATTCTCCTTCTTATGTTCTCTAGAGCCGCAGGTTTGGATTTCTGACCCGTGGCACTGAGTACTTAGTCAATGTGCCAACCTGAATCAGAAAACCAGATGAAATGCAATGTATGCACAAACCACTAAGCAATGTTTGCATAGAATTCCGAATGCCGTATTACGAGTACGGCAATCAGACCGTGTGCAGAACACCGCAGCTGCCTGGGATCCACGATCCCTGGCGCTGGTGCGGTGGTCTTTGGACAGCAACATGCTTGGCGGTGCTACTGTAATACTGCCAAGTATATTACAAGTTTCCTCACTACAACCCTAACCACAGCGGAGAGACTGCATTTGTTAGGGTGGCAGTGAGAAACCTAAGGGGGCCCTACAGGGTCCCCTGGTACCTTATGGCCCATGGAATGCATGCAGGGGGGCACATGCATGTCCCCCTTGTGTGCATGCACCCCCATTCCTGCATGGCATGGACTTCATAGTCCATGCTGTGCAGGAACGGGCTTTGACGTTCCCATAGCAGTGCCTATTTGAAAACTCCTAATCTGGCGGGCAGCCGGCGATTGAGTTTGGCGGTGTGGAAGTGGGGCAGTGGTGCCCCACCCCGCCCCCGGCACCGCCAAACATGTAATCAGGCTTTAACTCTGGAGGTAAAACCTTTAACTAGGAAGATGCACTTGATGTATCTGACTTCACACCTATGTCCTGATCAATTGCGAACTGCAAACATTGAGTTTTGATTGGCACTTTGCTTTTTCTTGGAGCTATTTGCTCTAAAGTTTTAAATCTTCATATCTCCAGCTTCCCTTGGCTCATGTTAAGGGTTTTGATTTTGTTTTTTCAAATTGGTTTGGGAATTTGGGGCCAGATGTATGACCCGCCAATTCGCGACTCGCAAATTGCGTCACATTTGCGACTCACAATTTGCAACTCGCAAATTGTTATGTCCCATTTGAGACTCCATTACCACCCTCCTAAAGAGGGCGGTAATTTGCGAGTGTTTTGCGACCGCAATTGTGGTTGCAAAACATTCATACATGGCTTTGCGGTCGCTATTAGGAAGGGAAGGCCCCTTCCTAATAACGACTCGCAATTCCTAAATAGCGAGCCGCAAATAGATTGCGACTCGCTATTTAGGGATTGTACATGGCCCTGTGTACTTTTGCATGCGCAAACAGGTCGCAAACTCTTTTGCACATGCAAAATAGGGTTGTACATCTGGCCCTTGATTGTGTTTTATTCTTTGCTTTAATACTGTTGGCACTGCTTGAACGTAATATTCACATCACTGCTGATTGAACTGTGTTGTGACTATGGTACCTCCCTCCCAAAATAATAATCCCATTCCTGACAATGTAGTTATTTATGATCTAATATAATGTGATTATTAAAACGTTTAGAAAGATTGACTTGAACTGAATTTACAACAGCTAAAATTATTATGGCCATTCTTGGTAAAAAGAATATGTTGTGGCTCTACAAAGTTTTGAGAGATAGCTAACATGTTTTAAGTCTTAAAAATGGAAATATGAGAAAGCTCGGGAATTAGCTTGGGTATAATTTGTTTCTCTGTTTGCAAATGGACCAAACAATATTACATCTCAGGTAAGCAAGTGACAACGAGAACTGAGAGGAACAAGTCACATAAAAGTGTGAAGACATGAATTAAAATATTCTGCAACCATGTCCAACTTGGAATGTGTGGCTTCTGTTACTGAGACCCTACAGATTTTTTCATTATACCTCTAGATAGCAATGGTACTGCCATATTCAATGGTCTATTAAAGGCTAAGAGTCAGTTTAGGGTACAGCCCAAAGCCATCTTATCTAAGCATATAAGGCAAAGATGGCCTCATTATTAAATGTGGGTGTTATTTCTTCTGTGGTTAATTGGCACTATTAAGAACCTAAAGGTGTTTGAAGAAATGTCCTACAGAAAAAGGTTTGGCTTTGGAATTCAACTCGACGATGTATTGCCTGTCTAGAATTTGGTATCCAGTTGTAGGAAGCATATCTTATTTACAGTCATGATTTCTGTTTAAGTCTTCTGTAAATTGATTGTGTAAGCCTACCCAAAGGTGGATTTCTGAAATCTGGATTCAGATTTACAGGTGCACTGCCTCATTCCCTAACAGACTTGCATATCTTTGCTTGAGACGGTGTCATACAGAATGACTAAAAGTATGCTTTTTACAAGAGACGCTGACAAAAGTTACAAACTTTCATTCCTAAAGGCACTAAACTTTGAAATTTGGGTTTACCAGTACTTCATGATTGCTTCAAAATTTGAACACCTAATCTGTAGAGTTCCCTAATTTTTCTTTAAATCTGCATGCTATTTTTTTATCATCATAATGGTAACCAAACAAAGCTATAAAACAATGTTTGTTTTGCTGTTCCTTTTTGTGACAGGTGTTCTTGGAGCTCACGAAAGAACAAGAAAAAGATGATTTTGACATGGCTCTGGATTCAACTTATGAATGGAAGCAACTACAGGAAGAAGATGTCTAAATTGTTTGAAATTCAGAGACCTTTGTAAAGATTTAGTGTTTTTTTATATTCATCTATAACTGCCAATTAACTTCAAACCACAACATATGCAATAATCAAAACACTAAACACTACTCCAACTCATGCTCAAACAATGATAAGGGATATTTTATATATTGGATGAGGAAGCCTCACCCATATTTTGTAGCATGCTTCATCATAGGCTAGCTCATCCCATCCAAATAAGGCAATACTAATAGGGCTAACTCAACGTCTACGGGAGGGAGTTCTTGATTATTATGACTGGAAAGTCAGGGATCTAGATTTTCTTGTAAAATTACCTCTGTCTAACCCCCAAGGTATAATCTTTAATGATGGGTACACAGGGCAAGTTTAAAAATGATTATAATGGATGAATAATGGGAATTATGTCTTGCTCATCCACATTATGCCATCATTTAGGATGGATAGGACTTATTGCCATCATTAAGAATGAGTGGGACATAATCATAATTCCCAGCTAACCGGAGGAGTAACATGAAATTTTTTTAGGGTGGGAGGGTAGAACAAGAGGGACAAGGGGGCAGTCTAAGGACAATTGACATAAATGCAAATGATGGAGGGTTGAAAGGGAGCAAAGAATGCGGGAGAGATGAGGACGGGAGGAGTGACACACGGAAGAGAGACGGGTGATATTGTTTTGTTTTTTTGACTATTGTGACCTGACCCCAAGATGTTGCCAAAGTCTTGTGAGACTGTGACAACCATTTTGGGATCATGCATCCTGATAGAAAATCAATACAGCAGCCATGACAGGGTCAGGCTGAAACTCGAGCGATGACAAAATAAATAAAAGAGACTGTTGCACTATGAATTAATACAAAGTGGATTGATTCCTTTATAGAAGACAGCTATAACAAATAATTCACTGTAACAAAGTGTGGTGTATTAAGTGTACTTTTAAAATGTACGCTAGCCTCTTATGCTTTGCAATGCAAGCACTCAATTAGGTGGAGGGATGCACCCCAAAGGGCAGTAGCATTAGAGTGAAAGTAAATACTCCACTGGGCTGAGTGAAGACATGATGAACAAGTTCTAAGCTAATGGCAAAAACAGATTGAACAAATAAGCCAATGGTTGAAAGAGGTGGGTCTAAAGGCCACTGTAAGTGTGCTAGAAACAATAGGTCTGTTTGATAGCTGAGCTGCCAAACCCTTAGACCTAAAAAGGGCTGTAACAGCCATGCTTACATTCCCTAGTTTTCACTTTTTGTTCCTAACTTAGTATTTCTGCAGCATGTAGCAAACTGTTGAGCAATAAGAGTGCACCAAAAGATCAAATCTGTGACGTCATCAATGATCTAAACGTGCAATGTCACTTTAACTACTTCTTATATTTGTCAATGATCCAGAACTCTCCCATAACTCCATACTCATGAGCTTCATGCCACCACACTGGCACAATCAACTACTGGATGAATGGAACATTTTGTAATCCAAGTGATGATCACCTTCATTCTCACTCTTAGATTGCATGTACTGAGAAGTGACTGAAAGACAGCATTTTGTCGCTTCATATAACGCTGAAATAAATGAATTCTATGCATTCTTCCTGCAAATTTGATTCTATATAGAATGCTTCTGGATGGTCTTTAAATGGTAAAGTGTTACATTCAGTCAGTGGAATTAAATCTCACAGCGCCATTGTACAACTATCATATGTCAGACAGCCACATTGCTTTCCTACCTGAATTCATTAGTTGACCACCTGAGTTTTCCTTCTCCTTGCCTCTTCTGAGATGTTAAAAATACCTGTGCCTCTTACTAATGTTGTTAAGTTTTTATCAAAGAAATGAACTAAGCAAAAAGAGCGTTGTTAGCTCACAACAGTGCAAAGCCATTTGTTAAAATCAAACATTGTATTGTTAATGACAGGCAACATGTGTTTTTCCTGAAACCATTTTTGCGCTAGCTTCTTTAACAGATGTTAGCGTTCTAAATATCACCTGAATTAGAGGGATGTGCTGGGTCATAATCCACTTTACTTCTGAGTATTTTGAATGTTATATGTTTATTTTGGTGCATTTATAAATGCTTTATATCAGAAAGGGAAATGTTTATTGTAAATGGTCAATAAAATACTGGACTCTACAATATGGTTGCTAAGATTTTTTGTGAAACACTTTTTCGTTTGTTAAAAAAAAATATTCTGACTGTAGAAGTGAGACGTTTTAGAAGCTGATGCCCCTTATCACAAGCGGCCTCCTATTCCAAGCGGACCCAAAGCAAAAGTTCTCAGGCCCCTCAAAATTCAAAATTTTGCAGGAACACAGCAGGTCCGAGTGTTTCTCAGCCAGACACTTCAGCAAAAATTTATACGAGCTATAGCTATACCTAGGATTAAAATATTTGGAATTGGCCCACAAACATCAATTTCCAAAAGTTATTGCAAAAAAAAAAATTGGAATGTGGAGTAATTCTGCCCCCCTCAAAGTTACCAATGTCAGTGGTATTTGCTAATTCTATGTGACGGAATTACAGGGATGTGTTCTGATCATCTCATTATGGGGGCTGATGAATGCTAAGTGCAGCTAAAAATGGGTCCAAATTACAATTGGAATTGTTTACTTTTCAGGAAGAGAGTGTGAATTAAATCTTTAGGTGGTTAGTCTTCATAATTTTTCAGCAAATGACCTTACAGCCTATCTGCATTCTTTTTGCTCCACCTTTTCGAAGTTGTGATGGGTGTGTAATTTAATTTAGAGAGGCCTGCCAAAAATACGGAAAATCTGGTGGAAACAAATGGAAAAAACTGCATTGTGAGAACTTATATGCTTGTCTTAAATAAAAGGTGTTGGAATGTGGCTTATTAGTAGGGGTAAGTAGGTGTGTACCACCAGTAATAATGCCACAATCACAATATAAGGTCCAGTCAAGGTTTCAATAAATTATTCCCTTCTCAACCCTTGCCAGCTGGCTGCGAGCAGACAGGCTTAACTTAGGGGACAGGTGTGTAAAGCATTTACAAACACCAATGCATTAAATTAGTAAGAAACAACACACAATAAAAATCCAACACCAATTTATAAACATAGGAAATATTTTTAAGATTAAAATGTCACCAGAACAACATAAATCCAATGGAGGGTACCAGAGATATGAATTTTTAAAGATTAAATACTTTCTAGTGCCTAAAAATGAAAAGTGCCAACTTGAAAGATCTGGTCGTGCTTGACCGGGACAAAGTCAAACTTTGAGGCCAACCACGATGGAGGACGGGTCAAATACACTGAGCGATAGGGCCCAGTCAAGTTTTTACTTTCGGGCTTAGTTGTTTTTCTGGAGCTTTTTCTCACGAGCAAGGCATCTCAATGGCAGCTTGGTTCAGCGCAAAGTCTTGGTGAAATCGTGGAAGTCATAAGCTTCAGACCTTTCAGTGGGACAAACCTGAAATCCATGCTGGGTCGCGGTTCGACGATGGTGGCTTGCTCTCGATGACAGGTCGGTCAGCTTATGGAGCTTTTCCCCCAAAATTCTCTAAAGGTCTCCAAAGTTCTGTAACTTCTTCCAGGAGGTCCTTTTGGGGTTCCAACGTGTCCACATCACCAATCCAAGGTTTCAGAAGGTCTGAGTTCTTCCTTGGGATACTGGAACTACGTTTCCCACAATGCACCCGGCCAAATCCCTCAAAGTCCACTGGATGCTGTCCAGCTAGGTTCTTCTTGGTGGAGATGATGCAGGTGGAGCTCTTTTAACCTGTTGCTTTCTGGGAGTCTACTCCTTCAACTTCCAAAACAAGGCAACGTCCTTTTTGGGCTGAAGACCAAAGTGTGCAGCAGGTGCAGTCCTTGTGAGTGCAGTACTTTCTTGTGCAGTCCAAGGGTCCAGCACGGTAGTCCTTCTTCTTGTAGTTTCAAGGCAGGGATCTGAGTTGCTGGGCAGCTCTCCCATATTTATCCCATGTTCTTGCGTGACAAGAAGGGTGGCACCCCTGATCAATGGGGTGCAGGTTGCCACCCTCAGGTGGGACAACTTCCTCCAAAGTGTGACATATTCTTGTCGCAGAAAGCATTATTCTTTGAAATCCAGAATGGTGAAACTCTCTCCTGGAGGTTAAGACCTGGCTAAGCCAACCCACTAGCGTAGCTAAGTTTCCCTAACACTCCCCTTTACAGCCCCTCTGCTAATTCAAATAATGGGGCTCCTGTCTGGCTCGGGGTGCAGATGTGGGGGTGAGTCTCTGTCCTGTCCTAACTGTCATTTCCTCTTTGAAGACCAGTTTGGCTACTGCACCCCCATCCTGCCTTTTGCTTTGCAGCTGCAGACCTCCTCCTGCCAGATGTCCTTTGTCTCTATGCAAGCCACTTCACACCTCATCAGAGCAGTTTAGCTCAGCCTGTCAAAGGCCGGCCAACCAGGAGAGACTCCTGAAAGGCTAGATTTTGGCTCATCAGAAAAACAAGTTCTATAACTTCTTTTCTGTGATAGTTATAATAAATCTAACCTTGGTAAGTTGTTGGATTTATTATATCATTTTAATACTTTGAAGTATATTTTTAGCTCACCTCTATCAATATTTATACTTTATTAAAGTATTCCCATGTTAGCCTATTGAGCCAATGTGCTACAATGGGGAAAAACAAAATTGGCAGTTTTTCCCTCACCAGGGCATATAAAACATCCTTTATAATGTCCCTGCTTATAGTTACAAGGCACCCTACCTCTGGGCCACCTAGGGGAGTTAGGGGTGACATATGTAAAATTAAGGTAGTTTAAGACTTTGGAAGTATCTTTAATTCCAAAGTCGAATTTGAATATATATTTACTTTTGAAAGCAACCTGCAAAGCAGGGCTGCCTTTAAAATGACAGCAGGCCACTTAGCAGTGCACACTTAAGTGCATTAAATCTGCTGGGCCACTAAACCTACATGCTCTACCATAAACAAGAGGCTTACTGGTAGGTTGTCATACCAATTGTAATTACATCTAATTACCATATATCTTTAACACAGAGCACTGGCTCTGTGTCTGGTTAGCAGAGCTCAGGGCACAATCAGAGTCAGAAAACTAGCAACTAGTAGTCACAATGGGGCCAAAAAGTGGCGGGGGGGGTGGCACTGCAAAAAGGCCTGGTTTCTCACAAAAGGTATCTAAAATGTCCCTCTTTCCAGGTTTCTGAAAAAAGACTTAGATTTATCAGCACTATGTGTGGACTTTTGTAAGTGTTTTTAGCAGCTGTGGTTCTGTGACAAAATATCAACCACAAAATGTTGTGATTGAAAAATATTTTGGCAAAAATATTGAGAATGAAGTTCGAGTTTCTTAAAACTCTAATACAAGAATATTAAAAACAAATATACTGCTGATAAAAAATGAAGTAAAACAAACAATATGGACCACAAAAATACAGAATCCAACAATATAGCAAATGAAACACAACCTAAGTACACATTACTGCTAAATAATACACGCACAAATCTATATTTGATAATATAACATAAATAGCACCTATATATACACACATTAAAAAAGTAACCAGTTTCTTCCATATGGGCTTACAACAATTGTAAACTAGATCTTGGACCAATCAAATTTGAAAGAAAAAACAGTTAACAAATAGGAATTACCTTCTAATTAGAAACATACAAATGGAGAATAGACAAAAATGAAACAAACTGCTGCAGTAGAAGCCACCATACCAGGACAGTCTTACCCTGTCTAACTGAAAAGCCATAGAAAAGGATCTCACCAAAGACAGGAAGAAAACATCTTAATCTCCACATAGGTAGGTACATAAAGAATGTAAATAAGTTTAATTTAAAACAGCATTACAAATATATTTGGAATTAACAAAACACCACAACTAATTTTCTTTTAATTTATATATACCCAATACTGATGAAACACTGAAGACGTAAAGACCAACTGTAAAGAAAAAAAGTAAAATCTGAAAATTGACAGAGAATAACACCAACAGAAAGGGCACAAATAACATGTAAGCATAACAAAAAAATTGTAGTAATGTATAACTTAAAATGCCAGACATTAAACATACAGACATTATTAAAATAAATATAAAATAGTTAGACAAACTTTAAACCATATTTTGTTGTGACATAACTGAACCAGAAAAAATGAAGAAAAAAAAAGAAATCAATTATTAATAAAAGGGAACATTTTAGAAACTGTACAGCCAACAGGACCAAAAAAGAAAAGAAAAGATGGAATTATAGTATGTAAATGGTTAAACATGTATATAATAATATTAATAACTGTAAACTAATATTTACAAAATAATGTGTTTTTACAATTATTATAAGCCACAGATTCCAAATGTCAGAAACTGCAACGTCTATATACAATTCCAGAAATGAAGCCCACTTTAAGGTACATGGGGTACATTTGTGGTCAAGAAAGTAGCTCTAATGAAAGAATTATATGGAAATGTACTTAATATTACTTAATATTACTCCAATGGCTGTTATGGCAGAGCAACCACAGTAAATGAAACAGTAGCAAATGTAAGAGAACACAGCCAGTCTCTCAATATTACTGAGGTGCAAATCAGAAACAGGATACAAGGTCGAAGGGAAGCCAGTACAAGTTCCCCTGATCATGCAGGAGCAATATTAAAAGACATAGGGGCATATTTACGTTCCCTGGCGCATCCCTGCATATCAGCAGGGATGCGCCAGGGAAAATGCGTCACGCAAGTTTACCCTTGCGCCACGTCCGATGCGCCGCATTTACAATGCGGCGAATCGTGGCGCAAAGATAAGCAGATGTGTGACGCATCTGCCGGCGGAGGGTTGGCGCAGTGCTGAAGTTGTGTCGCAAGCGCGACGCAACTCCAGCACTGTTCCAACCTTCCCTATCCCTAACATGGTGCGTCAATCCTTACGCCTGCTTGAAGCAGGCGTAAGGATTTGACGCACCAGCGTCGAGAAAAGTGACTGCGTGAAATCTTGTAGATTTCACTGCGTCACTTTTCCGAGGCGTTCCTGCGCCGGAACGCCCCCCCCCAGCGCCGGTACGCCCACATGAAACCTGACGCAGGTTTCATGTGGCGCAGGGGTTTACTACGTGATGCATCTCCCTAGATGCGTCACGTTGTAAATATAGCGCAACGCGGCGCATGGTTTGCATCGCCGCTGCGTCACATGCGTGACGCAACGTCGGCGCAAAAGTGGCGCAAGGGGCTTGTAAATATGCCCCAGTATACCTTAGCTTCCTGAAGAAGCAGAAGGACATTTAGCAGAAATACCTAACCTTAAAATACTAATACAAAGAACACAAAAAACAGCTAGACAAACAAGGATACCTGGCCACTTAAAACTGACGCATACAAACCAAGATTTCAGCGGGCCTGATTCACAGAACTAACTTACGTCAAAAACGTAAAGTTAGTACTTTTTGGTATTCACAGAATACACTTACTCATTTTGGTATTCACAGAATGAACTTACTCATTTCGGTATTCACAGAAGTTAGTAGTCCTAACTTTAGGACTCCTAAACTGAGAAAAATCCTAACTTTAAGACTTTCGGTATTCACAGAAGGCATTTAGGAGTCCTAAAGTTAGGGCTACTAACTTCTGTGAATACCGAAATGAGTAAGTTCATTCTGTGAATACCAAAATGAGTAAGTGTATTCTGTGAATACCAAAAAGTACTAACTTTACGTTTTGACGTAAGTTAGTTCTGTGAATCAGGCCCAGTTTGTATGGCAATCAAAATAACAACAAAATTATATTTTCAGCTGCTAACAAGTTATTAACTCACAGAGCACCCTTCTACCAAACCAATGAACAAGAACTATCTCCACTAGTATACTACTTCAAAGACATTTGGGTGTTGGATGCTTACATTTTGCAGGACACAGAATCCAACACAAGTTTCACATTTCTTAATGGAACGTGTAAAATATTACATTTTCTCCAAGAAGCCAAAACCAACAATGTTGTAGAAGGATGGCAAAATTCTGTCCAAGGGACACTTGGAAGAAGACACTCACACATTCTGTTTATAGAGATAGCAAAGAAAAAGCTACAAACAAGACAGATGCACAAAAAGCTAACAAACACACACTTCTTTTTCCTAGCAATCCAGAACTGCCCTATCTTGATTCTGTGGCACACACACTAGTATAAAGATACCCACGACACAAAAAATACAATATACTAACACAACCTAACCCCAAATCAACAGCACCTAATATTAAAAGAAAAGGAATTATAATAAAATGAATGTGCTGTTTATCAAGGTGGCGTTCGAGAGCTCGACCAAAATGACTGCTTCTTACAGCGGTTCCGATCCCCGTCCTATATTATCCTTTTTTGCCTAACCTTTGATCTTCCTGCAGAGATCCACAAATCTCAACTAGGCATCTAAACCCTGCTTGCCTCTTGACACAGCTTTATTGAGATAGTGGCTGGAAAACAAGTCAACACAGAGCGTGCCATATGGCAGTAGAGCCGTGCCATGGCAGCACGCTCTCTGAGTGTAAAGGAGAGGAGGAATAGGTGTTGCGCCTGCCATAATCTGACAGTAGGTGAGGGGACTGGGGTCATGTGTGAAGAACTACAAGGAGGGGGAGGGAACTTGGTGGTGTGCTGCAAAATGGAAAGCGCTATCGGGTAGGCCGGCATTGGAGGCGCATTCACAAAAACAGTTTAGGAGCAGCCTCTGCCGGCAGGCAGCACCAGTCAAGAATAACCTATTTGACAATTTAACTGTAACTTCTGCTGAGAAGGGGGACATCGATCCTTTCACTTTCATTGACACAAAGCATGAGGAGACCCAAGAGTAATGTACTGCCCCCATGTCTCATTTTAACATCATCGCTCCTGGCAAGGCAATAGACAAACTTTTTACCTAACTGCTCTAAGGACCAGCATTGGTGAGGACTGATGATTCTGCCCTAAACGCACTCATGGTATATGAGGTGTTAAGAGGAATACAGAAATAAAAAAAAGGAACAATGGGTAGGACGGACCGCAAACAGCCCAAACTAACATTTGAAGGGTGACGAACATTAAGAACCTCTGTGAGTGAGGACTCGGAGACTCAATCAGACTAGTAATGCACTGAGGAGGAAGCTGAAAAAGACCACATCAAAGCGCTTTTATTTATTACACATTATCTAACTGACTAGATAGAATGAAAGGGTGGACAAGCTCAGCAAATGACTAGACATGGCGGAGAAACAGATTTCAGAGGTGTACGATAACAGAGTTGAACATAATAAACAAGTATAGCAGCTGGAGGAGGTTGCAGCAAGTAGGCTGAAAAATGAGAACTTGGAAAAACTCTCTAGGCATTGCAAACTTCATATTTTAGGGTTTCCAGAATTGAGAAATAGAGGACCCATGGATCAGTATATCAAGAAGTTGCTTAAATGCATGTTGAGGGTGGATGCGTTCACCATTAAGTTTGCAATTAAGAAAGCAGTAGCCCACCGCTTATTGTCAACTCGACCTTCACATGGGACACCTCCGAGGCCCTTACCAGCAAAACTACAGGGCATGTGATACATTACTAAAGATGGCACGGGAAAACCAAGACTTAAACTTCGGAGGGTCCTCAATTCCACTACATCCGGATTTCACAGTTGTCTTTCAAGAAGCTCGCAAGGTATTTGTTCTGGTTAAGAAGAAGCTGCAGCAAAAAGGAATTGACTATGCAAGGCCTTATCCAGCTAAGCTTAAAGTAAACTATAAAGGGAAGTCTTTTTTCATTGCAAGCTCTTCTTTCTACAAAAAGACATTGAGCAGGATTGTGCAGCAAACCTGCAAGAAGCAAGTACCTAAGGATGTCAAGATAATACAGTGCAAAGGAGATTTATGTGAACCCTACACTATATTTTGCTATTGGTTTGTGATTTTGCACCAAAGGTTTTTGCACCCCAGGAAAAACATGAACTGTTAGACTTGTTTCTATTAGTCCCTCATTGATGTTTATAGTGACCAAGCTGCCCAATGAATTGTCTGTTTGTTATAAGGTGTTTTTTCACATGGGACAAACTGACATTGAAAAAGGCCAGGCGGCCGAAACGCGTTTGTCAGTTTTATGTAGGTAGCACGAAAGCATAATAAAATAATTACCGAATTCAACAGCCCTGGAGTGCGCAGCATCGTCTTTTGACAATTTTGGTATATAAGTGCGAGGCCGCCCTCGCAAGCTGCAGCACCCACTGCGTCGAGAGCGGCAGCTTCGGCGGAGAACGCCACTGAATATATATATATAGCGAGAGAGATATATATATATATCATTATTGTACACACTTATGCAAAGAAAGGGATTGGTTTCTTTGAAACATATGGGGGGTTAAATGTTCCATATTTGGTGGCTACTAAGGACCCCTGAGTGTAATTCACACCTGTTATAACCTAGTTACTGGTAGTTGCATGTTGGGGGAAGCAATCATTTTTAGGGTTTCAGTGTGGGTTGGGTGCAAGTGCACCGATGATTTTAAGTTGTTTAATCACAGGAAATGTGTTTGTACATATATACAAACAGGAGAAGTAAAAGAAAATAGTAGAAGGCTGACGTCATGTCTTGATCTCCCATTTAGAGTGCCTCTGCAAAGCAATAAGTCATCAACACTTCATCCGGTAGACAGAGGCCTTTGGGACCCATACAGATTAAGCTATTAACTTTGAATATCCATGGTTCAAATAACCCAAAAAGGTCAGGCCCGTGCTTTCCCATTTGAAATGGCACAAGGTTAACATAGTATACTTGCAAGAAACACATCTCACAAAGTGCTCTAAACACAATTTTAACTGGTCATGGGGACCACAGCATTATTTCTCATTTTACAATTTTTCATCTACGAGAGTGGCAATTCTCATCAAAAAAGATTTGGGATTTAGATATACCACCCAACTTACAGACCTACAGGGCAGATACTTGATAATGCGGGGACAATGGGACATGCTCCGGTGATCTTTGTAAATACCTATGTTTCGAACATAGATACCCCAGTTTTTTCAGAAGGTTTCAGAAGTTTTTGCACGTGCACATGGAAACGTCTACAGTGGGAAGAAGGACTATGACATAATCTGCGTTTGTCCTGACGGACATTATGCACACATATGAGTTGACGAATATGACACTTGCACCCTGATCTAAAAGAATACACTTATTACTCCTCAAGGCATGATGCCCACACTCACATGGCTTACTGGTTGGTAAGAGCTATATTTGTGCACACACCTCCACAAACACTTTCAGATAACTCCCCTTTGGTGCTTGTACTTCATCCCCCAAGAATGGGAGAAGGGGCAGATCCTGGAGTTCCTTTCCCAGGCCCTCCTGGACAGAGTATTTAAGGATGAAATTCAATAAGGGATAGAAAAATAATTCACAAACAATGCTGGCTCTATCTCCAAGCACTCAGTGCTTTGGGAGGCCTTTAAGACTTAGATCAGGTTAGTTTGCATCTCAAACATAAGGGGTTATTGAGATCAATTTGGAAAACACTGTGTCAGCTGGAGGGAGAATTACAACTTGTTGAAACAAAGTATTCCAATACTCATAACACCTCATGACCCACAGGATCCACGCCAAGCTCTCTGAAGATAGGGAGCATGCTGAAAAAGAAGTGAAATATTTGGGGAAACACACCATGGTAAAACACTAAGGAGAGGGGAAGAGACCTAGTAGAACATGAGCTAGAATCTTCAGAATTTTATAAAGAATACTCAGACATGCTAGTGCCCCAATTGCTCGAGGTGTAAGGGAAGGGTGGTGGGGTTGTTGCCTCCATCTCTAAGAGAGGACGATATCACTTCTACTAAAGCTGGGGAAGGATCGCCAGTGTGATTCCTATTGGCCATCTTGCTTATTAATTTATATACTAAGATCCTTGCCAAAGTGTAAACCAAGTGACTACAGCTTCTTTTGACTGGGCTGGTGTCCCCTCAACAATCAGGATTGATCCCCACAAGATCAAAATCTGATAATGTACATGTTTTGTTCTCTAATACACAAAATAAATGTAGACATTGAAGCTGTGGCCCTTCTCAACAGGAATTTGATACTCTTAAATGGAAATACTTGTTTGCAGTTTTGAGGAAGATGTGTTTGGGGAGGGCACAGTGGGATAAATAGCCCTGTTGTAGAATAACCCCACAGCCAAGATCCAAATTAAAACCCAACTTAGATCTGAGATTAAAATTGTTATGGGTTCTAGGCAGGGGTGTCTGTTTTCCCCTCTTTTATTTGCACTTGCAACAGAACCTATTCTTGGTTTTATAAAAGAGATATATGTCAAAATGGGGTAGGTTTTGTGGCAGGAACTTTGTGGCATCCATGTATGCTGATGACATTGAGTTATATATACAACAGCCAGACCAAAATGTTGCCCATTAATTAGGGAATTCATCAGGTTCAATAGAGTATCCAGAATAAAAATGAACTGGAACACATCTGTTATGATTACCCCAACTGGAACCAAGCTGAAATACTACTAAGTACGGCTTATACTTTCCCAGGTAAAACTGTGCATTTGTTGGACAACAAAGCCATCAGAACTGTACGAGACTGACTCCACACACCATCCGGGTATGTTGGTCTCAGTCCTGCTAGCTCACAGTGCACCATCTGTACCCATAAACTGAAAAGGTAACAAATGAATCTTACAACCTCAGAACATAACAACCTTGACTCCCCAAGGAAATCGTGGTAAAAGATCTAGAACCCTTTTGCTCAGTTACTTATGCATACTCAAAGAGATGCACAAGAAATACACCGTAAAACGCTTCAATATTTATTGAAGCATTGTGATTCTTGAATAAAATACTTGTGTTGCAATAATCAATAGAAGGAAACAGAATAATGGAATTAGCATTATGAAAATGGTGAAAAAGATAAACAGATCAACCATTTTGTTTATTACCTGCATACAAGTACTGTAATATATTGTACTCCTACCTAGCGCATCCTAACCATCATGTCTAGGGTGAGTGAATCTGCCAAATCCCTGTAGGGTGATCTAACTCCCTGTTACCTGTGTCACAAGAGGTAAACAGTAATCAAATGCGCTGGAGCTCTGGCATGTGGGTGACCTCTCGATGCCAGCTAAATGCTCCCCTGTCTAAACAAAGGCTTGATGTCTCATATATATGTATATATTTATATATATATACATATATATATATTACAGCTCCAACTCCTAAAGGGTATTCGTACCCGAAATAAGGCAAAGCACTCCCGGGGAAGAGTTCCGTTATTTTTATTCAGGAACGGTCTCTCGGCTGTGGAGGCAGCTGAGATATATATATATATACATACATATATATATATATATATATATATATATATATATATATATATATATCCACAAACAGGTTGCCCTTATTGAATGAAGCCACACAGCCAGAGGTAAAATTGTAGCGATTTATTTCTGGAGAAAGCAGCAGCCTGGAAGCCAGAGCAGTGTCATCACTCTTCGTTATATATATAACAACATCATCCATATTACCATGCTGAAGCCTCAATCAGCCCACTATTGTTTATTCTATTGTGATAACTCTGTCGCTGAACGGCCAAAACAAGTAACATAATTTTGCGTGATGAGCTTAGCCCTTATACAGAATGTTTAAGGTATTTGATAGTGTACTTACAAAGTGTAAGTGTAAGCAAAGCTGAGTTCGAAGAATATTATCCTGTATTTGCAAGCAAATGAATGTGTGTCAATTGTCATTGCTTTGAAGAAGAGAAGGCAAATTAAGGACGTTACCATTTAAAATGGCATTTCTAGCCAGGCCTAAAGTAATCACGTGACAGATACATCGTGATTCCACTGTGATTAGGTGATTATTAAAGAGAACTTCAGACCTGACTTGTTTAAGCCACAGGAAAAACCTCTAAATGAGCGAGTCTGACAATCACGCTGGCCGGAAGAATTACCATGAATAAAATGGAGTTTCTGCCTCAGCTGTTATATCTATGATTTTTAACATTCCAATCACCCTAAATAGTCCTTTTTCAAGCAAGTTAGGAGAATACTTCTGAAGTTTGTTTGGGCTGGGAACCAACCCAGTATTAGATAGCAAACTCTGGCACAACCATACTCAAGTGGGGGGCTTTACTGCCCTGAAACTTAAACGTTATTATTGGATAGCATAAGCGTGCGATACCTATTATTGATATTGGGCTCGGAAAGAATTCCCCAAATATCACATTGAGGCCTCTGCGGCTGCCCCCTTGAAATTGACTACAGTAGTGACCAGCTCCAAAGGAGCCCACAGGTATGTGCCAATCCAGTGGCAGTCACAGGCTACCCAAGGCATAGGCTAGCATCGTTAGCCAGCAAACCCTAGCGGTACTCACCTTTCTTCCCCCTGCTGGATAATCCAGTGTTATAGCAACAATGGAACCAAAGTCAAAACAGCAGTTGAAATATGGGGATTGCACAGTTAAGGGAGGGGAAGGGAAGTCATCATTAGATATTTTCCCGGTGTTTCAGGTAGAGGCATGCTGTGAAGTCCCTGTTTCTTGACTTCCCCTGTTAAAACATTAGGATGCATTACTACTACACCTTTGTCACTGAGCCTCATGACAAAGATGTAGAACATTTTGCAGGATGAAATACCACAGAAGGACTCCAGAATGAAGTATCGATGGAGGAGGGGGTAACTCTGGGGGAAGTTATTTCAGAGGCAACATGGTCTTATTGTTGCCAGCAAAGTAAACTCATGTCTCTCAACAGCTGGCATAGGCTTATTAACTTCACATTTCTCCATCAAATATATTACATTCAAAGTAGGCTCAGAGCTATGAGACTGGATGTTAAGTTTTTTTTTGCAGGTGTGAGTTTGATTCTGCTGATTTTATACATATGCTGTGTGCGCAAAAATTGGATTATTGACCTAAAATATCTCAGGAATTGAACAAAATCATTTTTTCAGCAAGTAGAGGTTTCTCCAGTGATTGCACTAATGGGATATGTTAAAAATGTATCAAAGCCCGAAAGACGATTTGTGGCCTTAGCTTGTTTATTAGCTAAAAGGGGAGCAGCTATGAGATGATGTGGAGAGCCTCCTACCACATTGTCGGAATGGCTAGCGGGTTTGATATTTTGAAATAATACTATAAAATATATGTGTAGGCCCTCCTTGTGACTTCTTGTCCTTTGACATTTAGGGGCCGATTCCGATTTCGGCCGGAAGGGCACCGAACGATGGTCGGAGCCCTTCCGACCGAATCGGAACGTGCCGGCCGGATTCCTTTCCGACCGAGCCATTCCGATGGGCTCGGTCGGAAAGGAATCCGACTCGGATTTCCGGATGGCTTACGACGGGCTCGGAGAGCCCGACCGCCGTCCGGAAATCATTCAGTACTCCCCTGGCCGCCTCTTCACGACCGAGGGAGTACGATGGCAGTATTTCACTGCCTTTTCGTGCCGGTCTTTCCGGCACGAAAAGGCAGTCGGTAACTGTCTTTGGGGGCCCCCAGTAGGGCCCCCATGGGTGCGAGGCTGCCGAATGGCGGACTGGGGGCACCTATGGTGCCCCTCTGTTGATCCCTGCACCTGGTGGCAGGCACCTTGGGGTGCCGGCCACAGGGTGCAGGGATGAACTGCACCCCTGCTTTTCACAATGCAAGCATGCATTCCGCTCGGAATGCATGCTCCCATTGTGAAGTATACGAGTGCGACCGAACAGGGTTCGGTCGCATCGTACTTGCAGGGCCGTAACCGACGACAGCAGGTCGGTCGGTTATGGCTCCAGGACGATGTCGGACGGACCTGAGTCCGTCCGACATCGGAATCGGCCCCTTGGAGTCCATTGAAGCGATATTTGATGGCCAATGCTGATGAGGATACAGGCGCTTAAGCACAATCCGAGAGAAATTCAACAAGTTCAGTGTCTATCAATGTAGTCGAACCATGTCTTTGGAGGGATACTGAATATAACCGAATTGTACTCTAGACAGTTGCAGGGCACTATATTTGCCACAAGTAGGGGGAATAGCGAACTTACACTGGTATCAAGTGAAAAGAGATGATGTACACAGCAATTGTGCTGATTATGATGAAAGTTCATACAAAATGGTACTAACCTACACAATCTAACCTAGCAACTCACCGGATCAACTAAAATAGCTTAGAAATTAGAGGAAACCCTTCTTACTTGAACCCGAGAACAGCAGTCAGGAGCCACCATTCAAGTGAATGTGGTGAAGACTAACGAAGAAAGCAGAGTCCAAAATACAGTTACTAATTACATGAAAAAGGTGGTAAATTGTAATAAAAACTTTAAATTACAACAAATGGAAAAATAAAACATTACAGATGTCTGTAACAAAAAAGGACCTAAAATGCAAAATCCATTAAAAGAATTACTATTGAGGTGTGCAAATGAAAATGAAATGTAAAAATATATCGAAACTTATAAATAAATGGCATTTATTTTATTAACAGTACTTAATATGTTAAAATATACACTCCATTAAAATATATTGTAAATGTCTAAAATAGATGTTATAACAATGTTAAAATACAAAATATACTTATATAAATTTCTTCCAATAGTTACAATAGAGTTTTATGTGTAAAAAAAGTACATTAAAATGTAATTTACTTTAAAAGTACATTACATATTCACCAAACTAATTGAAAAATGCAAAAACAAATATTGCCTTGTTTTTTTAAAACAAGTAGATTATTATAAGGAAATGTATATTAATGTAACTTTAAAACAAATTGAAAATGTTAAACTATTGTAAATAATTATACCAAGTATAACCTAAATTGCAAGTGATGAACTCTGAACCTGAAGGGTTAAGATTTATATTCCCACCATTAGCTTGAATACATGCTGGAGATTGTTAGATTCTAAGAGGGTCGGATTTACTATCCCACTCCAACCTTAACCAAATTGGCGAAAGTTTTTTACCCGAAAAGGATAAAATGTACTATTTGCATACCAACCTTAGCCACATTGTGGAAAGTGTTGAACTATAAATGGGTCAGATTGAATTTACCTACTTCAACCTTAACCACACTGAGGAGAATATTGGACTCTGGAAGGCTATTAGACTCTGGATGTTGTACCATTCCCAATACAACTTATGCCACATTGGGGAAAATGTTGACCTTTAAAGGAGTCACATTTAATATTCCCACTATTACTTTATCCACATTGGGGGAAATGTTGTACTCTGAAGAAGTTAGATTTACTATTCCCATTCTAACCTTAGGCACATTGGGGAAGATGCTGGACACTAAATGGATCAAGTGTATTGTTCTCATTCCAACTTTAGCCAAATTAGGGAAAGTTGTGAACTCTGAAGGGTTCAAATTTAAATGAATATTCACCCTCTAACCATAGCCACATTGAGGAAAATGCTGAACTGCGAAGAGATCATATAAGCTATTACCATCCCAAACATTGCAAGTTAAACAAATTAACTAATTAATATATTTCAAAGTGTGTTTAATAATAAGTAAGTAATTATTTAGTAATATAGTATTATCAAATACCACCAGTAATAAACAATATAAATTTGAAAAAAACATTTTAAATTAACACAAATATATTACATAATTATTAAAATATTTAGTGTAATCAAGAAATAAATAATTGTGAATAAAGTACAACAAAATATATAAAAAATAAATATTTTAAAAAACTTTACAAACAATTCTTTTACTAAACCAACAAACTATCAAATGAACAAAACATTATAATAAATATAAAAAATAATAAAGAGTATTATTATTTTTTTAAACTATATATTTATGGAAAAATGTATAGTACAAAGTAATTAACAGAAACAATACATTTAAACTAAAATATTATAAATATAATAATGAATTAATTAACTAAAATAATTAATTAGCATTTATAAATCAGTAACAAATGATAAATGTATGTACTGTAAATAGTTCCCACTCAGCTCCCCTACAAATACACCAGCCCACAAATAAAATACATGAAAATAAATCATAAATGTATTACCACTATATCAAAAGTGTATTAATTACATAAATTGCAATTTAAAAAATGAACTACAAGTAACAGCATTAAAGTAGACTAATTGGATAATTAGTTGTTTTTTACAAATAATCAGGACCCCTGGAAATATGCAGCAAGAGAGAACAAAATTATGTATCAAGAAAATGGAGATAATGCGGCAGATGTGATAGTATCAGTTCATTTTTTGTCATTTTTACACATGTTAACAATGTCTGGACAAAGGTTTCACTTTATTACTACTAGTTTGATACCCAAATACAGCAATATACAACTGAAAGGTGAACAATCAACCTTCCCAAAGTGCCTTCCGCTGCCAGCAAGATGATTTGCCTCACTTTAATAAACTTTTAATCCATTTGAGCTAGAAACAAATGTTTTTTTTGTTAAAATCTGCAAATTATGCATGAGATGATGGAGCACATGTAGCAAATCCACAATTATTCAAAACACGCTGTAGCACCGTATAATTCTAGTTGCCCTGCAAATAATCCACTAAACCATTTACAATGTAAAATATAAATGATATACAATATAAACTAATTCAATGCACTGCCCACTCTACTCTGCTACAAACTCAACAACCCATCAATAAAATAGTGCAGTAAATATAATGCATCTGGTAAAACCATCATTGTAAATTATTATTAATACCACATTTTACAAATGTAAAATTATATTTAAAACACACATACAAAAAGATCAGTAAATATTATTCATATATTAATTTACACTATTAAACAAGCAATTTATTTTTCAAAAAGAATTCAAAGCATATATACATGAAAACATCCCCTTCTACCCAACAATCCCCCAAATTAAAAAGTGTCATAATAAAATACCATATAATATAAAATACGATAAACAATTATTTACAAAAATAATATAGAGACATGTATACACAATACATGAAAAATAATCAGTAAAAATATAGTCAGACAAAATTTAAATTAATAAACATACAATGATATTAAAATAATCATTATAATTTACTTAAATATTTTTTGCTAAGGAAAAAAAGATATTCGTAGCTTTGATATTTACTCCAAATAAATTTTTGACTTGTTAATATTTTTCCACAATATTACCTACCGACCATATTATTTAGTTGATATTATGGTAGGACAGTGAAGTTTTTATCTGCTTGCAGTCTGTGGAGGAAATGTGAATGAGCTAGATCATATTCTGAATTAGGAAATGGAATTAAAAAATAGTGAGAATAAATGTTAAAAAAGAGACATTGGTATTAAATGTTGATCAGAAAATGTAATTCCCTGGTTACTTACTGGTAATTTTCATTACACTGAGCTCTTCCTCTCCTAAGTCATTATCTTGTGTGACTGTGACAAAGAAGACTAGGATTCATTGTAAAGAAGATCACCAGTAAGTAATCGTGGCATTACCACTTTATCTCTTTTCTATGTTCCAGTCCTTCTGTAAGGATATAGCAAGGAATAATAGATGGCATGGGAGTCAAGACACAGACCAGAGGAGCACACATAAATGTTTAAAACCACATCCATGGACGCAGTTCTTCTGCACCAAAGAGCACACCAGAAAGAGGTTCTTACTGCTTATAGTGATTGATACAGGTAGCAGGAAGCGCCCAGGTGGCCGTGTGGCAAACAACCAACAGAGAAACCCCTTAGCCTTTGCCTAAAAACACTGTTGCCCAGAAATGAGACAGGTAAATGAAACCCAGACTGCTAACTAGCAGGAGGAACCCAAATTTCCTCTTTCAGGCATCAGTCACAAGAAGGTCCCAGACCCTTTCCATCCAGATCAAAATAAGAACCATCTTGAAAAGTAGAAAAGGGGGAAGCAAAAGCAGTGGCGGCTCGCACAGGTAACGCTGTGGGGCAGCGGGGTGGGCAGTGGAGTGTGACATACGACGGGAAAGTTGAGAGTAAATAAATAAATAAAAGCACTTACTTTGCGCTCGCAGCATAGCGGATTTGGCGATGCTGCGAGCGCAAAGTAAGTGCTTTTGTTTATTTATTTCTTTACTCTCGACTTTCCCGTCGTATGTCACACTCCACAACCCCCGACCCAGCCCCGCCCCGCCCCTTCTCACTGCCCCACAGCGTTACCTGTGCGAGCCGCCACTGAGCAAAAAGAGCAGGCAAAGCCATGGAGGGAACTGAGCATCTACTCCCCCAATCCTTGGATCTCAAGTCCTAGAAAACTAGAGGGAAAGAGGGGTAGCACAGAATCTCAAAAATGGTCAGCCTCCCTGTGATTGAGCTTGTAGCTGATCTTCAGGAAAAGATTCACAGTCAGGGAAAATCCATCTGTGATAGGAAGCCCCTACTGAGAGTGTATGTACAGACATTGCCCACCTCCCTAAAAAATAACGTCATGTCAACCTATTTTTCCATTGTCACTAGAACCACCTGCCCCATAAATGAGGAAGTAAAGATCATCAGAGCCTGGAATATAGCTGTGGGTTCCTTCCAATTGAGGACAGTAAAGACTCCTCCAGCAAGCAGAGCTACTGAGTGGCCTCCTATCCCAGGGTCATCCCTCTGCTCAACAGACTAACGTCTGTGGTGACTATCACCAGAGCAGTCGGAGCCATATTCAAACCCTTGATAGGCTAGCCAGACAAGACCAACTCTGAAGGGCGTTGCACTGTGGCTGGAGACTGGAATCAGAGGCTGCCATCCAAGGAGAATGGGCACCAGTGATGGAATGGCAGACAATTGTCAGTATCAGGAAAGACTGTCTTACATTTTTTGTTAAGTTTGTACAAACAAATGTTCTGACTTCCAGAGGATCAGTGCAAGGTGGCAAGCCTACCTGAGAAAGGCACATCAGCAATCACATACTCCACATTTGTCATGCTTGCATCTTTCGAGAGTGAAATGGGTGCACAATGGTACTGCATCAAGGAGGTATCTGATTCTGTGTAGATCTGTAAAGCTACCCATCCAGCCTTGCCCGTCTGAAGGATTCTGAACTCCAAAAATATTTCTAAGTGCAAAGATAAAACTGTTGACTGGAATATACTGACATAACTTACTTGACTCCTTCTCTATCATGGTTGGCTAATAAATGTAGATAGGTCCCAGTTAAATGTGCCTTAGAGGCTACTTTTCTTTAAGTTTTCCCACTGTTTTCTATAGTCAATTTTTGCCATGTCTTTAAAAAGCTTTACCTGTAATCAGTGCTGGAATCCCACTGGTTCTGGCAGCTATTTCTGGGCCTAATCCGAGATCCGGCTGACCCAGGGAAACATGCTTAATTTGTTTGTTTCCGACACCGGGTGTTGTGACTGGCCCTTTCTGCAGGATGACCCCTAAACTTTATGCCTTCTCTCCCCCTGTTTTGCAGAATTGTTTTTTGTTGACTGTAGGATTCTGCTTACTTTACCACTGACAAACAGTGCTAAAGTGCTTGCACTTATCCCTGTAAACATGGTAAAATTGGTTTACACTCAATTGGCATATTTAATTGATTTGCAAGTCCTTAATAAAGTGTATACCATATTCCCAGGGAAGGTAAATTAAATGCTACTAGTGGGCCTGCAGCACTTATTGTGCCACCCACTTAAGTAGCCCTTTAAAAAATGACTCAGGCATGCCAGTGCAGCCTGTATGTGTAGTTTTAAACTGCTATTTCGAGCTAGTAAAACAAACCTTTTGATAGGTCTAATCCTTTCTTTTTAATACATATAAGTAACCCCTATGGAATGCCCTAAACAGCCCATGGGGCAGGGTGCACTGTATTTAAAAAGCTGGACATGTACTTTTAAGTTTTACATGTCCTGGTAGTGAAAAACTCTCAAATTTGTTTTTCACTATTGCAAGGCCTACCTCTCCCATAGGATAACAGTGGGTTACCTTATTACAGTTAATAAGTGATAACCTTTGTTTCAGGGCAGGTAGGAATGTCATATTTGGGTCTGAGAAATTGTAATTTAAAACCCTCTTTAATGGTAAAGTCAGATTTTAAGACACAATTCTGAAAATGCCACTTTTAGAAAGGTAAAGATGCCTACAAGGGATGTATTCCAAAACAGAATGATTTTAGATATTTCAATATAAATGTATGGCGTGACGCTTACTAACACTCATTGGAATAGCTCAAAATTAATTAAACTAAATCAATTAGTAAATAAATTACAACCACCGGGTGAGCCAGAGTAGAAAAATATATTTGAAATATCATAAATTGAAAAAATAATAGAACAAAATAGGGGTACAGAAATAACAGCAAAAAAACTCAACAAACATTGACAACAGAAAACATAAATCAGATATACAAAGGTATCATAGTTATCAATCTATAGCTTATCCATCTTCATTGAACAATACATTGAGTATGTCCTAAACATAGGATTCAAAACTCAACAAAGAATACATTTAACATTCACTAAAAAGAAGAATGGATTAGTCATTGACGTTTCGGTCTTCGTTGCATCCAGTCAATAAGACCATCTTCAGGACAAGCGTAAATCTTGTGCAGTTTCTTGACCCCTCTATAATAACAATAATATCAATAATTGGAACAATATGTGTATTTTTATAAAAGAAGAAAAAGTTATTTACATAGTACACCAGTGAAGGTGAACTAAATTGATATTACATGATTGTGAAAGAGTGTGGACACAGTCCCAAAGATTGGTTAAAAGCCAGAGATTGTTAAATATAAATGAATCTGTGTACTTATATCTTAATAGGTAGGGTGCATTATATAGATCCCAATTTCAAAGTTTTTGATGACTTACTAATCAAAAAATCGAAAGGAAGACTAAAATTCCTAAATGAGATATCTTCCAGTAACAAAAGAGAACCTAAATCAGATAAATTCAAAATAAGGTAAATTTACAGAGATAATGTTTTAAAGGTGGAAAAAGTTTTTGCCGAGTGAATAATACTTACAGAAATATTTGATCTCTTGAGAAAATAAATTTCCTAAAAAAATATATGCACATAGGTGTAAATTCACATATTTAAGGAGAAGATAACAATTATAAGGCAGTCTTCTAATCCAAGTTGTGAAAAGGAGCTACACTCTCAAAGATAGCATTTATAGTAGGCCGGGGGTGGAGTGGTGAGCCTCGGCCATCTGTGGACAGCCCCGCAACTCACCGGGGGCGACCACAGTGAATAATCCGTAATTGCCCCACAAACGAAGCTCCGCAGACCTGTATCAAGGGGTGGGGCTCTGACTCTGCCTCTGAAGAGACAAGGGAAGGCAGTCTCTCTAACGTGCTAGCACCTATGGAGAAGGCCCCAACCTGTAAGTTGCCATTCTAGTTCTTCAGGCCGTGTGGGCCCAGACATTCCGTGCGGCCGTGAAGGGGGACATTGGGTAGCCCTCGCTCCTAAGCCACCTATCTCTGCAACGGGTGAGCCCGTGGTATCGTAGCAGAGGGGGGTCCTTCTGCTGCACCACGCATGTCACAAGACACTGTTCCCCTCACGAAGCCAGGAAGAAGGTGGAGGAGAGGGAATATCACTGAGAAGGAAGAAAGCCAGCATAAACGAGTGTAGCAGACACAACCTCAGAAGGAACTGCAAAGACGGCACTCTAACGTCAGGTGTAAACAGTACCGTTGAATCCAACTCGGGAAACCCGACAGGCCGCTGGAGGCACGTGGCCCCAAGGCAGGCGGCGGGGATAACTGCACCATATCCTTCACTAAAAGCTGCTATCAACCAACCGGCGAACGCCTTAAGATGGCTGGCGGGAGAGGCACCAAATTGTCGCTACAAACTAAGCTCGACAAGTATGCGTGGAACAAAAACGGAGAAGACCATGAGGCCATCAAAATTGCCGACCAGGACAAGACACAACCACCTCCTAAACGCTTCAAGATATCATGGCCGCCATCAATGGTGTACGGTCCTCCCTGGAGTCCCGGCTGGACTCCGTAAACATCGAAGTCTCCCTCATAAGGGCGGACCACCGGAATATGGACACAAGAGTCAAAGAGGTGGAGGACGTCGCCAAAATGATTACCACTGACATCTCCCAACTTAAAAGACAGGTACAACAGCTACTGGAAAATCAGGTCAAAATAGAAGCGCAACTGGACGACTATGAAGGCAGAGCACGCCGGAATAATGTGCGCATCCTGGAGGTGCCAGAACGTGCGGAGGGCCCAGCCACGGACCTCTTTGTTGAGGAGTTAGTTACAAAACATCTGCAGCCAAAGCGCCTCTCGAACTACTTCTTAATTGAACGGGCTCACCGAGTTCCTGGGGGCGTCCTAAGCCTGGGGCTCCCCCCGAGCAATAATCGCCAGGGTCTTCAATTTCTGAGACCGAGATGCAATACTCCAAACAGCGCGTGACAACCCACCGGTTACACTGGAGAACAGCGTGATATCCTTCTTCCCAGATTTCACTACGAAAGTCCAGAATCAACAGCGCAGTTTCCTGGAGGTTAAAAGGGCACTTAGAGACAGAGACATAAAATATGCTATGCTTTTCCCGGCCAAACTGCGCATTGAAGCTGATGGCAAGAACTGGTTCTTCCCCTCCCCAGAGGAGGCATGGGACTGGCTGGAGGGTTGGCGACAAGTGGGAAAACCTGGTAAAGAGAGACCTGTTGGAGCGAGAGGGATTAGACCCAACCCCTCCCGCAGGACGAGCAGTGGTCCAACTGGCGGAGGGGCAGACCTTAATCCTGGTAGCTGAAAGGACACTGAGATCTACCTAAAGAAGGTGGACATAATGCACAGATAAGTGGGGCGGAGTTGCAAATATGGGGCTGGGGGGGTCTTACTACACCGGGGTGTCGCCCTACAGGACCCCAGCAATTAAACTGCTCTGACTTCTGCAGCGAGGGGGGGGTAACCCTAAACATCACACCAATGCTAACTATACTTGTTTCGGGCTGTGGTCCAAACATGCCAAACTGGCATCTTATTTCTGTTGAACTAGCTAGGGTTGGGCAGGGGGAGAGAGAGGCTGCTTCCCAGGCACCTTTCCAATTTGGGTGGGGGGGCGGCAGGCACTCTGCCTTGTTGGGGAGTGGGTAGTTCAAAATCCACTGGCAGGGGAGTAGGGAGGGGGGGACAGTTAAAGGGACGGGGGGTTTTAGTTCTGTTTTTTACACACAGGTCACTCCACTTTATCCACATGAACCGTTCAAATTTCGCATCTCCACACACAGCCTACATAGCTCCATATTCTTAACTACGATTGGAGCCAACACACTTCACTTACCAGCTCGCACGGCGGGCGTATGGCCCGCTCTGAAAATAGTGACACCAACTAATATGTCCCAGAGCCCAGATACCTCCCACATGACGATACGATGGCAACGAAACTAGTTGAAACGTCATTGACCGTCCTAACATGGAACGTCAATGGGATGGGTGATAAAATAAAATGGAGGATTGTACTGCAGTATCTTAAACAACAGGCCCCCGACATAGTCCTCCTACAGGAAACGCACTTGGTGGGAAACAATTGCAAAGCTCTGACCAGATGAAGATATAAACTCCTGGTTCATGCACTTCGGGTTCCAGAGGCACTGGCATCTTAATGGGAAGGAATCTTGCATTAATTCCACAACACACGTGGGCAGACCCCCAGGGCAGGTTTGTGGTTTTGGAGGCAAGCTGGGAGGGGAGGCCTATCAATATTATCTCTGTATATGCCCCACCAGCGATCGGCAGAGAAGCGCTTACTGACCTGGGAAAGATCATGCTCGATCTCCCAATTGGAACGCTAATTATAGGGGGAGATTTTAACATGACAATAAATGATCAGATAGATAGACACCCAGCACGCCCCCCTGACAAGGCTCAACACACACATGTCAGAGTTTCTCACCACTATGGGCTTCACAGACATATGGCGCCACTTCCATCCTGACCTGACATGATTCACCTACTACTCCAACGCCCACAAAAGCCTCTCCCATATAGATTATCTCCTAACTCACTCAGCTAGTACTGGAAATTTTCGGGAGCCATGCTGTTTTCCGCGGGGCATCTCGGACCACTGCCCAGCATGGGCTGAGTTCACTTACAATAATGAATGCCAGAGAAACACAATATCAATCCACCCCTGGCTGCTTACGATCCCGGATATAAAAGAAAGCTTGCTATTGCACTCTGGAAACTATTTTAAGGAAAACGTCGGCTCTGTGGATTTGGCCTAGACCATATGGGAGACCTATAAAGCGGTGGTGAAGGGACAGGCACTAGCACTTAAAGTTGGGTACATTAAAAAACAGCAGAAGCAGATAGAACAGCTTGAGACCGAGCTTCAAACTCTCGAAGTGGAGCATGCACGGTCACCTGGCGAGGCCACTAGACATAAACTACAGGTCAAGCAGCTCGAATATAAAGTTATGGTCCGTGAGTTGGGGGATAGGGCTGGAAAGTTGCTTGCATGGTTGGAAAGGAAGGAGCTGACTGAACGATGGGTCCCCAAGTTATGTATCAGTAATACACAGACTCTTTCGGACCCGCAAGAGATTACGGATGCCTTTGCAGACTATTTTGAGCAGATCTATACTCCCTCAGTTACTACCACCGCAGAGGACTCTTGCCGACTACTGGTAGACATACCTCTGCCTACCCTGTTCCCCTGCGAAAGAGACTCGCTGGAGGAAGACATCACTGACGACGAAATCCGCAGAGCAATAGGTAACATACAATCTGGGAAGGCAACGGGGCCTAACGGGATCCCTATTGAATTCCTCAAATCTACTGTCTCAATAACTACGCCCTATATGAGGGACATGTATAATGAAAGCTATGAGAAGGGGTTCCTGCCGGAGGACCAGAGGCTCGCATCAATTGTAGTAATCTGTAAACTGGGGAAACCCATTGACAGCTGTGGGTCCTATCGACCGATCTCCTTGATAAACGCCGAAGCTAAAATCCTTGCGAAATTATTGGCTTCCCGGCTCGCCCACTCGTACATGCGGATCAGTCCGGCTTCATGCCGGGCCGAAGTACGGCTCTAAATCTCTGCCGACTTCATAATGTGTTAGGCCACAAACAAGTTATAGAAGAAGACGCTATAGTACTATCCCTGGACGCCAAAATGGCGTTTGATTCGATCGAGTGGCCCTACCTCTTTGAGGTGCTACAGCGCCTAGGGTTTGGCCTGAAATTCCTGGGCTGGGTCAGGCTTCTATACACAGATCTCAAAGGCCAAATTAAAGTCAACAACCGCACGTCATGAATATTTCCACTGAAAAGGGGCACCAGACAGGGATGCCCCCTGTCGCCATTGATTTTTTCACTGATACTAGAACCGCTGGCGACATTGGTCAGAGGGGATATACTAATAAGAGGGTTGAAATGGGCCGAGGGCCAAGAGGATGATATCCTGCTTTATCTCGCCTCCCCCACGAAGTCACTACACAGAATTTTAAACATCTTCACAAACTTTGGAAAATATTCGGGTTATTCGATTAACTGGTCCAAATCAGTGCTCTTCCCAATCCATGGGCCGGCCCCGAGACTCCCACCGGGTTGTGAGGTAGAGGTGGCGGAGGAGGGATTTCGCTATCTCAGAATCTGTGTAACACCGGATTCTAATATCTTCCACACTAAAACTCTGGCAGCACCCCTGTGCAGGTTGCAAAACGATGTCAGACACTGGAGGGCTCTGCCCCTCTCCCTATTGGGCCGAGCCACCCTCTTCAAAATGCTGCACTCCCTCGGTTTTTATATATACTCCAGAACTGTCCGAACAAAATCCCGGAATCTGTTGCATGGATTCTGCACATACAGAGAACTATGCACAGGAAAACAGGACCTCGGTGTGTAGAGGCTGAGCCTTCCTACCGCCTCAGTACCCAAAATCCAAAAACCGACTAGCTATAGTGTCTTATTCATTCTCCTACATAATCATGAAGCTACAAATGATTAGACAACCCAGAACACAACACTCCTGACTCTCTCAGGAATCGCGGTAGCAAGACGTACCTTTCGCTCACTCACTCATGCCTGTCCACAATAAGAATTGACAGAGTCACTGTTATAGTTCAAAATGTTTATTTTAACTATACTGCTCTATAATGCTGTATACAAGCCACTACCAGCAGCAAAAACGCATAAACCTAAAACAGTTAGCATTGTTGCAATTCCATAGATTATAAAGGGGGATGTCATTGTATACAAACAGTGGATAAAGGACTATAAGGCCTAACCACCCTCCCCTTGACTAGAAGAAGTTTTATTATATAAAAGAAGATCTCTGGGCTTTGTCAGCAGACCCCATACCTTAGTGCCTAGATGGTATTTCTACGTCATAGGAACAGCATAGCTCTTCTCCCTGGAAAGGTCCCTCTCCAAGTGTGTGTTAAACCCACATGCCTCCCCATAATATCAAATGCAAAAAGAACAATTGATGGACAGAATGCAGAACAATGTCATACATTCACCCCAGTACAGAGATCTGGGCCTAAATCCATCGTTTTTTTGCTCACCATGCCATTCCAGTTTGGACCCAGCCATATGCAAATCAGTCTTCACCCTGTGCCCAATGGGAACAGTCCAGCCCGAACTGCCAGGCCAGGTCCTCCCTGGACTGGAAACAAGCATCCTAGGACCGGTTTCAGGCTTACAGCCCTCATCAGCCAGGATAGCTTGACTCCAGTGGCATGGAGAGCATGGGACCCACGTCTGGGCATACCCGTCCCACTCGGGGTGACAAATGCAAAAAGAACAATTGATGGACAGAATGCAGAACAATGTCATACATTCGAAGTACAGTAGATCTGGGCCTAATACATCGTTTTTTTGCTCACCATGCCATTCCTGTTTGGACGCAGCCATATGCAAATCAGTCTTGACCCTGCGCCCAATGGGAACAGTCCAGCCCGAACTGCCAGGCCAGGTCCTCCCTGGACTGGAAACAAGCATCCTAGGACCGATTTCGGGCTTTCAGCCCTCATCAGCCAGGATAGCTTGACTCCAGTGGCATGGAGAGCACAGGACCCACGTCTGGGCATACCCGTCCCACTCGGGGTGACAAATGCAAAAAGAACAATTGATGGACAGAATGCAGAACAATGTCATACATTCACCCCAGTACAGAGATCTGGGCCTAAATCCATCGTTTTTTTGCTCACCATGCCATTCCAGTTAGGACCCCATAATATCAAAGCACGAGTTTCCAGCAGCCGCAGCTGTGTAGCATGTTTTATCTAAGTGCTAGGGACTGTCCAGAACAGAATAACAAGTGGCATTGTTTATCGACCTTGCACTCCGTGTTCAGACTAAACTCCAGGAACAAGCAGAAAACGCAGAAAGCAGACAATTCTCATGTGAAAGGCATAAGCAGAGTCTTGCAAAATAAAGTCATGTAGTAACGTGCGCAAAAGCAGCATCATGGCAGCAGAGCTCATGCTAACTTAACAATGTCGACAATGACCCTAACGGCCATATGACAATCATACTTCAGAAATGTTGAGTGTGAAGTCAGGACCTTGCTGTGGGATGGGAGGGCGCCCCGCATCGCCCTGCATAAATTAACCAGAAGTTGGTAGTATAGCACTCCCTGATCTACGCCTCTATTACTGGGCCGCACAGTTGGTGGTGGTAAATCATTGGATGTATCGCCCCCCGACAGACCCAGCCTATCTCTTAGACAAATACCAGATGGGGAGAGAGAGATACCTGGGGGCTCTATATTCCAAGGTCAAGAGAGACCGATACCGAAAATAAAACTTGAAGCCCAAGGCTATCCATCCAGGCTCCTAAAGAGATCATTAAAGATAGCCTGGTATAATGATAGGGCAGCCTTACTTGAGATCAGGGACAGACCTACTGAATCACGTTTAGTGTGTGCCACTAGATTTGGTACTCTCTCCAATAAGATCAAAAAAACTGTTTGCAAACATTGGAGTCTATTACGTAAAATCGCAGAATTTAAAGAAAGACCACTGTTTGCCTTTAAAAGGAGCTCCAATCTGAAAAATAGGTTAGTTAGAGCATATGAAGATCCTAAAAACCTAATATTCAACAAATTTTTCAACTCCCCCAGTGGTGGGTCATTTCAAATGTAACAATTGAATGACATGCAGTACGACTGCTACAACAAAATGCTTTGATATTAATGGCACGAATTTTCAGACTAAAACCTTTTCCAATTGCAATACAAGCAATGTTGTCTATTGCATAAAATGTCCATGTGGATTACCATATATTGGTAAAACCACACAACCAGTACAAAAACTAATTTTACAGCACCAACCAAGGATTCGTTGTAAGGTAGAACATGCTCCACTGGTTGATCACTATACACAAAAAGGTCATTCTGAGAAAGAAATGTTTTGAAGGGTCATAGATGTGATTAAACCATCAATAAGATCATCGAATCTTGATCACATGCTGACTATCAAAGAAAATCGCTGGATTTGCAATGCGGATGGTGTACATAAGGGATTGAATGTAGCAGTAGAATGGCAAACACTTACACATATTTGCTAAATTGCATCTTGCTAATATTCAGATTGCGTCCACTGACCATTTCCTACCTATATTAAAGAAAATCGTTTGATTTGTTACACTAACAGTATACACAAGTGTATTGTGATGACAACAGTCAATACTTGAACACACTTGCTGAATTACATTATGTTTTAATTTCAGTGTGTCTATTGTATACAACAACAAACTTTATATGTTAAGAGATTTCCATTATTAATGGAACTAATATACAAGTCTCTTTGGTTCAATGGACATTTTGTATGACATTGACTGCAGCATTCTTTTAAATATCTCTGCATGCTCTCTTTACTAACATCAACTATGGTACTAATAATTCTCTCTCCATGAAACGTCTTAGTCTATTGAGAGATTTCCTTCTATTTATCTGACACTGACAATCTTTACTGGCCCGTTTGGCTAACTAGCCTTAAGGGAAGTCGCTAAAAAACTTTGAGTTCTTACACCACCTCATTTCTCAATTGTCACTTAAGATAATAAATCCTGTTTGAGTTAACGTATATTATTTATTGCAATGTGTTAATTCATATCATGCATTACTCTTTTTGTTTTGTATCTTATGATGACGAGTTCTACTAATCATCTATTGGATATTTGAAGAAGTTGGTGATTATTCCTTCTCTAACAAGTACTCTACACTTAATTTGATTTATTCTCATCCAAAAATATTTTCTAAGATGAAGTTTTTCGAGATATATTGACTGAAATCTAAAACCATTAAGATCAAGTTGACTGGATCAGTACACACTTTAGATACGCTATTTCCCCTATATAGGTTCTCAGTGATTTACATCTTCATATATATATTCCACTCCAATATGGCGGTTCCCAACTCTACTCGTGGAACTACGAATTTTAAAAGTTCTAAACAGGCATCATTCTCCCGTTTCCTCTGTGTATACAAAACTAACTGCGATTGTGATATCTTCGCCATTAGTTTTTGAAATATGTGAATATAGGCATATTTGCATGCTATTATAGCTGTCAAATATATTCATAATATGACGTAGATTATTCCAAAACGGTTAACTAAGCCTTTGTATATATTAATGGCCGCCGCAATTTAGAGAGAATATTTACTTCATAGTGCATGTTCCAAGATGGCGCCCTCCACTTTTCTTACATCTGTGTCTCCTTAAATAGGCAGTACCCCAGTGCTACGGATGGCGTTTCAATTCACGTGGAACTCATACCCTGATTGTGAGACAGATGCTGCGGCGTTGTTAAACAAGTAAGTCCATGAATCATGTGGTCTGATTTATTGGGTTTCTGTAACTTTTGTTAGCTCCTTTCGCGTTATTGTTTTGATACTTTCTAGTACATTTTTCAGAATCTTTGAGCTATGTATGTCAACATAATGATACACGAACGGTGGGCTATACAGGCCTATATATTCTGTGAGGCATTAAATGTATCTATGTATCAGCTGGTCTCTAGGTGAGTTTTCGATCAAGATAAATTACTTTCTTCCAAATCGTGACTGAAGCTAGTCAAGTAATCTGAGTATTAACTATTTTTAAACAAGCTATTCATACAACTGCGCCATTTCTAATATAGAGTGCAGCTCTTTTTCACAACTTGAATTAGAAGACTGCCTTATAAATGCTATCTTTGAGAGTGTAGCTCCTTTTCACAACTTGGATTAGAAGATTGCCTTGTAATTGTTATCTTCTCCTTAAATATGTGAATTTAGACCTATGTGCATATATTTTTTTAGGAAATTTATTTTCTCTACTCTTTCAAAAATAAGAGATCCAATATTTCTGTAAGTATTATTCACTCGGCCAAAAACTTTTTCCACCTTTAAAACATTATCTCGGTAAATTTACCATATTTTGAATTCATCTGATTTAGGTTCTCTTTTGGTACTGGAAGATATCTCATTTAGGAATTTTAGTCTTCCCTTCAATTTTTTGATTAGTAAGTCATCAAAAATCTTTGAAATTGGGATCTATAACATGCACCCTACCTATTAAGATATAAGTACACCTTCACCGGGTGTACTTTGTAAATAACTTTTTCTTCTTTTATAAAAATACATATATTGTTCCAATTATTGATATTATTGTTATTATTGAGGGGTCAAGAAATTGCACAAGATTTACGTTTATCCTGAAGATGGTCTTATTGACTGGATGCAACGAAGACCGAAACGTCGATGACTAATCCATTCTTCTTTTTAGTGAATGTTAAATTTATTCTTTGTTGAGTTTTGAATCCTATGTTTAGGATATACTCAATGTATTGTTCAATGAAGATGGATATACATTGATAACTATGATACCTTTGTATATCTGATTTATGTTTTCTGTTGTCAATGTTTTTTAAGTTTCTTTTGTTGATACTTCTGTACCCCAATTTTGTTCTATTATTTTTTCAATTTATGATATTTAAATATATTTTTCTACTCTGGCTCACCCGGTGGTTGTAATTTATTTACTAATTGATTTAGTTAAATTAATTTTGAGCTATTCCAATGAGTGTTAGTAAGTGTCACTCTGTACATTTATATTGAAATATCTAAAATCATTCTGTTTTTGAATAAATCCCTTGTTGGCATCTTTACCTTTCTAACTTTATTGCCCAAGCCCACAAGGGTAGATTGGTTGCCCAATTACCTGTTACTTTTAGAAAGTTTACATTTTCTTGTCCTAACCATTTGGCTGCTGAAGCCTGTCTCCTAGATGTGGTTGGCAGAGTGCCTTTGTATATTCACCCAGGCAGCGACACATTAGAGGGGCCTGGATGTTGGCAGGATGGGCCATCCAGGGCAGGATGGGGGTGTAGGAGCTGTGCACTTCAAAGACACTGTCTCAGCTCACACACAAAGAACATCACACTAGCTTATTTTGACTGCAGACAGACTGGGACCAGGACAGGGAGACAGGAAATTCCAAACATCTTCACTCATTTCAAAGCTAGCACCAGGTATAAAAATGGGACCCTCAGACCCACCGTTCAGGACACTTCTGGTCCTTTGAATACTACAGAAAAAAACTGTGCTGCTGCTAGAGGACTGTCCTGCTGTCTTAGAAGGAATATTGGACCTGCACCCTTCATCCGAGGCTGAAGTGACTCAAAGAGTCTGCTGACTGACCTGTTCTGATCCACAGGGACACAACAAGATCCAGAGGCCCCTCTGCAACTGCCCAGATGACCTGCCTCACTGAACCTGCAACTTGACCTGCCTGAGCCCTCCTGGCCTATGCTGTAGTGGGTTCCTGATCACAAAGAAGTGTATCCCAGGCCCTGGACCCTTGGTGTGGCATCAGCAGAGCTCTTCCTAGAAGAAAAGGAGAAATCCTGAGGTTTTGGGCTCTTCTGCTTGGACTGTTCAGGCCAAGATCTTGCACCCACGCCAACCCTAAGCTCCAGTGAACCCGACTCATCATGCTACAGCAAGCACCCACCAGCACTGACCCACAACACAGGATGAGATTTGCACTTTGCACCACGGCATCAACAGCCCGCGATGACCACCAACACGAAGCTCCAGCAATGACTGTCTGTGACACCTACCAGGATCTTTGCGCTACACCAACAACCATCCGTGATGCCCAGCCTGCTCCTCGTGCTACCGCAACAACAATCCGCAATGCTCTTCCTGCTCCTCGCGGCCTCCTCCACCACGGAACTGAATTCTTCATGCTGGACTTTAGAAGGTAACTTTTTTGGTGGTACCTGGCCCCTGTATCTGAGTCATGCTCCAATGAGGTCAGCCTGAACTGGTCTCGCACAACCAGATAACTGCGAGTGACACTTTATACTTTTAGTCACAATACTTACCATAAATCTTTAAAATTGCATATCTCTGTTTCTATTAATTAGATGTTTGGCGTTTTGGTGTCAAATATTTTTTTGAATTTTACTCTATTTTTCTAAATTGGTGTGGCATTTTTTTGTGTTGTCTTTTCACTTTATTACTGTTTAAGTGATGCAGAAATACTTTACACATTGCCTCTAAGCTAAGCCTGACTGCTTCTCACACCGGGACACTATTTAGCAGTTCCCATGTAATGTCTGCATTCAGTTCTTAGAGCAGCAACCTGCAGGCAGTGAGGGGGCTTACTTATTTTAGCATCCTGTTGGGCTCTAAACAAAGGCCTGATTTAAAGGGCCATCAGCCCTCCTTTTGTTCAAGTGTCCTTGGCTGGGAGCCATCTGGAGCCATTTACCTAGATGCTAATGCAATGGAAGGAAGCAAAGGTGGATAGCTTGTTATCACTTCACAAGTACTTAGGAGAAACCATTGGAGACAGGTTTCTAATTTTTCAACTGCCTATGTAAGAGATCTGCTTGCACTGTAAGAATGCATGATTCATCCCTCTCAATGAGTAATTACACAAATATTTAATTAAATGACACTTACTTTTTTTATGTAATTCTTTTATAGCCCTCTTCATCCAAGTGTAGGGTGTTGAAGTGCTTTCACTCACAGAGGCACAATACATCTTACAACTTTGTAAGTCAATGTACAGAAAATGTTATATAAGACAATGAGGGTTATAAAGTGTAGAAATCACATATCATCCATACTTGTAGACATTATATGTTAAGAGTGAATGTTTGGAAGAAACACAAAGCCAGGATATAAAATAATGCAGTGATTATGTTTATCTGTACTAACAAGACTTTATTACTACCCTTCTGTGCAATCTTAGAATAACAACAGATTTAGAAAAAAACAATACGGATCTAAACCCATGACTTACAGTTTGCTTGCAGCTCCTTGATGCCACTAAATTGATCAATGTGCTATAGTAGAAGGCTTGAAACGTATGAACTGGAAGTAACAAAATGATCTCAGTGTCAAAAGTAGTAGGCCACATACCGATCTAATTAACATACAAATCTATGATCTGCACGTTATATGATGTGCAGGCACATTAACCCCCTATACTACTCAATGAGTCCAAACTGTGACTGTACAAAACACAGAACATTCCCAGAACTGTGTTAACCACTAAAGTTATCTTACTGCTATTATAATCCCTTCATAATTGCTGGGCACACAATGATCTCTGTAGCAAGTGTCTTAACCATATAGGATATTTTAAAATGCACCCTTTTAGAGACCAATTAAGTAACCTAGAACAGAGTTACTGTCCCATGTTTTCTTGTTGCCAATTTATTTGCAGCAGACATTACAAAACAAAACATAAATGTATATGTTGACTGTCAAACTCAGCTTTTGAAGCTCCACCCTCAGTGACTCCGACTCCTTCCCTCTGCCACACCTTGACCCCCAATTTATGGGTTCCCAGAGTAAATTGTTTCCTATTCCAGAACTGCTAGTAATCCTCTGAACCAATGTTTGTGATTTTGGTGTCATTTTAATCATTATATTTTGCTTTGTTTTAATAAATTGGTTTGGGGAGTTTATTGGATTTACTTTGTGATTTTAAAGCTGTTTCCTTTCTGTAAAACAGCACATGCAATTTCTCTAAAGAAAGTCTGTCTGCTTGCACTAGCTACCAAGGCTTAACTCAGTTTTCTGCTCACAAACCTGATTATACCTTCATGTGGTAGACTGTTCTGAACAGAGAGGGACGAACCTCTTCAATTCCTAAATTACCTTGTTCACCCCAGAAAGATTTAAGATCTTATGTACAATTAGTCGGCTCAAAGTCTGCAGCTAAAGTGTAGGGACTCCCAGTGGGTGACAAGCGCTCAACTCTGGCTGCCTGGGGGGGGTTAAGTCATATAGATTGTCCTCATTCATGTGGATTCAGAGGTGGAACCTAATTCCCTGAGTACAGTACCTCACAGCCAGTGATTGCCCACTATTTGGGGTGGGGGGGGGGTCTGTATGTCAGCCTGAATCCTGAGTGTGTGAATGACTGAAACTTCCATTGCAGGGCCCGACAATTGTGGCAGGCTGCCACCTTGGGATCGTGATGGGTCACATGCCAGCAGCCTCAGACCAGCAACGTTGCTCGCTACTCAAGACAACTAGTATCTCCAAGTTGGGCTGGGTAGTGATGCAACATACACAATCTTGGACCAACTTAGCAGCACTAAGTTCCTCACAGTAGAATAGGCATGACTAAATTCCAGGCCCTCAATGTCTACCTCCTTCTTATGTAGGGCTCAGCAGTGAGGAACTCCTCTTAAGGCCTAGGGGCTCACCCCTCACTTCCTAATGAGAAATAGGCAATAATTCTAACCCTAGGTCTTCACCTTCGTATACGCTGGTATGAAAATCTCTTTGAATAAAAGGTGAACCCTTGATATGCTAAAGCCCCAGCTTATAACCAATGCTGATGGCAGTTGTCTCAATCTATCTGTCCAGTCAGATTCGAATTGAACCCAAACCTTATGTAAGAATCAATAAACTGGATTTCTCTTTCAGTGTTCCACAGCCACATGGTAGCCAGTATCAGGTGAAGCTGTCATTCTGTGCTTATGTATTGCAATTGTTTTTGTGTAGCAATACAATGCACATGATATGAGGTGAGGTAGGCATCTCCTCTCAATGGCAAGAGGTGTGCAGAACGGCCTTGCCTTTTGGTCATTCCTTTCTGTTTGTATTGAAATAGCCAAATTGCATGTCCACGTGCAGGAACTGTTTTAACCAGGCATAGTGAACAACAAAAGGTATCCTTCCTTTAGTAAGGTATCCAAAGCCAGACAGTTATGATTGGGTTTACAAAACATTTTAGAGGTATGGATGAAAATGAGAAGCAGTACGGGGGTGGTGGTGTGGGAAGAAAGGGAAACAGCAACACTTTGGCGACAGCCAACCCTATGATGTACTTTACAACCGTATGGGTCAATAACTACGTGGGAAGACACCATAACATGGGTACCCAACCTCGATTTCTCACAATTACTCTCATGTAAGCTACTATACAATCAGGGGGATGGAGCGGGCCCAGACATGATTTATTTAACAGAACGAGTCAGAATGCAGTTTCCCTGCTGTGCTTTAGGTAAAAAGACCTTTGCCCTTTACCCCATTACTATAAATAGCTGTAACCAATACTTAGGGGCCGATTCCGATCTCGGTCGGAGGCGCACCCAATACCATTCGGTCGGGAAAAAAGCCATGCGAAAGCCTGTTTCCCGACCGAACCGTACGCGGGTCCGGCCGAGCGAGTACGATGCGAATTCGCCGACCGACTCGTCCGGGCGTCCCGACAGCTCCGACCGACTCGCTCGGACTCGAACCGCTCCGACCGACTCGGTCGGACACGATTCGCACCGCGCAATGGAGACGTTTTCCGGCCGGGTAAGTACGATGCGCACCTCGACCGCTCCGACCGACTCGCGCCGTCCGACTCGAACTCGCTGTCGGGGCCGTACTTTGGGGTCCGTGTCGGACCCCCTGTACGCGTGCACTCCGTGCGAGGCGCACACAGGGGGGACCCAAGGGTCCCCCCTACCTGTGCGTGTACGCCGCGAGGCGCTCGCGGCGTACTCGCTGTAGAGGGCGCCTTGTCCGCCTCGCACCCATTGAGGCAATGGGAGCCCGCGTACGCGTTGTACGACCGGCTCCCATTGACTTCAATGGGAGTCCGACCGACTCGTGTCCGATAACATACGGACGCATCGTACTCGTTCGGTCGGACTGCACGGGTCCGATTCGGTCGGAAATCTCTCCGGGTCCGGCTCGGTCGGAGAGATTTCCGGCCCGAATCGGAATCGGCCCCTTAGTAGTATAATGGTTTAGTCGTGGGGCTGCAATCACGCATGTTAAAAAGAGCACCACTTTAGGCGGACCCCAATCAATCAACATAGTCTACTTTTCTGTTGGCAACATGCCATCCTCTTGAAGAAACCAGTCAGGAAATTTGAAACACATGTCTACTGCACAAGAAATCAAAATGAGTCTGCCAAAACAATAACATTAGGTAGCAAGCAGTAACATAGAAACTATGCCAGTGATTTTAGACTCGACACAAGTCATTTTCCGATGTCCGCCCTGAGGTACTATGAGAGGAGGAGACTTTGTAATGACAAATGCCAAGAAATTCACTAGGAAATCTATGGTAAAGGAATATTATGGTTTTCTATTAACCTCTATGTTAGCAAGCATTATAAAAAACCCTGTTTTAAGAAATTGGAATATTTGTTCAAGCGGATGAGAACCCACTTTGAATATTAATCACAATCTTTGTCAAGTTTAACCAAAAACATCACTAAACAAACCTGTGCTTAGCCCTCAGGTAGCTTGGCAGAAAGGCAATTAGACTTCATTTGGAGGCAATTTGGAAAGTATTTATGCAGTACTCAAACAGTAACAGCGTGAAAACACAAAACAAGAAAATCCCCAAACCTATATAGAAAAATAGAGTACATTTTAATTTATAAAATGACACCAAAATTATAAACATCCAATAAAAAGAAGTTGCAATATAAGTTTTTGAAGTCAGGTAAAACAGCGCCAAGAAGCGTGAAGCACCAACTGCGGGTAACTGGCTGTGCTGGGCTGAGAGCTCAGTCTGACCGTGATAGTGCCAGGGTCAGGACCAGATTCATCTGCTGGAAGTTTTGTCTTCTGACTTTAATGTGGAGATTGCGCGGTTCTGCATCTGATCCATTAAGGGCTTCGGTTAGGAACAGGGGGGCTCTGAGGTGTTTTGCTTCAAACCGCTGAAGCTTTCAGTCAGGAGCTGCACTGTATGGCTCTGCAGAGCCCTGCATCAGACCCGTTAAGGCTTCCATTAGGAGCTGCACAGTGTGGCCCTGCAGGGCTCTGAGTTGAATCTAGTGAAACCTTCAGTTAGTCAGCAACTAGTACAATCTGACACCAGTCAAGAGTCCAGGACCTTGAGGACAGCACTTGGGGGTCAGGAATCACTCCCACCGAGGCCAGGTTAGATCCAGTTGGATCTGTTCAGCTGGGAAGCTAGAAAGGCATCTGGAAATGTGTTGTATCTCTGTAGTTCACACAGCAGGTCAACCAACTGACCCTTGGAGTCACTTATGGGTCCTAGGTTCAAGGTACGCAGGTCTAGTCTTTCGTCAGGCTTCAAACAGCTGCGCAATCCTTCTTCTAAGCCTTCACAGGTCAGGAGTGCTCTGATTTCAGATTCTGGGGAACCCACTTTTATGGCCAGTGGCAGCCTGTGGGTGCTGCACACCCCTTTTTCTAACTCTAAAACTGGCTTTGGTCATTTCCTCCCTTTTCTCTCAGCTTGGCTCCAATCTGGCTACTGAAACAAAGACAGGGGGCAGGCCTGTTGTCAAATTCTTCTTTGTGGGCAAGGGTAGATCACTTTGAAGTGTAATCAGGGCAGGAGCACAACTCCTCCCCAGCCATCCTGTTAGAAAGACCCACACCTCCCCACACCAAGGCCCTTTGTCTACTGTCTCGGAGGAACACATCTCACTCCAGGGATCCAGCAGGGGGTCAGGTGACACCTGAACACTGGCAGTAAAGCAGTTTTATGCAGAAAGATTACAACTTTATAAAAGTGTAATTTCCAAAATAGCAAATTAAAACCCAATTTCACCATTAAGCTGGATTTTAAATAACTATAAAAGGGAATTTTGAAATATTGTCCTAGCTACTCCCTAAAGGAAAGTGCCCCTTTTTGATATGGTCACCCCACTTTTTGCCTGGTATTCGATGCAGTTTTGACAGAAAGTGCACTGGGTTCCTGCTAACCAGGTCCCCAGTGACAGATCTCTTTCCTTAAAACTGTGCAATTGTGCCACCAATTGGCAATACCTTTGGCACCCCTGTAAGTCCCTAGTAAATGGTACCCCAGTTACCTAGGGCAGGGGTACTGAAGAGTGTCCCTAAGGGCTGCAGCATGTACTGTGCCACCCTAAGGGACCCCTCACATAACTCATGCAGACCACAATTGCAGGCTGCATATCTTGGTGCAGACAAAGGTACAGACACCTCTGTACCCGGCCACCCGGACCTGAAGAGAAAAGGACCAAAGTTGTCCCCACGTCCCCGAGCATCATGAGAATGAAGCCCCCTTCTTGGTTCAGCCAGACTGCACCCCCCAGTCCAAATGTGCAGCCTCTATTTGACCGGACCAATCCAAATTGACTTCAACGAGGCACCCAAAGCTGTATTGCACCTCTGCACCTGGCTGCCCCAGTGCTGCCCGAGGTGACCTGTTGTTGCTGCCTTGGACCTTGCTCCATACTCACATTAAGTCCAGGAGATTAGTTTTGTAAGTCACTGTGAAGAACTTGTATGCAGTATTTGTTTTTCCTCCATAGCTTAACATTCCCACCTCTAAAAATTGCACTGTATCGACTTTTAAAAACTATAAACATTTCTATCTCGAAACGTACTAACTTGATTTTGATGATCTTCGTGCCTAAATTTATATATAGATACGTGTTATTTTTATAAATTGGTGTGGATCTCCTTATTGAGCCGTGTGCATCATTTATTGACTGTGTGTATGCAGCAGGTGTCTAACACTCCTCTCTGATAAGCCTAAGGCTGCTTGACCACACTACCTCATAGGTGAGCACCTTGGGATTGCTAGAGCAAGCCCCTGTCAACCTGTAAGGGGTACCTGGACTCTTTGCACAGTATACCTCTTTTGGTATACTATATAAAGATATACAAAGAAGGGTTCACAAGTGCACTCCGTTTTTTCCATTTTCCCATAGTTTATCCTTGTTCTGAAGTTGTAGCGTGCAGCCCGATCGTGGTCTGCCCCAGAGCCACGTGTTAGAAAATACCGTAGAAAGGTTGAAGCGTTGGAGTTAATTGACGCTTCAACCTTTCTACGGTATACTATATAAAGAGCCAGCCTCCTACACTCCCAAACTGAATTTAGTCCTTATTGAATGTAATAGTGTAAACCAGTGTTAGTCTACGGAAGGCCATCGTTGCCACAGTAAAAAAACTAAATATTTCACCGCCACTAAAATATTAAATATACATGTCCTACTTGTTAAATACCAAGCATCCTGCCCTAGGGGCATTAAGGTCCTACTTAAGGGGTGAATTATAACCACTAAAAAGGAATGGTTAAGCCTGGCAAAAAGGTTCATTTTACCAGGTCGAAACCAGGTCGAAATGGCAATTTAAAACTGCACACACAGGTTGCAATGGCAGGCCTGAGACATGTTTAAGGCCACTTACATGGGTGGCATAATGACTTCTGCTGCCCACTTTTAGCATGCAATTTATAAGGCCTAGGTATATGTAGTAAGTAAATTAAATGTGCCAATTATAGATATGCCAATTCTACCATGTTTAACATGGAGAGCACAAGCACTTTAGCACTGGTTAGCAGGAGAAAATTACGCAGAATCTTATACACAACAAAACCTGGTTCAGTCAAAGAAGGCAAAAGCATCTGGGGGAATACCACACAAAATATTGTAATTTCCAACACCTTATGAATTCCCTAATGTTAGGAGTTATTATGCTCATGATCCACGATCTTAAAAGTACTGACGGGGCATATTATCAACGGCCAGCGATAATTATCGCTGGCCGTGCTGAGCGACGAATTCCCTAACGCAGGCTATCTCTGGTATTTATCGCCCTGGTAGCGCGTTATTAACAACGTGTTTCCCCAGGGCGATAAAAATTCTAGAGATAGCGAGGTTATCGCCGTTTTGCAGGGAACATCGCTGGTTTTCCAGCGATGTTCCCTGCAAAACGGCGATAACCTTGCTGATACGACCCTGTGGTCGTATCAGCATAATCCACCCCCTATGTCTAACATGGGTAAGTCAGGATTTTAGCAGACGTTAGATTTTGGCAAAAACGGCCGTTTTCGCCAAAATCTAACGTCTGCTAAAATCCTATGGGCTGCCTTGTAAATATCGCGATGTGACGCCCACTTTGCATCTCATTAGAGATGCAAAGGGGGGCGACGGGAAAAAGGGTGCTAACATGCGATTATGCATGTTAGCACCCTCTTGTTGATAGGGCGATAGTTTTATCTCCGTTTTTCTGGCTTTTAAAGCCAGAAAAACGGAGATAAAGCCCTTGTAGATATGCCCCTGACATTCCCTAGTTAAGGTTAGCTATGCAACCATGACAATGCCAATACATCAGAAACTTTATTACATGAAATTACTAATGCGCACAACAGTTCTTTAACTGAAATATTCTTGTTATTTTGTAAGTTATTTTGTGTGTTTAATATAACTAGCTATGATTTTGGAGACACAATATGTCTACCCAATAGAGTTGTTTGTCCTTATCATATTTGTATTTGTGTACATATTTGGTATTAAATTTGCAAACAGAGAGCAAATTCTTAACCATGATTATAGTTGTACGGTAGGTATACCACATGCAATATGTTTTTCACAGTTTTCTTCTTTCCATTCATGCAATGTGGACAAAATTAGGTTTCAAGCGTTAAGATTTGTCTTGAGATATCACTGATTTAGAGTTTAACTTGTAAAATGGCTGGTGATTCGATTTTCAGTGCACTACAAGCTGACTATTCATTTGTTTTCTGTTAACAAATGTGATTTATTTCAATGCAGCTCATAATAAAGGATGCATTTGTAACATTGACTATTCTTTTTACAGTTGTAATTATTTCAATATTATCGCAAATCTCAGCTTAGACACCCTTTTCTGTGTGTTAAAGTGTACTTTTCTTTGTAGGTCATAGAAGAGATGTGCCAAACAGAATTGCATCTGGCTCTTCTTACTACTTAAAGACACGAAGTGAACAAATGTATTCCAAATCTTAATATTCCATAAATTGAATACAGGTGGAGACATTATTGTTGGATGTGATGCGTGGCTGATATCCTGTTCATTTAGCTGTTTGAACAACAGGTTCAGAAGTAATATCAGCGCAATGAGATTTTCAAGACTAGTTCCTTGAGGAGAAAATTATCAAATGAAGAAAACCAGTTTCTGTAGATGTTCCAAGTATAACTGAACAAAACACTCAAAACGTTCAGTTCTTGTTCTTATTGTACAAATATCCTTTGAGGAGTCTCAGTTAGAGATGGGTTGGAATGCGACCCTGAGCGATTGCTAGTGGTTAGACTATTCGCAATCATTCCTCCCATCACCTTTTGTGTGGTTGATTTTACGCTCTAAGTGGCCAAGGGTATGCCCATATGTTGTTCACTGTGCCATAGGATGCACGAATACCTCACTAGGCCGAAAATGGTGTCTGAGGTTACTTGTACTCCCTTCTGGAGGGGACCTTGTTTGGCAGTTCGAGATGGACTGTTCCCATGATGAGCAGGGTCAGTACTGACCTGCATAATGCGGGTCTTTGTCTAGAGAGGCGCAGTGGGCAATAAAAGATGGGTTGGAATGCTGCCCCGAGTGATTGGCAGTGGTTAGACTATTTGCAAGCATTCCTCCCATCAGCTTTTGTGTGACTGATTCTTAGTCATCGTAATTGACAATTACAGATTTTACACCCACCAGATTTTAGCACTAAGTATCGTTGGAAACCATAAAATCTGTTGCGAAGGAAGAATATGGATTGATGGTTATATTGAAAAGTTTGTGCGGGAACTTGACAAAGACATTTTGAATGTTAAACGAAGGCGACCCTTGTTGGCGACAACTCTGACAATGTTCATGCTTCTCAGCCTATCTTATCTATCCAGCTATATGTGGGTTGTTTTGAGACCAATAGTGCTGAGTGTACACCTCATATGCAGGCCTCACTAATTACAGACTTGCTCCTTATAAGTGCCCCTTCTTCAACCAAGGCTTCCTCTAAACCAGTAAACAAAGGGCACTACTCGGAAGTCATGTAACACTAGATTTCAAACGGGCTCTAGGGGGAACGATCCTGTAACCAGTACTGGGCCTGGTGTGTTTAGCATGGCTGGTTTAGTAAGATACCCTGGGTAAGATGATTGAGTCCATCTTGGATGTCTAATTGAAAGCTTTATTAGATCGTTTAGAGTCTATTGAGGGGAAACTCTCTAGTTCCAGTCTTAAGGAGACCACTGAAGATAGTAGATCAGTTCCTATGTCTGCCAATATTCCTATAAATCACTCACAGCTAGATTGTCCCTCTCCTAAGGTGGTGTCTGCGAATATTCCTCCTGGTCCTGGTAATAGGGCCCCATTTGCTATTGGTGCAGTTTCAACTAGTTTGTCACAGGGCCCATGAGTGGAGCATTATTCTGTTGGCTGTAATACTCTCATCTCCCATTGCAATTCAGGGCCAGCTCTTGGTTTTACTACACGGTGAGACTTGCCACCGGCAGCCTGCCCATATGTCATCATGCTTACTGATGTGCCATCCCTTCACTTAGGGGCTGAAGAGTCAACAGTACACTTAATTAATAAATCAACACACTGGCTGCATGACTGTTGGACTTGGCCCTTTTTGCAGGGTCATCCCTGAACTTTTTGCCTTCCTCCTAGTCTTTTTTCTGACCTGGTGTTGGTGGTTTTAGGGCTCTGGGCACTTTAGCACTGCTGTCCAGTATAAAGTGTGTGTGCTCTCTGTGGTAAACATGGTAAGATTGGTCTACACCTGTTTGGTGTATTTAATTTACCTATCAGTCCCCAGTAAAGTGGTATCTAATATACCCGGGCCAGTAAATTAAATGCTACTGGTGGGCTTGCAGCGCTGATTGCGCCACCCACCAAAGTAGCCTCTCAAACCTGTCTCAGGCCTCTGCCAATGCAGGGCCTGTGCGTGCAGTGTTACTGCCGCTGTGACGTGATACCTAAAGTATGTGCCATGTCTGTGACCCCCCCTTTTACTGCATGTTAGTCACCCCTAAGATAGCCCCTAGCTAGCACTATGGGCAGGGTGCATTGTAGGTAAAAGGCAGGACATGTACCTTAAGTGGGTGACCTGTCCTTGTAGTGACAAACAGCCATTTTGGTTTCTCACTGCTGTGAGGCTGCCCTCTCATAGGAATGCATTGGGGATTACCTGATAAGTGTTTCAGTGGTAATTTCTGATATGAGAGGAGCAGCATGGTCAAGTTTGGTATGTTTGGAATAGTAATAATAAATGCTGCGTAATGGTGTGCGCTGATTTATTATCACTATTTTAGAAATGCCACTTTTAGAAGTTGGCATTTCTGTGTGCTATGTGTCTCTGCCTGCCTGATGTGTATTGCATGTCTGGCACTGGAGTGACAGGGGCTGGTGAGGTGTGTGGCTCCAGGGAGGGCAGGGTGAGTCAGCGCTAGGCTGAATAGGAGAACTGCATTTGGAGTAGTGGGAGGAGTAGTCCCCTGACCCTGAATAGGTCTGTGCCTGCCTGGGTGAATGCTGGCTCCGCCCCCCTGTGGTGTGTCTGATGACCGAGCCCCCGCCTGACAAAGGGGAGTAGAAGCACTGTACAAAAAGTGCTCCAGTACCCCCCAGAACCAGTTGAGACTGGTTCCCCAAGCCCTGTGCAAGGGCAGAACAAAGGGAAATGTGATATAAATATTGGGGCTGTGACCCCATGTTGGTGTGCTGTTCTTGGGTGCTTTCTGATGTTTAGTTGCGGCCGGCAGGCTGCCAGCCTGCCAGGAGGAACCGCCGCTGGGGATGGACTGGCTGCCCTGCTAGGCAGCTGAGGGGTCTGCTGGCCTTGGAGCCCCAGCGTGCTGGCATGCCTGTGGTTTTCTTTGCCCAGCTTAGCCCATCTACAAGCTCCAGGACGAGAGGAGCGTTGGTGCCTTCCAGTGCTGGGCTGCCGAAGCGTCCCGAGGGAATCCCGGTGTGGGGATTCCCCCACCTCGCACTGTGGTGAAGCTGGAGCCTACCCTGCATTTTGGGCACCTCTGAACCGAAGCGGGAGCCTACCCCCATTGTGGTGGTCCCGGAGAAAAGCGGGAGCCCACCTCGCGTTGTGGTGCTTCCCGGAGTTGGGCCGACTGTGGGCGGGGTCCGTTGCCGTGGAAGCGGACGTGTCCGCAATCGAAAGCCAGGCTGAGGTGCCACCTTGTTGTGGCCGGGGCTCGGGTATTCACGAGGAGAGCCCCACAGAGGTTCCCTGCCTCCGTGTGTGCCAAAGGAGAAGAGGGCGCCCGAGTCGACCCGGCCCCACAGGGTGGGATTGGAGCAACCCCGGTGACTACAGGTCACCGATTACAGCGGATGGCTGCTCCCTACCTGCCACAGCCCCCAAACAAGCGGTGAGGGGGGCTCGTTGGGCAGTCTGTTGGTGCCGCCTGACTCCGCGATCGGAGGAGAGGGGTCCTGCCGAGGCACATTGACGGTGCCTGGATCCGGGGCCGATCTGCCCCGGTGAGTGGGGCTGAAGTTGTGAAACAGTATTGGTGCCGATTGAGTGCACCAGGAGGAGCCCAGTGAACGGGGCTCTCAGGGCACTGTAGTGGCAAGGCTCATTTTCTCAGCTATACCGCAAGAGCGCGGGCAGCTGCAACAAAGGGGCATTTCTTTTTGATCTCAAGGTGTTGTATACTTCATAGGGTGTCCATAAACGGGCTTTCTAGAATCATGACCATATATAGGCACAATCCAACCTGCCCTTATATAGGCATAAAATCCCAGACCTTATTTAGGCATAAGCCATGCATACCAAATACAGGCATGGATTCCGACATCCGTCCACCCTAGCGTCTCAACGAGTCCATGAAAAAACAGACCCTCAGGCTGCGGGAGTTTCCCTTGCCCAGGACTATTGATTTCTTCAAGGACTCATACATTATGCATGAACCTCTATTCCTTAAGGGATTCATTCATGACGTCTTTCGCTACCCAACTCACGTCAATGCTAACATTTTCAGGTATAAATATACCTTCCCAAACCCCTGTAAATCAGAGGAGACCTCGACTTCAGAGGAGCCCGATTCCCGGCCGGACGCACTGAGAAGACGCTGTCATTCCTGCACGCAGAGAGTCCAGCTTTCAGTGATCTAACTTCCCTTGCGGGGTGTTGGAGTTCGAGTCCGGAAAAGAGATTCCTACCTCTCTCATTCTTCAGGTATGGAGCAGACTAGAACCTAGAGGGACTCTTGGCATACTAGACTCTAGGCGTAACTTACTCTTAGTATACTCTAGTCAGGCATACAGCACCTACTTCTACTTCTTCCTACACCTAGGACAGGTTAGGCACACTAGGTAGAACTAGGATAGAAACGCATCGTATGAGTACTCGCATTTTTAGGCTGTGTCATTTTATGTAAATGCATATATGCTGAAAAGATAATGCTAACGCAGTATTATTTATTTTACTGCTCACTCTGTACATTATTTATCTCGCATACTGTCTTGTGATCGTAACAGCACATCTAACTTACAACAGAAACAAGACTGTTCAATAAACCTTTTTATTGAAACGCTCGTCTGTTATTTCTGTGTAACTCTGAGAATAACTGAACCATGCACAACTGAGCTGAGTGAAATAGTTATCTATTGTTTCTACGACTCTGGGACACATCCTGATTCTGTAAGGGAAACACAGTGGTCATGTTTTGCGGCTGCCAGAAACTAATCCCTTCTTGTCGTCAAGAAGTTTCTAGTGGCCTCTGAGCTAGCTGGCACAAGTAATTAAGTTTAATATACTCGATAGGGACATACCGACCTTAGTCCTATGTCAAACCTATAGGATATATTATTCCAATGCGCAGAGCCTATAAGGGAAATAGGAGCTACACTACATGGCGCCCAACGTTTGGTAAGGCAGTAATTCAACGTTAGATACTGAGTAACTCAGCTGTGCATATATTCTTTTTCTCTCAGAGACCCCTACCCATATACTACAAAAGACGTCTGGAGTGGGCAGGGATAGTATCCGCCACGGCCACATAGGGAAGACCCCTATATATTAGCTGTTTGGTTTGTTCAACGTTGAAGGATACAGTGTTCCACAATATTGTGCACCTTATCTTTGTTTCCTTGAAATTTGTTTTACATATTTTCAAGCAGAAAAATGTCAGGCACTGACAATGTCGCCGAAACGGTGTAGCTGCGGCTGATCCAGCCCAAGCAGCACTTTTTAACTTCACCGGTTTAAATGAAACCGAGGAGGGTGTCATAGACATCGCTCCAAACTTAAGAAGAGCCATTACTCTAAAACTTATAAAACATGGCCTACCACCGAGAGGAGGTAGAGCAGTTTTCGTGATTGAGGCACATGAATCCTTTCAGACAGAGGTATTCTATTCATGGGTAATTCTTCCTGAATCCAATCCAGTAACACACTTGTTCCACTTCTACAAAGAAGATGAACCACCAGAGGAATCCATTCCTTTCGAGGATATAGAGATTCCATTAACATACCAGGAGCATCAGCTCTGGTTTAAAGGTGCCCTAAAACATAACAAAAATATAACCAGGCTCGGTCCACTAGGTAGACCAGGAGCAACATGGCCGATTCTAGCCGGCTACACACCTCATCCAGACATCGAAATAATGTCAGACGAGGAAATACTTAATCAACTCACAGAGTTAATAAAAATCTACAGACAATTGGTTCAATATGTCATGCGGACTTTCACAGTCCAACAACCATTAACACTTCCAAATCAAACCCCTCAACAGGGGAACAATCTAAAAATTACACCACAGACTCTATACGCAGTCATGGGTAAAATTCCCACTAAGCGGGAGCAAATTCCATTTTGGATAGCTCAAAAAATTACTCAAATCGAAGCAGTATTTCCAAATACTAGCCCGCATGAGAAATACAGAATCCTAACCATTAGTTTACCAATGGGGATCACACCACAACTGGAAGACTGCACCACTTGGGGCTCAGTCTTTGCTGCCATCTACACTAAAACACACGGCATTCCGTCAATAGCGGTAATACCAGATGTCCTAAAACAAATTCAAAACGAATATGGGGCAGAGCCTGCTTTAAATTTAGGTATGAAATTACTGAAACATTTCGACCAGGTCTCAACAATAATATTATCAAATATTAAAGGGGAGGCAGCAGCAGTGGCGATCCGACAAAAATTAAGGGAATTTGATGTTACAGAACATCAAACAGAGCTACCCAGAATTATAGAGCAATCCTATGCAGAATTAGGCAGAGAGTTTGGGTGGGAGACCAGTTAAACCAAAACTATCTGAAAGTCCTGAGAAGGACTCAATTAAACAAACTCCTACATCTTCTAAAAAGAAGTGGGAGTCTACTAAACAAAATTCAAATGAGAAAAGATCTCAATCCCGAGGTAGGTCTCCTCAAAAGGAGCCCTCTGAAAGGAGGTACAACCTCAGGAATAGGGATAATTTGAGAAAACCTGACAGGTATCAAGATAATGATACACGTTCCTCTCGTCCCTTTCAGGTCTCATCACAGACTTCGGAAAGAAGAGGACGAACAGAACATAGAGAAGAACACGTGAAATCGAAAGACGACAAGCACGCAACAAAAACTAAAGCTAAACCTCAATTCTCCAAAAGAAAGTAGCAGGTCTAATAGTTAGACATGCCGAGAATTCTGAGAACGCAGCTCAGGAACGGAGAATGGGCTCAGACAATGCTGGACAGTGCAGCAGAAGTCACAATAGCTCGCCAGAACCTGATGGAACTTCTGGAGATAGTGGACTTGAATGAGTACATTACAGTAGAGACTGTAGATACCAGGGTTAGTACTCCACAAAGGTTATATGAAATAACACTCCGGATGGAGGGAGACAAACCTAGACAGGTTAAAGCACTTTTTTGGGAAAAACTATCAAAGGGTTATGACATACTTCTAGCAGAAAAAGACTGGCCACCACAATTTGTCAGGGAGTGCCCACACGGCGAGGACATGATTATGCCTGCCTTCTCCAATCACATACCAATTCACTTACAATATACATATGCCAGAAAATGGGCAGTGGCCCAGGCTCCAGCATTATATAAAAATCATGTAGGATGGGATGAGGACTCACCTCACCATAAAATAAATCTGAAACATGAACCTACTGCTCAGAGGCAGTATCCTATTAAGCAAGAAGCTAAAAAACAGGTCAGGGAGATTTTAAATCAACTTGAATACCAAGGGGTGATTGAAACATGCACCTCATCCATGAACAATCCTTTGTTTCCTGTCTCCAAACCAGACAATACATATCGTCTAGTTTTGGACTACAGACATTTAAACACTTGTTCTAAAACTTTTGCAGTGCAGAATGCACACAGCACAGCATTAATGAATAATATTGTGCGTAAAAAATACAAAACCACATTAGACATCTCAAACGGTTTCTTTTGTCAAAATATAGCACCTGAAAGCAGGTACTTAACGGCATTCTCCATAATGGGGACCCAGCGTCACTTTTGTCGACTCCCACAAGGGTTCAGAACAGCCCGGGGTTATTCTCAGCAAGAGTAACGGAGTTACTACAAATTTATGACAACGAGGCATTGTCCTATGTCGATGACATCTATCTGACAGACGATGACTTGGAAAAACACTTGAACAGGGTGAGCACCATTATATTGGGATTCGCCTCTGAGGGCTACAAGTTCAACTTTAAAAAATCCAGGATTGCCCATCTCAATGTCCTATTTTTAGGATATGAGCTTTCAAGTGAAGGCAAGAGCTTGGCAGCTAACTTTCTAGAGAAATGTGCGCTGCTCCAACCTCCAAAACGCAAAAAATTTACAATCAATACTGGGATTCCTAAATTTTGGTAGAACATACATTCTAAATTACGCAGAAAGGGTTAAACCTCTCTACGCACTAAGCAAACCTGATTACACAATCAAAAAATGGACACAGGAACACACAGAAATTTTGCGTTCACTCCAAGCTAACATGTTAGCAACAAAGCACTTACAAACACGCGTAAGTCAAAGAAATTTGGTGATTCGAATAATTTCGGGTCAATGTGGATTCACTTACTTAACCTTTAATGAGGGTGAGAAAGTACCAATTGCATACAAATCACATTTGTATACACAAGCGGAAATGCGCTTCAGGTCAACTGAAAAATTCTGACAGCAGTTCAAACAGCTGTAGCAAAAGAAAGAGCCTTAGCCCAAGGGAAACGCATAATTGTCGTTACCCCAGTACCGGCTTTAGAAGCGGTCACAAAAGCGAGCATTCCGAATGCTAAAGCTTTACATCCGAGATGGATACAGTGGGTTAATTCTCTTGCTGCAACTGATGTTGAATATATTTTTGATCCAGATTTAAAAACACAGGCGTTTCTCCAATATGAACAAGAATGTCCTCTGCCCTCTGAGATTCTGCCTCTCGATCAGTATGAATTTATAATTTACACTGACGGATCCGCACAGCCCGCAACAGGGAGTAAGCAAGCTTACAGTGCAGCGTGTGCTATCGTTAAAGGTCGCATGCGAGATGGCATCTTCAGACCTATGGTCACAAAAACTCAGTCACTAGGTGATTGTACAGCTCAGCGAGCTGAACTACATGCATTCAAACTGGCACTTGAGAGTACGGATCGAGAATTCCTCACACTGATAGTGTGCGATTCCTATTACTGTGTTCAGTCGTATAATGACTATATACGAACCTGGCTTGACAATGGTTTCAAAGATGCGAAGGGTGGCACAATAAAGCACAAATTGCTTTGGGAACAAGTAGTTCAGTTGAAAAACGAACTACCGAAGGCTCACGTGATTCACACACTGAGTCATCAGCGTGATGGCGTTCACGTTGCAGGGAATTCATTGGCTGACGAAGCCGCGAAGGGGGCTGTTCAGACGGCTTCCGTAACTGCGATCACTCGTTCAAAAACAAAAATAGACGGTGAGATAATGTTAGCTGTCAATGCTTCAAGCAAAGGCAGCAGTGCAGCGTTACCAAAAAGTTTCCACTCAAGTACTCTTATGTAATTGATGCGAATAACGTTCCTTTTGCTCGAATCCCTGGAGTGGGGGATAGGGTGATTCCAAACATGGAACGAAGAGCAGCCTTGATTTATGAAACACATTTGGGGGAGGGTCTGTCACATCAAGGGATCTCTAAAACAATTTTGACATTAAAAGAGATGTACTGGTGGCCTGGAATGAATACACACATTCACTTATTCATCAACAATTGCATAGACTGTAAATTACCACGAGAGAACCACCAGACACCATGCTGCGAATGCGGCAGCCCAGTGCAGACACCACTGTTAGACAGCATTAGGCTATCTAATCGCCAGCGTCCTACTGGACAAAGGCATCCCGCAAATACTAAATCTAGGTTCCTATGGTTATGGCCTCAGCGCTCGGCTGACGCTCGAACTGTTATAAAAGATTTGCGAGTCTTTATCGCACATACGCAATAGGCACATTTCATTCTGACCAGGGTCCTGCGTTTAGCTCTAGGGCTTACAAAGAGGCCATGGCCAGTCTGGGCGTTGCATTGCGGTACTCCTCTCCATTCCATCCTGAGGGAAATTCTGTTGTGGAAAGGAAAAACCGGGACATAAAGCAGTCTATAACAGCTAGGGTATTAGGCTCGGGTGATGGGTGGGTCAAACACCTCATTAGCGTTCAGCGCGCTATCAATAATTTGCCAAGAAGTTCTCTAGGGGGGTCACTCCATATGAGGTCCTATTTGGGACAAGAATGTGGGTTCCAGACTTAGAACACATAGGCACAGTGGTGGACATGAAACCATTTGATATCAAAGATCGTTTGGCTGTTTTACAGGATCTTAACAAATTAAGAACGAAACAAAGCAACGTATCCCTACAGCCAACCACCACTGGGGAAAAATCGGCGGTCCCAGCAAGGCCTGTCTGGATTCCAAAAGTTGGGGATCTAGTCAGAGAAAAAATCGCGGACAAGAAGGAATTTGGACCTTCTTACAGACAACCGGTACCTGTTCTAGCTGTTCAAGGAACAAGGACAGTACTTCTGCCGCCCCTTGCTGGAAGAAAGGAGAAAAGATTTGTGTCAATCGACCTGATCAAACCACAGTATGTGGCCAATACTAAGCAGTAGGCCTCGTGGACTCCGACCTAGTAGCAAACGCACTCCTCTCGCTACTATTCAAGAGGTTCAGACTGAAAGACTGATTACGATCGAGAATTCAGCTGTAACAAATGAAGGACTAAGCAACAAGGCTATGGAACTCATCCCTCTTGACAACCAAATAACAGTTCGTCCAAATACACCTGTCTACACCAACGTGACTCGTGAAGAACTGGTTCCTGTGATTTCAACGAATCCTGATGCAATTCCAACAATTGACAGAACTGCTTCTGTATATTTCATTGACTTTGATACGTTCTCAGAGGATCCAAGCGAACCTGAAACGACGCCAGCATCATCAAAACTCAAGCAGCAAGTACAAGACTTTATTCACTTTCTGAAAAAGACTTATCTGGTTTCTCCACGGATTGAACTCTGGATTACATCTGGACTTTTTGTTTTCCTGCTCTGGCTAGCTTTGGTAACAACAGTAAGCATGCTTATAAGTGGAAAATACATCCATGTGAACAGTGAAGGAAAAGACGTGAATGTACTTTTGAAACCACATAAATCTTCCCATCGTGAAGCAAGAGACTTGTCATCAGTGAACATCACAGCTGTTCCTATACAGGATGGTATAGTGTGGGACAAAACAGATTATGAAATCTTCGGTCCAAGTGAACAATTGAATATTCCACATTTATTTAAAATTTCACTAAGTGATTTGTTTACGTCCAGTACCTATTCAGATGATTGGGACTTAGAGACTGTTCAAGATATAATGTTTGATCTAGAAAAATCTGCTGCATTTTCTAAAAATGAATTTTTAGAGGGTTCATCCGGTTATGAAAAACTGTATTGTTATAACCACTATGGTCATCATTATTTGCACAAAACTGCATATCCAAGAAATGTGTTTATGTTTAATCAATGGGAACATTGTCCTACACCACCACAAGGTAGTTCGAAAACTTTTGCTAGTAAATTTCCATATTTTTCAGGTTATAATACATCTGACCCAGAGACATTTTACTACAGAAATGTAAACAAAACAGGACTGAAAATTATGTTGACAAATACGAAACAGATTTACTCTGAAGCATTTATTGCCCAACTGTCTACACAGGGTTTCGACTTATGGAAAGACACAATAGAGACAAAAACTGTCTGGGGTAGTAAAGATTGGCAAGTACAGGGTATAGAAGCTTTATTTAGAGCCTGTATTATCCCTGAACAAATACTGTTTTTGAATGACCCCGTCCAACAGACATCTTGTCTTGGATTAGCCAAGATAAAAGAGATGAAAACACCTTCTGTGCCAACACCTGCCAGTGATAATAATACGAAGGCAGTGGTGACAGTTGACAATATACTACAACTCAACAGAACTCATCCTAATTGGAAAAAATGGTTGATCTGGCCCACAGACACAAACAACTGTCAGGAAAGGTTCTTGAACAAAACTCAGGGCTTAACTATTCATAGGCCAGACCCAAGATATGTCCAAAGACAACATCCGGGGGTAGTTACAACATACAGTGTAGGTAAATTATGCCTCGATTGGCTGCATAAATCTACACTACAGGATGTGAAGCAACACTTAACCTTACTTGCACATGACGCAGATCTTAGGGAATTCTTGCTTGGACCAAGAAAACTGCGTCAAAAACGTTTCATATATGCCGGCATCTATGCTGCTTTTAACGAAGCATGGAAAGTGTCACAGATAGAGGCTGCAGAACGAATACGTGAACTTGATCGTATTAATTTAGAGAAAACACTCTCTGTAGTCGACAATGGGTTAACAACTTTGTCCTCCAGAATTTATTCATTGGATGGCATTGTATCCTCTGCTAATCGAAATTCTAGAACAAGATTTGGCTATGTTACAACAAGGTCAATCGCAATTACGTTCTATAGTGTTATTGACATGGACTCTGCAATCATTGCGAGCGGGCTATGTGCCTTGGCGTTTCATCAACACGTCGTCTCTGTTTGCAGAATACAATCTAACTGATAAACAGATCGAATTGGCACAAAGAGGAGCGAGGTATACAGTGCTGAGCATTGAAAAAATGGAGAAATTACCATTTACAGTGGCAGAAAAACCAGCTACAGAATGGGTTATTCATGGCAAAATAACGTTGCCTGTGACAACTTTTCAGTTTCAGTATTGCCTCAAACAGATGCAAGCAGGCAAATATGAAAGGTTGGGTAAGGAATACATTAAGATATTTTGGGATTTACCGTATACACATAGATGTTGGAGTGGGGATCGTGAAGTGTTTCTTAGCGGTACTAACTGTAAACATGCACTGACCGGTTCACTCATATGTCAGGACATTATTTTGCACGGAGCTTGTAATGGTTCTGTGGCAAACCTGTCTTGCCATCAGCACGGTTCTCCAGCTGCTGTGATTAATCCAACGTTTGCAAAACACACAAGATGATGGACGGAATGCTGCACATTGGCAAACATTCACCCCCAGTCACAGATCTGGGTTTAATCCATCGTTATTTTGCTTCACCACGCCACCCCAGTTCAGACATAGCCATATGCAAATCAGTCTTGACCCTGTGCCTCATGGGAACAGTCCAGACCAAACTGCCAAGCCATGTCTTCCTGGACCGGAATCAAGCATCCTAGGACCGGTTTCAGGCTATCAGCCTTCATCAGCCAGGATAGCTTGACTCCAGTGGCGTAGTGAGCACGGGACCCACGTCTGGGCATACCCTTCCCACTTAGGGCAAAATGCAAAACACACAAGATGATGGACGGAATGCTGCACATTGGCAAACATTCACCCCCAGTCACAGATCTGGGTTTAATCCATAGTTATTTTGCTTCACCACGCCACCCCAGTTCAGACATAGCCATATGCAAATCAGTCTTGACCCTGTGCCTCATGGGAACAGTCCAGACCAAACTGCCAAGCCATGTCTTCCCTGGACCGGAATCAAGCATCCTAGGACCGGTTTCAGGCTATCAGCCTTCATCAGCCAGGATAGCTTGACTCCAGTGGCGTAGTGAGCACGGGACCCACGTCTGGGCATACCCTTCCCACTTAGGGCAAAATGCAAAACACACAAGATGATGGACGGAATGCTGCACATTGGCAAACATTCACCCCCAGTCACAGATCTGGGTTTAATCCATCGTTATTTTGCTTCACCACGCCACCCCAGTTCAGACATAGCCATATGCAAATCAGTCTTGACCCTGTGCCTCATGGGAACAGTCCAGACCAAACTGCCAAGCCATGTCTTCCCTGGACCGGAATCAAGCATCCTAGGACCGGTTTCAGGCTATCAGCCTTCATCAGCCAGGATAGCTTGACTCCAGTGGCGTAGTGAGCACGGGACCCACGTCTGGGCATACCCTTCCCACTTAGGGCAAAATGCAAAACACACAAGATGATGGACGGAATGCTGCACATTGGCAAACATTCACCCCCAGTCACAGATCTGGGTTTAATCCATCGTTATTTTGCTTCACCACGCCACCCCAGTTCAGACATAGCCATATGCAAATCAGTCTTGACCCTGTGCCTCATGGGAACAGTCCAGACCAAACTGCCAAGCCATGTCTTCCCTGGACCGGAATCAAGCATCCTAGGACCGGTTTCAGGCTATCAGCCTTCATCAGCCAGGATAGCTTGACTCCAGTGGCGTAGTGAGCACGGGACCCACGTCTGGGCATACCCTTCCCACTTAGGGCAAAATGCAAAACACACAAGATGATGGACGGAATGCTGCACATTGGCAAACATTCACCCCCAGTCACAGATCTGGGTTTAATCCATCGTTATTTTGCTTCACCACGCCACCCCAGTTCAGACATAGCCATATGCAAATCAGTCTTGACCCTGTGCCTCATGGGAACAGTCCAGACCAAACTGCCAAGCCATGTCTTCCCTGGACCGGAATCAAGCATCCTAGGACCGGTTTCAGGCTATCAGCCTTCATCAGCCAGGATAGCTTGACTCCAGTGGTGTAGTGAGCACGGGACCCACGTCTGGGCATACCCTTCCCACTTAGGGCAGATCAGTTTACTGGGGGTGAGTGTTTGATTGGCTCAAACGTTCCGTCCATCATCCCCTTTTGTATCGCTTTGTTCGCCCTAAGTTGGCGGGGTATGCCCAGACGTGGGTCCCTTGCTCACTTTGCCACTGGATTCAAGCAAGCCTGGCTGATGACGGCTGGAATGCCAGAAACCGGTCCTAGGATGCTTGTTTCCGGTCCAGGGAAGACATGGCTTGGCAGTTCGGGCTGGACTGTTCCCATGAGGCACAGGGTCAGACTGATTTGCATATGGCCATGTCTGAACTGGGGTGGTGGAGTGAGCTAAAGAATGATGATGGATTAAACCCAGATCAGTTTACTGGGGGTGAGTGTTTGATTGGCTCAAACGTTCCGTCCATCATCCCCTTTTGTATCGCTTAATCCAACGTTTGGACAACTTTCGAATGGGAGTTACCTCATGTTGAATGATCAGAGCTGCTGTGGAATGTTGCCAGGCATCCCATATCTAGTAACGGTCAACTCCAGGGTCACTTGCTGTATGCAAGTATTGTTTCCCCAATAGACACAGTCAGGGAGTCGCCTTTGTGGCCTTCACTTAACGTCTCTTTTATAAGATTTGATACTTTAAGCAGAATGAAAGCCATGCTTTTGCAACAAACAGTGCCTTTGACCTCGGCCAAAGAAACCTATGATCTGCAAGTCGCAAGGACTTCGGCTGAGATACAGACTTTAATACGTGCCAACTGCCCTATACATTTCGTAGAAATGATAGGACGTATCTTTAACATGTCAGATACAACGGGAGTTTTACATGTATTTAAGAGCATTTGCACCGGTCTCTTAGTACCGTTCCAGGCAATACTTGGAATCATTCCGAACTTTGCACATTCGCTGTTTGGTGGCATACCATTAATTCTAGCACTTGTTGCGGGAATTTTATTCATCTGTCTGCTATTGCGCTATGGCCAGCCTCTTCGCCAAATCACTCCGAGCGAAATGGAGAAAGCTCTCCTTGAAAGAAAGTGCCGTGAGCGAATAGTACAGCTATTAGGCATGACTCGTCTACGGGACCTTAATACCACATGGTTCCTGTCATTCCGACCAATCTGGCAAGATTGCATCTTACCTGTTCTACGATGCCTGCTATGCGGTGAAGAATGCGTGTTGGACGCCTGTCTAACATATCCGTCAGCTGCGCCAAAGGATGTCGATGCTTTGCTGGACCCGATAACGGCCCATGCTTTGTGTTGTCCCCAGAGGCTTCCAATCCTGATGTCAGCATTCATTGAGATCTCACAGTCGCTTCCTGCTGCTGCTGAGGTACGAGAAACAACTCCAGGCACACAGGTAACAACGAACGCGAACATTGCTGAGAGCGATGTTTCCCATCTTTGTGCGGTCAATCTTTTACACGAGGTGTTCCAACTTACACCAGCGACAGTGGATGATGTTTTGTCTATTGAGGTAGATGATCTCATGTTTACACCAGACCCGTGAACTGACTCTGCTTCGGCATACTCTGTTCCAGTACAACAGCAACAATTTGGCCTTCATTTTTCAAAAACCTTGGAACTTTTACCAAATCTGAACTTTTGTCCCATTTCTTGAACGAAAATGGCACTCCAATCTGCTTAAAGTAGAACTGGCCTTATAATACAGACTTGGCAGTACTTCCAGGGTCATTTAGTCATCTTGTGTGTCTAAAACTATTCATTTAAATTTCATGATAGGACATGATTTTGATTTTGAAACAAACTTATCGATCATTTTCGTCATATATATATATTGCTTTTATATTACGTTCCAGATTGCATTTATTTCACACTTTATGCAGGAAATGAAAAGCACTACTTTGTGATGTACAGCAACCTTTTGCATTTTAATGTATCTTTTAAGGCTTTTTAGGATATGTTTTAATATGCGGTACTCCATTTTTATGTTTAGCATTTTAAATGTTTAGCATTTTAGTATTGTTGTATACACAAAAGAGGAGTGGGTGTTGTATACTTCATAGGGTGTCCATAAACAGGCTTTCTAGAATCATGACCATATATAGGCACAATCCAACCTGCCCTTATATAGGCATAAAATCCCAGACCTTATTTAGGCATAAGCCATGCATACCAAATACAGGCATGGATTCCGACATCCGTCCACCCTAGCGTCTCAACGAGTCCATGAAAAAACAGACCCTCAGGCTGCGGGAGTTTCCCTTGCCCAGGACTATTGATTTCTTCAAGGACTCCTACATTATGCATGAACCTCTATTCCTTAAGGGATTCATTCATGACGTCTTTCGCTACCCAACTCACGTCAATGCTAACATTTTCAGGTATAAATATACCTTCCCAAACCCCTGTAAATCAGAGGAGACCTCGACTTCAGAGGAGCCCGATTCCCGGCCGGACGCACTGAGAAGACACTGTCATTCCTGCACGCAGAGAGTCCAGCTTCCAGTGATCTAACTTCCCTTGCGGGGTGTTGGAGTTCGAGTCCGGAAAAGAGATTCCTACCTCTCTCATTCTTCAGGTATGGAGCAGACTAGAACCTAGAGGGACTCTTGGCATACTAGACTCTAGGCGTAACTTACTCTTAGTATACTCTAGTCAGGCATACAGCACCTACTTCTACTTCTTCCTACACCTAGGACAGGTTAGGCACACTAGGTAGAACTAGGATAGAAACGCATCATATGAGTACTCGCATTTTTAGGCTGTGTCATTTTATGTAAATGCATATATGCTTAAAAGATAATGCTAACGCAGTATTATTTATTTTTACTGCTCACTCTGTACATTATTTATCTCGCATACTGTCTTGTGATCGTAACAGCACATCTAACTTACAACAGAAACAAGACTGTTCAATAAACCTTTTTATTGAAACGCCCGTCTGTTATTTCTGTGTAACTCTGAGAATAACTGAACCATGCACAACTGAGCTGAGTGAAATAGTTATCTATTGTTTCTACGACTCTGGGACACATCCTGATTCTGTAAGGGAAACACAGTGGTCATGTTTTGCGGCTGCCAGAAACTAATCCCTTCTTGTCGTCAAGAAGTTTCTAGTGGCCTCTGAGCTAGCTGGCACAAGTAATTAAGTTTAATATACTCGATAGGGACATACCGACCTTAGTCCTATGTCAAACCTATAGGATATATTATTCCAATGCGCAGAGCCTATAAGGGAAATAGGAGCTACACTACAAAGGAAGGGGTGAGATACACCCCCCTCCCCCCGCCCCCAGTGCACTGCGCACAGTGTTTTCGCTGCCAAGGCAGCCAGAGGGCCAGTTGGGAGGCCCTATAATTTAGTGCTCTGACTTTTGGACAGAGGGCATTCGGACCCCAAGGAAGGCCAGTTGGCCTGGGGTGATTTTGAGTACCTGTGGTACTGGTAGGGCGTAAGGCCCTAAATGGATGCATACAGTGTTTATACCTATGGTGATGCAGACATAATGCGTTTATGTTGCTTGTGTTAATGCTGAGTTCATTATTTTACCAGTAGTTACTGGTTGTGTTTAACTACCTGTTCTAATGGTTCTGACAGTGGCCCGATTGGCCCTGTCATGTATATAATCCCCTGTGAAATATTGCCTCGTGCCAGGTGGCACAGTGTACATTTGTGATTATGATTCTAATGTGTTTATAATAATACAAAGGCTATTTTTGATATAACCTTGTGTGGAGTCTCTTTTGTGGTGTGCCTAGTGTGTCGCTACTGTGTGTGTGTGTTGCACAAACACTTTACACATTGATTCTGGGATAAGCCTGACTGCTCGTGCCAAGCTACTAAGGGGGTGAGCAGGGGTTATCTTCAGCGTGTAATCCCTTGCCATGACTAGAGTGGTGTTTTCTGCCTGGCTTAGGCGCAAGCCCTAGCCAACCAGAAATCCCATTTCTAACAATGACAATATTTGGGTGCCGAGATGTACTTTTTAATTAATTTTTAATGGCCATAAGGTGGGCTGGGTAGGTAAGCAGCATAAGGAAGATTGTGTCATCATTACGTTTCGCAACACAAGAGTTGCTGGCAATCTGTTGGAAGCCTTCTCACAGGGTTGGCACAAAACTAGTAAAGTTAAGCTCTTACCCCTTGGATACTTTTACAGGCCCATAGTTAATTCATCTCTTAAACCAGCCAGCTTGGTGGATGTCCAGGGTTTTAATCCGCATTCTTTTAATATTCGAGTTCAGAAACGATTTGGGCCACTTGGAAGTTTGGCAGATGTGGATTGACTGTGGAATGGTTTTTATAAGCCTGCTTGTGCCTTTATGGATGGTGACCACAGTATGGGCAGGCATCTCGTGGACCAGAGTTTTGGTCGGGCAAATCCACCGCCCTCCATTCCCATCCCTTGTGCAGCTAGTGGTGTCTATATGGATGTAGGTCTTGTAATCTCATCATACTCTAGCCCTGAGCCCATTGATAATGGTGTTACTGACGCCTTAACCCAGAAGCCTCCTGGGAATCCGACTCATCAGTTGAAAAAGCTCTCCTGAATTATTGCCGGTTTATCTAACAATAAGGACGATGATGACTGTGTTGCCTAATTTTGGAGTATGATTTGATATTTCTGCAGAAGCTATTAATCTAAATGGGTGTGTTGCCTATGTGGTCCCAGCCATTCCCTCTTCTTCTGGGAGAGCTGATTGTGGTCTAATTACAGACACCAGAGTCATTCTAGAGTGTAAAATCTCTCCAATCTGCACTGGTGGCCCCGCTGTTCAAGCTCTTCTTCTGATGTGGCCTAGTGGTATTAATATTGTTTACATTAATTTTTACAATGGATCTTTTGGCTCAGAGGCATGTATTCATATAAATATATTGTGTAGTTTTATCTTGGGCCTGGATTTTGAATTAGCGTATTTGAACTCAGGTTTCCATATTGTGGTGGGAGGTGATGTTAATGTCAAATTTGTTGATCTGCCACAGTCTAATGAGTCTGTCATTTTAGGAAAAGTATGTCTAAGGAGGGTACACCAGCAGGGGGATTTAAAAACTAAGACTCTTTTAAATATGGTAATACTTTTGATCTCCTTAATGCTTGTGCCGAGGTTGTTCCTGCCTACCTGTCTAACACCACCTTTGTAAGGGGGATTATGAATCCATTATTGATTGTATTTTAATATCTTGGGTCCTAAAGGTGAGGGTTCGGGCGGGTGGTACCATTGTAACGGTATTGGGCAACCATAATCCCTTGTGGGTGGTTTTTAACATATTCAAGGGGGCAAGCGTGGCCAGGAATAGCTCTGCCTTTGCTTTAACAGTTAAGTCTCAGGGGCTTTGATTGGTTTGGAAACATGCCGACTTGAGTGTTGTGATGAGCAACTTGTGTGCTAACGATCTGGTCCCACTTTTGGATTGTTTGAACCCCATGGTAGATTTGCGGGATGAGGATAATTGCTTTGCCCGTGTAGGGCTGGCCATTAGAAGCTTACTTATGAAACTATCAAGACCCGATATCCCAAGGGTCAGGTGGTTTGATTTTTCCTGTAGGAAGGCTTCCTCAATCTTCATAGGGCTTTGAAGGAGAATCCTAGAGATAATCAGAAGATCCAAGAGTTTAGAGCCGAGAATAAATGCTCTCTGAGTAGGAGAAAAAAAGAGATCAAAATGGAGCATTGGGTGAGACTGGTGAGTCTTGTAGGATAAAGGATGCCACAACTTTCTGGAGGGTGGTGAAGGATATTGGCTCCCTGGGTTCAAATATTGATGCTGTTATCACCACCATCAGCCCAGAGGCTTGGATACCTCATTTGGTGCCTTTAATTGCTCTGACTTGCATCAAATGGGCCCGGAGGTAGCAGTGGAATTGCCAATCAATATTAAGTTTTCATTGGAAGAGATCTGGGATGCCATCATGAAGTCTCCATCTAATAAAGCTGCAGTGCCAGATGGGGTCCCTATGGACATTCATAAAGCAGTCCCAGAGTTATGGGCCCCAATATTATGTAATTGCTTCAATGCCTTTACTATTACTGGCCTCTCTGACTCGTGGCACACAACCACTATCGTGCCTATTTTTAAAAAGGTTGATTTACAATCTCCTAGTTGTTATTGCCCAATCAACCTGTTGGATTCTGTGCTAAAATTGCAGGGAGGGTGGTGTTGGAGCATTTGTTGTCCTGGGTCAGGGAGAGGAACATACTGTTGGAGGTGCAATATGCATTCTGGGAGGGGTGGGCACTGTGGTGAATGCCTAAATTTGCATTTGCTTATGAGCAAATATACCATCGCAAAGCAGGGCTCCCTTTGCCTAGCCTTTATGAACCTGTCGAGCACCTTCAACAGTGTGGTAAGATCTAAATTGTGTACCTTGCTGGAAGGTATGGGGGTGGATCCAGGGTTCATCCAATTTTTGTGGGCCCTGCATTTTGATCTGTCAGCGTCAGCCTGGTGAGGAACATGCAAAGGCTCCCAATCCCCATCTGAGCGCCGTGGTTCGGCGCTCAGACCAATCACAAAGCCCGGATGCTTCCAGCTCTCTCCTGCAGCTGGCGGAGACAGGAACAGGAGGATGGAGAAGAGGCGGTGGCCAGCCGGCCGGTCGGCCGGCCCAGGAAAGTGTTTTTTTAAATTTATTTCTGTCCTGCACCCCCGCCTCACCACTCCTGATCGGTAGCAGCCGTTGCTGGGTGGAGGTATCAGCCAAAACGTCAGTTGGAGAGCATGGGCCTCTACAGTCCACCCCCAATATGGAGCCATACCTATTTTGGGTGGATTCCACCTGGGACAGAGTTCTCCTAACTAGGTTTAGACTTGGAATTATAAGGTGGCATCTGAATTTTCCTTTGGGCTATTTTGACCCCAATAGGGTTTTAATCTGTCCCTGTGACGAGGCTTCGCCCCGGAATTTGCTTCACTTTACCTTCTTTTGTAAATATTATCAGGTACTGTCTAAGAGGTTTTTAATACCCCTAATTAGAGCTTATGGTATTAGAAGATGTGTTGAGGCTCTGCTCTAATTGCAAGGGTTAAATTCTCCCACACTTCATGTTCCTTCTTAAATGGTGCCATTGCCAGGAGAAAACAGATGTTGTTTTAATAGCCTGATCCTGCCAGCTTGATCTGTGTATTCGATGATGGTGGGCACATTGCTCCATGGCAGGTTTTTTTCTTAATTTGTTTGAGGGGCCTTTTGATTTTGTTTTTTATTGACTATATTTATTCTGCTTGTCATTATGAGATCTGTTTTATTAAGGTGGTCATGAGATGTGTTAACAAGGTATTTCATCTCTGTAATATCATTTTATGGCTCTGTTCACTGCCGCATTAAAGTTTATCTAAGTCTAAGAGTGGCAATTAGTTTGCCCTGCTTGAATACTGAGTTGGAGATATGTTATACAATACTTGTATACTAGCCCCTTGTCTAACAACAACATGTGACTATCATGGACTAACACCCTCCAAGGTCATACTTCCACACAGTTGTAATGCCTTCTTGAAATACTCCTTGGTTGGTGACGCTTTTAAGCCATTCTGTGTTATCGCTTTTTAATATATGAATAGCTTCTGTTAAATGTACTATGGACAAAGTCCTCAATTTAATGTAAGAGGGGCAAAAAAACAAAAAATACTCCTCTGAAAAAATGCTCCTTATGTGAGGCAGTGCTTGCCTCACATAAGGGGATACCAAAGGGGATGATGGACGGAGCGTTAGAGCAAATCAAACACTCACCCCCAGTCAACTGATCTGGGTTTAATCCATCATCATTCTTTAGCTCACTCCACCACCCCAGTTCAGACATGGCCATATGCAAATCAGTCTGACCCTGTGCCTCATGGGAACAGTCCAGCCCGAACTGCCAAGCCATGTCTTCCCTGGACCGGAAACAAGCATCCTGGGACCGGTTTCGGGTTCAAAACCCTCATCAGCCAGGCTATCTTGAATCCAGTGGCAAAGTGAGCAAGGGACCCTCGTCTGGGCATACCCTGCCAACTTAGGGCAAACAAAGCGTTACCAAAGGGGATGATGGACGGAGCGTTAGAGCAAATCAAACACTCACCCCAGTCAACTGATCTGGGTTTTATCCATCATCATTCTTTAGCTCACTCCACCACCCCAGTTCAGACATGGCCATATGCAAATCAGTCTGACCTTGTGCCTCATGGGAACAGTCCAGCCCAAAACCGGTCCCAGGATGCTTGTTTCCGGTCCAGGGAAGACATGGCTCTGAACTGGGGTGGTGGAGTGAGCTAAAGAATGATGATGGATTAAACCCAGATCAGTTGACTGGGGGTGAGTGTTTGATTTGCTCTAACGCTCCGTCCATCATCCCCTTTGGTATCCCCTTATGTGAGGCAAGCGCTCCGTCCATCATCCCCTTTGGTATCGCTTTGCCTCACATAAGGGGCAGGAGGGTGAAACAAGGTATTCACTCCATCAGGTTCGATATTTGTTTACAGGCAGGATTCTGTATCAGAACTTTTAAAAAATGGATCTAGCTTGAGGTTGTTCAATTCTATCCTGAAACAACTAAAATCTTGGGTTGCACTTAAAATCAACAAACCTCCCAGTTACAGCACCAGTGTCTGGTTCAAGCAGCCGATTCTCTTGGATGTAATTCCAATATTTAGTCTTTATCATGCCCAATGTTTTCTTCTTAATCTGCTCAGGATTGTCACAGGCTTTACCCAGTCCCAATTTATACATCCAGGTCTTATGTCTGAGCCAAGGTATTTGCTCAGACTTATCCTGGGCTTTCGCCTCTAACAGTGCTTGCCTGAGAGGAATCAAGAATTTTCCAGCCCAGCCCTATATCAATATTTCAGAGGTTTAAGGATTATTTAAACCAAGGTTTAGTTGCATTGGTGGAAGGGGGCACTTTGGGCAGCACAGGTATGGATTTTATGATCCTATTTTCAGTCTTCTCTAGCCTGGTCTGTTCCCGAAATCGATGTTCAGCTGCACCTAGCCCTCTAGCATTGCAAATTTCTAGGGCGGGTGATATCGGTCTATAATTTGAATTATTTAATTTTTTCACTACTATTGCACCTGCATGTTGTAGAATCAACTGACTCTTGGATATTTGAGGTGCCCGAGATAAAGTACTAGCAATTCTTAAACCCAGGTAATCAAAATATTTAACTTGTTCCAATTAAATAAATCCTAACTTTATCTTTCCTCTAAAAGTCCTATGTTGGCGAACATCATACATTTTGTTTTGAACACATTAATTTCCAGGCCATACTTCTCTCAGGAGGATGAGAACTGATCAATTAAGTTCTGCAGTCCCATGAGTGTTTTGGAAATTAATAATGTATCATCTGCAAAAAGTAGGGATGGTAGGTAACCCATGACCTGCTAATTTTGGCTTGTCACCGTTACAATCATATAGGGTCTTAATGAGCCCATTAATATATAGGGTGAATTAAGTCAGTGCTAAAATGCATCCCTGTCAAACACCCCTATTAACATTTATACGTTCTGTTAATTCACCTTTCTTGCCCTATTTTTCTTGGCGCAATTATTACTATATAAACATACTGTGAAGTGCAACAGATTAGTTGGCTTCCCCATATCTGTAAGTGCTTTTCAAAGTCTCTCTTGAGGAATTAGATGAAATGCTGCACGGAGAACAACAAATACTACATATATATGTTCCTTCTTTAAAATCACAAATTTCCAGAGTATTAAAATGAAATTTAACACCTGATTGATAGTGCTTGTGTGTGATCTAAAGCCCGCTTGGAGATGTGACAAGACTTGTTCCTCTTCCATCCGAGTTTGAATCTTCACTAATAATCGCCTGCTAAATAGCTTCTGTGAATTATCCGAAAGATCTTCAAGTGGATCCCCACTGGGTCCAGAAAGATGGTCACCCACACACTCATCAGCAGCAGACTAGACTACGGCAACGCACTCTACACCGGCATCACCCAAAAACTCCTCAAGGAACTGCAGAACATTCAGAATGCCTCCACCAGACTTATCCTCAATATCCCCCGCCGTAGCCACATCACCGTCCACCTGAAGGACCTCCAATGGCTCCCAGTCAACAAAAGAATCATCTTCAAGCTGCTCACACACACGCCTACAAAGCCCTACATGAAGTGGGGCCTGAGCATGTCAACCACCACCTCACATTCCATGCACCCACCAGAGACCTCTGCTCCACCCAACTGGCCCTGGCCACTATCCCACATATCCACAAGACCATGGCCGGAGAAAGATCCTTCTCCCACCTCACAGCAAGACCTGTCTCTCCCTCTCAGGCAATCACCGTCACTGCCTTAATTCAGGGAGGACCTCAAGACCTGGTTCTTCGACTGAACCACAGTGCCTTCAACGGATCAGCAGCCCCCTCCCAGCACCTTGAGACCCTTACGGGTGAGTAGTCTCACTTTACAAGACACTTTGATTGATTGATTGATTGATTGATTAAGGAAAGGTGAATATTGCTTGTCGCTTGGACTGCTGGGCGTGATACAGATGGTAAGCATGGGCCCCTGGGTGTTATATAGGGCCGGCACCTCAATCTTATTTTTTTAGTCTAAAAGGGCTTTCTCAGTGCTACCGGTTTCTTAACATCGTTGGTATCTGAAAGAAGTGAGAGGTGGTATTCACTTGGATATGGTATGCATTGCCCCTGGGTGTAATATAGGGTGCGTTTCGGACATGAGGAAAACATATTTGGTCCTAGGAGATTAAGTATAGCTTGTGTTTGGCTAAAAGGGCCTGTGGTTTTTGATTTATTCTTTTTCCTCCACGTAAATTGTTACTTTCTTTGTCCTGGAGCCGGTATTGACAGACTATCAGCCTCACATAGTCACGTGTACCGCGCAGAGCTTCCCCTGGTCACAGGATAGCATGTACAGGCTAAGGTATTTTTTTACATCAGTTTTTCTCTGTCAGTTTTTTCTTTACTGTAGTTAAAATTGATGTGTTTTTGATGTTGTGGTGCTGCTAAATTAAGGCAACTGTATTCTGTCTAGAGTAGTGTGTTATGTTGATGACTCAATGTGGTATATGAAAGTGCTGCTGTCTGTCGTTATTTCGATACCAAAGCAAAATTCATTGTCTTCAGAAATTCTTTTAGGTTGTGACCCTTCATATGCATTGTTATTTGTGCTTGTGAAATGTTCATGTTGATGCATCTGTAAATAGCCCTGAGCTCATAGTAATATAGGTAGAACCAGCAATCCTCATGTATATATTTCCCATGATCAGATTAGAACTTAAGGTTCCCCCCCAAAAATACAGAAAAGTTAAGGTGTATCTGTCCCGTAAAAACTGCCCAACTTATCATGGAGTCGCCACTCAAACACATGCAAACCAGGTTCCTCACACAAGCTAAAAAATGGCCATGAATGGCACGTGCACACTAAGACACACATGTTTCCCTGGCCAGAGGGGGGAACCTTTGACACTGACATAATTGAATACATGTGGACACACATATGGACCAAATACGTAGTGCAAAAGCAGGACAGGAGAGAGGCATTATTAGAACTATGGGCCATCTTCGACAAAGCATAGACTGATAATGCTATCCCGCAGTCAGCAATTAAAGTGTCTGCAACTCTTTCGCCATATGCAGGAATGGAGGTGCTCTCCCCAATGCCTGCTATTACCGCAATAGGTTACACCAATCCGCCGGCCGAGGGAACCGAAAGGCCCCCTACCACACTACAAACTGTTAGGTCCAGGCATGAGAATCTAACAAGCCAGCAGGCCCAGGCAATCCTAGCACCACCCCAGTCCAGTGCTAGAGTTCCCCAAAGCTTGATCCCCCCATCCGGCGCGTTCAGCCCATCGAACCCCAGCGGCGCAGAGAGCATGTACTCCCACTAGTACGTGTGAACACACTCAAGTGTCAGGGAGATTCATAGCGGTTCTGGACAGTGATACAACTAGCCGGGGAGAGGAGAGGGGGCCCAGTCCACGAGGACCAACAATGAGGGGGAAGCCACAGGGTTTGCACAGATACCCAAAGAAATGACATGAAGCGAGTTTGAGCACAAAATCCGATCAGAAAAAACAGCGCACACCTCAGAGCAAAGGAGGCAATTTCGATGGGATTTAGATGAAAGGTGTGAACTAAGGAGGGAGAGAGAGAGAGCTTGCCCCCTGGAAGCACAGTGAGAAAGCAGAGCAGCGTGCCCTTCACCTGAGGAGGGCAGGGTAGATACAGAGCACCGTCAATGAAGGAGAAGTGCTGACCAGGAAATACATTTTCCTGGTGCAAACTCAACCAAGACGCAGGAGAATTAAGATGGCAACTTTGCATGAGCACAAGGGGAGCAGCGATGAAGATGTCCACTGCTCCTCCCGAATGCTCAGGGCAGACAAACTGACCCCAAGGGAGATAGTAACCAGAGAGGAAGGCGAGATCTTTGCATGACCATTTTGCCACCTGCTAACACGCTGGACCAAGGGGAAGGGGAAGGGGCAGTATGATACTCCCTGTCAGTAGGAAGGTTCCTTCGAACCAGAGGACATGGTCATTGTGGAAGACTGCATCTGGCACTGAGGGTGAGAACTTAAGTTGAACTTCCCCTACATGCAGGATCGCCTAAGAGGATGGGAACGCTATGTTAGGGAAAAGCCAATAGAGCTACCCCAAGCCAAAATATACCCACTACCGCAGAAGGGCACATCAGGGACCATCTATGTGCCATGGGCTCAGATGGATAAAGAAGGGCTAAGGACCAATATGCCCCCATTGTTGGATGGGACAGGGAAATGGATCTCATGTTTTGAGAAGAACACAGTGGGAATAAACTTAGCGATAGGCGATGTCAAAAGTCTGCTGAGCAGTCTCATTGGAGAACAGACTAACAAGGTGTTCACCCAAGCTTGCATCCCAACAGTCACGCTGAGAAACACTGAGCATGATGAGGCTGCATTCAATTCATACAGGCACCAAATACAGACGGCCCTGATGGAAATGTTCCCCGACTGCCCCGATGTAAAAGGATTAATGGCAGAAAGTATGAAACCTGGCAAGACCATAACAGGTTATCTGGATGGAATGAGGGCCAACGGTGGGGACAAAAGACAGGACAGCCATGTACCGATATGGGCCCCCAAGTCGCATTCTTCTATAATATCCTCAAGAAGGGGCCGTCCATTAAATTAAAACCAGATTGGACAGAGTAGTGGGGCTAGACACAAAACCCCGGTGGAAGATACAAGTCCACATTTTACACTTTCACACAAAACACAAGAAAAGGACAGGGAGAAACAGAAGAAAGCCCAGAGAGACACCGCTAAGTTAGTCCAACACAAATTGAAAAAGACCACCCTCGAGGGGGCTCAGTTGGCAGCGAGCGTGCAAATGGCCCCAGTTTTGAAGGGGGCTCTACTACAAAAACCCCCAAAGGGTTTCAACCTAGCTATAACGGCAGAAGTCAGGGAGGGTGGCAGCAGCTCGACCTTAGAGAAAGTTATTATTGCCACAGAATGGGCAACATGGCTGACCGATGGCGGCTAAAAGCATTTCATGAACAAAGGTCAATGAGTCTGGGTCAGTCCCAGCAAAATCTCCATCCACAGAACCAAGCCCAAGGAAACCCGAGTGAACCTTTGACTTGGGCTCAAGGAAGTCAGTCAGCCACCGCACCTCCACAACAAAGACCACGAAAATGTGGCAACAGCAGCAACGGACAGGGGACCCAGCACAACAGGGACCGTGGCCACAACCATGGCAGGGAGGGGGAACTGTCTGGTGTGGCAATGCCTTTGCACAAACGCAGTACCAAAACATGTAGTGAGTTAAGACCCCCAATGTATACCACCCATTTCACTCACACCCTAAAGTTCGCTGCACCCAAAAATCTAAAATAAGGACCAAGGAGACATCATTAGGAAGTCAAGCCTTTATTTGTGTGTGGGAATTCAGGACTGCAGCATGTGTTTTGTCGATCGGGTAGCCTCACCATTCAAGTTGCCTGGGGGGGCGTGGGCCCCACTCTGCTGCTGATCCCCCAGGGTGGGCAGTTTGATGAGGGGGCAGGGCGGCTCCTTGACCAGTCCTTAAAAGCGAGCACCCTGGTCCCCTCAGCCAAATCCAATTGGGATGGGTTCCAATTACCAAGTCGAAGGGACCCATTCTCGGGCATCTAGCCCGTGACCCAAAATTCCTTCATGACATGAGGTCCCAACAGCACCTCCAAAAGCCAGCAGCCTACAGCTGAGTGAATGCCCCCATTTAGTTCCAAAACAAAGCTTTCCTCCAGTGTCAGGAGCCAGGTTTTCCATATGCTGGGGATAATGAAGAGCTCATAACCTCCACAGCACTCACACAAGACCCGAAAAGTTGCGAAGCACTGCAGGACACCGAGTCAGTCAGGAGGGGGGGATTTGCCAGAACAACCAGCTATCCCAGTCCATCACTATCATTAAGGCAAATTTCTACGAATTTTTGGCCTCGCACCGAACTCTCCATGCAGGAATTTTTTCCTCTTCCTTACTCTCAAGTCATCCAAACGTCCAGAGACTGTTCACCAGATCATATCCCTTCAAAACAATGACAGAAGCATGCTGCTAGCTAGAAGTCCCTAGCCACAGCGAGGAACCGCAGGTCCAAACACTCAAGAAAAAGATGTGGTCTGATTGAGAAAGGGGTGCCTGGAAGAAGGGGGTTCGCAATGTCCATCACAGCTCCTAGCGAAAGTAGAACGCAGAATGTGCTCACATCCATTTTAGGCCTGGCAATAATCAAACACACAAGGCCTTACATACACCTTCTAGAGAAAACAGTAAGCCCAGCCTCAAACACAGCAAAGGGACACTGGCAGGGGTACCCGGGCCACAGAACAGCTTTCTGACCACCTCCGCTTTCATGAAAATAAGACAACAGATTATGTGAAATCTAGGGAGGCACCCAAAAGACCAACAAAAGGAAGTCCAAACTAGCCCATAAAAAAATCTCCAGAAAAAGGGCATAGCCAAGACACCTGGCGACACAAGAGTCACATTGCACACCGCATGCCAGGTACTAGAGGGGTACACACGTGACCTCAGGGCACGTTGCAGCCAACAACAATGCTCAATTAGTGACACGCCCCCTCATTATACATCGTCCGATGCATGTGTAGGCCCAGGACACTGCCGGCACCCCCATGCACACACGAAGAGAAGGGCTAGTGCTACCCAATGGAACCTTGAATAAAGCTGATTCTTTCCTTAATGTTCACAAGATCACCCTGTAAAAACTTCTTTCCCAGTTTAAACACCAATTCAGGCACAAAGTAGGGGGAGGCCTAACAACTAATAATAAGCTGAAGCTTTCTTTAAACAATACCCACTCTCTAACGTAAACCATCAAAAATAGATACCCCCACTGGGGCCGCCTTCCAGAGCCTCACTAAAATAGAGCGAGTGGAGGGTGAAGAACATACCCCTAAAAAAGGCACAGGAACTCCGAAGAAAATGATTGACGCACATGCAATAATGCACTGGTTTCTTAACTAACCAATGAAGGCAGCTCTCATCCAACAAGTCAGCAATCGAATGCCCAAGTGCACCACCTTTTCAGTGGCCACATCAACACCCTGACAGGATCTACAGTGCGTGTGTTGAGAACTATGAACTATACCGTCAACTGTTTGCCTCGAACTCTGTTAACTCCCATATACCAGAGGATTACAGACATCTCCCCCGAATTCATCCTACAATGTTTAATAACTTATGTATTGTTGTACTTCTATGTGCCCTCGGTTCACTATGGGTGTGGCCGCATCCATTCTTCACCAATGATCTGCCTAGTTAAATGGAGTCCACCCAGAAATTGTCACAACGCTTGTGTAGGAACCTCTCCTATATCGCTTATAATTACACTGAATCCAGCACTAGCATTCCACATGTGCTACACAGTGCTCTCTCACACAACACATGGTATCAGCACATGACTGTTGTGGGCTTTAAGACAACAGCTGGGTCATGTTTCGTCTGTTCACTGATACTGCATGCAGTAGGCACAGACAGGCTCTACTTGCCCCAAGAGGTAGCCCCTGAAAAAGCAAAATTTATTTTCCACCATTACCTATGTAGGATTAGGACCAAAATACAACCCAACAGAGTAGAACCCCAGAGAGTAGTAGTGAATCTGACCTGATACAAGACCAATCCCACAGCACTGTACCTTTTCCTCAAGCCTTTTAATATTCAAACCGAGCTAGATAGGATTCGCAGGAGGGGCACCGTAGGGGAGGATACTGCTTGCCCCTGAGACATTCCAGAGAAGAGATTCTTGGAGGTAGCAAAATGTATGAATATGTCCACTCTTGCTTTCATCCGTGGTCTCAGGCTGGCCCTTAGCGTATCTGGGGCTGTCTTCTTTGATAACAAATGGACTCCAGACATGGAGTTCCAGTGTACAACCATTCACCTCGATGATACTAAGGGAAACAGGTCCTGTAAGGGAGGGTTGAACAACAGCATAGATACCCCATGTCAGAAAATCTGGGATACTTAGGTAGATAGGTATACATGGATAGAAGGGAAGGGGCAACCCCTAATTGTACAGAAACTTAGACTGTATTCCTTATGTTTCAGAGGTAAAGGAGCCATTTCACTGGGCACAAATGAGAACTGAGGCACAATACTGCACATTACAGACATGCAATGGGGCACCTCCACGCTAATGGATACCTACTGGGAATGCAGCGAGTTTGCCTACACACAGCTAATCTCTGGATGGCGTGGCCTCTGCTCCCTCATCACCATACACACCCTGACCCTGGTCATTCCCAGAGAAGACCTGTCAGAATGGTACAAACATCCGCTAAAGAAGAAGACGGCTCTGTTGCATCAGGCCAGAGAAAAAAGAAATGCTGATTATTTTGGCTGGGCTCAGTACAAGGACATTCCTGAAGAATTCAGACTGTTTTCTGATGCACAAATGTCTGCGAGAGGTTCCATACCCTTCTTCACCTTGCAGACAAAAGTGAACGCCCGCTGAATGCTCAAGATGATGAACAGCACTGAGCTCGGCCTTAATGTGATAATGGAATAACTAAGAGCCATCTTCCTCATGGTGATGCAACATCAATATGTGTTGGACTTAATGACCACAATAGAGGGAGGGGTGTGTGCCAAGATGGTGCGTCCTGCTGCACGTTTATCCCAGGCAATGAAATGGACAACAAGACTCTGACTCTTGCCATCCAAGAATTGCACCATTTACAAAGAGACATGCGTGAGGAGGGAGGTGCCCTGAGCAGGAGTGGTATGCCTGCTGGTTCTCCTGGCTCCCTCGGTGGCTGACCAGTCTGTGCACGTCATTGTTGCCCGTTTTCATATTACTGTAGTTTTTATGTGGTTTCCTGCAACTGGGTGTCCTGCTGTAAAAATGCAGTCCTCAAATTGGGTAGAATACAAGTAACTAGGGAAGTAGTAACAGTCAAAACTAAAGAACAACAAGCCCTCAACAATGTGACTGTCATGAAGTATGGGTTAGATGGTGTAGTTTAAATTCAATTAGAGGGGGGAATGTTAATATTGGAAAAGTCGATGACAATGTGTACAACGATACATTTATGTGTCAGAACGAGATCGTACCATTATTATCGAATTCGCCCATCATGAACTCTCCATCAACCTCGACTCAGAAATACGTGGTCAGGCAGGCTCTGAGACCTAGGCCTGAGGTTACTGATTGACAGGTCACAGGTGGGGGGCACGTAGCCGGTAGGCAAATGCGTGAACAAGAAACGCAGACCAATCACACAGATAGGTGCAGCAACACCACAATGGTCCAGGGAGATTGGCTCCAATTAAGCACACATGGCCAGAGGGGTAAACGCATTTCTAAAAACATCATAAAGTCAGATGCCACATGAAGTTAAGAACACACTGCCTATCAGAACACAGCACACACAGTACACGCAGCGATCACGCACCCCTCACACCGGACATCTGGACACATTACCCACTGGCTCACATTGTGGCCATGCAAGGTCGAGGCCCACCTGCAATTGTTATCAGGGGCCTTATTTATGACTTCAAAGACAATGTCTGCATTATTTACAAAAAAGGATCGATGGAAACAGTTTATGATACCCAAAGAAATGTATAAAACCTTGTTGAGATCAATTGTACTTTCAGACAGTCCTTTGACCCGTTTCTGTAACTGCGCTCCCGTCCGAAGTGTTTAATTACACCAACTGTTCCTGTTTTGCCAAACGCCTCTTGTCTTTTGTTTTTTCAAGGTGAATTCATATTCGAGCAACACTTGTATAAGTTTGTATTGCTTCATCTCTTTGGCAATGGCAATTCTATTACCACTTTTAACAGCAGCCATCGATTTTTGCCTGGTCAATCTACAGTATGTATCATACCATAGGGCAAAATTAGATTTACCCACTTTTCCCTTAACATCTTTAAAGAAGTATTCTCTGATTGATTGTATTAATTCATGTACATAACAGCAAAATCATCCTGTGCTTGAGTATTAAACAGGGTCAGCGCATGAGTAACCAAAATATAGATATGAGCTAGATTACCCAAATTGGATTCTATAATGGACCACTTTATCCACCTCCTGTTGTTAGCATAAAAAAATTGGCATTTCTATTTGTTGAGGAGAGTGATTACGGGGTAAAATAGGAATATTTATCAAATCCAGTGCTAAGGCATTATGATCACAATCATAGCGTTCAATAACGCTCATTTATTGTAAGCTAGGCAACAAAGATAAATATAATCGAATAAAATCAATTTTAGTTCTGCTAGATGCCCTCTTGAAAGTGTGGCTAGCCTATTTATCTGATGGTGTGTGTTCATTGCAAGCTAGTAAACCATGCAGTAATGTCAAAGATGCAACATGCAAAGATACCTTGGACCGTTTTGCTACTGGAGGAATCATCAATCTAGGAATACATCTTTCAAGCATCTTCCTCCTCTGTGATCATTTGCATCACACCCAGAGGATCAAAAGTCACATTGAAATCGCCAGCCAAAATAAGATGACTGGTATTGTTGAAATGTTCCACAAAGCCATCCAAGGCAAGTAATGTCAGCGAGTCATGGTTCAGACTTGGGGAGCGACAGTATATATATCCAACAACCTTACTGCAAATGCACCACTTAATGAATTAATACTTAGTTGTAGTATGTCAATTGACTTGAGATTAATCAATCAATCAGGCGTTTGTTAAGCGCGACAACTCACCCGTAAGGGTCTCAAGGCGCTGGGGGTAGGAGGGGGGGGTTGCAGGTTCCAGTCCATCAAGGAGGGGGTCTGTCGAAGAGCCAGGTTTTGAGGTTTCTTGCGAAGATGGGAAGCGATGTTGTCTGTCGGAGGTGGAGCGGAAGGGCATTTCAGGCTCTGGCCGCAAGGAAGGAGAAGGAACGGCCTCCCGATCTGGTCTTTCTGGTGCGGGGGACCACGGCGTAGGAGAGCTGGGCTGATCGTAGGGTCCTTTGGGGTGCGTGGAAATTGAGTCGGCTGTTCAGGTATGCTGGTCCGGTGTTGTGGAGGGCCTTGTGTGCGTGGGTGAGCATCTTGAAGGTGACTCTGGTCTCGATGGGGAGCCCGGAGTGTGCGCAGGTGCTGGGAGATGTGGCAGTGTCTTGGCAGATTGAGGACCAGTCTTGCGGAGGCGTTCCGGATGTTCTGTAGCTTGCGGGTGAGGTTTTTGTTTATTCCGGCTTAGAGTGCGTCGCCGACTTACTCTACCTGCTAATGCTGTCTTTATCCATATTGTTAATTCGCCAAATGGGCAACCAGCTGCTGAGGGGATTGCTTCTAAACTAGAATTCACAAAACCAAATTGTTAGACCTGTCATCCTCAGGGTGGTCTTCCCCCAAATTTTTGCCTGCTTAACTCCTCTTTTTGCTGTATCTTTTTGTTGGCCATAGGACTCTGAGCACTTTACCACTGCTAACCAGTGCTAAAGTGCATGTGCTTTTCACCTAAACATGGTGATATTGGTGTATACATGACTGTCATATTTAGTCCCTTGTAAAGTGGTATACAATATACCCAGGGCCTATAATCTAAATGCTACCAGTGGGCCTGCATCACTGGTTGTGCCACTAACGCAAGTAGCCTTTCAAACCTGTCTCAGGCCTGCCATTGCAAGGCCTGTGTGTGCAGTGCACTGCCACTTTGACTTGGCATTTAAAACCAATTGGCAAGCCTTAAACTCCCCTTTTTTTACACATCACCCCTAAGGTAGGCCCTAGGTAGCCCTAAGGGCAGGGTGCTGTGTAACTAAAAGGTAGGACATGTACTTTTAAGGTTTACATGTCCTGGTAGTGACAAACCGCTAAATTTGTTTTTCACTTCTGTGAGGCCTACTCCTCTCATAGGTCAGCATTCGGAATTCCTTAAAACACTTTAAAGCTGTAATTCCTGATTATAAAGGAGTAGCTGTAGCATGTTTCATATCTTTGGAATGGTAATGATAAATCCTCTTTACTGGTAAAGTTGGATTTAACATTACTGGTTTAGAAATGCCACTTTTAGAAAGTGGACATTTCTCTGCCCTTACCTGCTCTTACCTGTGCCTTGCAGCCTGTCTCCAATAAATGTATGGGATGGATGACAGCTACACTTTGTGCATTCCCTCTAGACAGTCACAAAGACAGGAAGGGTGGGTGTGACAGACAACTCATCTGCATTCATCTACATTCTGATAGCTCATCCTGGGCAGGAAGAGGGAGGGGGAGCTGACAGTTACACCTGCATAGGGAGTGCCCTGTGTCCCACAAAAAGGATTTGCTGGATTGCCCCTGTTCTAAAGTCTGAGGGCCATCAAATACTTCCTTGAACTCAGCAACAGCATCTGCACTCTGCGGTCTGTGAGTTCTGCCCTGCCAAGGGGTGCCAATCCAGTCCTGGGTCCTTGAAAGGTGATTTCTGCTGTCCAGAACCATCAAAGTCGACGCAGTGATGACTTTGCGAGGATCGGAACCGATGCATTGCTCTTCAAAACTGACGTAGGAGCCGATCAACGATATTGCCTAGCTGAACTCTACAGCTCAATGATGTTGGACAGCGCAGCTCAACGACGATGCTGTACCTGCATCGTAAAGGGGTTCTTCATTGCCTGCGCGGATCGGCGCTCACACATCAAGACTTTGAAGTCAACACTTTGCTCCATCCAAGGTACTTTCTCAGCGGGACCTGCTTGAGTCCTGTAGCCGGCCTGCCCTCCATCACTGTCAACCTGAACTTTGGACTTTCCCCGGTCCAGCGTGACCTCAAATAACCTCTTAGCGCAATTGACTTCTAAGCACTACTTTTTGATTTAATCTTTAAAAATTCATCACTCCAGTTCTACTTACTGGATTTTTCTTGTTTTGGTCATTTTTTATTCATAAAACTATTTTCTATTTTCTAAACCTGTGTGGAGTATTTTTGTGGTGTTTTCATTAGTTACTGTGTGTGTTCACAAATACTTTACACCACTTTTGCCTCTTAAGATAAGCATGACTGCTCTGTGCCAAGCTACCAGAAGGTGAGCATAGGTTATCTTTTAGTGTGTATCTTGCTTACCCTGACCAGGATTATGGTACCTACTTGGACATGGTGCATACCCCCAAATTCTAACACCGACCTATGGACTCAGTATAGCGCCCAGATTTCCTGAAAAACACAGATGTGAAAGCCATCTATGAATGTTCCCCAATATGTGTCATTTAGTTTGGACCTCAATCCTGTTATATTCCATGAAAGTATCTTAATCTTTGTGGGGACATCTACTACCTGGTGCATTTGTGAAATTTGGCATGGCTTCTCTTCACTGCTAAACTCAGCAGTATCTATTTGCATCACTAAATGCTCTAATGAGGTAGTACTTGAAATGAAATGGTCTCCCCAGGCCCAGTCACCCAGTTTGGCGTTGGTCTAACAGCTTTGATTTAGCAACAATTTTACCTTAAGCTACTTTCTGTGCTCTTACCCTAGGGTTATTAGCCTGAGTTCCATCCTTTTCACCAAGTAGACCTACCTTCAGGGAGGGTTATACTTGAATGTTAGAACCCTTTGGGGGTAAAGTGTGCTGATGTAAATTCACAAGTCCTGTTGCAAATTCACCTTTAGATAATTCCACAATTATATAATTGCATTGTTCATTATACTGGCAGCGTTTCACAGCAAGGAGGTCAGATCTTATCAACGAGTAACAATGTCTAAAATGTCTAATCCAATGTATTACTTTATTTGCTAAGGAATCATTATCTTCCCTAGCTCCATCCTACAGCTTAGGGACATTGATCATATGCAATTTGTTGCCATTACCCTTGTATACCACACTCGATTCAAGGGGCCCTGCTCTCCTATCTCTTACATATCCCTAGTAACTAACTCATGACCTAAGGTAACTATAACTAGCACCACCACCATGCACAGTCTTGTCATAAATGATGTTATTTCAAACGTTTCAGTGATGTTATCAATGATGATATAGAACATGTCATGAGTGATATAATATGTAATTAGCTGTACATGGCGATGGCGCGAGTTATAGTCACCATCACTGTGCGCGGCAGGGAGTTGGCTGCAGGGTCTGGCATGGGGCCAGAGTCTATGGCAACCCCCCATGAGCAGCCAACCCCCAGCCATGCATGGTCTTTAGCGTGTGCGCCATGAGATTCCTGCAGGACCAGGTCTGCGACCAGGCCCTGCATCCAGCCCATTGCTAGCAGCAACCCTCATGCAATACAAGGCCTTCTGGCATTTGCAGCATGTAGTTGGTCTTACAGGACCTTGTCACATTCATACAGACCCCGTCCCCTGAGGCAGATTTATTAAAAAAGGTAAGTGGGCATATTTTTTTATTATTAAGGGGAGGGAGCATGCAAACCACCTCACCAAGCCTTTATGGCCCCAGAGACCTCATCCCCCTGGCCCTTTTTTATGTTTTTCTAAAGGGGGAGGGGGCACGCTGTCTCCCTTTCCAGGCCTTTATGGCCCAAGGACCCCATCCCCCGGAGCCAAAACATATATTTAGAGGGGAGGGGCGTATGCCCCCCCCTTCATGAGCCACCGCAGGCCCTATGGACCCCATCACCGAGCCTTTATTTTTAATTAAGGGGAGGGGCTGCACCGCTCACCTCCCCGAGTCACTACAGGCCCGAGGACCCCATCCCCCGGATGTTTTTTTTTTTTTTTAATTAGGCAAGCGGCGGACACAATCTGACCCAGTTGTGGTCCCAGGGAGCCCAACCCCAAGGGCCAAAACATACTTGTAAAGGGAAGGAAGCATGCAGCCTCACTCTCCAAACTAACAGTGGCCCCAAGGACCCCATCCCCTGGTGCATTATGTGGGTGCCCCGGTGCCCACCCAGGGCACCCACAGAGCACAACTGGCCCCACCATTGTGGGTGATACAGGAGTCTACATTGCTTGAATTTTGAAGTATATCTACTATTTGTGTATAGTAAGGTGGTGCAGTTTTCTATCCCGGACTGCCTATTTCTTTGTTTATGTACATTGCTTTTACCTGGCTGGAGCAGCTGTTTTTGCTTGCTCTTACTGGGCAGAAACAATCTGATTTTCCCTGCCCACAAGAATTTGGGCAGGGAAACAAAAGTCTGCTCCCACCCAGCAGGAGCATTTTCAAAACTACTGCCAAGTGGGAGCAGACAGGTCTCCCTCTCCATGCTCTTGCAGTGGACACCCCCATACAAAACAGTAGAGCCAGCCCTGGGGGATGGAGTCACTAGGGGGCTGTATGCCCCCTGCCCTATAATTATATGCTGCCCCGCGGATGGGGTCCCCGGGGCCTTTACAGGCCTGAGGAGGGGGCTGTGCACCCCCCTCTGCTTTCATTTTTAATCAGCCCGGGGAATAGGGTCCACGGGGACTCAGTGAGGCTCAGGGAGAGGTGGCCTTGTACCCCCTCCCCTTTGAAACTGTATGGGCCCTGGGCGATGGGGTCCTCAGGCCGTAATTGGCCTAGAGAGTAGGGCCTGGGGAATGGATTCCCTAGGCCTCAATGAGGTTCTGGGAAGGGGGATGCACAGCCCCTCCACTTTGTTATTCACGGCCACCCCCAGCCTCCATTTCAATTTTTTTTTTAAAGCAGCGATCATGCAAGTCTCCTGTGGGATCCCAGTTTTTTATTTAACAAAAATATTATTTTGGCCCCAGGGGGGTCCCTCTGCCCCCACCCACAAGGCCTAGGGGGCAGGGTATTCCTACCCTGCCCATAACCTTTTTTTTAATTTTTAAATTAATCTCAAGACAGGGGACTAAGGGCCTGATTACAATCTTGGCAGACGGGTTACCTGGTCCCTGAGACCTGTAATGGCTGCCTGAAACATTTTTCCTCATGTTACAGGCAGCCAATCAGAGCGCTACCATGGGAGCAAATTTACCTAAGGGAAAAAAGACCTCGGAGTTAATCAGAACGCTCTATTTTTTTTTTAATATGGGTTTGAGGGATTCTCACAAGAGCCTCTCGAACTCAACCGTCCAGATATGCAAATATTTTTCCTCTCGAATTTCCCAAAAACTACTGAACAGATTTACACCAGATTTACTTTCTGCCAAATTTGATGTAATTCTGTTCAGCAGTTTTTGCAATATGCTTTCTAAAAATGTCTATGTCAAATTGGAAAATGCATGGCAAAATTAGCATTTGTTTGGAAAGTTTCATGCAGATTCATCAAACGGCATCAAAATTATTAGCAAAATAAGTAGAAGAGCATTTTTTTGTTTTCCAAATACATTTGGCACTGTTTGACGAAGCTTCACAAACCTTTCCCAAAAAACAGTTTATGCACCTCTGCTCCTTCCTGAAAGGTTTTGGGGTAATCCGTCAAGCGGGAGCCAAGAGTAACGGAGGAATCCAAATAAATTGTTTTCCCATGTTAATTCCCATAGGAAGTTTTGGGAAATGATACAGAAAAAAACACAGCTGAACAGAATTACATCAAATTTGGCAGAAAGCAGTGCTTAATTTGAGCCGGTGCTTTCCGGTGCTCAGCACCGGCACTTAATTGGTTTCCGGTGCTCGGCACCGGCACCTAAATGTCAACACCATACTTAGAACAGTCCACCACATGGTGGCGCTGCTCATCTAATTTAGAGATAAGCAGAACAACGGTAGTTTAGGACTACAATATACATTAAAAATTGCTAATACCTGCCTCCCCAGCCATTCCTTTAGCTTTGGGGACCTGGAATAATCTGAACTGTCGCATTAACATGCGAGAGAGATGGTTAGTAGTTGTTTTGGCAGCGATGACAAGGACGATGGGTGGTGCAAGCTGCAGTGGCCTCCTGGTCAGAGCCCTGGCACTTAATATTTTAACTTTACTAAGAAAGCGTACTTTTTTACATTTGGGATAAATTTGGTCAGCTATTTTAAAGAAATTTGCTTTTAAAATATAATGATATCCTGAAGGTTTTACTGGGCAGAATTACTGGGGTACTGCAAATTAAAAAAATAAAATTTTGGTCTCACTATTATCCCAACCTGTCTGCCCTCCTTCCCAGTGTGTCCACTACCCATCTTCCTCAGTCTCACTGCACTCCAAGCCACCCTCTCTGCTCTCCTTCTACTGTCTCCGCTTTCTCCCAAGACTACGTTTCCACTATACTTCCTAGTCTGTCTCCGCTCTCCCCCTAGACTAAGTGTCCACTATATCTCCTAGTCTGTCTCCCCTCTCCCACAGGACTAAATGTCTACTATACCTCCTAGTCTGCCCATTGGACCTTACCACCTGTTTGCTTTCTCCATCAATATCTTTCTGTTTTTTGTCTGTTTTCCCTCCCAGACTCTCCATTATCCCAACCTATCTGCTCTCCCTCCCGGAGTTGTCCACTACCCCACTCCCTCAGTCTCACTGCTCTCCAAGCCAGCCTCTCTACTCTCCGCTAGGACATTCTGCTCACTTCCCAAACTCCCCTTCCCAGACACACAACTCTCTCCCAGTCTCTATGCTCTCATTACCTGTCTCCCTGCACTCTTCCAGACTGTCTGATATCCCTCCAAGTCTCTTCCCTCTAATCTCTGCTCTCCCCAGAACGTCCAGTCCCTTCCTATCTTGGCAGTCTTCTCATCTTTCTGCTCTACCTTGAAAACTATCTTCACTCCCTCCCAGTCTCTCCACACTCCATATGTCTACATTGTTCCTCCTGCTCTGTTAATTTTGATCCTCACAGACTCTGTACTCCTTCCAGTCGCTACAGATGTCTATAAATTAATCTCTTCACTCTATCCAAAATTGTCCATGTTCAGCTTAGACTTTCTGATCTCATTTCCAGTCTCTCTGCTCAGTTTATCTAATATACCAATCTCCCAGCTGCCCCCACCCTCTCTGCGTTCCAATCAGTCTATTCTTCCTCCAAAGCTCTCCCTCTCTCTCTTATCCCACCTCTAGACTGTCCTCTCTCCCTCCCCATCTTGACAGGCCCTGTCTCTCTTCACTCCCATTTTGTTCTCTCCGTCAGCCACTCTGCTCTCTCTGAGTTTGTCTGCAGTCCTTGCAAGTCTTGCTACTCTCCAAATCAGTCTCTTTGCTCACCTCATTGTCTCCACTTTCCCTCTGACTGTTTATTGCCCCTCCAAGTCTTTCTGTCTTCCCCATCACTGTGCTTTCTTCTAGACACCTGTATGCAGCTGTAACAATAAAAACAATTTCATAGCGGGGCTAGATGAAATAGAATGTAGTAAGCTCAATATAGCTGGGTGGTGGCATAGGCAATTCGGGATGTGTTTAGTGTTACAGGCGCTACGCCACTTTTGGAATTATTCACTAGTAGTATACTCAGTTTCTCAAAATACCTTTAGGACTAAGTTTGGCTGGGGGACTGCTGTTTCACTATCCTGGGTAGGGGCAGTTGGGGTTGATACTGCTGTTATGATGGTGGAGACTAATATGCTGTCTACATGTTGTAGGGGGAAATGGGGGAAGCTTACAATTTACAATGGGAATGCACATTGAATGAGGTGGGCTGAAGAGGGAACTCTCTGGCATGAGTAGAACAATGGCTAACTTTCGGATCCTGACGTGGAATATACGGGGTCTCAATAGCATGTCTAAGAGATACAAGATTCAGACCTACTTAAAGAGAAGGGGGATACAATTGTGCTGGTACAAGAGACCCACTTGCCTACCTCTGAGGGAACAGTGCTACAGAAACACTGGAGAACGTGAATCTATTTTACAGAATGATCAGCCTTCACGCGAGGATCCAGGTGATCTCAATAGGTAAAGACGAACGAGACAAAGATGGCCAATATATTATTATTAAACATGGGAGGCCTAATGGCAGGAACTTAACTATTGTGAATCTATATGCTCCCAAAAGTCATCAGGCTGGGTTTCTGGACAAGGTCTCTAAATTTATAACACCCTTCAAGCCACACTCTTTACAAAATTGGGGGAGATTTCAATTATGTAGCAGATACAATATTAGATAGATCACATCCTCCCCTTCCGGATTCACCTTCCATTAGCCTTGCCAAGAAATTCAGTGGATAGCAGCTACATTGGGGTCTAATTAACTCATAGAGGGTGATGAGCAATACAGTCAAGGATTATTCATACTGTTCCCGTCTGCATGAAGTTCGTTTCTGGTTAGATACATTTTTATGCACACCCAACATGCTTGCGGAGGTGACACATGATGAATACCTAGCTAGGACCCTGTCAGATCGTAACCCTCTCCTTATGACATTGACATAGGGACAAAATAAGGACTGCAATCCCAGCTGGAGGCTAAAATTGGAATTGCTAGAAGAAAAGGCTTTTAAAAAGACTATTGGAAAAGCAATACGGGGCTATTTCACAGAAAATGAGGACGTCTCCTCACCCTTGATAGAATCGGAGGCCTTTAAAGTAGTAATTCAGGGTCAATGCGTTGCTGGAGCAGTGGGGGAAGGGGTTGCTCAACACTAGTGCCATAAGTTGAGCTCCAGCAACAAGCCCGCAGAGGACTGGAAAAAAAGCTACCTGGGCATTTAGACCTCCGAATGGTACTATTAAAGGAAAAAGAAAAAATTGCTGAATGAAAATAAATACTATGCTGCTTTGACTCCAAAGAATACGTGGTACAGGGACATGAAGAAAGGGATAAGGCTGGAACGATTCTTCCTTGGTTAGCGAGCCCACACAAAAGAGGTATGCAAATTTGAGGCCTAAAAACTGATCAGGCTAATAGAATACACAGATAAACAACACTTTCATGCATTACCACAAAAAGCTTTACTCTCGTAGGGGTGGATAACTAGTGGAAGACATCGAGGGATTTTTAGAAGGGATAAAATTGCTAAGACTGTCCCATGGTGAGATGGAACAAACAGGAGGGGATATAACTCCAGAGGAAATCGTAGCAGCATTGAACAGAATGCCAATGACAAAGTCCTGGGGTTGGATGGTTTACCAGCAAAGTTCTACGCAACGTCTATAGACCAGCTGACCCTGAAACTGGCATTGTGTACAAAACAGCAAGGGAGGCATGTGGCCTCTCCCAGTCAACTAGAGAAGTGCTAGTAGTGCCATTTTATAAGCCAGGCAAAGATCAGGAAGATGTGACAGCACACAGGCCTCTGTCAATGCTCAATGTGGATCATAAAATTCTAAGCAAGGTGCTTGCTATGCGTCTATTATCTCACATGTCCCATCTAATTCACCCGGATCAGACTAGATTTATTCTGGCTGGAACACAGCAATAAATATATGGAGGCTTGTGACTATATTAGGCGATGCCACAAACATGTCTGAAGATGCGTTGGTATTAACAATAGATGTCAAAAAAGCATTGAGCACATTGAAATGATGCTACCTTTACGCTGTATGTACAAACGTTAGAAAGGGGCAGAGACTGGGCCATTTGCAATATCCTGTGCTCTTTGCCTCAACTCTTGAACCACTGACATGTAAAGTGAGGCAAGGGTCTATATACAGTGGCATATCATCAGGGGTATAACACACTACTTATTTTTGTATGCTGATGACATATTTTCTTAATAATAAAGTGGCCGGCAAGGGTAAAGTAATTCATCTATTGAACACATTTGGAGACTTATCCTGGTTATGCATTAACGGATCACTGACAGAATATCGAAACTAAAAATATCATGTGGGCAGATTATTGTGTCAAATATATCGAGGGCGAAAATATCGAGAAGGTAAGTGCAAATAGGTAAGTATAGATTTACTATTCTTAACTTCATATCTACGTACCTTGAAAAAGGAATATGTATATATAAATATATATATATATCGTCATGGTACATATATGTGGAGCTATATATAGTAAAACTTTGATTACCTATAGAAACTTCCTTCACAATATTTTTGTCCTCGATATTCTTGACACAATATTTTGTCCGCACAATATTTTTTCTCCAATATTTCTCTAAATGCTGCGTTAACTAGTACAAATCTAGCGCATTCTTGGTGAGATGCCTCTAAATGGGAGATGCCCAAATACAGGCAGCCAATGGCTTCACATGGAGCAGACAGTTATAAAATGTCTAGGAATCTGTATCTATAGATTAGAAACTAGTTGAGCGGGAACATCCGAGCTCCCAAGGCTGCGATGAGAACTAGACTACCTTCTGGAGGACACTGCTGGTGTCAGTGGCTGGGAGAGTAGTGATTGCTAATTTGGCTGGTTGTTCTCATGACTTTTATATTTTGCCACACTGCCCGGTGGTGATGCTCAGGAGGTTGTTCCGGGAAAATTATACTCTGCTTACGGACCTAATTTGGGACTCAGTGAGACAGAGTAGCCCTGTCCAATTTTCAGCTTGCCTCTAAAGGAAGTAGGGCTTGCTGCTCGTACGTCAAAACCTATTATCTGGGAGCTCAGGTGCAATGGGTAACAAGGTGGATGGGAGCACAGATCAATGGATATAAGGAGGCGGAATATACTTGACCACCATTGCACCTGCTGACACAAATCCTGCTGAGTCCCAAAAGGAAAAATTTAAATAGACGGAGATCTTTAAAGGTGATTAAATACTGCTGGGTTAGAAGCATTCCAAAAACATGACCATTAATTCCCTACTCACCGAGTATACCACTAACCTACCTGAATGCATTGCCTCATAAAGGTTGTTGGAAAAGACTAGAGATGTTTGACTGGCATAGGGATAGAGTAAATTAGTGATTTATTTAGGGATGGGAAACTCCTGAACTATAAGGAATTAATGTCGGACTTTGGGTTACATGCAGATCAGATCCTGTTGTATGGGGCTATAATAGCGGTAATCAGATACATGGAGAATTGGAGCTTGTGAACCCTTGGGTTTTCACACAATCTATTCCACTTCAGATACACATAGGGCAATAACACTATTATAACGGGCACTGAGAACCAATATCTTTACCCCGTTGGACTACCTTAGAGATAAGTGGGTGGAAGATATTCACAAACTGATTGGGGAAACAGGGCAAAAGTGTTAGAAAAGCCTCCCAAAATTTCCCATAATGCACGCTTTAAAGTGATTCATTTAATTTCATCCATTGGGGTTACCTCACCCTGGGAAGAATGAATAAATATATCACAAATGCGCAAGCGGTGTGCCCTAGGTGTGATGCATTGGGGGTTGACTTATACCATATGATCTAGGTTTCCCCCAATTTTGTTGCAAATTGGCTAGGTATCATGGGTTTTCACATTGAAACCACAGATAGACATTTATTACCTCCCCCAGAGGCATGTATTTTAGGTAAATATCCCTGACCTGAAAAGTGTAAGCTCATTAGCAAGTTCATAGATCTGGCCTTAGTGCTAGATGAGAGACAGATAATGATGAAGGGGACATTGGTCGCAGGCCCCAGTTACCCTACTTGGAAAACAGAACTAATCAAGTGGGCCAATTATGAAAAAGGCCAAAAGGGGACGGGACAAATGAGAATTTGCGAAAGCTTGAGGTGCATTACTGTCACTAATAAATGAGGACACTAAAAGCTCGATGGCAAATACCTCACCCGCAGGCAGATGGCTAGGACTGAACGGCAGAGAGTAGACATGATTTATGTCAGGAGATGTTGTTTGGAGCCTCCCCCCTAAAGAGTATCATGGGAAATTGGGAGAATAATGCTCATACTCGCCCTCTCTCCTGCTCTTACTCTTTTTTCTTCCCCTCTTATCTCCCCACCTCCTCCCACATCTTTAGATCTTGCATCGTGCGCGTATATGGAATACTGTGAAGTCGCGGGTCAGCGTTTGGTTTCCAGACAGGTATTGGCTCAGTTTATTGTCTAGGGGCCATATGTATCAAGCCTTTTTCCGTTTGCAAACGGGCAGATTCTCAGAATCGGCCCGTTTGCGAGCTGAAAAAGCCTTTTGGGATGTATCATCCAAAAAGGCCATCGCAAAATAGAGAATTGCAAAATTTGCGATTCTCTATTTTGCGAATGCAACTAAGGAATTGCAAATTGTGATTCCTTAAATGCAATTCTGGAAGCACCAGATATTTGCTATTTGGCCTTAAGTGAATTGCAAATTACCACCAACTTCAAGTTGGTGGTAATTTGCAATTCTCTTTAAAAAAGCACTTTTTGATTTTTTTAAAGTGCTATATGTCGCACATACATGCCCTTAGGGCATGTATGTGCGCAAAATGTGCACACATGCATATTTCAGGGGTGCAACAGGGTGTCCCTTTGGCACCCTTGCAACCCTGAAATTGCATTCTCAATTTGCGATTCTCTAATTGGTAATCGCAAATTGAGAAGGTCTTCCCATTCATTCCTATGGGCCTCCTAGCCCATAGGAATGAATGGGAAGGTATTCCTTATTTGCGAATCTCAACTTGCGATTCGCAAATAAGGAATATGTAGGATTCGCAAAATTTTTAGCAAATCCTACATACATTGCATTTTGCGATTCTCTAATTGCGATTCGCTAAAAATCGCAATTTGAGAATCGCAAAACTCTTTTTTGATACATATGGCCCTAGAATCCCAATGTTAAAGCTGTGGTAGCGGCACACCTGTGGCGGAACGTGATGAGAAGGGGATCATATAGACGGCTAGGTCAACAGCAACGGTTCAACATACTGGGTAATAATGGTGCCCAGTTTTGCAGGATTGCAACCAAGCACCACAGAACTCTGATTTGAAATGTCATTGTGTGTAGACACATTGCAAAAGGTTTGCATCTTGCTATTCGTAACGTTTTGAATAGTACTGCTACGATATGTAATGAAACTACATGGAAAAAAAGAATACAATTATTCCTAACAACCATCTAGGTTAAAACGTGGCTCTCCCACAATCTGACAAACACTGTGGAGTCTCTTGGGTTCAGCATTAACACAGACCTCACAATCAAAGAGCACACCGCCAGAAAAACCGAGACAGTGTAAAACCAAGAAGGCAATACACCATCCTGAGACTGAGTTCAGAACAACAGGACTGGACCTGTGGAGGCAAATGTTTTTCGCATAATCAACCAGACAGAAATAACTTAGGAGCTTCTGAAATGCATCCTACATACTGCGGCAAACCTCAAAGACGTTTGTATGTATGTATATAACATTTCTACAGTGTGAACGTAGCCAAAAGGCCGCAGAGCACTATGCATGGTCAAAGACCAGCATTAAGTCAATGAGTGGTACCAAAGGAAATTGGGTTGTGGATGGATATTGCATTGCGAGGTATTTCTCTTTAAAGAGGTGAGTTTTCAACTCTTTCTTAAATTAGAGCATAATTGGAGAGGTTCTGATGGATACAAGGATTTTGCTCCAGACCACATTACACGTATGCTCAAGGAACTACATTTGCTCCCAGTCCAGGACCTCATCATCTTTAAGACAATCTATATTAACCAAACAAGGCCATCCGAAATGACTCCCTGGTATACTACCAGAATATCATTGTCAGAATTACAAAATATAATGTGGCCACATCATCGTACCCTTCTTTGTTGTTGTTTGTTTGTTTTTTTTGCTTTATGTTTTTTCACTTTTGACCATTGTACACAACACCTTTCCGATGACATACAGCATTGCCAAAAGGTAAAGTAAAAGCCATTAGCTCCAAAACGCGAGAAATATTAGCTTTTGTCAATGCTTGTTAAGTATAAATGCTTGTTTTACCCGCATCGGTTATGGTTTTAACATTTGCTGAAGTAATGGATTTTAGGCTTTGGTTGAATTTTGGTAAATATCTGCTTTCGTATTTTCTTTTTTTAGTTTCGTGCTATGTAAAGAAACTTATTATATGTTTTAATACCCATTCAATGCACTAATTTGACTGACTGTAATGGACATTTACTCACCGGTAATCTTCATTATTTGACCTCAGCTAGGTAATAGGTTTCTGGGGAACAGAAGAGATGCTCATGTGTAAGGAGTGGTAGGGGAAGACGGACGAGGAGGTAATATCATCATCTTTGGTACAGCGGCACAATATTCTTACGTGCACAATGCCATGTGTCTAAACTGTGCATTTTACCTTCCAGATGCATCAGGAAGGTTTGCAGGAAACCACATGGGTATCACCACCGACATCTTTATGCATCTAATTTAAGCATCACACAGTACTCATAGTGGCCATAGCCGAGTAGAGGTACAGCATCCCTTTGTTTAATTAAAAATATATTTCCTTGGTGTATGGGGTATCATAAAAAAACACCTTTAAGACCCACAATTCTGATATTATGTCCCATAGATGCGAGAACTGAGATTTAATGTCGCCGCCACGAATGGACCGGCACCAGGCCCAAGTGATCCTGCAGATCCACGAAAGAGCATCAGAACAACACATGCACTGAGCAGACGTTTTTCAACAGAAGTCTTCGTGAATACAAAGTGCGCTTGGAAAATGTATACACTATCACCATACTTCAATTGTTGGTTTTGGTTTTGAAAATGCATTCCCTGTGGTAGGATAGCTTTAATGGGCTATTTCTCTCACAAGAGTTGTATCTCTTGTGTTTTATTTATTTTTCAAGGATTCTTTACAGTTGATTGTCTTGCTATGGTCATTGAATCTCCCTTTATAAAGGACAACGCATCCAATTTGTTATGAATACATTTCGTGTGTTAACTTAGAAAGTGCCATGAATATGTTATGTCTTCCAAAATGTAGAGAGGCGAGTTGTTTGTTATTCAGAAACCCGCTGTAGCTTTCCTTTCATAGCCAAATGCAAACCACAGGCGCCAAGCTTTAGATTTATACGCCAGGACAAAAGTGCAGCGTGGGTGGCTAAAGGAAACCATCATGTTATTGTCGAGGACACGGAAATGGAAGAATCCAGGGTCTCAGAAGAACGCTCATTCGTTGTTTCCCTCCGGTTTAGGGGGAGGGGTGGTAGAAAGACGAACCTTGCCAGACACAAAGACACAAGGCCCTTTCTGCTCCCATCAACAAGCCCTTCACAGGAAGCTGGAGTTCCTCAAGGACTCTTAGGGTCAGAAATAAGCACAAAAGGTCAGAGACACTGTGAAGGGACACGGTCATGACTGGGAAAAGAATGTAGATTTATGTTGATGCTAGAGAACGAGAGCACTGTCTGGAGCACCGCGGGTCTATGGGGAGGATCTATTAACAGCCCCTCTTGTGTATGGCCAGCACCAGAAAGCAGCATTTCTTCTGGAGGTCGGGGTACATTGATTCTTCAATTGGTTGTGGCTCAGTAAGCATTTAAAGGACAAATATGGTTTAAAAAGGAACTGCTCAATTTTAACTCTTTTTACCCATGTTAACGGAGCTTATTTTATTAACGTCACAAAGCTGTAAAATATTGTATCGCATTTCCAAAGCACTTTCCTGCGTCTTGTCGAGGACCCAAAACACTTTAAAGATGGTCGTATGAGTATCTACCACTTCTGTAGTTCATGGGTGGTTAAGGGTGTTGGTTGAGGTGTCATCTGTCACATTACAGTTTTAGTGTCATCCATAATGCCAATGCAGTGTGCTCAGGCATGTAACGATGGAGAAGTGACCAAAAGGAAAGAGATGGTAGCTTCAGAGGCTGTGGTCTGAGCGTCACTTGTGTCCTGATTTCGGCAAAAGCCAAGTCCTTATTTTTCTTCTTTAGTGTTGATGGCTGATGATTCCCTGTATTTTCTTTGGGTGTATGTTTCACAGTTTGCATGTCTGTGCTGAAAAATTGTTTACACATATTCTCTGAGTTGTAGGAGGTTTGTCCCATCTATGGATCAGCCGGCATACAATGCAAAAGGCTCTGAATTATGCTCTTCTTGCCACTTGTATTAATGTAATGCCTTGAGAGAAGGGTAATGCGATCCTTTCTGTTCAGATTTAGGACATGTGTAGCTAGCTGCCTTTTTCTGGATTCTTTGTAGCTTTTTAATTTTTCACTGAGTGTGATGCATAACCTAGACTTGGCATCAGAAGGGCTAGTGATGCCTGTATCCTGTATGAGGGCACTAGGTTGGTGTCTCTAGTTGGCAATGGTTTGCACCTTTGTCCAAGTAGGGACCCTTGCTTCTAGTCAGGGTAAGGGAGTTACGCCCTTAGACGACCCCTGCTCACCCCCTTGGTAGCTTGGCATGAGCAGTCAGGCTTAAGAGTGAGTGTGTAAAGCAATTTGTGCACACATACAGTAACAAGGTGAAAACACTACAAACAGACACCACACCAGTTTAGAAAAATAGGAAATCCTTATCTAAACCAAACAAGACCAAAATTATAAAAATCCACCATACAAATGTCAAGATATCATCAAAATTAGGTTATTCACAAAAATAAAGCTTGTAGCAACAAATAGCTTCACCTGGGGCTATTACCACGTTGTGACCGATAAAAATCCGAAAGTATGTCGCTGACTGCGCCGTGCACAGGCTGGGCACGGAGTCGCACAGACCCCCAAGAAACGTACCTTGGCAAACGATGAAAACAAAGACAGTTCATGTCGTGAGGGAGATGATGAGTCGTTGGCGCCGGGCGACATCGGTTCCTTACGACCACAGGGGAGGTGAGGCGTTGATTCCTTACGACCACAGGGGAGGTAAGGCGTATGTTCCTTTCTGCGATGCAGGGAAGGTGAGGCGTCGGTTCTTTCCTGTTGTCAGTGAGGTGAGGCATCAGTTCCTTACTGTTGCCAAGGAGGTCACGTTGTGGTGGTGGCGAGGCATTGGTTCCTTACAATGGTGTAGGGTCAATGGATTTGGGAGGTCACCCACGTCAGGTACTGGCTTCGTGATACTGAAGAACCAGCATCGGTGAGGTCAGGGCTGCGGTGTGAGTTGGGGCGGTGCGTAGTGAGCGTCACGAGCAGTGCTGTCAGCTCTGGTGCAGGCAACAGCGTCGGTGACGGCGTCAGAGTCGATACGGTGTGGCATCAGCTGTCAGAACTCGATTCAAAAGAAAAGAAGGGTCAGGTTTACTATTTAATTGACTGGAAGGGGTATGGTCCTGAAGAGAGATCTTGGGAGCTGTCTTCTGATGTTCATGCTCCTCGAGTTGCCAGAGCGTTTCATAAAAAGTTTCCTTGCAAACCCAGGCCTGATGGATCTGCCTTGCGAGGGGGTACTGTCAGAACTCATCAGGGTCTTAATTCGACTATAGGTTCTGCCAATGTTATAACTCTAAAAACCCCCCTTCGCACTAAGAAAAGGAAGAATAGCAGGTTTGTGAGATGCAGGTGGAATTCTAAGATGGCCACCGGAAGGCTAGTCCCCTTGCAGCAGTCTAATGTTTCACGGAATGAAGCTCAAATGGAATGTCCAGGTGCGTCTCATCTGGAATCTTGCACTTTATCTGAGATTCCAGAGGAGAAGGACCCTTGTTCTGGTATCGGCGAGAAAGTTTAGTCAGGGTAGAGCGTCGCGGTATTACTCGACGTTTAGTTTTGTCGCGATATCAATTTAGAACTTACCTGAAGTGTTGGTGCGGTTTCCTGAATTCAAGTAAGGTTATTTATTGAAGACTTGTGTGAGGCTGCGCATGAACTCTTGTCAGTAGTTTGCAGGGGCACAGTAACAGAAATTCTAGTGAGAGATCCTTGAAGACACCGTGAAGTAAACGGGTGTCAGGGCATGCGCAAGTATTAGCGTCTCGTCTGTGGTATGCGCACTTGCATGGCAGTGTATTAAAGTGGCGCTTGCGCAGAGAGACTTCTTTGGATTTCGTTTCTGAATTATTCACGCATCAGAGATTAGTTGGTGAAGAACTTCAAGCACCTTAGTTTCGCTGTGCCTGTTTTTTCCTTAGTAGTTTTTCCCAATATTGACTCTTAGTTAAACACATTCATTTAGGATTAAACCGATAAGTTGCTCATATTAGCAGGAGAGAGCAATATAATCTTACCTGAGTTAGTGAGTAAATAAACTCCTCGGTCCTCCAATCATTGGAACCTCCTTCCTATTAGGAAGACAACAAAAGAAATACAGGAAAGATGAGACAAGTAGGTTTATAACATTCTAACAAATAAATATAGGTTATAATAGAACATAGTAGTTGAACTGTGATAATAAGAATTCCATGTATGTTATAGAGCTCATCAAGGTACAGCGCTCAGAAGACAAAAAGAGAAAGAGCAAGAAAAAACCATATTAGAGAAGTCAGAAATATAAAGCCAATTTAAGAACGAACAGAAGAGAAGCAAATGTCAAGAAAATGATAAGTATGTACGTTCAACCAAATGTAAAACACTAGAAGATATAGTAAAAGATTGAAAGTAAGTGATATATGTTTGTTGCAGTATTTCACCAAGTCCCGCGCTCAGAAGACAAGAAGATTCAGAGCGAGTAGAAGAATGAAAAAGAATTGGTGAAGCCTTGGCAGTCTCTTCTCTGTCCCGTTCCCCTTTCCCCCCTTTGGGTTTCTTGTCGTGCAAGTTAATTATTGACGGCGGGAGAGTCGGAGAGGAGCATTGGGTTCTGGCATCATTCTGCTCCTGTGCAATAGTTCGAGAGGCATATCCTGACAGAGTGAAGTGCCCAAGTTGAATTTTGCACCCGAGTAGAATGGCTGAGGGACTGGATCTAACAAGATTAGGTGAAATTCTAGAAGGTATTCAAAAGGAGCTAATCGCAGTGAGGAATGAGAATAGGGACTTGAAACAAGATATAATAATGGCTAGGAGAGAAACTGCAGATTTGGCAGTCAAATTTAATGATGTAATTCCTGGTCAAGGTTATAAAACTTCCTATCTCAAGATGAGAGTCTCAGTAACACTACAAGTACACAACCTAAGTTAGCAACCCAGGTTATACATTCGTTATCGCCAGTAATACCTTTAGCTCCTCCTAAGCGTTTTGATGGAGATCCGCAGAAGGCTCAAATATTTCTGACACAATGCACCTTACACAGCGTTTTTCCCGGATGCACAGTCGTGAGTGGCCTTTGTACTGTCATACCTCGGCGGTGACGCAGCTTCTTGGTCCATGCCATTGGTCTCTAGGAACGATCCAATATTATACAATCTAAAAGAGTCAGTAGCGGTCCGTGGTAGGAGTGCCGGCCGGGCGGTGACGTGGGGTGGGGAGGGGCAGGGTGGGGGGTAGTAAACCACGGATTACGGCCGAATACAGGTAAGTAAACATTTAAATAAATAAAACGAATTTCGTTGCGCGCACTGCATCGCATTTGGCGATGCAGCGCTCACAACGAAATTTGTTTTATTTATTTAAATGTTTACTTACCTGTATTCTGCCGTAATCCGTGGTTTACTACCCCCCACCCTGCCCCTCCCCCACCCCACGTCACCGCCCGGCCGGCACTTCTACCACGGACCGCTACTGAAAAGAGTTCAAGAAGGAATTCCTTCGGATCTTCGACCGAAGAAGAGCTTCCCAAGCAACGGACAACGAGCTTTTGGAGCTGAGACAGGGCAATCGAGAACTAATAGCTTATTTAGCCCAATTTAATAAGTTGGTAGTAGAGACCGATTGGCCCGAAAGCAAAAGGTCCGCTGTATTTTATAGAGGATTGAAAGACAAATTAAAGTATGCTCTAGCACAGGTGCCTAATAGACCCACTGAGATTTCAGCTTTAATTGATTTGGTTCTTGAAATCGACTTCCGACAAAGTGAGCAAAAAGGAGAGAAACGTTGAGACTTTCGTTCCAGCATTCCACGATTTGACCGAGTTAAGACTGAGGTTTCAAGGATAGGAGAAGGTCAACATGGAGTAGAACCGATGCAAATAGGAACGATTCGTGGACCCTTAACTAAGGAGGAGAAGGAAAAAAGGAGACAGAATAAGCTATGTCTATATTGTGGCAACAGCGAACATTTTGTTCGGAACTGCCCAAGAAAACCAAAGCAACCTGTGAAGGAAAACTCGCAGCATCACCAGTAACCGGAGTTGGACTGGGGGATGCAAATGCAAATTCAACTCCACACAATCATCTTTTGGCCAACACTCTGCAGGCGTCTTCTCCCCATCTCGTGATGTCAACATCACTCAAGTTCAAAGATAAGCATTTGAAGAATATTTCCGTGATGGTAGACTCTGGGGCCACTGGAAATTTCTGTGAATTAAAATTCGCAGAAAAGATAGGGTTGAAATTGTTAAAGAAGGAGAAAAGTGAGGCGGTGCGGGTGATGGATGGCACCAACTTATCTTCTGGACCTATAACCAGTCATATGGAGCCTGTGGAGTTGGAAACCCCTGATGGTCATTGCGAAGTACTACAGTTCAATTTGATTGATGCCCCCCAGTTTCAGCTAATTTTGGGGTTGCCCATGCTTACAGAACATAACCCCACTATAGATTGGAGCGCTCGATCAATTGTTTTGGACTCCGACTTCTGCAAAGAGAATTATTATCGACATGGAGACTCCAGAGTACTGCATTCACCAGCTACGCTTTTATGTGAAGGAGGAGCAACAATTTGTGTGATCCACACTACAGAGGTACCCAGTGTCTATGCTGTATATAAGGATGTATTCAGTGAAATTGAGGCTGAAAAACTACCCCCACACAGAGCATTTGATTGCAAAATTGAACTGGAACCAGGCGCGAACTTGCCATGTAGCAGGATATATGCATTAACTGAGAAAGAGAACTTGCATTTAAAGGATTACCTCCAAAAATATCTAGCAAATGGATTCATACGCCCCTCTCAATCGCCAGTTTCCTCCCCACTCTTCTTCATACCCAAGAAGGAAGGCAAGTTGAGAACTTGTATAGACTACAGAGCCATCAATCGGATAACAGTAAAGAATAGATACCCTCTGCCCTTGATCTCTGTGTTGTTGGATCAGGTTAAGGAAGCAAAGGTGTACACAGAACTAGATCTTAGAGGGGCTTATCACTTAGTCCGAATTCGAGAAGGTGATGAGTGGAAGACGGCCTTCAGGACAAAATATTGGCTCTTCGAATATCAAGTAATGCCCTATGGACTATGCAACGCTCCGGCTGCCTTCCAGCATTTTATAAACGATGTGCTAAAAGATTTCATTGATCAATGTGCCATCGTTTATATTGATGACATTCTAATTTACTCAAATTCTGAGGAGGAGCATGAAGAACATGTGAAAGGAGTCTTGCAAAAATTGAAAGAGAACAGCTTGTTTGTAAAACTTGAAAAATGTGCTTTCAGTGTTGCATCGGTGGAATTTTTAGGATTTGTGCTGTCCCCAGCAGGAATAACTATGAATCAGCAAAAAGTCCAGGCAGTGACGGAATGGAAATCACCAAAGTCGGTTAAGGAAGTCCAAAGTTTCATTAGATTTGCGAACTTTTACAGAAGATTCATCCTGGATTTTTCCAAGAAATGAATCCCCCTTACTTGTCTCCTCAGAAAAGGAACTCCTTTCATTTGGTCGACAGATGCGGAGGAAGCCTTTGCTGCATTGAAAAGAGATTTCACAACGGCCCCTGTGCTGCTCCATGCAGACCCAATGGAGCCCTTCTTCGTGGAAACAGATGCCTCTAATTTAGCTCTAGGAGGGGTGTTGTCTCAAAGGCATAAGAGAACTGGGCAACTACATCCGGTGGCTTTTCGCTCACGAAAATTGACTCCAGTAGAGGTAAACTACACCATCACGGAAAAAGAGTTGCTGGCCATCAAGGACACCTTCAAAGAGTGGAGACACTATCTCATGGGTGCTAGGCACACCGTTACCGTCCTCACAGATCATCGGAATTTGAAGTTTTTAAAATCTGCTAAAACTCTTATTCCAAGACAACTTAGATGGTCCCTATATTTTGCCGATTACGATTTTGTTATCACATATCGTCCTGGATCAAACAATGGAAAAGTGGATGCATTATCCAGATTAGGCACAGAAGATTTATCAGAAAAAATTGAAGAACAAAACATTATCCCTGTGGAAAAGGTTATTAGCGCAACCGTACAAGAGGCAGGAGAGAATCCAATACAGAAGTCAATGAATCAGACCGAAATGGAAGAATGGGCAGCGCAAGATTCGAAAAGAGAAATTAGAAACAACATGCCATATCATGATGGAGCATTGTACTTGCCCACCCCAGAGTTACAAGACAAGGCTTTAAAAGAATGTCATGACCATCAACTGTCTGGGCACAAAGGAATTCACAAGACAGAAGAGTTGATTAAGCGCAGATTTTGGTGGCCTCAAATGACCAAAGACATTCAGCAGTACGTGGCCACTTGTGATTTGTGTGCTCGGGGAAAACCAGATAGGCATTCTCCATCAGGATTGCTACAACCCTTACCCAATCCGCTACATCCATGGCATACTGTAACATTGGATTTGATAGTGGATCTGCCATCTAGTCAGGGTTATGATACCATCTTAGTTTGTGTGGATGCTTACAGTAAAATGGCTCGATTTGTCCCCTTGAAGGGGGTACCAACTGCAAAAAGGTTAGCACAGGTTTTTAGCCAACACATAGTGCGAGTACATGGCATTCCCAAGGTATTAATTTCTGTTCGAGGATCCCAATTCTTGTCTCATTTTTGGAGGGCCTTTGCAAGAAAGTTGAGCATAGACACCAGGTATTCCACTAGTTTCCACCCTGAATCAGATGGGCAAACAGAGAGGGTAAATCAAGAGTTAGAGCAATACCTCAGATTATATTTATTGGATCAAGAGGGAGATTGGCCAGAGTATCTGTGGGCAGCTGCATTTGCGTTTAATAATGCTGAAAATGCTTCCACTGGTCATTCGCCCTTCTTTATGAATACAGGCAGGCATCCAAATTTATCACTGAATTTCTAAGAAGCTGCTGTAAAAGATATAGTACAGCATATGGCTCAGATCCATAATTCAGCTATGAAAAATTTAACTAAAGCAAAAGAAAGTTATAAATTCTATGCAAACAAGAAAAGAAGACTAGGTCTTGAATTAAAAGTTGGGGGTGAAGTTTGGTTAAACACCAAAAACATGAGACTCAAGGGAAATAGGAAGCTACAACCTAGATTTGAGGGTCCGTATGAAATAGAGGAGAAAATAAATGCACTCTAAAAATACATCCAGTATTCCATGTTTCCTTACTCAAAAAGACAGTAGAAGGTTTACGGAAATCTTCCCCTCCCACTCTAGTACAAACCGAACAAGGAATTGAGTTTGAAGTGAAACAGATCCTAGATTCAAAAGAAAAGAAGGGTCAGGTTTACTATTTAATTGACTGGAAGGGGTATGGTCCTGAAGAGAGATCTTGGGAGCTGTCTTCTGATGTTCATGCTCCTCGAGTTGCCAGAGCTTTTCATAAAAAGTTTCCTTGCAAACCCAGGCCTGATGGATCTGCCTTGCGAGGGGGTACTGTCAGAACTCATCAGGGTCTTAATTCGACTATAGGTTCTGCCAATGTTATAACTCTAAAAAAAAACCTTCGCACCAAGAAAGGTAAGAATAGTAGGTTTGTGAGATGCAGGTGGAATTCTAACATGGCCACGGAAGGCTAGTCCCCTTGCAGCAGTCTAGTGTCTCACGGAATGAAGCTCAAATGGAATGTCCAGGTGCGTCTCCTCTGGAATCTTGCACTTTATCTGAGATTCCAGAGGAAAGGACCCTTGTTCTGGTATCGGCGCGAAAGTTTAGTCAGGGTAGAGCGTCGCGGTATTACTCGACGTTTAGTTTCGCCGCAATATCAATTTAGAACTTACCTGAAGTGTTCGTTTGGTTTCCTGAATTCAAGTAAGGTTATTTATTGAAGACTTGTGTGAGGCTGCGCATGAATTCCTGTCAGTAGTTTGCAGCGGGGCAGTAACAGAAATTCTAGTGAGAGATCCTTGAAGACACCATGAAGTAAACGGGTGTTAGGGCATGCGCAAGTATTAGCGTCTCGTCTGTGGTATGCGCACTTGCATGGGAGTGTATTAAAGTGGCGCTTGCGCAGAGAGACTCTTTGGGTTTCGTTTCTGTATTATTCACGTATCAGAGATTAGTTGGTGAAGAACTTCAAGCATCTTAGTTTCGCTGTGCCTGTTTTTTCCTTAGAAGTTTTTCCCAATATTGACTCTTAGTTAAACACATTCATTTAGGATTAAACCGATAAGTTGCTCATATTAGCAGGAGAGAGCAATATAATCTTACCTGAGTTAGTGAGTAAATAAACTCCTCAGTCCTCCAATCATTGGAACCTCCTTCCTATTAGGAAGACAAAAAAAGAAATTCAGGAAAGATGAGACAAGTAGGTTTATAACATTCTAACAAATAAATATAGGTTATAATAGAACATAGTAGTTGAACTGTGATAATAAGAATTCCATGTATGTTATAGAGCTCATCAAGGTACAGCGCACAGAAGACAAAAAGAGAAAGAGCAAGAAAAAACCTGATTAGAGAAGTTAGAAATATAAAGCCAATTTAAGAAAGAACAGAAGAGAAGCAAATGCCAAGAAAATGATAAGTATGTACTTTCAACCAAATGTAAAACACTAGTAGATATAGTAAAAGATTGAAAGTAAGTGATATATGTTTGTTGCAGTATTTCACCAAGTGCCGCGCTCAGAAGACAAGAAGATTTAGAGCGAGTAGAAGACTGAAGAAGAATTGGTGAAACCTTGGCAGTCTCTTCTCTGTCCCATTCCCCTTTCCCCCCTTTGGGTTTCTTGTTGTGCAAGTTAATTATTGACGACGGGAGAGCCGGAGAGGGGCATTGGGTTCTGGCATCATTCTGCTCCTGTGCAATAGTTCAAGAGGCATATCCTGACATCGGCAGACGTCAGGGCTGCAGTGTAAGTCGGGCGGTGCGTCGTGCACTTCACGAGCGATGCCCACGGCTCCATTGCAGGTCGCGGCATCGCTCGCTGGCTTCTGTTTTGCTTTTTCCCTCTGTGGCAGCTGAAACTGCAATCCCAGGTGCAGGAGGACAGAGGGAGTGAAGTCTTTGTGTCCCTGAGACTTCAGAACAGGAGGCAAGCTCTATACCAAGCCCTTGGAGATCTTCTTCAAGCAGGATACACAGTACAGTTCAGTCTTTGTCCTCTCCTTGGCAGAAGCAGCCACTGCAGACCAACTCAGCAAAGCATCCACACATCAATGGGGCAGTATTCCTCCTTACAACGTCTCCAGCTTTTCTCCTTGGCAGAGGTTCCACTTGAGTCCAGAAGTATTCTAAAGTTCTGGGGTCTTTGCCCCAATATTTAAACCATATTTGCCTTTGTTCTCTTGTGGCAAAAAGTCTCTCAGCTCAGTCCAAACCAGTTCTGTTCTATCTGGTCCTGCTTATTGGCAAGAGGTGGAGACAGCATTGTGCACAGGGGACAGGGCCTATTCAGGTGCAAGGAAAACTCCTCCCACTACTCTAATTGCAGCCCAGGTCTATTCAGCGCAGCTCTAAGTCATCCAGGAAAGGCAGGACACACCTCAACCCCCCCTAGTGGCTGTCTACAGTGAATGTACATCCCCAGCTCCTGTCACTTCAGAACCAGACAGTCAATACACAAGCAGCAGGGGCACACAGAAAGCTTAAACAAGACAATGCATACTTTCTAAAAGTGGTATTTTCAAACACACAATTTAAAAGCCATCTCCCTAAAAGATATGTGTTATTAAATTCTGAGTTAAGAGAGCCGAAACTCCATTTCTCTATCTTCTCCCAATATCACCTATATGCAGACGACACTGAACTCTACTACAAAATCAAATCACCCAGTGACATCCGACACCTCAATGTCATACTAACCAAGATCCAATCCTGGTTTAACGCAAACCACTTAAAGCTGAACCCGGACAAAACGGAATTAATACTGTTCGCTACAAAAAGTAACCACCTTCCTATCCAAGACTGGCTCAAGAACCTGGATACCCTAAACTGCTCTCTCGCCCTATCCGACTCGGTTAAGTCACTAGGCATTACCCTGGACAAGAACTTATCGATGAAGGACCACATCAAAAACGATACAAAAAATGTGCTTTACTCCCTAAAACACTTAAAGAAAATTAAACCTTTCATTCCCCAGGATGATTTCAAGACTATTGTTCAATCCCTAGTCCTCTCCAAACTAGACTACGGGAACGCCATCCTAACTGGGACGCCAAAAGCTCTCCTAGCCCCATTAAGGTCAGTTCTTAACATGGCAGCTCGACTCATAACTGGGGTAAAAAGGTTTGAACACATCACATCACACCAACCCTCCACTCCCTCAACTGGCTGCCCATTGAAGGTAGATGTATCTACAAATTGGCCTGCATCACACACAAAACCCTTCACTCACATTCCCCCAACTACCTAAACAGCAAACTGGTTAAAGCTGGAAGATCCAGATCCCTGAGAAGCTCCAACTCACTTCTTCTCATCCCTCCGAAATTGAAAAGGAAAACCACTCAGTCCAGATCCTTTTCTGGTAACGTACCCAGGATATGGAACTCACTCCCGATTGACCTCAGATGCAACCCCTCCTTCCCCTGCTTCAAAAGGGACCTGAAACTCCTTCTCCTCAAGAAATACTTTACCGTCCAAGTCAACGAACCTAGACTTCAATAACCTAGCTGACTCCCAGCTCACTTGTCCATCAAGGATAGGTGTTTATTGGACTGTTTCAACCTCTTGAGCTTCCTCCCTACCCTTCACTGTATGCCTAATTATAATGTGTTGCTTATATCCTTTTGCACCCTTATGTCCTGCTATGTAATGTATGCCTAATTATAATGTTTGGCTTATATCTTTATGCATCCCTATGTCCTGCTATGTAATGCAACTTGTGTTCCTCTGTGTATGTAAAGCGCTCTGATACCCCCGGGTCTTGCTAGCGCTATATAAAACTTATAAATAAATGCTGGCCATAATGATCAAGCTTGACACAAAATGGGAAAGCCTCATAAATAAGAAGGGTGAACCCCCAAAGCCCTATATCAGACGCCGCCACTGGGATGTCCCATCCTCCGAGGCCAAGAGGACACAAGCTTATGAATTTTGGCAAGAACCAATATTCAGATTTTCAGTTTCCGAGGAGTGAAGATGATTATTTAGCATCCTTTGTTCCAGAGTCATTAGGCCTTCACAGAGTCTGGATCTGCCCGGGATAAAAGCTGTGGCTCTCAGATGACAGACACGTTGATGCAGTGAGTGTATACCCCATTGACCTAAAATGAGATGTTGGCATAGTTAACATGGCTTCCTTATTATGAACGGTATATATTGAAATATTTAACATTTCCATCATGATGAGTGGGTCTCAATGATAGACCAACATACTTTGAATGAAGCCAGATTCAATGGATCGCTGTGTCATAAATTTAAGACTGCCAATTTCGTTTATTATTGGCTCAGACTTTCACACACATTAGTGAGTAGGGACGGACAGTATGAGCAGACACCTGCAGCTCGATCTAGTTCCTTTTGATTTTTTTAGTCTTTGCCTCCAACCTGGCATTTTCTTCCCGTGTTTCAAAATGGTTTTACTCTCCAATCTGACACGTTTTCTAAGGATTCACAATTATTTTACATGTCCGATAATCAGTGACAGCTTCACTCTCTCTAAATCCTGCACAATGCTTCGTTTTAAAGAAATGGGAAAAGAATGGTTTTCCACTGACTATCCCAGTACCTCTTTCTAATGAACTCTACAAGCCACACGATCCTGATTCTACAAGAGCTACACCATTTATAATGTCTTCTTCCGAAATCTAAAATGGTTGGATGTGTGTACTGGCATTTGTACAACAGGAACGTACATGGCAAGCAACAGACCGCCGGTTAGAGAGCAAGGACCCGATTGTAAGACTCAGCTCATCTCCAAGAGACGAGTAACAGGTAAATATTACTGTTGGGAGGGTTACCGTCCTTAAAAAGATGTAGCTTCACCTTACTTATGAACTGATGGAGTATATTTGATATTGATGAGGATGCTGTTCCTGATAAGGGGGTGTAGATGGAGGAGGACTGTCTTCTAATTTTTTTTGTTTTTCACCTCTTTTCTCCAATCGAGTGATGTCTTGGATTTAGGGTGGCGTTGTACCACCCACGCCCCACGTACTTTGTTTCGAGGTCAGGTAGGGTGGAGTGTGGTTATGTGTTAGAATATTGTATTCAAAAATATCATATGACATAGATATTGTGTACTAAATATTGTTAACAAAAATAATATGCTATTGGATGTAGATGTTCTATTTAACTTCTTTGTAGCAATATTTGTAAGCAATATTTTGGACACAATATTAATGTCAGATGAAAGTCAGCTTGCGCTTTCTGGTAGGCTCGACCTAAAAAAAAATCTAAATCTCAACAAAACCTCAGTAGCGCTCCTTCCAGGCTAAAAGATAACATAGTACTTACACATGATATACTGCCTGCATTCCCAGAAATGAAAAAGAAAGACACCGTATGTAGTTGGTGGCGCTATGGAAACAGACACTTCTATACCATTAATCATGGCCCTCCTGCAATTAGTGTAAAAGGGACCTACCGTTGAATGTAGGTTCAAATTGAGTTGCAGAACTCTACTGTCAGATCCAATTTTTTGATATTCAGTTTATTTAAAAAAGTAAGGTACCCCAGTTGTAAACCCAATGACAGGGTCAAATACTAACTAAGTATCCTTGTCAAAAATATAACCACCCTACTGCAGATCATGGGCCTGATTCACAAAGGCAAATTTTACTGAGTAGATTTACTCACTTGTAAATTTACACTTTTTTGCTATTTACTATTTCCAAGAGTAGAGTTACACTTAGGGGACACTTGCATGTCTTCATCCCTTGGTGGAGCATCCCACAACAGGAATTATGAGTGTAAACTTACTACTAGTAACTTTTCACAGGTAGGTGGAGATCTTCGGCACTTTGGCAGAGATCTTCTGATGGGAAACAATAAGGAAAATATTACAGTTTCTTAATATATATATATAATATTAAATGCTCCGCTTTCGATCATTACCTTCAGCTGGCAAGAAGACGGACACGGACCACCATTCACTCGTGCTTAACCCTTTATTTGAGACTGTCCGCCATGACGCGTTTCAGCCTTCCACGGCCTTGATCACATGACAGCACTGCCTTGTGGGATCAAAATATTTAAAGTGACTGGTGCTACAACCACACAATGAACACTGATAGACTGCTTAAACATACGAATCAATTTGATGTTGTTTACTTAACAAATTATATTAAATGGTTTAAAATCACAGTAAAATACCCATAATGTAAAAACTTATATTATCAAAAGTTTACAATCATGTAAACATTGGTAGCTTTTCATTAGAGAAATATTCCTCTACTTTTTAAAATACTAGCATAAATGCTGATTAAATCACCTAAGCTTATGTTGTCTTGACTTGTCACTTTCACTTAGCAGTCTAGAAAAGTGCCCTGATTAAAGTGCCTCGACATTAAAGTGAAAAATATGAATCACCATCTTAATGTGCAAGTTATCTCATTTTAAAGTGCAAGGTGCCTTTAAAACAATTATTTCGGGTAGATAGCAGCAATAATCCATATATAACATACTGATATCCAGGAGAGATTCTTTCCTAGTCTATTTTGATTTCCCTCCATATAAATGATTGATCTTACGGGGGGCGTGGCTGACTGCCTAACATGGCGGACGTGTCCTGGTGAGGCTCCGGACCCTCGGGGGTGGAGGCCCTGCATAACGCACATCCTGCAGGTCTTCACCGACTCAGACCCCCGGAAGGTGCTTCTGACAACGCGCACCGTGACCCCCAACCGGAGGGGGCCCGAACGGACACCGAAACCCGAAGTGGGGCAGACGGAGAGCGGAGCCGCGCACGGCCTGCAGGGGAGGCGGGGCTCCGAGCGGGACTCGAGTGATCCGAACACCGAGCAGAGCGCGCCGCGCCTGAGGGTCCTGGACGAACCGAGGAATTGAAGCACTGTCCGGCAGGCGACTGACTCGAGGACTGGGCGGTGCCGTGAAAACCCCCAGCATCGCCACAGTCGATCATCCCTGATCGCCCAACATCGCCCTGCGGTGGGCCTTGGCGGTGAGTGGGGCATCGTGGACGGGGGCCGGTGGGAACTGTGAGACGCCCCCCCGAATCGCCTAAACAACGGCGCGATGGGCTCTGCACACTGAGCCGGGGGGGGAGAGCTGCGGGGAACAGTGGCGTGCGCCGCTACAGACTGCGGAGCGGGGGCGCCTGGGACCAGATTTGGCGCCTCTCCCCCCTGCATAATACTCACTCAACAGCGCGGCTCTGCCGGGCCCAACGCGGCCTCGACGAAGATCAACCACTGACACGGGCCGCGCGGCTAGGACCCCGCGGGTGCTGCCCCCCGAATGCCACGGATCGGGCATAAAAGAAGGAAGGGGCCGGAAAGGCTGCAAAAATCTAACACACTGCTCGGCTCCTGGAGGGGCCCAGAACGTAGGGGGGTCTGTTCTGAGTTGCTCGAGAGGGACACAGATTCGTTATGAGAGGGCAGAAACGCTTGTAGAGTGGGCACGATCTACCCGCTGATTTGCTCACTATCGAGACCCGAGGGAGAAAAATCCCTGGCAACGCACTCTGTATAAGCCTCTGGCCTGGCCTACCCGGCGAAGTGTGCGCACAATAGAAGGAGGGTTCTAGACCGGACTGGGGTTCTCTCTGGTCTCCCCTGGTCCCCCTCTAACTTCCCCCCTCAGAGGTGGCAAAGGACAGACCCCACTCAACTTGCCCCCTGCAGACGGCATGGGCAGGCTCAAGGGGAAACAACTGGACGGACAGCCCCAAACGGGCGGACACACTACCGTGCCTGAGGCCTGCAGCGGGCCCCGGTCTCCAGAAGCAGGCACGTCGGACGAAACAGAGCAAGCCCCAGACAAGCTTGACTTAATCCTACGGGAGATCCGGGACTCTAGATCGGCCCTAGAACAACAAATAGGGTCCCTGGCCTCCAACCTTATGCTGCTCAAGGCTGACCATGGCAAGCTCGCGGACACGGTTCAAGAGCAGGGAAGAGCCCTGGGTGACCTGGAACCCCGTGTCACTACCACGGAAACGCATTTACAACGCCTACAACAACAAGTTTCTGGCCTCCAAGATAGGGTGGAAGACGCAGAAGGCAGGAATAGGCGCAACAATATACGTGTCATTGGCCTACCGGAACGATGCGAAGGTCCTAAAGCGGCGGACTTCATGGAGGCCTGGTTTAAAGAACACGTGGCCCAGGATGGACTCTCGCCTTACTTTTGCATAGAACGGGCCCACCGGATACCGACAGGTGCTCCGAGGGCGGGTGCGCCCCCACGCCCACTCATCGTTAAAGTAGTCAACTATAGGGACCGCGACGTCCTGCTGCCAAAAGCAAGGGATAGAACACAGATACTGTACGAAAACCACCGTATTTCTCTGTACCCAGACTACACAATCCTGGTACAGCGACAACGTTCAACGTATTATGCTGTGAAGAAAAAGCTCCAGAAGGCTCAACTGAAATATGCCTTATTATTCCCGGCAAGACTGAAGGTCATCTACGATAAAAAGTCCTACTTTTTCCACAGTCCGAGCGATGCCGAGGAATGGTTGGAGGTAATGGACCTAGGGCAGAGCCAGGACGATCGCTCCGGGACACTCTCCCAGGGCCGCACCAGATCGCAGAAACAAGAACGCAGTCGACCCCGGTTGACTGAGCAGCGGAAGAACGGCCCCGGCCCGTCCCGGGAGAGACGACAGAGGGACATGGCAGAGGCAGTGTCACTGGTGGGGGCACTCCGAGACGACGGCAACAAGATCCTCACAGACTCTGAGGGCAGTACACTGCAATCGGACTCCGAACATAGTATTACCTTGTTTCCATCGGTCACACCGCAAACTATCGACGACCTTGTGGACAACTGAGTCATAACATAAGCAACCTACAGTTTGCATCTGGGAGACAGTTCAGATATACCATGTGACTCTATCTTCCATATCAGATCACTGAGCTGATATGTAGGGAAATACCCGGGGACACGAACTTACTGTCCGTGGATGTTGTCGAAAAGAAGGGAATAGGGGTACCTGCTACATACCATGGGGTGTGGCCGCCCATGGACAGGAGGTTGGAATGGGAGGATCCTCTCGGGGTTCGCCTTGTCTCCCCTGGGTCGGGTCTTAAGAGGGCAGCAAAATACTAGACCTGGGCTGATTATCAGATATGGTCCTAATTGGGGTTTCAAAACTCCCCCCCCCGGGGTCCCGTTGAGCCCCTGGAACTCCGTGCACCCGCCGGCTCGATGCAGAAGGCGTCAGCACACCCCCCACAGAGCATATGCACCGTTATGTTATAATTGAATGTTAGTTTCGATAGTTGGGCCCAGCACAGTTTCGAAGCTGAGCCATGTATTGTTAGGACGCAGTTAATGGGGTACCCCTGGTCTACACTGACACACATACACTATATACCACTGAGATCTAACCCTACGTTATACCTATGCCTAGAGAGTATACCACTGTAGGCTCCTACAATCTAATAACCTGGAATGTGCGAGGGATGGGATCCGTACACAAGCGACACCGGGTCCATGCATACCTCCTCAGACGCAAAGCGCACATTGTCCTCTTACAGGAATCACACCTGACTGACACAGAAGCCCAGAAGACCCGTAAGAAGTGGCGGGGACAGATTTACTCTACTAACTACTTGGCCTTTGCTAGGGGGGCCACCATTTGGATAAGGCATGGAGTTCCATTTGTAGAACTGGATCGTCGCACAGACGACCAAGGACGATACATTCTTATAAAAGGCACCCTGGATGGTATACCGATGGTTTTGGGGAGTATCTACGCACCGAATTTCGATCAAGAAAAATTCTTCCAGAAGCTGGGTACAGCCTTAGCTGGATGGGACACACTCCTGTGGGTGCTGGGAGGGGATTGTAACACGGTCCTTGATGTTGCCCTAGATAGATCACACCCCCCATTACACGGTGCTCTCACCTCTAAAATAGCGGAGATTTTTAACACATGGTTGACAGGCTTGGGGTTATTAGATGTCTGGCGCCGTTTATATCCCACACATAGGGAATACTCCTTCTATTCCCCAGTACACCAACTTCATACTAGGATAGATCGATTCCTCTGCTCCAACACCTTAGTGTCCCAGATCCAACACTCCACTTATTTGGCGAAAACCCTATCTGACCATAACCCCCTTGAGATCTCACTTACCTAGGGCAGAGTACCAACCCCAGTGCCCACCTGGAGTCTGAGACCGCAGCTGCTGGATGACGCTCCATTTCGTTCCACCATCTCTGACACCCTCACTAAATACTTGGATGAAAACTGGAACACAGCTTCCTCCCGTCTGATTCAATGGGATGCACTCAAGGTGGTAGTAAGGGGAGCCGCAATTGGCAAGGTAGTGGGGGCTCGTCAGGAACTACACCAGAAATTGTTAAGGGTTGAAAGCCAGCTGAATACCCTAGAACAAGAGGCAGTGACCGACCCTAATAAAAAGAAGGCCCTGCAAAACGCCCATATTGATCACGCTGACACACTTGAGACACTGAGGATCATTGACCATAGAGCCTACATACAACGAACGCATTCAGAAGCAGACAGAGCAGGGAAACTCTTGGCCCGTATAGTAAGCGACAGACCCGAACCTACGGTTATTACCCAGGTGAATATACCCACTGGCGGTACGGCACGCACACAACAAGAGATCAATGACACCTTCTGTACGTATCTCAGTGCATTATATTCCAACCCTATACGAGATACGGATGAGGACGTAGACGATTTTCTGAGAGACCTGCCTATACCCTCCTTAGCTGGTGATATACAGTCTGAACTAAAAGGTCCCATCACACAGCACGAGATACGTGCCGCAATCAAGAGACTCAATCGGAACAAGGCACCAGGAGCCGACGGTCTGCCCATTGAGTTCTACCACACCTACTCCGAGTTACTCGTCCCTAAACTAGAGGAAGTCTATAACGAGGCGTTGAAGGTTGGCTATCTACCCCCTTCCACTATGCAAGCCCTGGTTATATCGCTCCTTAAGCCGGGCCGAGATGGCACAGATATTACAAATTACAGACCCCTTTCCCTTTTAGCCACTGAATTTAAAATCCTAAGCAAAACACTTGCAAACCGCATCCAACCACACCTTACTACCCTCATACACAAGGACCAGTGTGGGTTTCTGCTGAACCGCAGCACGTCCCTAAACAATAGACGACTACACTATGTCATGACTACCACCCCGGCGGCCTACGCAAACGCGGGATGCCTGGCACTAGATTTGCGTCAGGCCTTCGATTCCCTCACATGGGAATATATGTTTGCTGCCCTACAGCGCTTCGGTCTACCGTTCGAATACCTTCGATGGGTCCGTCTATTATATACCTCACCTACGGCAAGGACGCGCACGGGTCAGTATATTTCCAGAGAATATACAATACACAGGGGCACCCGGTAGGGATGCCCGTTATCCCCCCTCTTATTTGTCCTGGCGCTCGAACCATTACTGATTACCCTACGGGAGTCAGCAGACCAGCTAGGGATTCCCATAGATGGCGCTATCCACCTCACTTCTGTATACGCGGATGATATCCTTCTCTATCTCCGGGATCTAATGGTGGAGGACACTCCCCTCCCCGCTGTCTTCCATAGATTCGGACGGTTGTCGGGACTACACATTAACTCCAGGAAATCGAATGCCTTTTTCTTCCAAGGGGGACCTCGCCCGACTGAAATACACTTTGGTACATACATCTTACCGGTGGCATGCGATACATTCAGATACCTGGGAATACAAGTGTACAGAACATCGCCGGACATACTGAGTGGCAACCTGGGAAAAGCCGTGGCATCGCTATGCTCCAGCGTGGCCTTCTGGTCGTCCCTACCCCTCTCGGTGATGGGACGGATAGCTATTTCAAAGATGATAGTACTCCCACGCCTATTGTACTTTTTTACAAATTTGCCCATAGTAGTCCCCCAAGCTGTCTTTAACACGCTCAATACCCTGCTAGTGGAACTCATATGGGGCACAGGACGCCGCAGAGTGAGCTTACAGAAACTACAACTAGATAATCGACACGGGGGGTTGGGGGTCCCAGATCTCAGAGCATACTACTACGCTTGCCAAATTCAGTGGTTATCTTACTGGGCCACAGGGAGGAACCTACACGAAATAGGGTTCACACCCAGAGATATTCACAAGGGAAGACTACATTCCCTGATCCTGCCTCGAACTAAAATCCCCGTGGGGGGCCCTCCCCTGGCATTGCTGGAAGAAGGCACTTAAATATACCCAAGATGTGGTACCGTACTCGGCTAATATCCCTTTATTAGGGACCCCTACCCCTGGAGGCAGTCTTACTATGGATAGAATCAAATCTTGGGTAGAGTCAGGGGTGACAACGATTGGAGATTTTTTTAGCGGAGGGATTCTAATGGATCATGGCACGTTCGTACACAATACCGGGGCTTCGGACCGTCATTACCTGCTACACGCCACTGTTACACGGTATATCAAGAACATCTGTGCACCCCAACGATTGGAACCCTCACAACACAACTTAGTACACCTATTGTACTCTATGGGGATGGGGGGACATCTAATTAAATGGCTCTACACCGGGGTCAGGGCTCACGCGGGCGTCTCACTCACTCCACTCAGAGAGCGATGGGCTGAAGACACAGGCTTAGAAATTAACGACAAAACGTGGGAACATATGCTGGAATACCCGAAAACGATCCCACGTAACGTTAAACTGAAATTTATTCAAAATATGGTCCTGCATAGATCCTATTTAATGCCACAGAGAATACACCGTATGTTCCCTGCGGCACAACACTGCTGTCCACGCTGCAAAGGCGACGAGGCAGACCTCCTCCACATGCTATGGAGCTGTCCGCATATACGGGAATACTGGAACTCGATACGTCACAATTTGGGAGAGGTCACAGGCATGCCCATTCAGGATAATGTACTAGAGTGCCTCCTGGGGACGCGGAAATACAACAAAACACAAAAAGTACAGCGTCGCTTCACGGACTTAGCCCTAATTCTGGCCATACGAGGCCTTACTATGAGGTGGAAATCCCCTAGGTGTCCGACACTACACAGCTGGCAGGAGGACATGATACGATGGGGAGGGGCAGAAAGTGTAGCAATACGCGTAGAAGAAACTAAAGGCCTTAGACAATTGCCCATCGCAATGGAATGGGATACTATGTTAGCAGCCTTTACAGAACTCGACCTTAGTCCGTTGCGTCTTACTCCCACACAATAGGTTAGGTACTGCTCTGATGGAATTATGATCAGGTACGACCCCCAGCTCGCATAACACAACCTACAGACGGAGCAGAACTCACAACACAATGACACTGACCCTGCAAGGCAACATTGGGACCTGTACATAGTAGACCAGGGGGAGAGGGTGGGAGGGGAGGAGGGAGTTGGGGACTAGATTGTATATAGTGTTAGCCATCTCCTGGAGTTGTGAGAAATTATTGATTTTAACTGTACAACGCAGAACACTACTGTGATAGGTTATCCTATATGGCTATGATGTACTACACATTCCTGGCGTATGTATAACAAAGTAAATGTATGGTTTAACAATACGGACTGTTACAATCAGAAACAACAAAAGTAAAACGCCTAACTTGTCAAAATTACTAAGATGATGATACGAATATCACGGCTTAATAAAGTTTGTTAAAAAAAAAAAAAATGATTGATCTTACAACATTAAATTAATTGCGTTATATCATCAGTTCACAGTATTGGTTTTTGATTTAAAGGTTGTCACCTTAAAAAGTGGGGATTCTTTTATGTCACCGTGCTGTATAAATTCTCCTTGACCACTTGATAAACTCCTATCTGTATTATAGACAGGTCCTCACTAGTATTGAGCCCCCCTGACATCTTGGTATCTAATTCTAAGATGTAACGTGTTTCCAACCTGCTTAATATGGACTCTTTGTTGCCCCCCCTCCTGAGGTTAGGAACTGCCTCCAGTAAATAATACCTGAGATGTTCCAAATTGTTGTTATGCTTCTCTTTAAAGTGGTGGGCAACAGGGTAGGTGGAACTCGAATTAGTGATTGCCCTTATATGTTGTAGTATGCGTTTATGGGCCTGTAGTTTAGTGCTACCAACATAACGGAGTCCACAAGAGCACTCCAGCACATAGACTACATGATCCGTTGTGCACGTAAGAAATTTGTTTATCTTGGTTACTCTATCACTGAATGGGGTTAAATATGTGATTTTGTTCTCCCCAAATTTGCAGGCTCGACAAGTTGTACATTTGTAAAAGCCTTTTCTAGTAGATAACCAAGTGCCTCACCTCCATTACCTCTGGACTGCTCTTAACCAGAGCATTACTCATGGAGGTGGCTTTCTTTTATGCAATGGACGTTACCTTGGGCAATAGAAGACCTATAATTGGATCACCCAATACCAGTGGCCAATATATATATATTAAAAGTAGGTTAATATAAAATATAAATGTAAAATACTTTATAATATTTATTTTATGCCAAGAACTTTTAAAAGAAAGTGTTATAGCACATTTACTCATTAAATGCATATAAAATAAGTATAATTGTTTATTAAAAGCATTTCTTAAAAAGTAATTGTAAAGCCATCTTGCAGCGCCATTTTTATTTAATATGTATTTTTGGAGACAAAAAATGTGTAGACGTAAATTAATTTAAATTATGCATTATGTTAAAAAAAGTTTGAAAGTTTAATTTAATTCTATTTTTAAATTAAGTATTACATTTTAAAATAATGACAATTATATATATATAATAAAATTTAATATATATGTGTGTGTGTATATATAAATATATAATATATATATATATTTATTTTAATTCAAATTATCATTTATTTACCATTATTAAGGAAGCATTTAACATTACTTCCTTATTTTAAGTCCCTGTCTCAATTATATTCTGTGGTAGTTGGTTGCAGTATCTATGAGTTGCCAAGTGTGCTGCTTGACCTACTCCAAGGCTGAGCTGAAGTGCATTTACTACTGTTTTGTCACCTTAAGGCTGTATTAACTTTTGAAGTGCAGTTTGTGAATAGAAATGAGCTTCTCCCTAAGCCCCTTCTCATTTTTCCTTAAACCCCTCGGTAAGGATGAGGCTGGTACACTTCAAATATGTTTGAATGTTGTTTTTATTTTAGCATAGGACCACACTACCAGCATGACAGCAACAACATCTGCAACTCCTGTCACCTTTATTGAAAACCAAAATTCCACTTTCTCCCAGCCTACCTAACCATTCTAGAATCAAAACCAAACACCCTACCATTTTGTAATAAGTATTTTACATTTTCCAGCCACTTCTCCGTGTTCCTCCCACATTTACTACTAAAACGTGTGCTTAAGATTGTGGATTTCTTCTTCACCATGGCAGAGATCTCTGCACAGTAAAGATATGAGAGGTGGAGGAGAAGGTCTCCAGTCATAGGTCAGTGAACAGCATTTTGCAGTATGTAAGAAGTGAGTAGTATCACTGTAGTACTACTTTAAGTACTACAAAATGGAGATTATGAATAGACCTGGATGTTATCATTATCCTCCAGACAGAAGCTTAAGATGGAAGATATAGAGATTGGACCAGAGGCCAAAAGAAGGGGCTTTAAATAGGTTTTCTTTAGTTTCCTCAAATGTGTGTACTAAATTTATATACAAATCACTAACATTGCTTTCAAATTAAACTATCAAGAATCATCACCGCTTCATGAGTCACTACATTTAAAAATCACAACAAAAATTATTCTAAAACAACACATTTTTGTCTCATCTTACAAGTTAAATTACTACACAAATATTTTCAGATTTTCATACTTAATTAGGAACCAACTAGGAGGAAACACACACTTTTACAGTTAGCCAAAAACACAACATTGCTTTTTCGGTTGTATGTAAAAATATTGAACACAAAAGTATAGACCTGCAACATGTAGACTGCAAAATATCGACTTCCACAATACTTTTAAGGTAAGCGTATGTAAGGGTATGTAGATATACTATTCTAATGCCATATCTACAAACCTTGACAAGATTGTACATGTTGATAGCTTGCAGGCCAAACTGTTGCCGGTCGATACTTAAAAGTTCAAATTATAGCACCACACCACTTGGGTACACTATTTGTTGAACTATCTTCTTTGCATCCAATATGCAAGTATTCCAACAATGTATAATACTCTAGTGTTAAAAACACAATACAAAGCCTTCTTGTAATTCTAGCTTTAACCTGCGTCTTGCTCATCCTTCCATGGCTTGCTTTTTGTCAGATCACAGAGGCCAGGCAAACCCTCATATGGTGGTTGTACACAATATTTTAATAAAGGACAATCAGATAAAATACTGGGTAGGACAACATCAAGCTCTGGTCTTAGGTGGGCCCGTCTTGTGAAGGGGCCTAAAATGAGAGGCTTCGTGGTAGCTAGGGCTCCAAAATTATATAACTGACCTCTACACTTGTGGCGCATGACAAAATGCTGTAAAGGAGGTCAGAAATATTTTTTGCCTGAAATGGTCCTAACACTAACTTTTTATTGCATCAACTGTAGCTGTTATAGATAGTCATCAATATCCATCCAGCCCTTTTAGTTTACTCCATAACCTGCTGTGATTATATTATCCACAGGGTGCAATCTTTTCTAAAATCAGATTGTCAAATAGTAGAGTACTACTAGACATGATCAAGCTATAAAATCTTTGCAGCAATTGCTTGCCTTTAGCATCATCCAGATAAGCATTCTGTAGTTTGAAGGGACAGATAGAACCTTTTGTTTGAAACGGTGTACTAAAATAATTTCTTCCCAGCTTACAGGAATTGTTCCAATTACTAGCGCACAACCAGGTAGTCTATAGCAAAACCTAAAATATAGGTACTCATTTTTAAAGAGTGATTCTGTATGTATTGGGTCCTGTGGCCATAAAGGACTTGGAGACAGTAATAAACTTCAACACCGAGGGCTACAGGGCAAACTGAAGTCCATTATGACATACACTAGTCTGAATCCTTAAACAATTAATCAGATTCCAAAATGCATTCTTTCCGATTTGTTTTACATACTACACTTTACAAAACCTATTACACATGATATGTCATAGCAGCTAAGAGTGTATTAAAAATTAATTTACCATGTCATCTTAAAACTATTTCTGTGACAAATTTGGATCCCAGTAGCTTATTGTATTGGATGAAAAACAGCTGCCTACAACTAAACACCAACAAAACAGAAGTACTCATCATGGGCCCAAACCCCGATGCCTGGAGCGACACCTGGTGGCCCCCCGCCCTTGGAAACCCGCCAACCCCCATGGACCACGCACGCAACCTGGGAATCATCCTGGACTCCGAGCTCAAAATGGACCGCCAGATCAACTCTGTCTCGTCTTCCTGCTTCCACACCCTCCGCCTCCTTCGTAAGACCTTCAAATGGATCCCCTCGAACACCGAAAGACCGTCACTCACGCCCTGGTCACCAGCAGACTCAACTACGGCAACGCACTCTACGCCGGAATAAACAAAAACCTCACCCGCAAGCTACAGAACATCCAGAACGCCGCCGCAAGACTGGTCCTCAACCTGCCAAAACACTGCCACATCTCCCAGCACCTGCGCACACTCCACTGGCTCCCCGTCGAGGCAAGAATCACCTTCAAGATGCTCACCCACGCACACAAGGCCCTCCACGGCACCGGACCAGCATACCTGAACAGCCGACTCAAATTCCACGCACCCCAAAGGACCCTACGATCAGCCCAGTTCTCCTATGCCGTGGTCCCCCGCACCAGAAAGACCAGATCGGGAGGCCGCTCCTTCTCCTTCCTCGCTCCCAAAGCATGGAACGCCCTTCCGCTCCACCTCAGACAGACAACATCACTCCCCATCTTCGCAAGAAACCTCAAAACCTGGCTCTTCGACAGACCCCCTCCTTGATGGAATGGAACCTGCACCCCCCCCCACCCCTAGCACCTTGAGACCCTTACGGGTGAGTAGTAGCACTTTAACAAACCCCTGATTGATTGATTGATTGATTGTAGGAAATTGGTTCACTGATTGAGGGGGGCAAACCCCTACTCAAGTAACAACCACAATCTCCGTCAGGGAGAGACACAAGCAAACCCCAAATTAACCTGTGCTCAACCCTCTGGTAGCTTGGCACAAAAGCAGTCAGGCTTAACTTAGAGAAAATGTGCAAAGAATTTATGCAGCACTTCAAACAGTAATAAAGTGAATACACAACACAAGAAAAATCCCACACCAATTTAGAAAAATAGAATACCATTTAATAAATGATTTGACCCCAAAAAGACTAACATCTAATCAGTAGAACCAGAGATATGCAATTTTAAAGAATTGAGTAAGAATATCACCAATAAGCACAAAGCTCCCACTTTGATTATCTGATTGCACTAGACCTGGTCAAAGTCACAAGTTCAGGCTGACAGCAATGGAGTGCGAGCCAGCTACAGGGACCCAGTTGGACCCGCTGAACAAAGTACTTTGAATCCAGGTTGTGGAGCGAAGCAAAGTCCTGCATTGAGGATGCATCACACAGCAGAGGTCCTGAGGCACAGAAGCATTGTGCAGTGGCAGTTCTTGGGAGCTGTGAGGCTGCAATGTGAGATCCTGCATCATCATCGTGGATGCTATTGACAAGGGACTTGCAATGCAAAGTCCTGCTTCAAAGATGAGTTGTTCACCAGCTGCTTTCCAAAACATTGTGGGGCTTGCAATGCGGTGTCCTGCATTGTCGTCAAGGATGCAGTCGATGAGGGGCTTGCGAAGCAAAGTCCTGCATCAAAGATGCATTCCGCACCTGCTGGTTTTAAAGAAGTTGTGTGGCTTGCGATTCGGAGTCCTGCGTTGTCATCGAGGATGCAGTCAACCAGTGACTTGTGAAACGAAGGCCTGCGTCGAGGATGCGTCACGCAGCAGCAGTTCCGATGAGCTGCGGGCTGCGATATGAAGTCCTGCATTTGCGATGCATCACGCAGCGTTTCTGGTGCAGAGTTTTGCAAGGCGATGCTTCATGCTGCGTCGGATCTGCTGGGACCGCAGTTGGACTGGCAAATCACAGTCCTGCCCACTTCCAGGGGTTCAGGACTAGGGTGGCACCACTTGGGAGAGCAGGACTCAAAGCTGGCAGAGTCCAGGTGCTGGGTTCAGGGTTGTTGGAGCCTGTTCTGTCCCTGAGGCTCTGATCAGGAGGCCAGCCAACTATCCTTTGGAGTCACTCTGGTGGTTCTAGGTTATAGATGCAGGTCCAGTCCTCCTCACTCAGGTAGGAGGGCAGGACAGCAGAGTGGCTGTCCTTTTTCCAGTAAAGCAGCACAGCAGTCCTTTTTCTGAGACTTCTACAGGTCTAGATGTGTACTGAAGAGTTGGGTCTGAGGGTCCAATATTTATACCTGGTGTCCACTTTGAAGTAGGAGAACGTTCTGGAGATTTCCACCACCGGAGCTGCTTGAAATTTCCTACCTCCCTGCCCTGGCTCCAGATTGTCTGAGGTCACAATAGACTAGAGTCAAAACCCTTGTGAGTGTGCTCAGGCAGAGCCTTTGTAATGTGCAAGTGTGGTAGGTGACAGCTCCTCGCCTTCATCAAGTCAGGGATGGCCACCCTGCCAACATCTGTGGCCCTTGATCACTGTCTGGGAGCAATGCGCCAAGTCCAACTTCCAGCTACACCGAGTCATGTGACACAGGATACAGGCAGCTGACTCCAAATGGTTAGAAAAAGAAAATGCCAACTTTCTAAAAGTAAACACAAGGAGATGATGGACGGAGCGCTGAAACTTTCCAGACACTCACCCCCAGTCACAGATCTGGGTTGAATCCATCATCGTTCTTTAGCTCACTTCGCCACCCCAGTTCAGACACAGCTAAATGCAAATCAGTCTTGACCCTGTGCCTCATGGGAACAGTCCAGCCCAAACTGCCAAGCCATGTCTTCCCGGACTGGAAACAAGCATCCTGGGACCGGTTTCGGGCTAACATCTCCTTGTGTTTGCTTTGTTCGCCCTAAGTTGGCAGGGTATACCCAGACGTGGGTCCCTCGCTCACTTTGCCACTGGATTCAAGCTAGCCTGGCTGATGAGGGCTGTTAGCCCGAAACCGGTCCTAGGATGCTTGTTTCCGGTCCAGGGAAGACATGGCTTGGCAGTTCAGGCTGGACTGTTCCCATGAGGCACAGGGTCAAGACTGATTTGCATATAGCTGTGTCTGAACTGGGGTGGCGAAGTGAGCTAAAGAATGATGATGGATTCAACCCAGATCTGTGACTGGGGGTGAGTGTCTGAAAAATGTCAGCCCTCCGTCCATCATCTCCTTGTGTTTGCTTTGTTCGCCCTAAGTTGGCAGGGTATACCCAGCCGTGGGTCCCTTGCTCACTTTGCCACTGGATTCAAGCTAGCCTGGCTGATGAGGGCTGTTAGCCCGAAACCGGTCCCAGGATGCTTGTTTCCGGTCCAGGGAAGACATGGCTTGGCAGTTCGGGCTGGACTGTTCCCATGAGGCACAGGGTCAAGACTGATTTGCATATAGCTGTGTCTGAACTGGGGTGGCGAAGTGAGCTAAAGAATGATGATGGATTCAACCCAGATCTGTGACTGGGGGTGAGTGTCTGAAAAATGTCAGCACTCCGTCCATCGTCTCCTTGTGTTAACTTTCTAAAAGTGGCATTTTTAGAATTGTGACTTAAAATATGACTTTACCACTAAAGAGGGGTTTAAATTACCATTCTTTAGACACTAAATTCGATATTCCTACCTGCTCCCAATTTAAAGTTATCACTTATTACATGTAATAAGTTAACCCAATGATTTCCTATGGAAGAGAGAGGCCTCATAGTAGTGAAAAGCGAATTTTGTGTTTTTCAACTACTAGAACATGTAAAACTTAAAAGTACATGTCAAACTTTTAAATATATTACATCCTGCCTCTGAGCGGCTTAGGGCTACCCTATGGGTGGCTTATATATAATAAAAAGGGAGTTTTAAGTCTGACAAGAGGTTTATCTTGCCAGGTCGAAATGGCAGTTTAAAACTGCATACACAGGGTGCAGTGGCAAGCCTGATACATGTTTAAAGGCTTACTTAAGTGTCGCAATCAGTTCTGCATGGCCATTAGTATAATTTAATTTACAGGCACTGGGTACATGTAATACCAATTTAAAAGGGACTTACAAGTAAACTAAATGTGCCAATTAGGTGCAAGCCGATGTTACCATGTCTATAGGAGAGAGAGCACAAGAGCTTTACCACTGGTTTGCAGTTGTAAGCAGCCCTAATGCCAGCAAAATTAAGTCAGCAAAAGCAGGAGGCTGGTAGGCAAAGGTTGGGGGAAAACCAGGCCAAAGATGTCAGGTCCAGCATGTCTCCCCCTCCCCCCCCAGCTGAAAGCAGGGAGAACTACCCACCCTCATGGGAGTTCTCATCGCTCAGTTGGACGAACCTAGAGATGTACCACCTCAACAGTTTGGGCTTCTCACCCCTAACCTACATTAGCCATCTGATGGGTCTGTGGTCTGTCTGAACCCAGAAGTGAGCCCCAAACTGCACCCAGACCCCTGCTAATGCTTCCCTTTCTATTGCACTCCACCTCTTTTCCCTGGGAAATCACTGCCTGGGCAGCAATGTCCTCCCCTGTAGGTTCCGGTCACTCAAAGTTGAGCCTCCTCCCGGACCATGAGAGTTTCAGGAGCGGGTTTCCCACAACCCTTGCTCTTTTTGGCAGGTACCTGCAACATTCTTCAAGGCCATCCGGACTACCTTCTGGGGCAGCCATGGACCGTGTGGTCAGGCACACCCACTCAGGCACCCTAACATCTCCAGGTGGGTCCGAAGCTTCACTTCTTTCCAGATGGTGTATTCCAAGTCATTTTTGAGCATACATACCACATGCATGGATGGACTCACAGTTACCCTCAAGGTACCTGAGACTCCCCTCCCCCCATTCAAAGGGAAGCAGAGCCACTGGGTAGTGAATCTCATGTTTGTCAGCTACTATAATCTGGTGACCTGCATTAGGGATTACCTGCTCTGAGGACACCAGATGATACCCAACGGTAGTCATTCTGGCTCCTGTGTCTCTCCGAGCCTCCACCCATTGCCCACATGCCCTCCACCCATTGCCCATGCTTTATACGTCACAAAGCCTAAATACGACTGATACCCAGTGGTCGAAGTGGGCGGGATCGGCAGGGCACGGCGTGCCCCTACTTCTTTAATTTAGTGGAATCCGTTCCCCTACTTTTTATTTTTAAGAATGCATCCCAGGACTGCAGGCTCGGCGCTCGTGGACGTTCGAGGACGGGCGGGTTGGCAGAGAAGGAAAGGACTCTGTCTTTTCCTTCTTGCCCAGAGAAGACAAGGGCAGTGTCCACTTCTCCTGCTCTGCCACTGGCAGCTGCCCCCCTCTCTTTCTTCCTCTTCTTCCCTCTCTTTCTGTCTTGCTCCTCCTCACTTGCTGAAAACCGTGACTTCTAGAAACTCTTCTTACCCTCTTTTTCCTCTCCTTTTGTTTATTTGTTCCCCTGTGAAATGGATCCAAAAACAGAAAAACACTTTTACTTGAAATGTCGTTCTATTATAAAGTGCAGCCTCGGGATGAAGAGAAATAAAAGGTTTAATATATGAAAAATAACTAAATAAAGCAAGACAGAGTGGTCACAAAGTGGCCAGAACAGCATTATTTTCCCCGGGTGGGGAAGTGCACCATTCTTGGAGGTACTGCAATACCTGGTTGATGGGTGGATTGGAAAACAAAATGTGGACCGCGCCTCTGTGTTCACGGAAGTGGTTTTATTAAAACATGCTGCTTACATTTTGTAAGGATATAAGGAATGGACTTTGAAAATGGTCCCTTCTGGACCCTGTAGCCATGTCCATAACTTTTCAGGCAAAAGCACTCACTGATTTCTGAATGAGTGTAAAAGCTTTAAGGTAATCATGTTGTTTGTTGTTCCTGCTTACATTTCACATACTTTACCTAATTTTTCATTCCCTATGAGTATTTGTTTTTTCCAGGATGTTGTTACTTTTTTTATTCAGGCAGCATATTACTCTTTTCTAGTGCATAAATTGAATTGAGTCGCATCCAGGTTTTTATAGCGGCACAATTGGGTTGTAGCTGAGCTGAAGGCAGTGCGAGTTTCTCTCAGTGGGGCAGTAACGTGTTCAGTGTGGGAGAGGATGTTGCACTATGGCCAGCGCTGCCGAATTTGGAACTGGGGAACCAGGTTCAGCCTTCATTGCCAGTCCATCAGACCACTCTCCTGAGACAGCACATTCCATGCTACACCTTAAAAGGCCTTGCTAAGCCTTAGAAACCCTGGTGTCTTAGACACCAGCAGGTGGATCCTAGCCCCTAGCGGTGGCAAGTGTGGGTTAACCTTGAAGGCCTGTCCACCACAATTCATACTGAAGTTCACCTCCAGTCTTGGGGGAAGGCCTACGAAGCAGCAAACCTCAGAGCGGCAGTGACTCTGCCACTGAGGTCACAGGACCCTTGAGGCCAGTCCGCTTCACCCTTTGGTACCTCCATTGGCCTTGTTTCAGTAGGAATAGTGCAACTCACCAGGGATCGGCAATGCGGGATTTGCACACACACCAAACTAAGGGGCTCATTACGATGGCGGAACGGCGGTGGCGATTGTTCCGCCATCACAATGAGATTTACCCACCGCCATATTAGGATGGCGGTGGGTATCGCGGCGGATGCGAAGTCTGCCCGCCGCTTTTCCGCCGGTGGCAATCGCACCGATTGCCTGGCCGGCGGAGCAGGGCCACTAATATGGTGGCGGTGCCTAGCAGGCACCGTCCGCCATATTAGGATGTGTCTGTGTAGAGGCCTTTCCATGGTGGCAATGCCGCCATGGAAAGGCTGGCGGGGATTGGGTTTGGGGGCCCGTTGCAGGCCCCCCTTGGAGGGAGGGGGTGTCGCTGCACTGGGGGGTACCATGGTACCCCCCTGCATTTCCATGCACCAAGTGGCAGGCACTGCGTGGTGCCTGCCACGTGGTGCAGGGAAATGCGGTGCAAGCACCTTTAACATTGCGGACGGTGCTGCAGCCAGCAGCACCGCCCGCAATGTTAAAGGCCCAGGATGCGCCCGCCAGTATGGCGGGCGCATCCTAATCACAGTGGTGGGACCGCCGCATGTCTGGCGGGCGGTCCCAATCACCGCTACGGTTGCCCGCCATCGTAATCAGCCCCTAAGTTTGCAAAATTCAAGGTCTCTCTGCTTCATGGACAAGCACTTTTACATGTTCTACCTACTTTGGGGCCATCGGAATTATGCAGCAATGGGGGACAAAATTTTAATTATGCCGCAGTGTTAACTAAATTATGCAGCATACAAAAGGCTGCAGCGTAATGCGGTATATTTTCTGATACTTTATTATTTTGACATTTTTACACATACTAACAGTCTCTGCAAAGATTTTGCCTTATTAGAACCAGTGCAACATAGAAATGCAGCAGTGAGAAAGGTGTCCAGTCAACCTTTGCAAAGGGCAGTCCACTTCGCAGCAATACAAGCCACATTTTTTAGTAACTTTTGATCCATTTGAGCTGCAAACAATTTATTAATTAGAATCGTCAGATTATGCAGCAGATGATGTATTATGTGGCAAATATGGCAGAGCCATAATTATGTGGAACACATTTGCGAATTAGGATATTTTGCCATTAATGTTTGAACTGCTCTTGTGGAAAAAGGGAGAAGTGCTGATGACAGAAACTCCATGGCTCAGAGACAAATGGCTTGTGATTCCACTTTTAAGCATATTTGGGACATTCTGTGATTGGGAACGTATCCCACTTTGTGAATGTATTTTAATGTCAACTCATATTAAACCTTAAATAAACATGTGTATCCATTGGTTGAATTAAATGACGCAGTAAGTTGTAACTGGTCAGTGAAATGCCATACAAATACTGACAATTGGGATGTTTTGCTCTTTCAGGCCACACCTCTGACTCCGCCCACTGACCCAATCCTCGGGTTATTCCCGCCCTCTGATTCTCCGCCCACAGTTCCCCTACTTTTTTTTCCCCACTTCGACCACTGCTGATACCTGATGTACAAAATGAACGTCCACTTTGCAGCTGGATCTTACGTGCAAAGGAGCAGGTCCTTGTGACAGCTCCCCCGTGACAGTTCTTCTGTCCAGCTTGCCTGCAGTCTGCTACCCTCTGCTGCCTGTCTACGTGCTGCCCTCTGCTTGTGCCTCCTCTGCTCATTTCTTGAAATGTTTTGCCTTTTTTGCTTGTTTTTCTGCCCTCCGTTTTTCCTTTTCTACTCATTTTTCTGCTCTTTGTTTTGCCCTCTTCTGTTATGTTTTGCCTTTTCTGCTCATTTTTCTGCCCTCTGTTTTGCCTTCTTCTGCTTGTTTCTTCCCTCTTGCTGCTGTTTCCTTCCTCCCACCATTTCCCTTCTCCAGCCACCGAGCATACCGCCTCCCCCCCATGACCTACTTAATGGACGCCGCAGTGCGACCCCATTGAGAAGGTCCTTGTGCCATTTCCCTCTGCGACAGTCCTCCTGTCCAGCTTGCCAGCAGTCCGCTACCAGGTTTTGCCTTTTCTGCTCATTTTCTGCCCTCTTTTTGGCCTTTTCAGCTTGTTTTTCTGCCCTCTGATTTGCCCTCTTCTGCTCTGTTTTGCCTTTCTGCTCGTTTTTCTACCCTCTGTTTTGCCTTTTCTGCTTGTTTTTCTGCCCTCTTCTGCTCTCTTTTGCCTTTTCTACTCGTTATTCTGCCCTCTGTTTTGCCTTTTCTGCTCACTCATTTTCTGTCCTCTGTTTTGCCTTTTTCTACTCGTTTTTTTCTTCTGGAACAAGTAATGCACCTGTTGATAGAACCTTTGATGTGCCTTCTGGACCATTTAATGCAAATTCAAATTTAGTCAGAAACAATTCTCTGAAAATGGTTTCTTCTCCACATCACATGCTCTAAGTGCCCCAGATTCACTGACAGTTCCTATCATTATAGGTCCTGAAGTTCCTTTGTATAAGCCTGGAGCAACAGGAAATACTACGCATGCTTAGGCTTTTCCTACTGGGACAACAGCCGTAACTGACAATTTAGCAGTTTCAGTGCCGAGACAAGTTCCATAGACTTCCATGGTTCTGACACAAGTGGACAACCTGGTGTTTCCAATGCAACTTCTACTCCAAATCAGGCTGGGATTGACTGGTTCCAAAGGCTTTCTCAGGTTTTCGGTCACGTTTTTTCATGCCAATCTCAAATGCCCCACCAATGATGAATTACAGTCCCCTTACGACTGAAATGCCTATGGGAACGCCAGCTTCTAACATGTCCCTTTTGCACTCACCGCCTGCCATAAGCAGTGGTACCTACAGTGGAGAAATAATTCTAAAATACTCTAGCAGAACAGCCAGGTCTTTCTGCTCAAGAATTCGATGATTGGCTTAGAGGTCTAGATATTCTGATGATAAATGGAAATTCTGGGATGAATGGAGGAGCTCCTGCTCAAACTCCAGAGAGAGAAAGGGTTATGGATGTGGCTAAATTGAAAATAAGAAATGGAAGAAATGATAGCTAAAGCTCTCAGTCCAACTCAACTAGAGGTTTATAAGGAGGATGAACTACTGTTCATGTGCAAAGACATTACCAGACGTGCAGGACCGGTTAATGGTAGACATGCAGAATGAGCACAGAAACATGGGATTGGCATACAAAGGTCCAAAGAGAAGCTACAGGTTGAGCTCTGGTGATCGAGACAATGCTAACAGGTGCCCACCTGGAATGAAATTCCAGATTAGAGAATTGATACCCTATGTATGGAAATGGAGTGAGCTAGATAAGTGGGAAGATAGATGGTTAAAGAAAAAGGAGACAAAGAGAGTCAGAATACAGATGACTCCGTCGGGAATGGAGGAGGATGAGGAAAATGTACACACACTTCCCATGAGAAAGGTGCCCAGTAGAGGGTATGTACATGGCCCATGGAGTACGGTTGATCTTACATTCTTCACAAATGATTTCCCGAAATTGAGAGAAAATCCTGTGGAATGGTACAGACAGGTTGAGCTATTTGTGAAGATATCTAAAGTTTTATGGAAGGATTTGGATACTTTATTTGAAATTGTGGTCCCTGGAGACTTATGGGTTGAATGCAAAGTTGTTGTTGATTGGCCAGATGCAGAGCCGATGAGACATCCTCATTCACAAGCTCCGTCCCCAAAAGTAAAGAAGAAAGATTATTAGGTAATTACCCATTTGAAAACAAAAATCTCTCCTAAAGAGACTGATTGGGTCAAAATTGACAGGACAACCCAAGAATCCAAAAAGTTAATTCATGCTTACTATGGAAGATTGTTGCAGGCATTCAAACTAGGGGTGGGCAGAGTTTGCGGAGTTAAACTATGCGGAATTCCACAGAGTTGCATAAAAACTCCATGAAATTCAGCCGAGTTCCGCTCTGCCGTGATACATCACTGTGCTGCTGTTCACGCTAGTCATGTTGCGACCCTGTAATATTCTGGACCAAAAAGGGAAGTAGTTCCCTTTCATTGTGCTGGGTACATGCTGCATGAATAAGGAAGCAATGAGAATCAGGTCCATCCAATTGGAAAAGGTGCTCCCCTGAACTGTGTGTCCTCCCAACGCGGCTGACCCTTTGTTCTTCACCCTCGTGCCTCCAGTGAGTTGACCTCAACAAGACGGAGAGTTTACACTTCTGCCTGCTTCAGAGTCAGACCCCGAGGCAGGTACCACCTGCTGTCCTTTTCATTTCTCCAGCCCACACCAACCTGCTCCAGCAATCCCGAACCCTCCCTCCTTCGTTAACCCCATTCTGCTATGCAACCAATACCCCACTCCAATCACCTCCTGTAGTGCTAGAGGCACTCTTATGGTCTGACACCCTGTGATGACCTTTGACTACCATCATTTAAATTAACTTTGGTATGTTATTTTATCCTAGCATGAATGTACGACATCCTGCATATGCCTTGTTTCTATTGAAGGTTTTGTTCTTGTAATCTTGCAGACTTACAGTGGGAGCTGTCACACAGTAGAACAGCCTTGCCAAGAACAGAACGTGTGGGATGTGCATTTGAAAGCATGAGAGAGAGAGAGGTGTGGAATGTACTTTTTGGTCTCGAAGTGCAGTGTTATGAGCAGTGGTGCTCAAATGTGCACTGTGTTGTACATTGAGAGATGAAGTATGTGATGCTATAGGCAGTGGTGCACAAATGTGCATTGTGTTGTACATTGGCAATTATTATGAAGTTCTTACTATTGGCTTTGACATGGCCTCATGTCATCCTGAATTCTGACTCTGCCTTGCTTGAGCTTTTATGCGTGCACAGACAGACTTGCAAGTTGTTTGGATTAATCACGTTCAAGGATTGTTTTGTGAGAGATTGTTTAATGTACCCTGGAAGGCTATCGTAAGCTTCGTCAAGATAAAGGCTGGAACATGTGAGAATGTAGAGGGAACGTAGGAACTCCTTCCTGCCGTGGAATGCTTGCCTGGAAGCTGGCCAGTTCCAGTAAGTTTCCTTGGCGCAGAGGGGAAGACTCTCGAACCTTCTAGTGTGTTTTTGAGACGATAAAGCTGAGGGTTGTTGACAGCCAAGGTGGGAGCTCACTTACAGAGTAGACGTACTGCTGTAAGACGAACGGAACCTGAGTCCCGGTCGAGAGTCCAAGCCCACCTTTGAACGGGCCCCCCAGCTTGAGTTGGCAAGGATGTCGAGCGAATGATCGGGTGAGGTGATTTGTTTCTGACTAGCGCCATTGTGATGCGTGGTTCCAGTGGCTGTGGTCATTTCAGGTGTTTTCTTTGTGATGTGTGAATGAGTCGAGGTGCACATCCAAAGTAATCATTTGATGTATTTAGTATATATAAATCTTTCTTATCTCTTGTAGGATGTCCAGTATATTTGCTTGAGTTTTATCTCATATTATTTGCTGCTTGTTTATTCATTAGTATTATTCATGCATTTAACTGTTGCATTTACCAAGTGTGTTATTATTGCTTGCATATAAATATATATCTCTATATACATTTGAATGTGGTTCATTTGGCATCTGGAAAAGCCTTTCTGTTAGAGAGCATTGCATAAATAAAACCCCAAGCCTTATTCTAAAAAGAGAGTCTTTGCATTTTGTAAAGAGAAACCCTTTTCTGGGTGTTGTTGTGTTTTATGTCTCCTGCTTCGCCGTGTTTGAGCCACCGTGTGGAAGTGGAATTTGTAGAATTCTGTGATATCTTAAAGGCGGAGCAAGACACCTCCCATACGAAATGGCGTCTTTGTCGTTCATGTGCCTCACCCCGCCCTGCCCCCACCACTCCTTAGCAGGGCTTACTTCTTCCCATTGCCCAAAGCGTCCTGACTCCTCCTGAGCCGTCCTGGGCCTGGCGTGTCACGGGGGCCAGGGAGCATGGCCAGGGAGTGGGGGGGCGAGAGATGGCTGCCGATCAGGTCGGATTCAGAACTCGAGAATGTTGTCCCTCACAGCAGGTCAGCTCTGAGCTGCATTGTAGTGCAATGACGTGTCACGTGACATGTAATCACTTCCATTGATTTTGTTCCCCCACGCGTCCATCCTTCCCTCCCCTGTCCCTACTATTGGCTCCATAGTGAGAGCTCATGGGGTCAGAGCGCCTGCTGCAGAGACCCCCCTGTATGCACTGCAGTGACGGAGGACGGCCCCTGCTTGGAGCCTATCAGCAAAACAACAACACTGCAGAACCTGCTGCACACAGCATTCCTTACTCCAAAATAGGTGTGGGCAGTGGGGGCAAACTCACCACGCGGCGGAATCAGAGTTTTTTGCCAAACTCTGCACTCCCAGTGGAGCGCGGAGTTGCAACAACTCCGCAAACTCCACTGGCAGAGCGGACTTCTCCGCCCTCCCTTAATTCAAACAGTTCAGTGGGATAGAGAACCTTTCAGAGAAGGAGATGGGACATTTTGTTTACAGATTTGTGCACAAGTTGTGACCTGAGGTTAGTTTCATGATTCAACAGCATTTGATTTGTTAGCCGAGTAAGCCCGAGTGATGAGATCCTGTAATACAAAATGCATTGCAGTGATGAATTGGAAATGAAACACAAACAGCTAAAAGAGAAATTGATGATCACACAAATGAAGGCAGCACAGAGAGGTCAGAATAAACCATTTATTGACAATACCATTCCCATGCAGGAAGGATAACAGCAGGTCCCTATAATGCAAGGTATTCATGGTTTTCAGCAGCAAGGGTTTCAACTGCAAGGAAGAGGACGAGGTGTGCCGATTGATCCAAGATCAGGTCTTGATGTACCGACTTCGAAGAAAACGAATCCTTGCCACATGTGTGGCAAGTTGGGACATTGGAAGCACAAATGTTGATTTAAAACTGGTAATATGGTGAATGGAAATGAGGTTCAGAATGGTGAATTTGTGCAGTAATAGGGAAAAACATGGTCCAACCTCAGCAGGTACAGAGGAAAAGAGTGCAGAATCCCAATGTGCCCCAAGCTCTAGTAATGCAAGTTCCACACCCCCGATGCCACACAAAAATGTGAATGTTCAGAGATACAAAACAAATCAGGCCCCCCAGGCAAATTCTAATCTCTTTGTGAATCAGAACATGTCCCAACAATATTCTATGCTACAGACGGATGATTTCAACTCAAACTTGTCACAATGGCGGGGCCTGAGAGTGGAGGAGGATTACATACTTGGCGCAACCTTAGAGGTAGACCAGAGTGGTCCCTATGTGGACGGTGAGGTAAATGGGAATCCTGTCTAATTCCTCAATGACACTGGTGCTACCCGCTCTAATATGAGAACAGTAGAGGTTCCTAACCTACCCCTCTCGGGAGAAAGAATCCAAGTTGTAGGAGTTGTGTACGAAGCTGGCTCTGTATATACTATACCAAAGTAAGGTATAATGTGCACAGAGTCCAGGGAAACCCCAAAGGCGGCAGAGGTAAAAGTAGACAATACCTTACTCTCTATTTGTGGTAGTGTGGGCAAGCAGTAAGACTTTATCAGAGGGTAGTCTTAAGCATTTGTTGTACACACTCAGGCAAGAAATGGTGTCACACACTCAAAAACTTGAACTCAGACCAATTTGTTTGTATAAAAATATTATTTAGTGATATTTTATTTTCTAGAACCAACCCAGGCCTGGTACAGGTAGTATAAATATACTTTGCAAGAATAATGCAGTTAAATACAGCTTAAATGCAGTCTAATGAAATTGGTTTGGTTACAGGTAAGCCATTTGTTCATAAAACAGTTGGAATTACTTTTCAGTTACTACTGAGGTCACTTTGTACATTACTTTTTCTGACACAGCAAGGTATCTCTAGATACCACGCTGGTACATTTCCTAGGAGGAAGGAAAAGAAGATAATATGTTTCGCAATATGGTTATAGTTTTGCAGTATTACTCACGATGCGCACTTAGTCCTGGGAGAACAGAACGGGGGTTACGGGTCCGTAAGTACGATTCGGTCAGAGGGGCACTCGTGTCGCACCACTAGCGGCACCAAGGCAGTAGGGTGCAGAGTGTCGGGACCACACGTTAGTCAACGGGCTAAGCACGGTCGTTGGTTTGGGGACTACGGGCAAGCAGGCCACAAGGTGGGTAAAACAAAAGCTCCTGGGGTCAAGGTCAGCCCTGTAGGGCCCAATGGCCAGCACAAGAACTACTCCGCCATGAGGTACAGAAGCGGCCGGGAGTAGGATGCTGTCATCGGGGTTCCCAAGGTTTTCCCAGTGGAGACCATCGGTCTTGGTCTCGGCTGCAGATTCGGTCAGGATTCCTGGGAGGCGGTCAACGACTGAAGGCAATTGGGGTCTTTGGGAGTTATCAGCTTGTGACTGCAAATTTCGTAGACGGGGCCGTCGGTTAGAGAGTCGGTCGGACTCTCACCTTTGGTTGCGGTCGGAGGGGACCTCCCAGAGGAGGGATGCAGACTTGGTTAAGGAACTTGTAGAGGTTCAGGGTTCACTGGGATCCAGGCGAGGATTGCTGGGAGGACCTCTTTAAGGTAATGGGTCACTGGGGCTCGGGGCGCAGGGAGTGGAGTGGTGGAGACTCACGGAGTCGGCCGGAGTCAAAGTCGGTTGGTTTTGAGCAAGCCCGGTGCTCACTGCAGACTACGTCTTTTGGGATTGCGAAGGCAGTGCAGGTTCTCTGGGTTTTGAGGGCTGCTTCCTGCAGGACACACCGAGGTTCTGTTGGTGGAGTCTGAGGTCGGGACAGGCCGGTAGGGCTGGGGCCAAGTCAGTGGGTGTTCTCCTCTTCTTCTTTCAGCGCGGCTGTTCGGTCCTACTTCTTCAGGCTTCTTCTTGTCGGCTCTGGTCTGAGGAGGCAAGGTTCAAGGTTGCCCCTAAATATTACATTTAGGGGCGTTACAGGTAGGTACAGGTCGAGACCAATGGGTCCCTTGCTTGAGGTGGGTACACCCCCTATTATGCCACCCTCCAGTAGGATGGGGGCATGAGCCTCACTCAGGTTGACTGGGTCCCCCATCTGCAAGATGGCGGGGACTGAGAGTTGTGCTTCACCTCACATCCCTCACACCTTACATCCCTCACCTGAGGGTGGGGTTGGCAAAGGTGGGCACACCTCTCTTCCTTTCTTGGTTTTCCCGCCAATTCTCCCACCCAAAGTGAGGGTCAGTACTGGTAGTGGCCAGTTGCTGGGAGCAACAAATGGCTGGGGTAGCTCACAAAGGCGGCAGGCCCTTTAAAGGTTTCCCCTACGTGGACCCTGCCCATACTGGGGGAGGAGGCTTGGCACCTCGTCCCAAGATGTGCTTTGTTTCAGGGCCCCGAGAGCAACAGGCTCTTGACCCAGGGGTTCAGAAACATGTCTGGTGGTGTCAGCTGGCGAGCAGCCACTCAGCCAGGACACTAGAGTCAGGTCGTTTTTCAGGGGGCATCTCTGAGATGCCCTCTGAGTGCATTTTTCATTACATCCCACACTGGCATCAGTGTGGGTTTAATGTGCTGAGAAGTTTGATACCATGAATGAATATGCTACCACCTCAAGATGGCAGTGGAATTATCAGAAATAGACAACAGACCAGCTGCAGCAGGCGTGTCCATATTTTATTTCCATCCCATTGCTGTGCGTCATCGCGGTGAACCAGTTCGGTTCACAAAGGCCTCTGCTAACCCTTCCGAGATCCGGCGCAGCGCTGGGACCGGTGCATCTAACGGGGTGAGTGTGCCTGCTTTTCTAGGGTGAGGGAGGGAATGATGTATGTTTGTGGCCCTGGTATTGTGAATGGGAGGGTCTGCATTGAGGCCCGAAGTGCGTCCCACTGGGTTGCAGATTATTAGCCTAATACTCTGCAAGCATGCGGAACTCCACAGAATTCCACTGAGTTTTTCGGTAACTCCATGGAATTCCGCGGAGTCCATGAGCTCCGCCCAGGCCTACTTGTAAACAATACAGATGACATGATTCTTGATGACTGTAAAGGACTGGCTGACATGGTGCATTCTGTGTCACGGCAGGTTGGAGAGGCAACTGCGCTGCCTCATCAGAAGCAGTGCCATGACCTCAGTCCTGGCGACTGGGTGATGGTGAAGAAGCACATGTGCAAGTTGTGCTTTGAACCTCGCTGGTGTGGGCAGTTCTCGCAACCACTACTACTGTAAAGTGTGTAGATCTCCTGAACCAGGTGCATGCTGCCCATACTCATAGAGTACTGTGTCCCCTTAATGATATAACAGCGCCTGTTCCTGATGTGCCGGTGGTTACAGTAAGACAGAGGGAGCAGGTTAGGCAAGCTGATGGGGATGAGCAAGCTGTTGGGACAGCATTCGTTTGGCCTGAGGGTGGTCTGAGGGAGTCAACTATCATCGGTTCAGAAGGGTCCAATCCAGTAGAGTTGACTATGTGAGTTACAGACCCTGGCTAAGGACCTAGTGCAATAGTAACGTGAATTGTACCCGGAGACTGATGGCCCAGAAGACAGGAGAGAGGGAGATGGTATCTGACTGAAGTGCAGGTGCCCCACACCATCCCATAGGATGCCAGCGAATCTGGCCAAAGTGACAGTGAAGACGAAGGGCGAGCAGTGAGGAAATAAAAAAGAGCAACAGTAGCCTGCCAGAGGTACTCCTCACCTGATTGGAGTTACTTAGCAGCCAATGATTGTTAGAGAGCGTTTCACACCTTTTGGTATAACAATTCACATCTATCGAACCTCCTTGAATTGAACTTTGCAGCTGAACTAAGATTTGAAATTGCATTGCCAATAGATAGATTGACTCAACTTGTTCTGGAAGTAATCATCTGTGAATTCGAACTGCGCCTTTACTAAGTTCACTTTAACTTCGAAAGAGACATTTGAACTGTGCTTTGCTGCTTATGCAAGTGAAAACTGACTGCAAAAATGTATTGTGCTGCAATCTTCTAAAGCTAACAGTCTGTCACTAGTGAACTCATGGAGCCTATTGCAAGATCCCTTAGATGCACTTGTGTATGTGCAGGAGTATTTGCTTTTGCAACCATAGCATTAGTTGTCTTGCCCATAGTTCTGAGTCTGCCGCAACACTTACATGATGAAGAGCCTAAGTCTACCCGCACACTCCAAAAGCCTAATCCTACTAGCAATAGCTTAATTGACCTAGATAAGAAAGATTTACACATAGATGCTTCTAGAGGAGATTATGCACTGAATGTATACACAAAGCTGCTATACGAATATGTCTATACTATGGATGCTAGGGATTGGTACGTTTACATGCAATTACCTGCGTCAGTTGCCGAGGTAATTACCCACCACCACATTCCCTTGACATATGGAGTTACGTGTAGTTTATTGCTGAGTCTATTTGTACCGGAAATACCATTTCCAATATCAGAAGATAGAAGTAGAGACCTTTTAGCTAACCATTCGAAGGTTCCATCCTGAGCAAAGGAAGATATTGAACATAGAATAGTGGGAACAATGGCTGCACTTGCTCTATATTGGCAACATAAAAGGAGATTATGTATTTCCATTAGAAAATCCACCACTGATTCAAATTTTGTAGGAATTAGTGAATGTGATTAGACATTTGAAGTTTGAGGAAATTGGGGTTTATATTTGGATGGAGGAGATCCTGTGTTCCCTGGAGTTTGCTATATTTGTGGAAAGAGTGTATTTTACAGGTTAGCCAAGCAATGGTATCGAACATGCTACTTAGGAGTAATTTTTCCAAAGATTTATCATATGGACCAAATTGAGGACTTGACAAGGGGAAACATGTGAGAACCAATCAGAGAGCTAGCGCTAGTTAAATAGTAGGTGATATCTCTGGTTCCTTGATTCCAACTGTAGTAGTGAGACTCACCTCACACAAGATTAGAGAGCTTTCTACCGTGGTTGACAAATTGACTACTAGTACAGCTAGAGAATTCCTGGTTGTTGACATGGCAATGGTTGCCATTAGATCCATGGTTTTGCAAAATATACTTGCTTCATAAGTCCTTCTCGCGAAGGAGGAGAGAGTCTGCCAGATGTTGAAAGTTCTACAATCCCAGACTGGAGTACGGACCTGAAGAAATACATTAGCAGCATTACTGACCTGAAGAAAGATTTGAAAGGTTTAACAGCAACAGGTGCTTGAGAAACCATGGGAAATGGATTTTCTGTTATAGGCAGATAGATTGGTAACTTAGGGAGTGGATTTGTCCGAAGTATTCTGAGACCCTTAGTGCTAATCGCTCTTTGTGGGTTACTATTTTTGTGATACTGAAAGTGTTCAGACGTGCACAAGTGAAAAAGGGAGTGAAGAGGAAGAGAGCAGATGTAGAACTAGAAGACAGGCAAAGTAAACTTTATGATGACATAACATTTCTGGAGGATTCCAGAAAGAAAATGATGAAGACAGCAAAGCTGTAATCTGAACATCTGATAAGAGATTGATATGATGGCTTTATTTACCATCAGAGGGGGGATTGGTGCAGTGCAAAGTGGCCCACCCTTTATACGCCATAAAACCTAAATACCTCAGATACCTGACACACAAAATGAACGTGCACTGTGCACCTGAACCTTTTGTGTCATAATGATACTTGCTCATGTTGCACCTGACACTGCTGTTGCAGGGAGTCTTTGCTATGGAATTTTTACTTCTCACGTGGAATGCTTTACTAATGTTGAAAGAAATATATTTGATGTCTAACTTAGAACCCGTCTACACTAAATAAGAGATGCTCTTAATGGGATTTAAAACCATTATCTGATGTGGATTAATAAAGTGACTGATATATAATAATTAAATGTAAAATGCTTTGTTGCAACTAAGAGGAATTATAGTTATAATGCTTGCAATATTGAAAGATGAAAACATTTTCAATATGTAGTGTACTTTAAACGATCGTCTTCCATCATTGCTGAAGTATTACACATGATTCATAAATGTGTGCAATATTGTCTGTGTATAGGATATTCTTATGTGTGTAGGATATTAGTATCGGTTATACAATAACGTTTACTCAATCTATGCATATATGTTACACATATGTACTTTCAAATGTAGTTCCTAGGTATCCTTGCTATTGTGCAATTTAATTGCTAACTGTGTGATTTATGCAACATGAACTAAAAGTACTAACAAAATATTATATACATATATGTTTAAATGTGCCCACACATATTAAACGTGCATTATTGATCTAATGTCTTAAGTTAGCAGTTTTACTCAAAAGACCTGAATCTTTGTCCCATGAGAACCCACTGTGCTTCTATATTTTTGGTGACTTGCTTTCTTTGCAGGTATTCTCATGCATTACTAGTTTAGAATAGATACATTTCTTGTAATAGCAATAGATACATGTCCGGGAACAGATTTTAGCTGGGAGCACATGAGAAACCTCTAGACAGACAATGGACTATTGTACTCAACCCTGAGCATGTGACCAAGATGGTGTTCCCATGTCCAGTGTGGGATTTTTCTCTACTGTTGCAGAGTGTGTACCACGTGAACCCATACAGACGTTGAAATAAATTCAATGGACTTCTATTGATGATGCAACCAAAGGGGAGTTGCTGACAGACTCTATTGATTATAATTATCATTTGCTCTGGATGAAGAGGGCAGATGACTTCCGACTTTCTTGCAGACCGCATACTGAACTTCTGTGCTGAACCCCTTTCTGCAGATTCTAGGCAGAACCTTCCTTGGAGTCCAACCTGAACCATTTCCCCAAATACCATTGCCCTTTGAATGGACTTTTAGAGACTTTTCGCATGTCCCTCTAATTTCCCTAAGTGGGGTTTAGACCGACACTTATTTCCGACCTATTGAAGACTCTTGACTGAGTTTCCGCAAAACTATTGCTAATATTACTCAGACTTTTTTGCCTTATATCTATCATTTTCTACAGAGTTATCTGATTTCTGAACTTTGAGCATTTATGTACCTTAATCTGTGCCTGAAAGATTTAGAATGCTAATGCCTAGAAAGGACACATTTAGATTGTATTCAGATACTTATCTTGTTCTTTTCTATTGTGGCCACAGAACTCCTTGCATGTTTAATGCTTGTCCCCCTAAATTGTTTCAGGAGGCTCGGCCTTCCTCTTGCTATACTATACTTATATAGTCTGGTCTGAAGAGTGAAATACCTGAATTTGATCACTAATTTTTAATAAACACCCTTGAATTTGACTACAGATTCCTGCTCCTCATTGTGTAGCCAATTTGGTTGCACTGTGAATTGATATTGATCGGACAAGATATGCTAACTCTCTTTTCCCTCAGTGTGACGAAAAAGGTCCTTCACAGGACCAAGTTTAAAACTAGGTGGTAGTAAATGATCCAATAAAGGAGGTACATCCTCAGCACCAATTGGGCCCAGAAACACAAGTTTAAATCTACTGGATCGATGGCACTTTTTAGTGTTGCTAGGAATATAGGTCTTTGGCACAATTTCACCATCACCCAGGGAAATTATGGTAACCTTTGCAATGTCCCCCATACTAACTGAGGCAATCTCCTACCCAAGCACTACACTAGCCAGCCCTGCTGTTTGCCTATCATTTGGGGGCTGAGTCTGTTGGGACGCTTTACATCACCCTTGCCTTGAAGTGCCCAACATGTTGGCACTCATAGCACTTAGGGATGGACTTCCCTGAGGACTTATGGTCAGGGAATGTATTTTTCTTCAGTTCAGATGGGGATTGGGAATCCTTCCCCATGGAACTATTTTGTGGACCTTTAGAGAACTCCCTATTTATATTTTTCTCTCCCCCCTCTTTCTTCCGGTGGGGAACCTGCCTACCCTTGTGGTGATCCTCACATCCCAGATACTTTCTTGTGGACCCTGCTTCTGAGTCAGCAGTCCGCCTCCTTGGCAAGCTCTCTGGGTGTCAGTGAGCTTGCTATAAATCAGGTGTTGGCACAGATCGGCAAAACAAAGACTGGACATGTGCTCTCTTGCCACCAAATTGTACAGCCCTTGGTGATGATTTACTTCATTCCCCTTGACCCAACCATCCAGTGCCTTGCAAAAGGAATCTACACAATCCACCCAGGACTGATGAAGCATCTTCTGGCTGTCCCTAAACATCTGCCTGTGCCTTTCTGGGGTGAGGTCATACTTATTAAAAAGGGTGTCCTTCATTGGGAGATACCTCATCCTGCCCTCATCCTTGTCCTCTCCTTGCAGCACTCCTTGAGCTCAGCCACAGTGTTGGCAAGCTCAAACTCCATCCTTTGCAAGTGTGGTTTCAGGCATGACAGTTAAGTAGGATGAGAAGGACTTTGGAAAAAGCAAAAAGGCCAATGAAGGAGAATTTAAAAGAAACTTGAAATTGTATCAAATTATTTCCTGGGATTTTATTGTAACACAAAATCACTGTATGGTACAGCACAAGCAAAGTCCAAATCCTCACTACTGCACACCACTTTAGGAAATCGGGTTACTGGTTGAGGTGGGCGAAACCAACCTCAAGCAGCAACCACAATCTCTGTTAGGGTGAAACACAAGCAAACCACACATTAGCCTGTACTCAATTCTCTGGTAGCTTGGCACTTTACTTAGGGGCAATGTGTAAACTATTTATGCAGCACTCCTAACAGTAATAAAATGAAAACACTGCACTAGAAAAATCCCACTACAATTTAGAAAAATGTATTAAAATGTAATAAGTTATTTGGAACCAAAATGACAAAAATCCAATCAGTAGATATACAATTTTAAAGATGTAAGTGAGAATAGCCCCAAACAGCATAAAGTGTAAACTGAGGTTATCTGGCCGCACTCGACTGGTACAAAGTCACAAGTTCAGGCCTACCACAATGGAGCACGAGCCAGTTACAGAGACTAAGTTGAGCCCGCTAAACAAAGTACTTAAATCCTGGTTGCGGAGCGATGCAAAGTCCCTCGTCAAGGATGCGTCATGCAGCAGAAGCTGATGCAAGGTCCTGAGGTAGGAGATGTGTCGTGCAGAGGCGGTTCCAGGGAGCTGCGGGACTGCAATGCGAGATCCTGCATAGTTGTCGAGGATGCCGTCGACAAGAGGCTTGAGATGCAAAATCCTGCATCAAAGATGCGTCATGCACCAGCTGGTTCCAGAGAAGTTGCATTGCTTGCGATGGGTAGTCCTGCGTCATCATCGAGGATGCCATAGATGAAGGGATTGCGATGCATAAGTCTGTGTCGAGTATGAGCTGTGCAGCAGCAGTTCCAATGGGCTGGGGGGTTGCAGTGTGAAGTCCTGCATCGGTATGCGTCACACAGAGGTTTCCGAGGTGATGTGTTGCACTGCATCAGTTCTGCTGGGACCATAGATGGGCTGGCAGCACACCGTCAGGCCTACTTCCATGGGTCAAGGACGGGGGTGGCACCACTTGGGAGGGCAGGACTCACAGCTGGCAGAGTCCAGGTGCTGAGTTCAGGGTTGTTGGAGCCTGTTATGTCCCAGAAGCTCTGGTCAGGAGGCCAGCCAACTAGCACTTGGAGTCGCTCTGGTAGTCCTGGGTTCAAGATGCAGGTCCAGTCCTTCTCACTCAGGCAGGATGGCAGCAGGGCAGCACAGCAGGGAAGCAGAGTGGCAGTCCTTCTTGCAGCAAAGCAGCACAGCAGTCCTTAATCTGAGTCTTTCACTGGTCCAGATGTGTATTAAAGAGCTGGGTCTGAGGGCCCAATATTTATACCTGGTTTACACTTCGAAGTAGGAAAAGGTTCCTGAAGTTTCAACCCCCAGAGGTGATTATAATTTCCTGATTCTGTGCCCTGGCCCCAGATTGCTTGGGTTCACAATAGACTAGTTTCAAACCCTTTGTGAGTGTCTCTTATGGTAAAGTCAGATTTTAAATCACAATTTTGATAATGCCACTTTTAGAAAGTTGGCATTTTCCTGCCTTACCCATTTAGTGCCTGCAGCCTGTCTCTGGATCACATAACTAGGTATAGCTGGCAGTTGGGCTTTGTGTATTCCTCCTAGACAGCCACATACAATAGAAAGCTTAGGTGTGTCTAGATGGGCCATCACTAGCAAGATGGGAGAGCAGAGTTTGGCGCAGCCCTACTTACACTTAAATAGGATGTGTCCTGCCTCCATATAAAGGGCTGCACACCCCCTATACTTAGTCTAGAGCCAGGGCAAGGGAGACAGGAAACCTGTGCACTTCAAACAGAAACCTTCAGAAGCTTCTCCCACTTCATAGGAGGCACCTGATATAAATATTGGTCCTCAGACACTAACTCTTCAGTACATTTCTGGACCTGCGGAGACTCTGCCAGGAAGAAGGACTGCTGTCCTGCTGAAAGGAATGCCACTCTTCTGGACTGCTACACTACTGCCTTGCTGGACTGCTGTCTTGCTGGATTGATGCCCTGCTCCCCTCCTGCCTGAATCAGAGAGATTGGATCTGCACGTAAACTCAGGACTCCCAGGGTGACTCCAAGAGCTAGTCTGCTGGCTTCTTGTTCAGAGTCACAGGGACATAACAGGTTCCCAACCCAGAGACATCTTAAGGATTATGGGGGCCCTGGGCCAAACGTATTTTGGGGGCCTCTGTTCGGAACAGCTTTGAATTTATGATCCAGTTTCAGCTCTTTCATACCCTCTTTGGCCAGTTCACTGACAGTGCACATGCACACTTATCCAAATTCTAAATGTGTTTCCATCTAGTATTTAGAGACTGTACGTAATGTGTGTTTTCAATTTTGTAACACAGCAGCAACTTACTAATGTTATTGCAAATTATCTATGCGACCCCTCCCATTTCCCATATGTGAGGTATTTTTTATAAATGTTGCATGAAACATACGCACAACATCTCTCTGCAAAATGTCCGTAATAGACTCTCTCAGCTCACTCACATTAAAAATCAACTAAAGGAAAACGGAATTTAAAACAATCGGTTTAAGAATTAGTCAAGGTTATCAGGGCAAGACTCTGTGCAGAACAGAGCTGGCTCTATGAGAGGGCCTCTGAAAGGCTAGGGCCCACTTTGCCCATGCCTTAAAACATCTCTGTCCCAACCACCTGAACCAGCACCCAGATACAACTGGAGCTAGTCCCTGGCCCTCAAGTGGTGCCCCTCAGGTCCTGAACCCTTGGTGTGGCTTCAGTGGAACTGAACTGAAGTTTTTGGACTGTTCGCAAACACAAATGGGTCCCCTGGTGCCAGAACCTTGTAACTCGCACTGCTCGCCAATGAAAAGCTCCATTAACCAGGCTCTTCACGATACAACAATGAACATTCACGGGGAGTGTCACCGCAAAACTCCAGCCTGACCAGTCGCGATGACAACAGGATCTTTGGGCTACAGTGATGATGGTCCGATATACCAGGGCTGCTCTTCGCGCTTCACAGATGACCGTCCACGGCACTTCCCTGCTCCCCGAGGCCCCCTCCACTGTGAATGTGACTCTTTGCGTAGGATTGAGAAGGTGACTTTTCAGCAGGACAAACCTCGTCCCTGTATCCAAACCGCACTCCATCGCAGATGGCCTGAACTTGTGACTTTCTTCCGGTTTCACACAGCCAGAGAGCTGAGAGTGTCGCTTTGGACTTTTTGGAGCTATTTTCACTTAAATCTTTAAAATTGCATATCTCCAGTTCTACTGATTGGATTTTTGTCATTTTGGTCTGGATTTTTTTCTTGTGCTGTGTTTTCACTTTATTAATGTTTTAAGTGCTGCTGCCTAAATACTTTACACATTGCCTCTAAGTTAAGCCTGTCTGCTTTGTACCAGAGGGTTGAGCACAGGTTAATTTGGGGTTGGCTTGTGACTTCACCCTAGCAAGTATTGTGGTTTCTGCTTGAGTAGCCCCCCCCAACCAGGAACCCAATTTCTTACAGGGACAATATAACAAAGTACTGGTATATACCATACATATAATCAAAGGTTTCCACCAAATATCTACACTCCCTTCTCAAAGGTTTCCACACACAATTCCTCCATAATGAGCCAGGACCATATCACCCATCACCTCTCTCCCACATAATAATTTTGACTTATCAAAAATCTCCTACCCTATGTAATTTCTGGAGTGTGTAGTACAATTGCCAAATTCTAAAACATTGCACATGCCACAAATGTGAACTGTGTGAATCAATCTGCATATACTCCCCAACTTAGATAAACCAATGAGTTGTTTATTCATTCAAAAACTTTATTTCGGTTGAATGACCATAAAAGTTGATGTACAATATTGCACATATAAATACATTAAAGATGTGAATTACATAATAAGAAAGTTCGGCCAGTAATTGGGCTAAAAGCCAGATTTACAGTCAGCATAGTAGACTGCCCTCTCTGCTGTGCAAGTAGAGGTGGTGGCAGCAAGAACCTGAATGATTTATTCTAATTGCCAACACTTTTCTGAAAAGTGACTTCATTCCAGGAACTTAATAATGCCACCCCAGGAAGTTAATAAAACATTGTATAGTATAAAATATATAAATAAATAAATAAATAAATAAATATATATATATATATATGTATATATATATATATATTTTCTTCCCCGGATATATAAAACGATCACAAAGAGGTTTCATCCACCACCAGTTGTTTAATTCTCAGTCAGTAACGCGTTTTGCCTGACACAGCAGGCTTGCTCACAAGTGTCAGGCGAAACGCGTTACTGACTGAGAATTAAACAACTGGTGGTGGATGAAACCTCTTTGTGATCGTTTTATATATCCGTGGAAGAAAATTAAAACCGGCGCGCTCCGCCGGCGTACAAGTGACTTAACGGGACCCCCAGGCACGGACCTCTTGTACGCTTCAAGGAATAGACAACTCCAATGTTGCTTGTTCGCAGTACTGTGATTTATTCACCCATAAATTATAACCTCCATAGCTGTTCAGGCATAGTGCCTGCCATGACGCGTTTCGATCGCCTCACGCGATCTTGATCACAAGAATGGAATCTTTAGTTAAGAAAGAATTTCATGTAAGTATATATATATTCCTGTCCTTACATGAAATTCTTTCTTAACTAAAGATTCCATTCTTAAAGCTGTTGTTTTCGCTCTTTAATGGGAGGGTCCCCTCCTTAACCACTGTTCCTTCTTTTTTACCCCTTTTTAAAGACCCTCTTTCCTGCCTCTTCTGAAGCTCCCTCTTCCGTTCTAACGCCTAATGTTTTATTTTACTATTTTCTTATTCCTTTACCAATTTTCTTCCTTTTTTATTTTTTATTTTTACAAACTCCTTACTCTCCCTCCTGATTTACTCCTTTTGAACTCCTTGTTAGGTCGAGCCTAGACAGTGCGCATGCGCTGTATGAAAGACCTGCTGTAATCAATAAAACAACTTTTATCCTGCCTGCTGGTTACCATAGGTTGACTTCAGTGTCACTCTTCTTTGCTGCCTCCTAACTCGTTTGCGCAGCCCATGCATCACTGGGAAGGCTGGGAAGCACCGACCAAGTACAGTTTCCTTACGCTTTCAGGGCTTATCTGTTGTTTGGGAGAAATCTTTTTCTTGCCATGCCAACTACGCATGACTGTTTGGCTGGCCCTAGAGGGCCGGTCAAAGCGTTATGCGCATGTAGGGAGGGAGTGCAAACCACTCCTACTCCCTCTGCGGCGAGCCAGCCCCGCCCTGCCCTGAGTCGCAAAGGAAAATAAAATGATAACTTCTTGTTATTATCATTTTTTTTTTTTTTTTTCCACTGCTCAACTAGCAGTGGGGTGACACTCCTCCACCTTAGCAGAGGAGCCGCCACTGCTTTCACCGTTATTTGCTTCTAAGCGCTAGTTTTACTTTTAATCTTTAACAATTCATATCTCTAGTTCCCTACACTGGATTTGTGTCATTTTGATGTCTATTTGTTCATAACAATATAACCCATTTTTATAAATTGGTCTTGGATTTTTATTGTGTATTGTGTCTTACTTAATGTATTGCTGTTTTTAAATGCTTTACACACCTGTCTACTAAGTTAAGCATGCCCGCTCATTTCCAGCTGCCAAGACTGAGCAAGGGAACAATTTATTGAGACCTTGACTGGATCTTTTATTGTGAGTGTGGCTTTATTACTAGTGGTAGGTACCTACTTATCACTACTAATAATCCATTTTCCAACATAGATTTCAGAGATTACAGTACCTCATCAAGTCTACTGTATTCTTTAATTGGAAAATATGTTTTACAGCTTCAGATACAGAAATGGTTGGCCTGTGAAAGTTTCAATTAAACTAGTGACACCCATAGTTACAGAAATGGTTGGCCTGTGAAAGTTTCAATTAAACTAGTGACACCCATAGTTACAGGTTGCCTGTGCTTTTGTTTATTTCGAGGCACTCTGATATTGAACCTCGTGGGAGAAGTGGGGATCCAAACTAATGAATGTGGCACAATCAGGAAAACCAGATGGTGCCAGGTAGAGGCCTATGGAATATTTTTTTGTCCTATGGGTTCTTTGCATCAATAAACTGTTGAATGCCTTCCCTATTTTCTGTTAAAGAAGAGTGATTTCCTGAGGCAGTAGTGTCAGAAGTGGGATTTCACCAGGGAGCTTTCCTTGAAGATTTTGCGACCAATGATTCTGCAAGGGATGATATGACAACTGGCAGAGGCACCTTCACATAGTAGTAAAATAGAATACCTAGGTAGATACACAGGTTTGAGAATACCTACAGGCTTATGTGAGGGACCAAGCAGCTCTTGTTGCCACAAATCAACAAATCCAAGACACTGCCATCTTGAGATTCACTGACGAAAATCACTAGTGCATGCTTGCACCATAATGTGTCTATTTCTGTCCTTCAGAAATATTGACCTGGGTAAGATCCAGACTATTTATTGTGAACTTTTAGAAGATGCCACAATTAGGGGTTCACCTCCTGAATGCTGGGTACAATATAGGCCCCTTACTGAATGGAGATCGTGAGCCAGCATATCCTGCTGCAAGTCTGATGTGACCACCCCTTACCCTAAAAAATAAAAATAAATCCCAGAGTTAGAAGGGGATGCGGAGTCTCATAGTTTAAAGTTCCAGAGAGTAAAGTGAAATCCAGGAGAAAATTCTAGAGCATTGTTAAAGATTTAGGCGATTGAAGGCTAGCACCCACTACTTCAAATGTGGACGAGGTGGTTGACAAGATATATTTGGAAAGATTTATGCTGCCCTAAAAAGTAGGACTCAGAACTAGATCAAACAACATTCTTATGTTACCTTAAAGGATGCTAATTGTCTCTGGATTTTAGACCTCAATTTAAAACGCGTCTTTATGGCCTTATGGGTAAAATTATTTCTAAAGGCCTTTTGCAGAATCCTGTACCAATACCACCCCAAGGGGCCCTATCATTTGCACCCCTTTCAATTTGTTATGCAACTAAGGGCCTCAATGGTTCTCTTGAAAAGAGTAGGGACATATACCAATGCACTGCCCGCATAAATCATCCATAGTAGAGCCAACAAAGATTGGCTATGCCAAAGGGAAAGTCTATTGTGTGCGGGCAGTTAAGATTCCTATTTGGTACAAGATAGGGAAGGTGACAATGTTCTGAAGGCTCTGTTGGACTATGGTTGTAGGGTCTCAGTCATGAGTGCTAATTGGGTTCAGCTTGAGATGGGAGAAAGGGGGAAAGATGTGTCTTGAGTGTGCATGGTGACAGTAAGCAATAACCAACAGCCATGATCCTCATGTCAGTAAAGGAAAGGGAAATGTCCTTCAAATTGGGAGCGGTATCTACCTTGACTTTATTTTTGGGTTTGATAGTCATTTTTTTAAGAGCAGTCCGACAAAACAGTTATGGAAATTTGATATAATGGAGTGACTAAGTAAGGTCAATACAAAAATGTTTCCACCAGACATGTTAAAATCCAAACTTTCGCTTTATGGATGCTTAATTATCAACCAAAAAACAACAGACATAACTTCGATGTCAAAAAATGTTGACTACGTGAGGTGCCTTTTGCAGAAGTAGACATTAAAGGCTCCAGTTAAAGTAAGAAGAATAGAAGGAACAAAAAGGTTGGCAAACATGTTCCTTGCTAAAAGATGGTTTAAGGGGCATTGTAGAAGTTTAAATGCAGCCCAGAGAAAAGGCCCTACACTAAGAAATTAATGATAGCAAGCGATAAATGAATCCAACGATAAGGTAGGACTGTATTAAAGGATTTGTAAAGGGTTGTTATATTGAATATTAAATTCACAGAAAAGCAAATAAAAAAGTTAATCAGCCCAGAACCCTTTCAGAAACAGGTGCTATATTTGTCTCATAACCAAACTGGGGGAAATCATTATTTGAGGGACAGGGCCTGTATTAAGCAGTTACCTTCCTAGCTCCACTCTTCCCCCCACAGACTTAGCAAAGCTGTTTCGGACCCCATTCTAATTCATGTGAGACGCCAGCCTCGTTTCTTCTCCTCTGGCGCTCTCTCTCTCTTTCTCTCACTAAGGCTTGCTCTCACTTTTTACTTGTTCTCTCTATTTTGGCCTGCTTTCGTTATTGCTTTTTGTCTATTATTTTGCTGCTTTTCGCATTTCCGTTATGTCTTGTTTTCCTTTTGTAACTCACACTTTTTGCTTGTTTGCTTGCTCGCTCTCACTCATCTCTGATCTCTTAGGCTCCAATCTCACTACTTTTTGCCTTGTTATTACCATTTGCTTGGTTGCAACTCGCTGTTTTCTGCCTGTTTACCAGCTTTCTCTTACTCATCACAGAGCTCTTAGCCTCCACTCTCTCTCGCTCCTGAGCACGCTCTCGACATTCGCTCGCACTTCTTGACCCTTTTTGACTGAGCCCTTTGGTGCCAGTTTTTTTCAATCTGCTTGCTTCTATTTGCTTCTTTTTCTGCCACTTTTCCGCTTTCTTGCTGTTTCAATTTTCTTTTCCATTCCTTTGCAATTTGTCCTCTCTTTTCCCTCCCTCGCCCCCCTGTGTGCTCCTTTCCTGTTTCCCCCGTCCCACTCTCCCTTCTCCCACACCCCCTTCAACTACCCCCTGCTCTCCTACCCACTCGTAAGACCTTCTTAATGGCAACTGCAGTGTGAATGAGGGCATGACACTGGTGTGCTAAAGGCTTGCCGAAGGCAAGCTCGTCTATGCACCATCAGAGCACAGTGCCAGGAATCATGGTCTTCCACACCCCCACCATAACCCCTCATTTATCTTCATCTCTCAACCCCGGCCACCGCTCACTGTGCTGCTGCACCTCCTGCAAGTTTTCATGCACTTACACATACGAAACACTCACCATTCCCACGATGACACTCACACAGTCCTGCCGTCACACAGATACATGCTGCTCAATACCTGCTCACGCAGCTAACACCCCATGGAGATCTGGGACCTGCTACACAACCACTCTCTGTTCCTCCTGGAAACCTGGCTGAACCCCGCATTTTCACTGGACGTCGCCACAGCCATCGCCCCGGCTACAAAATTGCCAGGCAAGACGGACCCCACAAACCAGGAGGCAGAATCGCTATTATACACAAGAACGCCATCAGCTGCACTACCTCCACGAACACGTCATCCACCAACATGAAACATCTGTCATTCAAGATTCACGTCATAGCTAACTTCGCCCTGATTGATACCCTGACCCTGTCTTCAGGCAGGTCGCTCCCCCACTCCGCACAGCTCCACCAGTGTGACTGTGTGCCTCTGCTTGACACCGCCGCTGCCGCAGGTTCGAGGCCCCTCTGCCTCGGTAGTCCGGTACTGCTGTATTCATTGTATTGCTGCCTCTTGTGTATTTTTTGTCTCCCACTGACCTAACTTTGCCTTTTTTTCCTTCTGTTATCTCTGTGCCCCCCTTGTTTTTGCCTTCTGTGCCCCCTGGTGCCCTTTGCCTTAATCCGCCCGTTTTTCCCGCCGCTGCGTCCCCTGCGTCCCCGCCCCCCTGCACGCCCATTCGTCGCCCCGCTCCCGCCTCCCAGCTGCTCTTCCCTCCCACCTCCCCTTATATGGCAGCCGCGCGCAGCGGGCGCGCCGCTGGCACGCCAAAGGCGCACCTAAGGCAAGCCCGTCTGCGCCCGTCCGCGCCTGGACCGCGCCCAGCGCCAGACACCCTGGTCCCCGCAACCGCCACGACGACGACCAACACCACTATGACGCCAGCACCCTCCACGCTCTCAACACCGGACGATCCCACACCTGCTTCCAGGCCACCCCAAAGCGCACCCAAGGACCCTTCTCCTGCCGGAGCTGCAGCTTCACCAGCCTCCGAGCCACCAACCCGCCCACCGAGACAGGACGCAACCACCTCAGATGCATACTACTCAACACCCGCTCCGCACGCAAACACGCCGTTGAACTCTGGGACGTGCTCGACTCATCCTCCACGGACGTCGCCTTCCTGACAGAGACCTGGAGGAACGCCTCCTCGGGGCCGGACATCGCCATAGCCATCCCGGACGGCTACAAGATCACCCGCAGGGACTGCACCAACGGAGTAGGAGGAGGAATCCCCATCGTCCACAGGAACACCCTCAGGGTCTCAACCAGCACCGACGACACCCTCAGCACCGCCGAACACCTGCACTTCCAGATCCACACTGACCCCAACAGCACCCTCAGAGGGACGCTCCTCTACAGACCCCCCGGACCCCGGCCACAGTTCAGCGACTCCATCGCCGACTTCATCAGCACGCACGCCCTCGCCTCCACAGACTACATTCTCCTCGGAGACCTGAACTTCCACCTCAAGAACAACAACGACAGCAACTCCACCACCCTGATCGACAACCTCGCCAACCTCGGACTCAGACAGCTCGTCACAACGCCCACCCACTCCGCCAGCCACACGCTCGACCCCATCTTCTCCGCAAGCTCACACGTCACCTTCAGCCACACCACCGAACTCCACTGGACTGACCATCGCTGCATCCACTTCACCTTCCGGAATCCCACCACGCACCACCGCACTCAACAGATCCCCTGCCGCAGCTGGAGCAAAGTCACCGAAGACCAGCTTAACACCACCCTCGCCCGAAGCCCGCCCACCGACCCCACCGACACCGCCGCCCGCAACCTCAGGCGATGGATCGACGACTGCGCCAATACTCTCGCCCCGATCAAGAAACCCTCCAACAGACGCACTGACAAAAAAGCCAGCTGGTTCACCGCGGACCTCCAGGCCTCCAAGCAAAACTGCCGAAAACTCGAGAAGGAATGGCACCGCGAACAAACACCGGACAGCCATGCAGCCCACAAGAACGCCATCCGCAGACACCATCACCTCATCCGGTCCGCCAAAAGAGCCTCCTTCAAAGACCGCCTCGACAACAACGCACACAACAGCAAAGAGCTCTTCAACATCAGCTCCAACACCAACAACATCCCACCATCGCAAGACCTGTGCAACTCCCTAGCCACCTTCTTCCACCACAAGATCGCAGACATCCACGACAGCTTCAACAACGAGACCGTCCTGACAGCCACCGACACCTCAGACCCTCCGGCCAACATCCACATCGACCCCCTGCTCGCCTGGACCAACGTGAACGACGACGACACCATCAAAATCATGAGCACCATCCACTCCGGCTCCCCGTCAGACCCTTTCCCGCACCACATCTTCATCAAAGCCAGCGCCACCATCGCACCCCATCACCGCAAGGTCATCAACACCTCCTTCGAGACCGCAACCTTCCCAGAGAGCTGGAAGCACGCCGAGATCAACGCCCTACTCAAGAAACCCAAGGTGGATCCGAGAGACCTCAAGAACTTCCGGCCCATCTCCCTGCTCCCGTTCCCGGCGAAGGTCATCGAGAAGATCGTCAACGGACAACTGACCCGCCACCTCGAGAAGAACAACATCTTGGACCCATCCCAGTCCGGCTTCCACAGCAACCACAGTACCGAAACTGCCCTCATCGCTGCCACCGACGACATCAGGACCCTGCTGGACAACGGTGAAACCGCGGCCCTCATCCTCCTGGACCTCTCAACCGCCTTCGACACAGTTTGCCACCGCACCCTACGCACCCGCCTCCACAACGCAGGGATCCGAAACAAGGCTCTGTAATGGACCACCTCCTTCCTCTCCGACAGAACCCAGAGTGTCCGCCTCCCGCCTTTCCGATCCAAAGCCTCCGAGATCATCTGCGGCGTACCCCAAGGATCCTCCCTCAGCCCGACACTGTTCAACGTCTACATGGCACCTCTCGCCCACGTAGCCCGACTGCACAACCTCAACATCATCTCCTACGCCGACGACACCCAGCTGATCCTCTCCCTCACCAAGGACCCCGTCACCACCAAAACCAACCTCCACGAAGGAATGAAGGCCGTCGCCGAGTGGATGAAGAACAGCCGACTGAAGCTGAACTCAGACAAGACGGAGGTCTTCATCCTTGGCTCCACCCCCTCAGCCTGGGACGACTCCTGGTGGCCGACCTCTCTGGGAGCAGCACCGACACCCACCGACCACGCACACAACCTGGGGTTCATCCTCGACTCCACACTCTCCATGACCAAGCAAGTCAACGCCGTCTCATCCTCCTGTTTCAACACCCTCCGCATGCTCCGCAAGATCTACAGATGGATCCCCATCGACACAAGAAGAACGGTTACCCAGGCCCTCGTCAGCAGCAGACTGGACTACGGAAACGCCCTCTACGCAGGAACCTCAGCTAAACTACTGAAACGACTACAACGCATACAGAACGCCTCTGCACGCCTGATCCTCGACATCCCTCGCCACAGCCACATCACACCCCACCTAAGAAACCTGCACTGGCTCCCCATCAACAAGAGGATCACCTACAAGCTCCTCACCCACGCACACAAGGCACTCCACAACACCGGACCGGCATACCTCAACAGACGACTCACCTTCTACACCCCGAACCGCCAACTCCGCTCCGCCGACCTCGCACTCGCAACCATTCCCCGCATCCGAAGAGCAACCACCGGCGGCAGATCATTCTCCCACCTCGCCGCGAAGACCTGGAACACCCTCCCCATCCACCTGCGGCAGACCCAGGACCTACTTACCTTCAGGAGGCTACTCAAGACCTGGCTGTTCAAGCAGTAACAGCACCCTACCCCCCCCCAGCGCCTTGAGACCCTCACGGGTGAGTAGTGCGCTTTATAAATGCTCTGATTGATTGATTGATCTACAGACCACTGGCATCATGCAACAGCTTCACTGACACCATCGAAGACTTTGTTGCACTTCTTGTCCTCAATGCAAGCTGCTACATCCTACTCGTAGTCCTGAACTTCTGCCTGGAAGACCACTCCAACCTCAACTCAAAACAGTCATTTAAATCCTGAGCCTCACCTAATGAGGAAAGGGACCTACCCAAGCTGTTGGGCACCTGCTTGCAGTGGCAGTCAGTATTTTAGCAGGGAGGGGTGGGCGGGCTACCCACACACATATACACTCACTTACTCACACCCATCCATTCACAAACGTGCACACACACTACCATTGACAACACTCACTAACAACAATTTCATACATTCAAACATACACGCACGCACCAAACATTCATAAATATAAAACCTACCTGCACTGCAGCTCCCGTAGAGGGCCACGGCTGCCTACTAGACCATATCTTTACCACAGTTGACAACTTTAGCGTTGACCAACCCACACCTGTCACAGAAAGACCACACCCTTGACAATTTCAACATTCCCGTCCCATTTTACAGTACACGCACCACCACCAGACCAGCCCGCTGAAACTGGAAAACCTCTCTCAACACCCACCAATCTGAACACGGCAATTGCCACATAGAAGCCATCAAGAATTTCAACAATTGTATCTCTACCTGCGCTGACTCCCTGGTGCCCCTCAAGCACAGCAATACAATGAGATCCAAACCCCAAGCCAGTTGGTACATGGAAAAGCTCAGGCCGATAAAGCACCACTGCACACAACTGGAGTGCAGGTGGAGAATGAGCCAAGGCAACACGAACAGGAACACATTCGAATCAGCCCATAGAAGGACAACTAAACGCACCACATTGATGCAAGCACACACAGAAGCAAAGAAATCTTTGCCATCGTGAAAGATTTCAACTCACCACTGGTTGCCTCCAACTCATCCACTACCACGCAGAACCTCTGCAACAAACTCTCTCAGTTCTTCAGAAGCAAAATCACCACCGTATACAGCAACTTCAGCCCACAACCAGACCCGACAGAACTCCCCATCCAGGTCCCAATCTCGCTGACCACATGGCCCGGCATCACCCTGGATGACACCATCACAGTGGACCAATTTCCCTGATACTGTACCCGGTCAAGGTAGTGAAGAAAATCATCATCAATTGCCTCAACAAATACCTCAATGATCACCATCTCCTCGACACAACTCAGTCAGGATTCAGACCCAATGGCAGCACTGAAACTGCCCTAATCACCACCACTAATGACATCTGTATGATCTTGGACGATGGAGATACCACAGCCTTCATTCTCCTGGGCCTCTCTACAGTGTTTGACTCAGTCTCCCACCCCATCCTATCCCAGCGCCTACAGGACAGCAGAAGCCAAGGACACACACACTTCCTAACTGGAAGGAAGCAGTCAGTCAGCCTGGCTCCCTACACCTCTGACGCCCACAACCTCATCTGAGGTGTTCTGCAAGGATACTCCCTTAGGTCGACCCTCTTCAATGCTCATATGATCCTTCTTGCCTCTCAGCATCTTCCACTTTCACAACATCAATGCCCTTTCCTATGGCGGTGGCACACAACTCACCTTCTTTCTCGTGGAAATTAGAATTCTGTTGGAACTCTGGTTGGCTAACCAACCAACCAAGTCTTCACAGAGAGCAAGAGAGAAGTTCTCATGTTTGCACCGAAGAATTAAACAGAAGATAACCCAGATACACAGAGGCAACCCTTTCAGCCCGTACAAATCCTACAGTGTACGTGACTCTGTTGCATTCACTTGATTCCCTTTATTCTATCATTGTATGCATTAGCATTTGCCACCATTGATATAATTTGTCTGTAACTCTTTTCTTTTATATTTCAAAGGAAGGAGGCGTGTGTATTGTCTTACTGGACACGTTCTAGTCTCTCAGCAGGCACCAGTTGTACCAGCCACTCCTTTGAGGATTGGCCATACACCCACCCGACACCCAGCCACCACAGGTGTCACCGGCCAGGTGACCTTGCTTATAAGAGGACCCGGGCGCACGTGCTCGTGGCCAGGTCAGTACAGTAACTCAGGTGTGTCTGTGTCATCATTTACTAAGTATGTGGACCTAGGGCCCAAGACTTTACAGCGTGTTGTATTCTTAATTTCGCCATCCTATATTTACTTTCATAGGATTTCCCCGTTCCTCTCATGCACCTCTTCTCTCGAGTCTTCTTCTTTCCTTGCTTAGTGCCCTCCCTTGCATACAGATTGGGTCCGGCTTTCCCGGTCCTTACTCCGCGACTTGGAAAAGTGAGATTTCGCCCGGCTGTGGGGCCTCAATAAGGAATCTAGGGGCATATTATCAAGAACGGCGTTAAAAAGTATCGCAGCTTTAGCGGCAGAAAACTGCCGCTAAAGCGGCGATAATGGGCTTGATAATATGCCCTATAGAATTCCAATAGAAGTCCATGTTTTGGTGTGAACCTGGGCTTCTATTGGAATTCTCCAGGGCATATTATCAAGCCCATTATCGCCGCTTTAGCGGCAGTTTTCTGCCGCTAAAGCGGCCATAATTTTATCGCCGTTCTTGATAATATGGCCCTGAGTTACCTATTCATTTGTGGAGCCATCTTAATTCCACAGAGCGCTTTACAGTTTGATAGAGTAAGTGGGAAATCCTCTGATTGGAGGAAAATCAACCAGTGAAATCCTCTCCACTGCGCTGTCTCTGTGGTGAAGACAGAGGGGCATATTAGCAAGACCCACGTTAAAATTATCGCCGTTTTAGCGGCAGGAAACTGCCGCTAAAACGGCGATAATGGGCTTGCTAATATGCGTTATAGAATTTCAATAGAAGCCCAGGTTAGATGTGCAGGACATCTAACCTGGGCTTCTATTGGAATTCCATAACGCATATTATCAAGCTCATTATCGCCGCTTTAGCGGCAGTTTCCTGCCGCTAAAACGGCGATAATTTTAACGTGGGTCTTGCTAATATGCCCCTAATTTACCAGTGGATTCTGCGCTGGATGTAGAACTTTCACCAGAAATTAGATTTGCCATTAGTACCGAACTGTAAATGATATTTGCATCTGCTTCCACGTGTCTGACCAGAGTACAATGAATCTCTTATTTACCTCTCACATGATTCCTCAGGAGTGCAAGAGACTCCAAACACGTCCTTGCTGCCTAGCTACAAAAAGGAAGCCAAGGCGTGTTTTTGACGTTCTATTTGTTATGAGTGATTAAAAGATGGAGCACTAAATCCGGCACCCGTCAGCAGGAAAGGGCCCTGCTCCCCCGTGTTTACTTAGCATAGAAAGCTGACATAATAGCTCATGTTTATGTGCTAGTCAGAACGTGCCAGCGATAAGCGGCACTCAAACCCAAGAGCATGTCTTCCAAGCAAATAATTGTACACAAGCGGCAGTCATAGAAATTGCAAGCATCGTTTAACAGGGTGTGTCTACATCTCACTTACAGTAACCTCAGAGTTTGTCAGCACAGCGTTTTGTTAGCTGAGTTATACGTGGTCTACGTGCGCTCCTGGCCCGGGATACACTGCTGTGTGGACCGGTTGTGATAGGTCCCCAGGCCTCAGGACCTTGGCTCTTCCGCTAAGGGGAGGTCAATATTTGGGACAAAAGAAAAGAGACTGATCAATGAGCAGCTGTTTTAGGAGATATGATACGAATCTATCTATTTATTAGTTTCCATGATCGTCTAATGTGCCATTTTGAACAACAAACCAACTAACTAGAAGCCAGAGGTTTGTCTGGCAGTCTTCACTGCCAAAGCCTGAGTGGTTCCTGACAGACTCGTCTCACCCTGGGACTTTCTTACATTTGTCACCATCAGAGAGAACTCAAAGCTTCCCGTTTACCCATTTTGGAATACATCGAAGAATCACGAAGCACAGGGTGCCGCTGCCACAGGGGCTGCAGAAGAGGGTCACTGGCCGGCACAGGCAGCTGCTGTCCGCAAATCTGATCAAGGAGCTGGAGGGGTTTCTGAAACGACAGGTAAGCCAGGGGGCAAGGGCGGGATTTGGGCTCTGCGGTGATTGCTAGCTAGGACTCTATCAGGTGAGGAAGCGCTGTGTCACAGACTGAAGTAAATTGATGGACAACATCTCAACATCTGGAGAAGAGAACTAGTCAGAGTAGTAGTGTGGCACTTTATGGAGAGGTCTGGGTAGAATATGTAGGGCAAGTAAGTGCCAGTTGGACAAAGATAGTAGGAGACAGTGCCTAATTTGTGTCAGTGGTTGCAGGTGGCGTTCACCAGCACTCATTTCTGGGGACTGGGACCTATTTTTCATAATCAGACATTGACCAAAAGCGAGAGAGAGAAGTGGAAAATGGAGAAAGACAAAGGAAGCAAAAGATGGCAATACAGTAGCAGATAAAAAAGGAACCTGCAAGATTAAGATGAAGAAAGAGGACGTGTAGGGGAGTGGAAGAAAGAGTCATGAAGTTGTTCAAAACTAGGCAGCCTTGGTATTGAGCTATTCTGGCATATAGCGGTGGCAGGATCACAAGAAAAATATTGGGCCACAGCACTTATATTTTTACAAATTAAGCATTGGCAGGAGGGACTGGGAAGGGCCATCCATAGTAAGAATCTGAGGAATGAGCAGTAGAAAGGAAGCTAGAAGAGTGCAGGCTGGATTATGGTTAAAGTCAATGAGAGAATGTGAAAGAAATGCTGTGAAAGGAAAAGTGGGTGAAAGCTGCAGCAGGTTATCTTAGAAGGAACACATGGGGATCTGTATGTGATCTGGAGGATACACAACAGGATGGGATCTGCAGAAAGAGAAATAGGAGAGGAAACAGTAGAAGTGTTCTGGAGAGAAAGTAGTGTGAGGTCATTGATGCAAATGCTGTGGGAAGCAATGGGGAGCAAGAGCACAGTGAGCAAATCTTCAGGGAGAGTGACAGGACGGGCGTGGAGAAAAAAACAAAAAGAAAAGAAAAAGCAGAAAAGGGATCTTGAGGACGAGGAGTACAATGGAATTTAAGGAAGTGCAACAGGAGGGAATTTGGTGAAAGTGAAGTAGAAACAGGTCCGTAGCAAGAGTGGTAGGTGTAGACTGAGAGGAATGAGATCTTGTGGATGACCAGAGAAAGGGTATCCAATATAAAAGAAGATGCAAGAGGTGTGTCATGACAGCAGTAATAAGGTATACAGCATAGCAGAAAAATAATTCATCTGAATGAAGAGCAGATGGAGGACATCTAGCAGAAAAGTAACATGATAGGATCTGGATCAACAGTGAATCTAGAGTTAAAAACCAGTGGAGATACAGTATGCGCATTAGCTGAGGATCTTATAAAGAGCAATAAGACAGCAATTGAGACAGAGCAAAAAAATTGGCACAGAAACAGCAGCACCAGGAGATACGGTGAGAACATCTTGAGGGGATCAAGTTAGTGCATTAGAAAATACACTTGAAAACATTAGTTTATGAGGGTTGCAAGGAACATCTGTGTTGAGGGATGTAGGGAAAGTTGTTGGAAGAAATCAGAGAAAAGCAATGAAAAGGACTTAAATCTGGTAAGTTTCCAAAATGAGGACAACTTGAGTGCAAAGTGGGAGGTTTATTGGTATTCAGGGCAATATGTGCTAGGGCAGTGGTTCTTAACCTTTTGACTTTTGTGGACCAACCACAAGTGATCAAATATTTTATTTAATTCACAGACAAAAGAAAATGGTAAATTTAATGGAAAGGATGAAGCTTTTCTAAATTCAATTGAGGCCACTCATCGTCCATACTATATTCTGTTTGATGTAGTTGCACTGCCCCCATAAATCAATCTGAGGCTACAAATTAAATTTTTATCTTCATATGTACAGAATGTTTTACATTTTTCAGTTTTACATTTTGCTTCTCTATTTATAAACACTTTATTACTCTATTAATATTATGTAATTTTCTAAACTGCCGTGGACCCTCTGAGTAGGCTTTGTAGACCCCAAAGCAGTCACCAGAACACAGATTAAAAACAATTGTGCTGGGGCTCAAAGATATTGGTAGGGGTATAAGTACTAGTGTCTACATAAATGTAGAATATGTGTGAAGGTATTTTAGGAAATAAGGAATAGGGAAAGGGAAGGATATCGAAGCTAAGGTATTAATAGAAGTAAAGATACTAGTGTATAATATGTGGGTCCTAGAATACGGTTAGGGGTCTTAGGTTCCAGGGTAATGTTTTCAGTACTAGTATAAAGGCAGAATTATAGGTACTAGCCCATAGGAAGTGGTACACTTACTAGTATTCTAGGAGGAGTGGTACTAACATGCAAGCTGAATGATGCTCGGGCACAGGTAGGGATTGTGGTTGTAGAGTATAGGCAGGGATAGAGGTATTATGATCTAGGTATTGGTACATGTACTAAAGCAAAGATAGGGACAGATGTATTATTATTATTTAAGTTCCTTGTTTTAGTGGAATGTAACTCATAGTATACGGTCTCTAGGTGCACAGGGATGATCCCTACAGTTCCCATCCTAGTGATAAAGGAAAAACATCTAGGTATTAGGTTGCTTTGTTTCCTAAAATGAAATAGATTAGGTACTGCACTCATGTGCTAAGGTAAAGACTTCCATAATTTAGAATCCAGGACACAAAAGGATATACCACCCTAGTGTTTGAGTTTCTGTTTTTTCCCACAAACTCATACTCGTTGGCAGATCTGAGAAAACCCAGGTATTTCAGGAATGTTGTTGAGAGGAATTTAGGACTGTTTGCTGATATATTTTGTGGTGCAGACAGACCAAATTAATTGAATTCTTTTGGCAACTCGAAGCAATGGAGTTATTGAAATGCTAAAAGGCGTGTTTGCTGTTTTTGAGATTAAAAAGAATTCTGGCAATGATACTCTGAACGCATTGTAGGAGTGTTATACTCTTTAGGAAGACCAAAATAAATAAAATTGGGCAAGTAAAGTCTGGATTGAATGTATGCATTGGAGACCATACATTATATGAGAGAGTGATATGAATACAAATATTATTTCCAGAATTCTGGGATGGTAAAAGCAGGATTTGGTTGCTGAGGCAATTTGGGGTTCCATGGACAATTATGAGTATAGGATTATGCCTAGTTCATGTACTGCAGTAGCAGGTTTGGGGTGAAAACAGGAGAATAATGTCGGTTTCTGAAGAAGTTAGTCTTAAAAATGGTTTTAGCCATTCATTTTTGAGTGGCTTCCAGCACCAAACTGCGGATAGAACTGGTCCCTAGGACCAGAGGTGCCTTAAAAAGAATTGGGGAAGAGGCACAGCAGAGTGGAATGAAAAACAGAATAAAGCCTTTGCATAATGTGATTGGGCCAAATTTGCCGTTATAGGAGCCCAGTACCTGGTAGAGATAGAGATTCAATGGAAAGGGTGAGCGGAGTGGCCGATGTGGGGAGATATTTTGTGAAAGGTCGGACCGGCAAGAGTGGGCAACATTAACATGGCAGAGGTCAATCGGAAACAGCCGGGGTCAGACCAAGCAGGCATTCATACACAGAATGAGCCATACAGGGTGAGATGCAGCCTCAATGAAGGAAAGAGGGGGCCGTGCTCTAGCAAATCTGGTAAGGGCGGGAGTGGGAGGTGCAGAAGCAGCAACAGGTGATGAGGAAATGGCCAACTGGACAAGCCACAGAATACAAGATGGACCCGACTACAATGACCTCGAAAACTGTAACTGAAACTGAAACCAGTGCAAGAGGTGAAGAAGATACTTAACATACCAGAGAATTAAGTCAATGTGCCTGAACCAGAATACAGAAAACATTTAAGAGACAACTAAAGGGGAAGTTCCAGGCATCCAAAGTCTAAGAAACCATGAGGGTAGGTCAATGTCGGGTGGGGGGTGACCTCTCCTACAAAGATGTCATTGCCTAGTTTAAAAAGAATTTGAACTACATGGGGAAAGATTTGGTGATAAGTGGATCGCAAGGGACTCTAGTGGTGGATGGAGAGGCGGACATCCGCACTTATAAGGAAGAAGTAAAAACATGTGGACAAGTTCCACAGTAGTGGCTAGCAGGAATCAGTTACATAAACAAAGATGAGAATGTTCTCAAACATACGTAGATTCTGGAAAATGGCCTGTGGAATTCCTAGGAGAAGGTCAACTAGGCTCTCTTTACACCACATGAAAATAGATGGAAACACATCAGAAGAAACACAAAGGGGGATTCATTTTTGGTTTCAAGTTGAGGTTTGAATTTGGAAGGGGCTGGGGAGTAAGTGAGAATGGGAGAGAAATAAGGTACACACATGCAGGTGAGAAAAGGGACATGATGCAGATGACGTATGGATATAGAACTATAAAAAAGTCATAAATGATAAATGTAATAATAATAACAATATTAATAGTTAAAATAATTAAGTACATAATACAAGTCATAAATGATCAAACATAAATGATGAACGTGAGAGGTAAACTCACCTAACAAAAGACAAAGCCTCTGGTTACAACTCAGGGACATTGAGCCAAACGTGGTCATGCTTTAAGAAATATAACATTGCTCAGTACCAATGCCCAGAACACAGGTCAGGGTGGTTCTTTTAGGCCCTCTTAGGGGAAGTGATGGGAAAAATAGTGCTGGTAGGAAACTTTAACTTGGTGTGGAATGGGGAAACGGACTGCTCAAACTCTCATGGCCACATCCAAAAGTCAGCCAGTAAAAAATTATTTCATAGAGTGATAGATCTGGGTCTGTTTTATGTCTGGAGACAGACACACAAGTTGGAAAGACATTACTCCTTCTTGGCACGCAGAGGGCATATACTACAATAGATTATCTATTCATAGTTAAAAAGATAATGGGGCAGGTGGAGATATTTTTTATTGGGTGATCATGCACTTCATGTTACACTAGAAAGTGGAGAACTTACGAAGGAGGCAGGGGAAATGGCGACTCAATGGCTACTTATTAAGCTACCTGGTTACCTTACAAGAAATCCGCTATCAGTTACAAGATTTTCTTACCATACCTGCAGACGACAGTACTTCACGCTTAATACAATGGAAAACAATGATAGAAATCCTCATAGATTCATTGATAGCACAGGAGGCCTGCAATGTAATGAAAGGAAATAGAAACTGAGAAGATCCTAGTTGAACTGAGGAGAGAAGAACACATTAGTAAAATACAGTCCACTGGGGGAAGAGTAAGATCAAAAGACTTAGGGGTAAGCTGATGGAACTTGCCACTAATAAAGCAGCAAAAAATCCTATTGGGAAATTCTACTCTAAAGACAACAAACCAAATAGGCTATTGGCTCTACTACTAAAAGCTAAGACTAATAAAGCATATATTACAGAAATGTTGGACTCCCAGGGTCCTCTACTGACAGAAGATAAAGGAAACATTGAGGCTTTCGGGCAACCCTGTGTACTAATGAGGGGTGGGAGGACAAGATGGCATGGATTCGCTGTCAGAAGAAGTACAGACGTTTCAGACTGAGGCAAATACAGAAGGAATACCTCGATAGGACCAAAAAACAAGCATTGGCAATGCCAATAGGTCTAGCATTTGCCGTGGGATTGCAAGTGAGATATGATGGGGTCGGTGGGAGTGTGAGGGTGAGATGAGACGTGGCAGTGGGAGTGTAAGGGAAAGGTGACAGGGTTGGTGACAGTGTGAGGGAGAGATGAGCAGAGCAAACCAGAGATATTACACCACCTAGATTAAACATGGACACAAACACTTTTTGGAGAAACATTCAAAATTCTTTATTGGAAAGATAAAGCAACATGATATAGTTATCTTCTTCTTGAAGACTGATATTGCAACAACTTGTCCCTCCAAAAAGACATTCGATAATTCTAAAACCAGACAGGGGCAGTCTGTCCTTTGTGACGTACAGGGATGTGCCTCAGGACTACAGCAGCCTGACCAAATGTGACCTGGAAATCTGAGGCTTCTTCATACAGTTCTAAAAACACACTTATGCGATCTCCCCAAGACTTGACTCGCTCCGCCAGGACAGTGTTTGAGACCTGTGCCTTTCTGTTGCAAATGGTTATCAAGACCAGACCACAGCACCCACAATGCACTTGGATGGAAAAGGACAGCGCAGGTCTAGAAACATGCATCTATTACATGGATCGAGACAACCCTTATTGAGATTACAGTTGCTTTGGCTGCAAAGTCTCACCACCTCATTCCTTTTACACTAGCCTTGGAGGCCCCCAGGAGGCTCCCTGAGCAGGTTTGACGCCAGAGTGAGACCATAAGTCTGATGAAACAGCACATTCGACCAACCAAGACTGTCAGAGTATAACAGCCTGCGGTTTCTTTTAGCTATTGAAATAGACAAGCGAAAGCCTTGTTAAACCCCAAAAAGTGTGATAGCGAGAGCTTGCAGCTTGGAAGCATGGAGGACAGTTCTACACAGAGCCGTGGAGGGCGTGTTTGACAGTGGCTGCTTGGGAAGCGGGGGAAGAGGCAGGACAGGAAGGCGGCTAGGAGCCATCTGCACTGCATGGCTGGGTCTCGTGTCAGCCGACAGCTGAGGCATGAAGGGCAGGCATCGGATAGACTGAAACTCCAGGCAGGACCTGTAGCGTGGGCACCCCATATATGGTGAGGGGCTCTGCCCACAGGAACAGGAGTTGGGGGTGCACATGTGGAGGGTCTTCAGCGATGTTGCCATGTATAAAAATAATGCATGATAAACAGGTGGCGCGCATTCATATTAGTGGTAAAAAGCTGCGCCTGCTTTGAGTAGATATTGCAAGTCATACTGACACCTCTGAGGGGTTCATATAGTCCCTTGTTTTCTTTCTGCAGTCATGCATTTATAACGGAAAAAGGTAAACTAATGCAGGCCATTACCGACTTACATAGAATGGGCCTGACAGCTCTGGTTGGGGTGGGGAGCAGGTGTAGGGGGAGAGGGAGGATATAGGCAAGCAAGGATGGGGTAGGAGTTGGTGTGAAGGGGACAGCACACGGAGAAACGGTGGGTGGGAGGGTAAAGTAGCAACACTGCTAGCAAACATGAGCTGCACGCGTTTGCTTTGGAAAGCCAACAAATAACATTCCGAGAATACGAGCCAAGGCAATTGAAAACAAGCATTGAAAAAGCCAAAAGGCTGGCAGCAAATATGAGACCTATTGACTATGCCAAAGCTTGTTTGGAATGAACCTAAGGCTCCATACAGTTGCTCCTGCCTTCTTAAGCAAGTTGCTAGAGTAGAGTTCTGGGCTATCAATCGGACATTTAATCACGGTTCCACTTTGGAGCGGGGTAGAATGGGGTGGATTGGAGTGGGTTAGAGTGGGGTATATTGGAGTGGGGTAGAGTGGAGTAGATTGGAGTGGGGTATTGCATGGTGCTTGCAATCACAGATGTAATTTTTTATAGTGCTATAAATAATGTGTTACCATTACCCACTTTAAAGGTACTCAATGTATTACAAAGTGATTGGTGAGGGTCAAACTGTCGCTGATACTTGCTTCGGATTGATAAGAATGGTAAAAAACGTTCTTCCTCTTCTCCCGGTGGAATCCCGTAAGATCGTAGTGCAAGTCTTAATTACATCAAGGTTGGATTACGTAAATATCTTGTATCTGGGGCTGCCAGAGTATTTGCTCAATCGGCTGCAGGTTGTCCAGAACGCTGCAGCCAGAGCTATTCTTATGGTAAGCCCCAGAACGCGCATGTCGCCCCACCTGAAGGCGTTGCACTGGCTCCCGGTGAGAAAGAGGATCCAGTTTAAGGTCTTAGTGCTCGCTTATCGTGCCTTCCATGATACGGGTGCGGTTTACCTGAGAAGTAGGATCCAACGTTATCAGCCTCAACGGGTCTTAAGATCCACTAGACAATCCCTCATGGTGATTCCCAAGATCACGAGATCTCGGATAGGAGGACGTTCGTTTCAGGTTCAAGCTGCTCGCCTGTGGAACAAATTGCCCCTTTATCTCAGACTGACTCAGGACTTGTTGTTTTTTAGGAAACAACATAAAACATGGTTGTTCCAACAATAACATGATGGTTGACGGGGCGGGGCTCTTTCTGTTACGGTTTTGGAGATTAGCGCCGGGACACTCTCTGTGAGTATCCGCGCGCTTTATAAGTACCCAATTTAATTTCATTTTCAGGGTCTGAATCTGTTATGACGGGATTTGAACTTACAAACTACAAGATGCCAAGTGGCAACTTTGGCCGAGGAAGTGAAGAAGGAAAAAGATAGAAAGAGTCAGAGAGGAAGGAAACATTGAAGTAAAATATGAAGCAGATAGCAGTACAGGCGGAAATGGAGAAAAGGAAGAGGAATTACTCACTTGAGAGTGAGGGAGGAAGGAAGGTCTGAGTAGTTGAGAATAAGAGGAGAGAAAAAAACTGAAGGAAAGTCAAGGAGAAACAGGACAGAGAAAGTGCAATGAGGGGTATTAGTGAGATGACATGAGGTGAAAAGGAGCTTTCGTGATAATGGCTAATGGAACAAAGATAACAGGGAGAGGAAAGTGAAGGGAGGAGAAAGGTTGAGGGGTGAAGGATATGGAAATTTGATACACTCAGCATTGGGGGCAGGGATATGGGCCAATATAAAAATAACATAAGAAGATAAAGGGCAGAGAGGTGGTTAAGGTACATAGGTAAAGGGCCAATTGGATTGTATACTGGCTCAATGGAGAATGGAATCACTCAAAGGAGGTGGAGAAAGACGATGAAAGGGAGACCTGATGGGAGGAATATTAGATAAATGTCTCAGTTGAAAAGTGTTGTAGCTCAAGAAAGAAGGTTGAGGAAAAGAAGAGGAGGGGAGAAAAAAGGCTAAGAGCAGAATGGTAGGGAAACTGGAAGAGAAATTGTTTAAGGAGGAAGAGGAGGTGCAAAAAGAGTTGACTGTGGAAGAGGAGGACAGCAGGGGTAAATAAGGGTATTATTACAAGGCAGCTGGAGTGATATCCCTAAATAAGATACTTCTACGGACGATCTCAACTGTACTGGTGTTCCAAGATTACTGGGTGCAGGAATACAAGGCCTCATATTACCAGCATGTGGGGGATCACTATAAAAATAAAAAAAGACACTTACCTCCCGGCCGGCTGCCTGGCCGGCCACCGCCACCTCTCCTGCGTCCTCTTCCTGGCTTCCTGTGAGAAACAGGAAGCACCAGGGCTCCCACGCTCCCTCAGCCTATCACAATGCTGCAATGCAGCGTTGTGATTGGTGAGGGCGCAGTGACACGGCGCTCAGCCAGAGGCTGTAGGGGTGGGCATGTTCTCCGTGCAGGCTGTAATGCAGCCTGCATGGAGAAGGGGGAAAGTGCGCATGAATGGTTTGGGTGGCCCGAGAGGGTCGACCAAACAGTCATTGTACACTTAGGAGGGTTACACCACTCCTCCCCTGCTGATTTTCAGCCCCGCTTTGCCCCCTCACGCAAGCTGCCACAGCAGGAGGACAAAATAAAATGATAATAACATTAGTTATTATCATTTTATTTTTTCCTTTCTTTTCCTGCTCCGAGGCAGTGGGGCTACGCTCCTACGCCTTAGGGGAGGAGCTGCCACTGCTTTGGGAAACATAATGAGAGGGAGAAAAGAGGGTGAGAGGAGGTTGAAGGAAACCGTATTCTAGCAACTAGTCTGACTGAAACAGAAAGCCCAGCAGAAGATGTGCAGGACAAACAGATGCAAACCACTTTTAAGACATATCTACAAGAGCTGTACAACTCAAGTGAAAACCCATGCAAATATTGACTCAAATTTTGCAGAGGTGAATAAATAAAGTTTGGAGATTACTCTCACAGTTTCCTCAAACCCAAGCGAGTGGATGTTTTTGAAAAGCACTATTGCATGTTTATATGTACATGTGTGACTGTTTTTATGGTTTAATTCGTCCTAAGAAAAACAGTACAAGTAGAGTTAAGGATTTATATTGCACACGTTGGTTAACTTAGGTGTGTGACTGATTTGCGCTGCAACTGTGTAACTGCGGAAGGCATATTACTTTAATTTTAAAAACATTATATCCTGCACTTGGCACTTTACCTTCACTTTTCAGTCCTCTGACTGCTTGGTGTTATCTTCCCCGCGACCTGCGGTGCCCGTAAGTGAGAGCGGGCCTGCCAATTGCAAGGTCGGTGTGCTAGTTGTTAAGCACAAGGGGGATAAAACCAGCATGCTGAATCGACAGCGCAGCTTGGAAACGTTGGTTAACTAAGGTGTGTGACTGATTTGCGCTACCACTGTGTAACTGCGGAAAGCATATTTCTTTCATTTTAAAAACATTTTATCCTGCACTTGGCACTTTACCTTCACTTTTCAGTACTCTGACTGCTCGGTGTTTTCTTCCCTGCGACCTGCGGTGCCCGTAAGAAAGTGCGGGCCCGCCCAGTGCAAAGTTGGTGTGCTAGTTGTTAAGCACAAGGGGTATAAAACAGCATGCTGACGCAACCGAGGAGCGGACGCGCCGCCAGCGCATCAAAGGCAAGCCTGTCTGCGCCCGTCAGTGCCTGGAATGTGCCATGCGCCAGGACCCCTGCTCGTTTTTCCTGCATAATATATTCTTCAACACAGCTACGGGCTTACAACAAGGGTAAGCGCTGCAACTCGGCTATGTGGGCCAGGGATAAGGGTAATCCTGTCTATCAGTGTACTTTCTGTCACTTCTCATTGCGGGCACAATTGCTTAGGCTTCCGTTTCAGCACCCTGTTCGCTGAGGAGGGATAAGAACTCACTAGAGCCAGTGAACGAAATAGGCAGGGCTACCTCGTCTCTGCATTTTCCACATAAGATCGTAAAAAGCTAAAATATTAATCATGAATCCGAGGCGAGCTTTTTAAATGCTATACTGTTAAATACTATATCGGTCATCAAGCACAAATATGACTTCGAATACTTGCTACAGACATCAAACCTAGATATGGTTTTCCTCACGGAAACCTGGGCTACTGACACTTCTGAGCCTTACTGGGCTATAGCAATACCAGCTGGATACTCACTGGCCAGTGTAGAAAGGTCAGGTCAAAAGGGGGTGGTATGGCAATCATCTATAGATCCATCTTTAAGGCCACTTTCGAGACAAGCCAGTTGCCAGAAGCGGAAGCTATGGCCTTTAATATTAAATTTTCTAATACCTCATCCTTCTCTGGTCTACTCATATACCGGCCGCCTGGCCCAAAAACGTTGTCTATCCAAAAACTACAGACATTCGTGGAATCATGTTTGGACTCCCTAACATTCACAATATTGGGGGATTTTAACTTTCATTTGGATGCGGACAAGAATACAGACACATCCATATTAGTAGATAATTTAGAAGGGTTCGGTCTTACACAACAAGTTTTAGAATCTACACACAAGGCCCACCATACTCTTGATGGTATCTTTACCAACGACCCTAAAATTACAGTTGAGAAAATACTACCCTTAACCTGGTCGGATCACAATGCCATTTTTTTCAAACTCTGTCACCAGGAGGATGACAGGTCCCAGCCGAAAAAGCTGCCCCATGCTAAATTAAGGCCATAACATAAAATCAGGAGAGAGGATCTAGCAGAGTTGCTGGATAAAAGTCTACCCCTGCTAGCGCCAGATCATAATGAGGCAGCTGATAACATGGATGGCTGGATCAGATCAGCCATGGATCAGTTGGCCCCTGAAAGACTAAATAAACAACGGAGAAAGAGTGCTTCTGCCCCCTGGTACAATCCAGACCTTAAAGCCATTAAAGTTAGGTACAGACACCTAGAGAGGGTCTGGAGGGTAGCATATAGTGAACAGAGTAAACATCCTTACAAACTCACCCTAGGGGAGTACAAGGAAGCTATAAAAACTCAAAAAGGAAGTACTTTACCAGCAAAATTGAGGGGGCCAAAAACTCCTCAAGAGAGCTTTTCAAGACCATCACGGCTCTATCCAAACTAAACCAAGAAAATTAATTTGTACAGGACCTAGGGGCATATTATCAAGGGGCCGCGATAACATTCTCGCCGCTTTAGCGTCCGTTTTTGGGCGAAAAGCGGCGATAATATTATCGCTTTATTAACAAGGACACGCTAGCGCGTGTTTCCTTGCCTTAGCGCCCGTTGTCAGCACGCCTCGCATCGCATCGTTAATGAGATGCAAAGGAGGCGTGCCTGACAAAACCCCATGGGAAAATATCGCTAACCCAGCTTCGCGATATTATCGACGAGGGGTAGCGATATTTGAAATCGCGTTAACTATGCCTTAACGCATGAATTTAACGTCTGTTAAATTCCTGACTAAGGCATACCTAACATGGGAGGTGGATTGTGGGGCTAAGGCCACATGGCCTTATCATCAAGTTATCGCCGTTTTCCATGGAACATCGCTGGAAAACCAGCGATGTTCCATGGAAAACCCCGCTATCGCTGGAATATTTATCGCCATGGCGCTAAGCGTTGATGATACATCGCTAGCTTGGCAATATATTCCAGCAATAGCCGGCGATAATTTAAAGCGCGCTAAGCGCGCTCAGCGATAATTATCGCTGGGGCTTGATAATATGCCCCCAAATTCTTTCTGACACAATGGCAAGCTTATTCCAGACTAAAGTACAATTGGTTTATGATGAACTTGCAGTGAAGCTCCCTAACTCCATTAATACCAGGTCACCTGGGCCAGCTGACCTAAACATGCTGAACACGGCTAGTCAATTGAGTAGCTTCACCCCTCTATCAGCGGACAAAGTAAATGATCTGCTACTAGTAGCAAAATCCGAGTCTCCGACAGATCCTTGCCCTCCGGCTATTATACATTTGGTTTCAAATAAGATCAGTAAGCAACTTGCTCCATTTCTGAATAACATCATCAGAGCAGGAATCTTCCCCACCTCCTGGAAGAAAGCATGTATTAGGCCGATTTTAAAGAAACCATCCCTGGACCCCTATGTAGTCGAAAATGATCAGCCCATATCCTGCCTACTGTTAGAAGCTAAAATCTTAGAAAAATCTATGAACCAAGACCTAACGGGATATCTTGAGCTTAATAACACCCTAGACCATTCCCAACATGGCTTTGGACAACAGCACTCCACCGAATCAGCCCTAATCATGGCCACTGAGGAAATACGGAGACAACTCAATGGCGGAGGAAAAGCCATGCTAATCCTACTCGACCTATCAGCCTCATTCGATACCCTGAACCATCAGGTATTAATTCAAAGGCTGAAGGCAATAGGAATCAAGGAGGAGGCTTTAAACCTTCTCTCCTCGTTCCTCTTGGTAAGGGAGCAGAGCGTGTGCTGGGCCAATTATAAATCAGAGAGATTTTCACTCCCCTGTGGAGTCCCCTAGGGGTCAGCACTGTCCCCAATGATATTCAACATTTATGTTACACCCCTGGCTGAGCTGACTAGGGGGCATGGTTTCTCATTGGTATCATACGCTGTTAGACCCGGGATCCCTGGTTGGCTAAGGTAGGTACCTTAGGCTAAATAGGGACCCCCGCTCTCACGTCAGGGATAGGAAAGGAAGGACACCTTCTCAGATAGCCCCCGCTCACCCCCTTGGTAGCTTGGCATGAGCAGCCAGGCTTATCTTCAAGGTAAATGTGTAAAGTATTTGCAACCACGCTCACAGCAACCCAATGATGACACCACAAATGGACTCCACACGAGTTTCATAAAACGAGTATAAATTTATATAAAAAGATTTACGATAAAACCACACGATATAAATCCAACATATGCGTATTTGTAATATTCTTCCTGGCCGGTTGTTAGGCCAGCCAGCCCTTGTAATTTCTGGCGATATTAATGAGCACTTCTAAACGTTCCACTGCAGTCCTAATGCAATGCTAAGCAGTTCGTAATGCTAGAATCAGGCACTTTGCAATGTAGAAATAATACAGTTCGTAATGCTCGAATCAGGCCCTTTGCAATGTAGAAATAATGCAGTTCGTAATGCTAGCACCAGGCACTTTGCAATGTAAAAATAATGCAATGCGTAACGCAACAATCAGGTATTTCGTTATGCAGAAATAATGCAATGTGTAATACGACAATCAGGTAGTTCGTTATGCAGAAATAATGCAATGCGTAATACGATAATCAGGTAGTTCGTTATGCAGAAATAATGCAATGCGTAATACACTAATCAGGTAGTTCGTTATGCAGAAACAATGCAATGCGTAATACAGTAATCAGGTAGTTCGTTATGCAGAAACAATGCAATGCGTAAAGCACTAATCAGGTAGTTCGTTATGCAGAAACAATGCAATGCGTAAAGCACTCCAGCACCGATCACGGTGCCTCAGGCGGTCTCTCCGCCACTCGTACTGACTCGCAGTCAGCCTCTGTCAACAGTTGCCCCCACACGGGTATGGTGTAAACAAAAAGTGCAGCTCCGCGCTCCGGCCCCGGTACTGCCACTCCGTTGGCAAGTACGGGCCGCGATATGAGCCGAAGAAGAGGCTCGCACTGCAGGAATGGGAGAGGCCGAGAGAGTCTCCCTCCGAGCCCGCACCCCGCCCCAGGCGTCGACACACGTTACCTGGGGGGTGCGACCTCATTCTCCTCTCCTCTTCCCGTGACTTGGGCCTCTGATGCAATCTTTGTGAATTCCGGGCAGTGGGACTTGGGCCCTCCCTCGACGAGGTTGGTTCGACGTCCCGCTCTAGCAACTGCGGGCTCGGGCCGGCGGCTCGGCTCCTCAGGGGTTGCCGGTCCGGGCCGCTGATGCTATGAAGATCTCAGGCTACAACAGGGCACACGCACACAGCGTCGCAGAAACTCACTTGAGCTTCGGGTGCACGATCATAGGGCACTCCTCACGAAGGTCGCAGGCTGCACGAAGCACACGCACACAGCGTCGCTGAGACTCACTTGAACTCCGGTGCACACTATAACAGGGCAATTCTCACGAAGTTCTCAGGCTGCACAAAGTACACGCACACAGCGTCGCTGAGACTCACTTGGACTCCGTTGCACACTATCACAGGACAATCCTCACGAAGGGCTCAGGCTGCAAAATGCACACGCACACAGTGTCGCTGAGACTCGCTTGGACTCCAGATGCCCACGGTCACAGGGCAATTCTTACGAGGGTCTCAGGCTGCAAACAGCACACTCACACAGCGTCGCTGAGACTCTCCTGGAAACCTTTGTGTTCCTGAGTTTCCGCAACAGGGAGCCAGCTCACCTCCGGCCCTTGGGGATAAGTTACTTCCGGACACAGCACACAGCAAAGTCCTTTCAAGCAGGGGGACACAGCACACAGCAAAGTCCCTTTAGCCTCTCCTTGGTTAAAGCAGCAAACTGCAGGCCAGCCCCAGAACACACAGCAAGGGTCAGTCCTTTCCTTCAGTCTCTTCAGCTGTTTCTTCCTTGGCAAAGGTTCCTCTTGACCACAAAGTAGCGTCAGTCTTGTTCAATCTTGATCAGTCCATTTCTCTAAAGTTCAGGGGCTTCAGCTCTCATAGTTATACCCCTAAATGTCTTTGAAGTCTTTGTGTTCAGGGGGGCACTGACCCCTGTTCAAACCAGTTCTGGGTGCCTGCCTGCCAGTGACACCTTATTCCTTTGATAGTGGAGGTCTGGATCCTCAATCACTCAGCAGGGGACTGAGCCATTGGTTTATGGCTGCAGCCCAGGCCTCTTCACCTCTAGGGGCTACTCCTCCCCCCTACACTCCAGATGCAGGTCAGCCTGTTGCTGTCTTCCCTGGGTCAAGACATTCCCCAGATCCTATCACTTTCAAATCCAGACAGTCAATCCACAACCAGGCAGAGACACACAGAAATGTTAGAGCACAAACACCCAGCCACTTCTAAAAGAGTGGCTTCTAAACACACAATGCAATAACCACCTTCATAAAAAGATGTGTTATTACATTGTGAGTTCAGGCACACTAAACTTCACCTCTCCATCTTAAGCCTTTGGGGAGATAGGCTGGAAAACATATTACACAGCCTCCCCATTCTATCCTATGGGCAAGATGGCCTTTCCACAGTGAAAAACGAAATGGAGATTATTTCACTGTCAGGACATGGTACACACCTTAGTACATGTCCTACCTTTCATATGCATTGCACCCTGCCCAGGGGGTACCTTGGACCTACCATAGGGGTATCTGATGTGCATAGAAAGGGAAGGGTAAGGTCTGGCAAGTGGGTGCACTTGTCAGAACAACATGGCAGTTTAACAAACTGCGCGCAGGCACTGCAGTGGCAGGCCTGAGTTCTCTTTTTAAGGCTACCATGTGGGTGGCACAATTCGTGCTGCAGGCCCACTAGCAGCATTTGCATTACCAGCCCTGGCACACATAGTGCACTTTACTAGGGACTTTACTAGTAAGGCAAACATACCAATCATGGACAACCAATTACCATGACACTTTATACAGGGAGCACTTGCACTTTGACACTGATTAGCAGTGGCAAAGTGTCCAAAGCATCTAAGTTGGCAAAACAAAATCCATCACAGCACCAAAAATAGAGGAGGTAGAGGCAAAAAGTCAGGGGTAACCACGCCAAGAAATGCCAGGTCTAACACGTGTCTCATCCAGCCGCAAAGTGGGGGGAACTACCCACTCTCATGGGAGTTCTCATCACTAAGGCGGAAAAATCTGGACAGACCATCAGCATTGGCGTGTTCTGTTCCCAGGCGGTGTTCCACCGTGAAGTCCATTCCCTGTAGGGAGATGGACCACCTCAACAGTTTTGGGTTCTCGCCCCTCATCTGCATCAACCATCTGAGGGGCCTGTGGTCGGTCTGAACCAGGAAGTGAGTCCCAAACAAGTAAGGCCTCAGCTTCTTCAGTGCCCAGACCACAGCAAAAGCTTCCCTTTCAATTATACCCCACCTCTGTTCCCTGGGAAGTAGCCTCCGGCTAATGAAAGTTACGGGTTGGTCCAAGCCCTCATCGTTCAATTGTGAGAGTACTGCTCCCACACCATGCTCTGAAGCATCTGTCTGCACTACAAACTCTTTGGAGGAATCAGGCGCCTTGAGCACGGGCATCAAAAGCGGTCTGGCAGGCATCAGTCCAGATCCATACCCCTTCACAAACCGTCGGTAATACCCAGTGAGTCCTAGAAAGGCCCTCACTCCTGTCTGGGTCTTGGGGGGTTCCCAAGCCAGAATGGTATCAATTTTTGCCCGTAGGGGCGCGACCTGGCCGCTCCCTACCTGGTGTCCTATGTACACCACAGAACCCTGCCCTATCTGACACTTACTTGCCTTGATAGTCAGGCCTGCCCTCTGCAAGGCCTTCAACACTTCACAGAGGTGTCGCAAATGTTCCTCCCAACTGGAGCTAAACACAGCAATGTCGTCCAGGTAGGCGGCGCTGAATTCCTCCAGCCCATTCAACACCTGGTTAACCAGTCTCTGGAAGGTGGCAGGGGCGTTCTTCAACCCAAAGGGCATAACTCTGAACTGGTAGTGCCCCTCTGGTGTTGAGAACGCTGACCTCTCTTTGGCCCCCTCGGTCAAGGCAATCTGCCAGTACCCCGACGTAAAGTCAAATGTACTGAGGTACCGAGCAGCTCCCAGCCGATCCACGAGCTCATCAGCTCTGGGGATGGGGTGAGCATCAGTCTTGGTGACCGTATTGAGCCCACGGTAATCCACACAGAACCGGAGTTCTGGGGTGGCACCTGGCGCAGTGGCTTTTGGCACCAGGACCACTGGGCTAGCCCAGGGGCTGCTGGATGGCTCAATCACCCCTAGCACCAGCATCTTGGAAACCTCCTCCTTGATGCTGGCCCTGACCTTATCAGCTACTCTGTAAAATGTTTGTTTTACAGGCAGGCTGTCTCCAGTGTCCACATCATGGATGCACCAATGGGTGACTCCTGGGGTCAGGGAGAACAGGGAGGCGAACTGACCCAATACCTGGCGACAGTGCTTCTGCTGTTCCGGGGTCAGGGTAGGTGAGAGGTTCACCCCATCCACTGACCCATCCTTCTCCTTGGCTGACAGGAGGTCAGGAAGAGGTTCACTCTCCTCTTCTGCCCCATCGTCAGTAGCCAAGAGCATGGTCACATCAGACCTCTCAAAGTGTCGTTTGAGGCGGTTCACATGGAGGACCCTCAAAGGGTTCCTAGGAGACCGTAAGTCAACCAGGTAGGTCACTTCGCTCCTGCGCTCCACAACCTCATAAGGCCCAGTCCACTTGTCCTGGAGCGCGCAAGGCTCCACTGGCGCCATCACCCACACTTTTTGCCCAGGTTGAAATTCGACCAGAGTGGCATTCTGGTCGTACCACCACTTCATTTCTTCCTGGCTGGCTTCCAGATTCGCCTGAGCGAGTTGCCTGAAACGCCTAGTTTGGTTCCTGAAGGCCAGCATGTAGCTATATACATCCTGGGGGGGTTTACTAGGAGCCTTCTCCCAGCTCTCCTTCACCAAACTGAAGGGTCCTCTTACCGGGTGTCCATACAGGAGCTCAAAGGGACTGAACCCTAAAGACTTCTGTGGCACTTCTCGTTAAGCAAACAGCAGGCATGGTAGGAGGACGTCCCACTTACGCCTCATGGGTTCCTCAAGACCCATAATCATGCCCTTCGGGGTCCGGTTAAATCTCTCAACCAGACCATTACCCTGGGGGTGGTAAGGCATGGTGAACTTGTAGGTTACACCGCACTCCTTCCACAGAGATTTCATATACCTAGATATGAAATTAGTACCCCTGTCGGACACCACCTCTCTGGGGAACCCCACGCGGGAGAAAATCCCCATCAGTGCCCGGCCCACCACGGGGGCTGTCACCGTCTGGTGAGGGATGGCTTCTGGGTACCGGGTGGCATGGTCCACTAAGACCAGGATGAACCTGTTGCCCATGGCTGTCTTGGGATCCAGAGGCCCCACGATGTCAATGCCCACCCTTTCAAAGGGGGTGCTGACTACAGGAAAAGGTTGGAGGGCAGCCTTGTGCTTCCTTCCACTCTTACCACTTGCCTGGCAAGTCTGACAGGTCCTGCAATGAGTATCAGAACTCTTGCGCATTTGAGGCCAGTAGAAGTAGGTGACAAGCCTCTCAAAGGTCTTGTCCTGCCCCAAATGTCCTGCTAAAGGTACATCATGAGCCAACCCTAGTAGGAAGGCTCTGAAGCGCTGGGGTACCACCAGCGCACGGGCTGACCCAGGCTCAGCAACCTTAGGCTCACTATATAGGAGATCATTCTCCCAGTAAATCAAGTGGGAATCCCGACTGATCACCCGCTGCCTGGTTTGCTGCCTGTTGCCGCAAACCTACAAGAGAAGGGCACTTCTTCTGATTCTCACAGAACTCCTCCCTGGAGGGCCCTCCCTCCTGCTGCCATTCAGTCAGCTCAGGTAGGTCCCCCAGTTCAGCTACTTGCTCCCCCGTAGGCTCCAGGGCATCCCCCTCAAAGGGTGCCTCCTCCTGGACCGTGGGAACTGTGGGGGCCGGTTTCCCACGCCCCCTGACTCTTCTCTTCACGGCAGGCACCTGGGCCACTGTTTCAGGCTCCAGGTCCTCTTGAACACCTTTACTGGCTGCCATAGACCGAGTGGTCACACAAGCCCACTCAGGCAGACCCAACATCTCCAAATGCGCCTGGCGCTCAACCTCCTTCCAGGGGGAACTCTCCAGGTCATTCCCCAGCAGACAGTCTACAGGCATGGACGGACTTACAACGACCTTCAAGGAACCTGAGACCCCACCCCCCCATTCAGAGGGAACTAGCACCACCTTGCAGAGGCGCACGGAGTTGTCTGCTGCAACTACAGGGTGAAGCACAACGGGAATTACCTGCTCTTCAGACACCCACTGACACCTGCCAGATGTCAAACTGGCTCCTGTGTCTCTCAGAGCCTCCACCCTTCTTCCATTGATGGTCACCCACTGCCTGTACTTCTTAGTATTCTCAGGCAGAGAGATTTCCTGGACCATCTCTCGATCTCCTAATGAGACCAGGGTCATAACTGCTTGCTCCTCCCCAGTCCAAGGACTCAATTCCTCTCCCAACGCTACACTCACTAAACCCTGTGTTGGAGCACCAGTGGGTGAAGATGACTTCTTGGGGCATTTAGGGGAAATAATGCCCACTTCTTTACAGAAGTAACAAGTAGGAGGACCTCGGTTGTCCCGCTTGCCCTTATGGGTCAGGCCCTCTTAGCCTTGGGGGACTGGGACCCTTTCACCTGGGAACTACTTTGGGGCCCTTTAGAGAACCCCTTGGGTTTACCCTTGTCCTCCCCTACCTTCGGCGGGGACCCTGTACACTTTTGGTAGTGGTACCTCTAATCCCCTTGTGGACCCGGGTACTGGTCCAGCGATCCGCCTCTTCAGCAAGCTTACTGGGATCAGTCAGCTTACTGTCCAAAAGATGCTAGCGCAGCTCTGGAACACACAGACTACTCAAGTGTTCCCAACTAATTAAATCGCATAAGCTCTTAAAATCAGTTGCCTTGCTGCCCTTCATCCAACAATCCAGTGCACGCGTGTACGCATTCACACACTCCACCCAAGTACTGGATTCCAGTTTCTTGAAGTTCCTGAACTTCTGCCTGTACTGTTCAGGAGGGAGCCCATACATGAGGCATAAAGCCTCCTTCATATTGGCTTAGGTCAGGGTTCCCGCCCTCTCTAAAGGGGGTAAAACATCACTCCCAGAAGCCTCAAAGTGTTTCCATAGGCCCGCCCCCCAATGATTCTCAGGCACCTCATTCATCACCCCTTTGGTAATCTCGCACTAAATCCTTGGGAATGTACACCTTTCCCACTGGCACTGGTTGTGTGCTGCCACCATTTGAACTAGACTCTGCCTGTTTAACCCTCATGTCCAGTTCCCTCATGCTTAACTCATGAGCTAAGAGAATCTTTTTCTCTTCCAAGGCGAGAGCGTTCCTGCTCTCCTCTGCTCGCTTTTCACTTTCAATGAGCAGCTTCTTCTCTTCTGCTTGAGTTTTAAGTTTTAAAACCTCCAACTCATGCTCTCTGACCCTTTGGGTTTCCTCCAGCTCCTCTGGTGAAAAACTCCTCCCTGAATGTCTACTACCAGCCCCTAAGGCTGGTCCCTCCACTGGCAAATCCTGTGGACCAAATCCATTCCCTGGGTCATCCTCATCCACCTCAACATCACCCGTCTCCTGAGCCACTTTGGCTTCCCACCAGGCCCTCAAGGCCATTTGCAGCTCCTCCTTCTTGGCGCTACTTTTCATGGGACATCCCAAAGCTCTGCAGAATTGCCTCAATTGATCAACTTTGTAGGTAAGCAATGCCTCAATGTCGAACTCTAATTCTGCAGCCTCACTGGCTACTTGACTCCTCTGAGACATGATGTGTGGCTTAAAGGTCGCTCAAAAATAGAACCAACAAATCAAAAACACAATATGTGGTTGTTTCGTAGTCTGCGCTAAACTTGTGATGTACACCAATTACTGTGAGTGAATTTGCAAATACATGTTTCAATCCCACACCGCTGACCACCAAATGTTAGACCCAAGGATCCATGGTTGGCTGAGGTAGGTACCTTAGGCCAAATAGGGACCCCGCTCTCACGTCAGGGAAAGGAAGGACACCTTCTCAGCCAGCCCCCGCTCACCCCCTTAGTAGCTTGGCACGAGCAGCCAGACTTATCTTCAAGGTAAATGTGTAAAGTATTTGCAACCACGCTCACAGCAACCCAATGATGACACCACCAATGGACTCCACATGAGTTTCATAAAACAAGTATATATTTATATAAAAAGGTATACGATAAGACCACACAATATAAATCCAACATATGCGTATTTGTAATATTCTTTCTGGCCGGTTGTTAGGCCAGCCAGCCCTTGTAAGTTCTGGAGATATTAATGAGCACTTCGAAACATTCCACTGCAGTCCTAATGCAATGCTAAGCAGTTCATAATGCTAGAATCAGGCACTTTGCAATGTAGAAATAATACAGTTGGTAATGCTCGAATCAGGCACTTTGCAATGTAGAAATAATGCAGTTCGTAATGCTAGCACCAGGCACTTTGCAATGTAAAAATAATGCAATGCGTAACGCAACAATCAGGTATTTCGTTATGCAGAAATAATGCAATGCGTAATACGACAATCAGGTAGTTCATTATGCAGAAACAATGCAATGCGTAATACACTAATCAGGTAGTTCGTTATGCAGAAACAATGCAATGCGTAATACACTAATCAGGTAGTTTGTTATGCAGAAACAATGCAATGCGTAAAGCACTAATCAGGTAGTTCGTTATGTAGAAACAATGCAATGCGTAAAGCACTCCAGCACCGATCACGGTGCCTCAGGCGGTCTCTCCGCCACTCGTACTGACTCGCAGTCAGCCTCTGTCAACAGTTGCCCCCACACGGGTATGGTGTAAACAAAAAGGGCATCTCCGCACTTCGGCACCGGTACTGCCACTCCGTTGGCAAGTACGGGCCGCGATACGAGCCGAAGCAGAGGCTCGCACTGCAGGAATGGGAGAGGCAGAGAGCGTCTCCCTCCGACCCAGCACCCCGCCCCAGGCGTCGACACACGTTACCTGGAGGGTGCGACCTCACTCTCCTCTCCCCGCGACTTGGGACTCCGATGCAATCTTTGTGAATTCCGGGCAGTGGGACTCAGGCCCTCCCTCGAGGAGGTTGGTTCGAGGTCCCGCTCTGGCAACGGCGGGCTCGGGCCGGCGGCTCGGCTCCTCCAGGGCTGCCGGTCCGGGCCGCTGATGCTGCGAAGATCTCAGGCTGCAACAGGGGACACGCACACAGTGTCGCTGAGACTCACTTGAGCTTCGGGTGCACGATCACAGGGCACTCCTCACGAAGGTCTCAGGCTGCACGAAGCACACGCACACAGCATCGCTGAGACTCACTTCAACTCCGGTAAACATGATAACAGGGCAATCCTCACGAAGATCTCAGGCTGCACAAAGCACACGCACACAGCGTCGCTGAGACTCACTTGGACTCCGGTGCACACGATCACAGGACAATCCTCACGAAGGGCTCAGGCTGCAAAAAGCACACGCACACAGCGTCGCAGAGACTCGCTTGGACTCCAGATGCCCACGGTCACAGGGCAATTCTTACGAGGGTCTCAGGCTGCAAAAAGCACATGCACACAGCGTCGCTGAGACTCTCCTGGAAACTTCTGTGTTCCTGAGTTTCCGCAACAGGGAGCCAGCTCACCTTGGGCCCTTGGGGATAAGTTACTTCCGGACACAGCACACAGCAAAGTCCTTTCAAGCAGGGGGACACAGCACACAGCAAAGTCCCTTTAGCCTCTCCTTGGTTAAAGCAGCAAACTGCAGGCCATCCCCAGAACACACAGCAAGGGTCAGTCCTTTCCTTCAGTCTCTTCAGCTGTTTTATCCTTGGCAAAGGTTCCTCTTGGCCACGAAGTAGCGTCAGTCTTGTTCAATCTTGATCAATCCATTTCTCCAAAGTTCAGGGGCTTCATCTCTCATAATTATACCCCTAAATGTCTTTGAAGTCTTTGTGTTCAGGGGGCACTGACCCCTGTTCAAACCAGTTCTGGGTGCCTCCCTGCCAGTGACACCTTATTCCTTTGATAGTGGGGGTCTGGATCCTCAATCACTCAGCAGGGGACAGAGCCATTGGTTTATGGCTGCAGCCCAGGCCTCTTCACCTCTAGGGGCTACTCCTCCCCCCTACACTCCAAATGCACGTCAGCCTGTTGCTGTCTCACCTCCTCCCCTGGGTCAAGACATTCCCCAGCTCCTATCGCTTTCAAATCCAGACAGTCAATCCACAACCAGGCAGAGACACACAGAAATGCTAGAGCACAAAAACCCAGCCACTTCTAAAAGAGTGGCTTCTAAACACACAATGCAAAAACCACCTTCATAAAAACATGTGTTATTACATTGTGAGTTCAGGCACACTAAACTTCACCTCTCCATCTTAAGCCTTTGGGAAGATAGGCTGGAAAACATATTACACAGCCTCCCCATTCTATCCTATGGGCAAGATGGCCTTTCCACAGTGAAAAACGAAATGGAGATTATTTCTCTGTCAGGACATGGTACACACCTTAGTACATGTCGTACCTTTCATATGCACTGCACCCTGCCCCGGGGGTACCTTGGACCTACCATAGGGGTGTCTGATGTGCATAGAAAGGGAAGGGTAAGGTCTGGCAAGTGGGTGCACTTGTCAGAACAACATGGCAGTTTAACAAACTGCGCGCAGGCACTGCAGTGGCAGGCGTGAGTTCCCTTTTTAAGGCTACTTTTGTGGGTGGCACAATTTGTGCTGCAGGCCCACTAGTATCATTTGCATTTCCAGCCCTGGCATACATAGTGCACTTTACTAGGGACTTTACTAGTAAGGCAAACATACCAATCATGGACAACCAATTACCATTACACTTTATACAAGAAGCACTTGCACTTTGACACTGATTAGCAGTGGCAAAGTGTCCAAAGCATCTAAGTTGGCAAAACAAAATCCATCACAGCACCAAAAATAGAGGAGGTAGAGGCAAAAAGTCAGGGGTAACCACGCCAAGAAATGCCAGGTCTAACATACGCCGATGACACTCAACTTCTCATCTCCATCTCTTCAAGTGCCGAAACCGTGGCAGGGAGATTTCATGACTGTCTGAAACATAAATGGAATGCATGCAACAGAGCTACCTTAAATTAAACACGAGTAAAACGGAGGTTATGGAGTTTGGGACTGGGTCACCGCTCTTGAACCAAGAGTGGTGGCCGGCAGAGGCAGGTCAATGCCCAGTACCCGCAGTAAAGGTCAGGAATTTGGGAATCTTGCTTGCCGACCAAATTAATCAGTTAATATCGTCATGCTTCTTCCAACTAAAAATCCTACGCAAAACTTTCCCTTTTATTCCCCTGGACCTCAAAAAATCAGTAGTAGTTGCTTTGATCCTTTCACGGATTGACTATTGTAATGCCCTTTTCCAGAGCATAAACAAGCCCCAATTGTATAAACTACAATCTCTGCAAAACGCTGCAGCTAGAATGCTGCTTAACATTCCAAAGTACCACCACATTTCAAACAGCATTAGAACACTTCATTGGCTAGCAGCGCAAGAACTAATTGAATTTAAAGCACTGTGCCTGGTACATAAAGCACTGTTTGGTGGTGGAGCAGCGGATCTACAGAAATTATTCCGTAAGTGCATTCCACGGTGTAGTCTCAGATCTGCTAACAAAGGTCTAGTCCAGATACCTAGATTACAAAAGGCTATTTGGGGAGGTAGAAGCCTGACATATCGAGCATCTAAGCTATGGAATAAATTACCAGATGACATCAGACTACAACCTTCCAGAACTCTGTACAGAAAAGGGCTGAAGACCTGGCTATTTTCCTTGCAGAAATAAGGCATGCATTCTTCTCTAACTCGTTTCCTGCTATAGCGCCAAGACGCCTCGGCATTCATGCGCTCTATAAGCTTTTACTTACTTACTTACAACACATCATTGAGAGCTTAATGGAATGATGAGCTAATGATTTGGTCTATAGCAAAACTAAAGGCAAGATGTCTAATTTGCTGATACCACGATGGCATTTCACTGTATACATTTTATAATGGGGGTTTTAATTGATTTCACTTATTTCATCTGGTCTGTCCATTCCTGCAATCTGATTATTTTTAAATTATAACTGTCTGTGATGTTGTTGGGGTCATATAAACATGATTTCATTACCTGTGATGACACCAATAACGCGACCCATTTTTTCAGCCAAGGTTAGGGACTTTGCATTAACTAACCCTAGCTCTTTGGCAAATAACTTTGCATTCTGGACCGTGTAGTTTTGACTATAGCATTCCGAAATCAGCTCCAAAATCCGAGCACGCATAACGATGTTTGGTAAAACGTATGGAGCCGACTGAAATTGTAACTCACAATAGAGGTTAGCCATGCAGTCTAGTTAGTGCTTGTGTCAAACAATTTTTACTTGCGCCACCTTATAACTGAGATATTTTTCTGCGCTCTCTACAGCCCGTTCACCCATGAAAGTCTTTGCTGCCTGTCCTCTCACCTTTTAACACTTTAGTCTTTTGGTGGAAGACATAGCATGGCTCAGTCTTATACAGTTGCATGTTTTCCAGCCAAGGCCCAAGGTGATGGTGGGGGTCGTGCCAGCCATTGTCCCATAACATGGGATTGTGCTTTGCCACTCCAGGCACGGAGTGCATCCTTTCAGCGTAGGTGATGGGTTCCAGGCAGGGGATGTCATATTCCTTCTTCTTTCAGGGGACGGGGGTGCCTCTACCAGCGTGGACCAGTTCCAGTACTTTCCTAAATGTCACCCACCGGTTGATGTGTAACTTTGCGGATGTGTCTTCCATCTTTATGATACGCTCAATTACCCACGCTAAAATGGCATTGAATGGGCACCGCCATGTTTTGTGTCGAAGACGGGGCAAAAGAGACAACACTGTCAGCAAGAGCAATAAAAGACATTCTTACTGTGTCTTTTTAAGGCGTCATCTTTGAGTGGTGTGAATTGGTGTGAATTGTCCTGTTAGTCCAAAAGGTTTCAGCAAATGTACCAAGTAGATTAAGTAATGGTTTGCACCAGTGGCGGATGGTGACATTTGAAATCGGTGGGGGCGTAAAATGCTGGTCATACTGCATCCTAGCGAGCCAGCGTAGCGAGCGAGCTTGAACAACCTAAAGGGGGTTCGGGGGGCTCTCCCCCCGAGAAAATTTTGAAAAAAGAGTGGAAAAATGGTGCATTTTCAAGCAAATTTGAGAAAGCAGGAAGGTTAATAAAGCAATTGTGAAAGTGCAGTTATTACATTAATGCAGTTTGCATGCAGCTCTTAGATGACAGTTAATAGCTCACTGTTGTATGTTAGGATTTTAACTTACAAACTGCAAGTAACAAAACAGGTTAATGTGCCTGCCACTGTCGCAGTGTTCTTTGCACTGTGCCATAAATCAGGTGTAGACAGTAGCATTGCACCAGTAGGCAGGCGGTGTCAGCTGCTGCTCACTATGCTATTCCCTCATGGATATGCGCAATGTTGGTGTCAGCACACCTGTGTCCACATGATGTAAGCAAATGCTTCCTAGAAACGCCTTTTTGTTTAATGTCACGTGAAAAGGGCCACAGTGCCAGTGCAAACTGCCAGGGTATGCGATGTGATCATCAAACAACAAGAGCAGTGCATACCCACGGACAACCAATCGCGCTTCAAGAAACATCTTTAGTTTGAGACGGACCTCTTGGCCTATACTTGCAAAGCAATCATTACGTGGCAAAGATGAGGTGCACCTGGCACGTGCCACCTGTTATCCTGTCCATTATACCTTAATAGCAGTGTCAGTTCTTTATAAACCGATGTGTAGAAACCCATAGCTGTATCACATTTTTATGGGTATTGTGGTCGGCTATTATTATTTTGACTGTTTTTTATCAGTTGTGTGGTTTTAAGAGCATTGTTAGCCGCCTGCCACATATTGTCTTTTCTCTGCTCTGCACTGTAATTTACATTTTAATCCAGGCAGGTTGTATAGCTGTCACAGATTGAAATGAAAAGCTTCTTCATCTTTGCTGTGTCTCCCCAGCTCGGGTAAAACCATCACCTCCATATGAGTTGCTCTGAAATATGCCTTGTGGCTCCGGGGCAGGCATGTGATGAACTTTGTGGGTTTTTCAGGGATCCATACAGCTCCTGCGACTGCTGGGGGCACCACAATGGTGAGATCAGGGGCATCTTAAGGAGGATTCAGGGAGCACTGGGACAAACGTATTTTGGGGGCTCCCATTTGGAACAGCTTTGAATTTAAGTTTCAGTTCTTTCATGCCCTCTTTGGCCAGATCACTTACAGTGCACAGGCACACCCGTCCGAATTCTGAATGTTTTACATCTAATATTTAGGGACAGTGATGTGTGTTTTCAGTATTGTAACACAGCAGCAGCTCACTAATATTACTGCAAGTACTCTCTGTGACACCCTCCCATTTCGCATATGTGAGGTCGTGTTTTGATCTAAAAGAAAAACATTTTATGGATGTTGCATGAAACATAAACACAACGATTCTCTGCAAAATTTCTGTAATAGATTATCACCCACATTAAAAAAAATAATTACTGAAAACGGTATTCATAACAATCTGTTTAAGATTTAGTCAAGGTCATCAGGGAAAGACTCTCGGAGTGATAGAGCTGGCTCTTACAGGGCCCCCCTAAAAAACTTTGCTCATGCCTTAAAACGTCTCTCATTAAATATTATGTGACGTTCTGTGATGTTGCTTGCATATATGTACCATATTCCCACCATTTCCATGTTCCTGACGACCTATATTGTCCTAGGATTCTGCATACCTGCCAACTTGAACAAAAATTCCACTGTGTGAGGCCGGACATGCATGAACACACTCGTACATGATTTATAAAGCACATAGCTACCCAAAAAGCGTGTCCATGTGCACCCCTCATTCCCCAGTATTTCCTGTTTTACACACTTAGCTCCCTGAAGGCATGGCCTTTGCATATTAAATTGGTGTGTACTTGTCACATCCCTGTTGTTATAAAGTGTGGAACTTTGCCGCCCACCTGTACATGCATGGTATGCGTTCACCTGTAGCCTCAAATGTTCTGTACCAGTTCCTCAACATGTACTACTGTCCTCTGTGTGGCCCACAACCTCCCGCAGGTATGTCCTACGTTTCCTCCGCAGCTCATTTTGGTACACACAACTTCTACAGACAGACATCACCTCCCTTCCTACTTTGTGCATACCTACTACCCATCAGTTACATTCCCTGCGTGTCATCCTCAACCCTTTTGTGCAGTTGACTTGTGAGCACTAATTGACTTCAACTGCACACCTGCGAGCCTGCAGTCGCCACGCTACTGTACATGTGCCCTGGGTGAGTTAATCCGGTCTCAGGGTACATACACCTGTCTGAAGTCAAGGACAACCAACCACTTCGTGCACATGCCTTGTGAAACTTGGTATTCATTTCTCTCCAGTAGGAACTGTCTGTAGTAAGTCAAAAACTACTCGAAGGCTTTAGACATGCCCTGTGTGCCCAGCAACAGCGCTCAAAGTTATACCCTGTACTTACCGACACCCAGTCGCGGCTCGCAATACTCGCGGGGGGTCTCGCGCGGGTGCGGGTCTCGCACAGGGGGGGGCGGGGGTTTGAAAATAAAGTAAACTTACCTGACCGGGTCTGCCACCTCTGCTGTCTGCTTTTGGGCCGGGTCCGGGTTTGGCGCTTTCACCGTCGTAGTCTTCTGCGTGCTACTGGCTGGCAAGCCCTCTCAGGTTCTCAGCCAATCCAGATGCTGCTCCAGAGTCCAGCAGCGCCAGGATTGGCCTGGAGCAGGGTCACTCCCTGCCCATTAGGAGATTGGGGGCTGCGAATGAAGCAACCCTCGCTCTCCTAAGGGGAAGGCTTAGTGCGCATGTTCGGGCTGGTCTTAAAATTTGACCAGCCCAAAAACGAACATGCGCACTATTGCGCTGTCACTCACCCTGAGTGCTGCCGCAGCCCCGCCCCCACCCCCTTCAGCGTCCCTCCTCGTTCTAATTCTGAGCTAATTCCATTCCAATCAGGAGTCCTGATTGCTGGAATTAGCGTCAGAAGTAGAACGATTTCTCATTGGTGAGGCAACGCCCGAACGCCCCCAATGGACGCACCGCCATTGGTTTGCACTATTTTTTTTAGACTGCGTACACAATTAATGTATGTAAAATAACAAGTAAGCTTCCTATATAATTTCAAGTTTTTTTTTTAAACCTAATACTATGTTTGCGATTTGCTTCTGCAGATGAGCATTTTCCTATTTGTATATTATAAATCTCCCACTGCATTGAGCATGAAGCCGCCGCCTCCTACAATGGCACTACGATCACAGAATTCAGTCTTAGGAATGTATATTTTATTTAGAATTCCCTATAACGCTGTTAGAACCAACCTCACAATTATTATTTTTCATGTTACTAAACCAATTAAATTGCCCTGCAAACATTTATATACACTTTTATTATTAAACTTCCTTTATCTTGTTCCCAATCAGTACATGATTAGTTAATGTGGTGATGCAAGTCAGCTATCTTTGTATGGCCGCCAATTTCGATAGGGTCAACGGCTTTCGTATCTGCTCTCGCCTCTTTCTACTTCCATCTCACATTATCTTGTACTGCTGTATCTTCTCTCGCTTCGATGGAGATACAGTTGCTGCTGTGGTGTGGCGCTTGATGTAGTGTACCTACATGAAGTAGGTAGCATTGTTTGGGATCTTTGCTCTAATGAAAATTAGAGACTTTACCACACAAGGTGACAGTTCAGTGTTTTCAGTGGCCGTCTGTGTGCCATTTCAATGGCTTATGTGTAACACTTTGGGTCACACACTATCGCAAGTAGAAAGGGTGCACCGAATCCACGAGCAATAACAACCAGCGACGGGTGGGAGGCGGCACGGGGAGCGGGGAGATTAAGTGAACTGCAGTCAGGAATGGACACCGAAGGCATGTGCAGGAAAGAAATAATTTAAAAAGAGTTCCCCCAAACGAACCCCTGAACGTAAAAGCGTAAAGAGACGAGTAATTGGGAGGTGCTCTCTGGGAGTATACAAAAGAGATAAAAAGGAGGGACAAAGAGGAAGGACTAAGCACTAGCAAGCAAGTCTTTTTGAAGGACAATTGAAGTGACCAATAAAAAGCAATGGGCCCACAGAGTGAATACAGCATGTCTCGAAGAGACAGCGCATGCACTGCCTTAGCTCGACCTAACAACGAGATGTTGATGGATATAAAGTCATTGAAGGAAGGCAAGGTATTGGGGCCGGATGGCTGTACAGCAATATTTTACAAGGTTTTCGCAGGAACCTTGGCCCCACTAATAACTCCACTTTTTAACTCTTTTGGGTGGGATAATTATGTCACTCCTACTGTGAGGGAAGCGGACATTATACTAATTCCTAAACCTGGGAAAAACAGCAGAAATTTTAGATCTTATAGTCTGATTGCTCATCTAAATTTGGATGTGAAATTTTTCACTAAGGTGCTTGCAATTCGTGCGAACTGGGTGGAAGAATATCTGCCAGACCTTATCGAAGCAGATCAATCAGGATTTGTCATAGGCAGCCAGATGCATGACACTATTAGAAGGATGACCCATATACTAGAGAGAGTCAACAAGAAAAATGTTCTGGTGATATTGGTCACCTTGGATAAATAAAAGATATTTGACTGCGTACGTTGGGCAAAACTTTGAATAAAATGTGGTTGAGAGACAAGCTATGAAGAAGGATATTTGTAAATTACGAAAAAACAATGGCGAGAATTACAGTTATTGGGGACAAATCAGAAATAGTGAAATTGCAGACAAGGACCAGGCAGGGGTGCCTATTGTCACTGCATTGGTTAGCTCTCGCTATAAAACCCTTGACAGCCATGATGAAGGGAAGATCCAGATGTACATGGGATCAACTTTTCTGGCTCTTTGCGGATGATGTCCTCTAGATGTTGACTAAACTAGAAGGCTTCATGTCAGCAGTTAGTCGAGATTTAGAATACTCTGAACTGGTAGTGGGGTATGAGATCAATTAGGACAGATCAGAATATTAAACCGGACCTTAAATCAGAAGAAGCCACCAAACTACAGAATGAGCTCCCCTTCAAATGGGCTACCTGTCACATAGAATACTTAGTATGTAAACCCTCCTTGTCAAAGATTGTGCATGCCAACATTGGGACTTTGAAGAGTGAAATAGAAATGAATCTGACCAGATGGAACTCACTTCCACTTTTATGGTTAGGAAAGACGAATGTTCCCCCATGGCTTCTCAATGTATTTCAAGCAATGCCTACCACTATTCCAAGGGATGATATAGTTTCACTGTAGAGAAAGACAGCAGCCTTTGTCTTGAAGGACAAACATGCTAGACCCTGCAGAAACATTCTAATGGCAGCTAAGATAAGGGGAGGTGGATGGCACTAAGATACTACTAGGCAGAAGATTTGAGGCTCCGTCAGGCCTGGCTTGGCCATGCATAAAAGAGATAACAAATGTTTAAACATGGACAGAGCTATGGCGGGGAGGATGATATAGGATGTTCTTTGGCTGCCTAGACAGGCTGTACCCAAGAATGCATATATCAGTGACAAAGTCAGTATGATCATGACAACATGGGATGTAGTGACAGGAAGATGGTTTTATTACCTACCCATCCCCATCTAACCCCTGTTGGACTTGGCCCTTTTTGCAGGGTCATACCTGAACTTTTTGCCTTCCTCCTAGCCTTTTTTCTGACATGGTGTTGGTGGTTCTAGGACTCTGGGCACTTTAGCACTGCTGTCCAGTGTAAAGTGCGTGTGCTCTCTGTGGTAAACATGGTAAGATTGGTCTACACCTGTTTGGCTAATTTAGTTTACCTGTTAGTCAGTCACCCCTAAGGTAGGCCCTAGCTAGCTCTATGGGCAGGGTGCATTGTAGGTAAAAGGTAGGACAAGTACCTTAAGTGAGTGACATATCCTGGTAGTGACAAACAGCCATTTTGGTTTCTCACTGCTGTGAGGCTGCCTTCTCATAGGAATGCTTTGGGGATACTTTGATAAGTGTTTCAGTAGTAATTCCTGATATGAGAGGAGCAGCGTGGTCAAATTTGGTATGTTTGGAATAGTAATAATAAATGCTGCACAATGGTGTGCGCAGATTTATTATCACTATTTTAGAAATGCCACTTTTAGAAGTTGGCATTTCTGTGTGCTATGTGTCTACCTGCCTGATGTGTATTGCATGTCTGGCTCTGGAGTGACAGGGGCTGGTGAGGTGTGTGTGGCTCCAGGGAGGGCAGGGTGAGTCAGCACTAGGCTGAATGGGAGACTGCATTTGGAGTAGTGGGAGGAGTGGTCCCCTGACCCTGAATAGGTCTGTGCCTGCCTGGGTGAATGCTGGCTCCGCCCCCCTGTGGAGTGTCTGATGACCGAGCCCCCACCTGACAAAGGGGAAGAGGAGCCCTGTAAACTGAGTGCTCCAATGCCCCCCAGAACCAGTTGAGACTGGTTCCCCCAAGCCCTGTGCCAGGGCAGAACAAAGAAGAAATGTTGTATAAGTACTGGAGCTGTGACCCCATGTTTGGTGCTTCCTTGTGACTTGGGGGGACTTGCTGCTTCTGGGCTCCAGGAGGAACCACCACGAGGGACTGCTTCCCTGCTGGAGGGTCCTGTGAGCTGGCCTTCCTGGGCCCAGCCTTGTGCCCCTGATACGCTGTGGACTACGTGTCCTAGAGAGCGTTTAGCCTGGACCTGGGCAGGGGAAGCGCTGTAGACCTTCTGTATACTGGAGCCCCTGGCGTGGGCTTGTGGCATGGTGAGCACTGTTCGTAGCGCCACAGAGGAGATCCCGACGTGGGGATCTCCCCCACCGAGCTTCCCAGAAGACAGCGGGAGCTTACCACGCATTGCTGCCTTTGGGAGCGGGAGCCCACCCCGCATTATGGTGTTCTGAGACGAGGAGCGGGAGCCCACCCTGCGTTTGTGCATTTTTAATGGTGGGAGCCTACCCCGCATTGTGGTGGCCCAGAGAAGTTGCCGCCGCACTCCTGATGCCTGAAGAGAGGATGTTCCTCTGAGCGGGAGCCCACCCCGCATTTCCAAGCTGGAGAGAGGAACCGCTGCGGCCTGACCCGGAAGCCAGGCGGCTGTGCCTGGTTGGGGGCGTGACCAGCCGGCAGGAAGGAAGATGCCGGAAGCCTGGCCGGGCGTGCTGGGAGGAAGGCGGGGCCCCCATGTGCCAGTGGGAGCCCCGCGTGTGGCTGCCAGAGGAGACCGGAGCCGATCCAGACGAGCCCCAGAGAAGTTAGCCTCCCGCTAAGGAGACCGGAGGAGTCCCCGAGAGGCCCCAGGAAAGGGGCCAGGTCGAGGCACATTGTCGGTGCCTGTTCTGCCCAACTCCGGCCTGAGGAGGGACCGGAGGAGTCCAGAAGGAGAGCCCGGTGAATGGGGCTCGAATTTGCACAGTTGGTGTAGGGAGAAGCGCACCAAACGGAGCCAGTGAATGGGGCTCTCAGGGCACAGTTAGTGCCAGGGCTAATCATCTTTTTGCCGCATTGTGGTGCCGGATAATGGCACCAGGTGAGCCCCCAGTAAAGGGGGGCTCCCCAGGCACAATTGGTGCCCGTGCTTGCTGCACTCAGCTGCACCACCGGAGAGCGGGCAGCTGCAACCCGGGGGCATTTTGTTTGTTGCTTGATGAGGAGGGGGTGAGTTGCACCCCACGCCCCTAGCGCATTGCGCACAGTGGGTTCGCTGCTTTTGGCAGCCAGAGGGCAACTTGGGAGGCCCTACAATTGTAAGCCCTGACATTTTGGACAAAGGGCATTTGGGGCCCCACAGAAGGCCAGTTGACCAGGGGTCAGTGTTGGTAGGGCGCAAGGCCCTAATGTGATGCCTACCGAGAGGGCATAATGTGTTTATGCTTATGAGGTTGCTTAATGTGTTATGCTGATGATGATGCCAAATTTTATGCATAATGTGTTCTATGCCTAATGCTAATGTGATAATGCTAGGTACAGTATTTTACCAGTAGTCACTGGTTGTGTTTTATATGTGCTACTAGTGCTTTCTAAAGGTTCTGACAGTGGCCCGATTGGCCCTGTCCTGTATATAATCCCCTGTGAATATTGCCTAGAGCCAGTTGGCACAGTGTATATGTGTGATTATGATTCTAATGTGTTTTGGATAATACAAAGGCTATTTTTTCATATAACCTTGTGTGGAGTTTCTTTTGTGGTGTGCCTAGTGTGTTGCTGCTGTGTGTGTGTGTTGCGCAAACGCTTTACACATTGCCTCTGGGATAAGCCTGAATGCTCATGCCTAGCTACCAAGGGGGTGAGCAGGGGTTATCTTCAGTGTGTAACTCCCTTGCCCTGACTAGAGTGGTGGTTTCTGCCTGGCTTAGGCGCTTGCCCTAGCCAACCAGAAATCCCATTTCTAACAACCCCTTTCATCAGACCCGGAGTTTACACCTACTATGGGAAGGCAAGCATTTAAACACTGAAAGGATGGGGAATGTCTCATTCTGAGAGAGCTATTTGTGAAATGAACCATCAAGTCGTTTGTACAATGTAAAACGGACATCATAGCCACAGAAAAAGCTAGAATAACTTATGTGCAGTTACAGCACTGAGCCTTCCGAACTTTAGTAAAAGCAGGAACAATCACGGATTTTACAGGTTTTGAAAAGTACCTACTGATATTGTCAGAATCTGAGGGCGTGATTTTAACTATTTTAACCTGTTGAAGGCTGGGGTGAAGAGGAATAAGTAGAGCTTTCAGAACACCTGGGCGAGAACACTTGGAAGAGAAATAGCAGATAAGGAATGGGATAAGCTGCGGAAAGATATAGTGGGCAGCTACAAAAATGCAACACACAGAGATGAATGATATAAGATCATGCATAATTGACACCTTACCTACAATGATTAAAAGAAATATAATCAAATATACGAGGAATGTGCTTAAGGTGTGGTGATGCATGTGGCCTCAGTTTATACATGTGGTGCTTGTGCATTAAGCAGACACACTTCTGGAAGGAGATCCTTAGTGAGATGAAGAAGATTATCGGTTACTTTATACAGGACACGCCAGATGTAAGCTTACTGGGCCTCAGGGAAACAACTAAACCTTGGGGGGTCATCTCAGATTCGGTTTTTGAAAGGCATAAATTAAAACAACAAGGACTCTAGTGAACTACCAAATAACAGCCGACAAGCAGTCCATTGGAATAAAAACAACAGGCCCCCCACTCCTCCCAAGGATACTAAGATGGTGTACTAAAATGTGGAACACAGCAGCAATGGAAAAGATCCACAGGACCGGGCAAACCGAAGGAATTCACAAAACATACGGCAGAAAATTGTACTTTAAATGAAATCAATGAGCTTATAGAGGAGGTAGAGGGTATACTTCAATCAATCAATCAATCAAGGGCTTGTGAAGCACAAACTACTCACCTGGAAACGGGTCTCAAGGCGCTGGGGGGAGACGGAGAGGGGGTCTGAAGCAATCTGGAGGGTCACTGAGTTCCATCCAATAGCCAGGTCTTGAGGTCCTTTAGGACCTTAGGGAGCGATGTGGCCTGTCGGAGGTGGAGAGGAATGGATTTCCAAGCCTTGGCCGCGAGGAGGAAGAAGGAGCGTCCTCCTGCTCTGGTTTTCTTGATCCGAGGTAGAGTGATGGAGAGCCGGGCAGAGTGTAGAGAATGTTGGGGAGCATGGAACGTTAGGCGGTGGTTTAGGTTGGCGGGTCCGGTGTTGTGGAGGGCCTTGTGTGCGTGGGTGAGAAGCTTGAAGGTGATTCTCTTCTTGACGGGGAGCCAGTGTAGGGTTTGTAGGTGTTGGCTGATGTGGCAGTGGTGTGGTAGGTTGAGGACTAGTCTGGCGGCAGTGTTCTGGACGTTCTGGAGTTTGCGGGTGAGGTTCTTGTTCATCCCGGCGTAGAGTGCGTTGCCGTAGTCCAGTCTGCTACTGATGAGGGCGTTTGTGACATTTTTCCTGTGTTCAAGGGGGATCCAGTTGAAGGTCTTTTGTAGTAGGCGGAGGGTGTGGTAGCAGGAGGAGGTGATGGCGTTGACCTGGCATTCTATTTTGAGTTTGGAGTCCAGGATGATTCCGAGGTTGCGTGCGTGGTCCGTGGGGTCGTGGGGCCACCAAGTGTCGTTCCAGGCGTCGGGGTGTGGGCCCATGATGAGCACTTCGGCCTTGTCCGTGTTGAGTTGTAGGCAGCTGTTCTTCATGCAACTGGCTTCCATTCCATCTTGAAAGCTGCGTCTGGTGATGTTGGGTTCGTTGGAGAGGGAGAGGATGAGTTGGGTGTTATCTGCGTAATATGTAATGTTAAGCCTTCGATACGGTCCCTCATGAGAGACTCCTGAACAGACTTGCAAACATCGGCCTGGGAGGGACCGCCCTAACATGGATGTCCTCCTTTTTGGGAAATAGATCTCAGGACATCTGGCTCCCACCTTTCTCATTCCCGGTTCCGGCCATTAATGTAGGTGTCCCTCAGGGCTCCATTCTAAGGCCTACCCTCTTTAATATTTATCTACCTCCCCTTGCATTTTTGGAAGAGGAAGAAGGTGCCAAAATTATTTCCTATGCTGATGACACTCAGCTGATTTTTACATGTAAAAAAGGCTCCGACTTTGACGGGGCAATGATTAGGTCTTGCCTCACAAAGGTTTTCAATTGGCTTAAGATCAACCAGCAAAAGTGTAATCCTGACAAAACTGAAGTTGTTTTCTTTGGAAAACCGGAAACGCATGACTGGAGCTCCTGGTGGCCTAAGGATCTGCAGAAAAGGAGAAAGCCAAAAATTTTGGAATTGTCATAGACAAAACACTCTCCATGCGCTCTCAGATCCAAAATCTCACTGGCGCGTGCTTCGGTATACTCCGCATTTTTAAAACAATTCTGCCACTACTACTGCTGGAGAGCAGAAGGATCGTGGTGCAGGCTCTGGTGACATCAAAGCTTGACTACATCAACAGCCTGTACCTCGGTCTTCCTAAATCCCTGATCCAGCATTTACAAGTGGAACAAAACGCGGCGGCCAGAGCCATCTTGAGACCAAAACCCAGATCTAGTATTACCCCTATTCTAAAATCTCTACACTGACTCCGCATAAAGGAACAGATTGACTTCAAAGCTATGACCATCTTCTTTAACCCCTTCTATGCTCATGACGAGCTCAGCTCGTCATGCTGCGCGGTGGGCGTGTGCGCATGACGAGCTGAGCTCGTCACGACCACACCCGCGATCGGAATGTCCAGCACCTGGGCGGAATTCCGATCGCGGTCAAGGGGTTAAAGCATTCTACGGCATAGGGGCAGGTTACTTGAACAAGCGAGTCAATCGCTACATAACTTCTAGACCCCTTAGATCTTCCAATGCCAACCTGGTCATCGTGCCCAAGATACACCTTGCCCGTACTGGAGGCAGATCCTTCGGATTTCTAGGCGCTAAACTGTGGAATAGCCTCCCGGAGTCTCTGAGACTAAGCACAGACCTACTTTCCTTCAGGAAGAACCTAAAAACCTGGCTTTTTAATAACTAATTGGATCCTTTCCGCTCATCCTCCTTCTGCTGTTTACGCGCCAGGACACTCTAGTTTGAGTAGCTGTGCGCTCTACCAAATACACTATTTCATTTAATTTCATTTCATTCCAAGTCTGTGTGCTCTGACAATGGATGCGGGAGGGGCCATATAGATGTTGAACAGGGTCGGGCTGATGGAGGATCCTTGTGGGACTCCACAGGTGGTTGGAGTTGGTTCTGAGAGAAATGGAGGGAGTCTGACTCGTTGAGTTCTGCCGGACAGGAATGAGAGGATCCAGTCGAGGGCCTTGTTCTGGATACCCACTTCGTGGATTCTGCAGGCTAGGGTGCGGTGAGAGACAGTGTCGAAGGCCGCAGAGAGGTCCAGGAGGATGAGGGCCACCGTCTCTCCCCTGTCAAGTAGAGAGCGGATGTCGTCTGTTGCCGCAAGAAGTTTGGTTTCGGTGCTGTGGTTCTTCCTGAAGCCTGATTGGGAGGAGTCGGGGATGTTGTTTTTTCTATGAAGGCGGCGAGTTGGCTATTGACTGCTTTTTCGGTGACTTTGGCTGGATAAGGGAGCAGGGAGATCGGTCTGAAGTTATTGAGGTCGGTGGGGTCCGCTGAAGGTTTTTTCAGGAGAGCGTTGATCTCGGCGTGTTTCCAGTCGTCGGGCAAAGAGGTGGTCTCGAGGGATCGGTTGATGATTCCTTGAAGCTCGGGGGCGATGATGTCTGTGGCTCTGCGGTAGACGTGGTGGGGGCAGAGGTCCGTGGGGGCCCCGGAGTGGGTGGTCTTCATCATCGTCAGACTGTCTTCGATGCTGAGGGTGTTACAGCTGTCTAGTGTAGGTTGTGGTGTGCTGGAGGTGGTGGGAGGGGGTTCCTCGTTGGGGTTGTTGTCATCGAAGTTGTCGTAGATGGTCTTGATTTTGTGATGGAAGAAGGTGCTGAGTCTGTCACAGAGGTCCTGGGATGGTGGGATGTCTGTAGACTCACTGTTGGGTTGGGCGAACTCTTTGATGATGCCGAAGAGTTCCTTGCTGTTGTGTGCGTTGGTGGAGATTCTGTCCTGAAGGGCTTTCTTCCTGGAGAGTCTGATGAGTTTGTGGTGGGAGGCGGTAGCTGTTTTGAAGTTGTCGAGGTCTGTCGGGGTTTTGGAGCTCCTCCACAGTTTCTCGAGTCGTCTGCAGGTCCTTCTGGAGTCTCAGAGTTCGGGGGAGAACCAGCTGGCTTTCTTGGTGTGAGGTTTGGAGGCTTTCTTGAGGGGGGCAATGGTGTTGGTGCAGTTGGTGATCCAGTTGTGTAGAGCGTGGGTGGCGGTGGTGGGGTCTGTGGCGGTGCGAGCGTAGCTGCTGAGGGCGGCGGTGAACTGGTCGTTGGAGATCTTGTTCCAATTCCTGCGCTGGAGCTGGTGCGGACGTCTGCGGGCAATGTTGCTTTTGAAGGTGAAGTGAACACAGTTCGGTGGTGTGGCTGAAGGTGATGGAGTTCCCTGCAGTGAAGAAGGGGTCGAGGATGTGCCCAGCTGAGTGCATTGGCTCTGGTATGATTTGCTTGAGTCCTATGACGTGGAGGTTGTCCAGGAGGGAGGCAGAGTTGGGGTCCTGGCAGTTGTCGAGGTGGAAGTTGAGGTCTCCTAGCAGCGTGAAGTCGGTGGAGGTGATGGCATGCGGTGTGATGATGTCGGTGATGGAGTCGGTGAACGGAGCACGGGGTCCAGGGGGTCTGTAGATGAGGGTGCCTCGGAGGGTGGAGGAAGGGTTGGTCTGTATCTTGAAGTGGAGGTGTTCCATTAGGTCGGTGGGCTCATCGGTGTAGGTACTCGGCGATACACACGATATGACGTCCAGTAGAAAATCAGTCAGATTCACGCTTGTGATAATGGGACATATCAGGATCCCTGGATTTAGAATTACGGTAGTTTGGGACGTCGTGAGAAACTGAAACCCTTTGTGGGTTGGAATTATCACCACAAATAAAAGGTTTACACTAAGAAGACATAGCCTTGAAAAAGTCGCGGGACCAATTCCCCTTGTATGCGACGAAACACGTGTCGGCTGTCTGAAGACCAACAAAATAAAAGAAGAAAAAGAATCTTAATATTTCTGTATAATTTGTGCTGATATTGTGCACTGTGAAAGAAAATTTTGAAACAGTTTCGACTTGTGCTGAGGATTGTCTTTATATTCAGTTGGCCCAGGCCTCAATTTTTGGGGAGGTTGGTGGTTCTCCTCACCTTGCAGCACCGTCACTGAGATAAGGAAATTCCAAGATATTGACATGTGCTATTCTCCTAAGTGGAGCCAGCAAACCTAAATAGCATACCACTGTTCGGTTTTTTCACGTAGGTGCTCAGATGAAGGTTGGCCTTGTGGGCGATGGCGATGCCTCCCCCGGGGCGGTTCGGGCGATCCTTACGGGTGAACTTGTATCCTTTGGGGATGGAGATCGCAGTGTCTGGTTCGGAGGAGGCGTTGGTCCAGGTGTCGGTGAGGAAGGCGATGTCGGGGGCGGTGCTGTTGAGGAGGTCCCAGATTTCTGTGGCATGTCTGTGGAGGGAGCAGACGTTGAGGAGGATACATCGCAGAGTTTGGGGTGTGGTGGAGTTGTTGCTGGAGGGAGGTGGAGTGTCCTGGGTCTCAGCGAAGGTGAAGTATTGGCGGCAGTGACGGCAGGTGAAAGGTCTATGTGTGTTGAGAGATGAGGCGAGCTTGCAGTTGTTGTTCTTGCTGGCGTTGAGTTTGTGGAGTCGAGGGGCTATAGCGCTGTTGGGCCAGAGGTCCAGGGGTCCTGGCGCTGGTCGCGGTCGGGTCGCGGACGGGCGCAGATGGACTTGCCTTGCCTTTGGTGCGCCAGCAGCGCGCCTGCTGCGCGCGTCTGCTGCTACTTAACAAGGATAGTAAAAATGTAGGGAAAGTATACGTACCAAAGCCTCTTCATAGTTACTTCGCTAAAACCTCCCAGGTAGCCAAATCGAAAACTGCATCTGAAATTCCCCCCAAGATTTGCACAGAGTCCGATTTGACCAACATGGGAAGTGGATCGGTCTAATCCAGGTGGGGCAGAAGCCCCAAGTATTAGTACCTACTGTGAGCCACTGGTGATCCGACAAAATGGAAGCCAAGTCGTATCAGACAATAGTAATAAGCAGAGGGAAACATTTACAAAATCTGATTCTGCATCACAAACCTAATACATTTACTAATGATGGTCAAACCTCTTCCCTGGAGAATAAGATAGAGCATGAAGATTAAAGAATGTAAGGCGATTAAATAGCCCTCAGGGAAAGCCTGATAAGCAGAAAGGAGATACTAGGCCAGGTTCCGAATACCACAACTATTAACAATGGCACTTCAACAGCTACTGCAAATTGTAATAGTGCCGAGGGTCAGAATATTCTAATGGGCCTAAACCCTCTGACCGCCTGCCGTGGAGTAGGGGCACAAGGTTACAGCCCTAAGGGCCACAGAATATCATCAGGAGTGCAAATCTCCATAAAACACGATCAGATAACTGTTTCATTATGGGGAATGGGACATATTCTACTGGCCGCAATTCTAGAAACCTCAACAACCTAGCGGAAAGCAGAAGAGTTTGAGGCCCTTTGCCTGTGACTCAAGCCCATACTATGGTAGATTGCAGAATTGTTAGAATGAATAAAATGTTTCTATCAAAATGGAGTCCGATAAGCGTTTCCCACAGAGAAAAAGGGGACATTTTATTTCTAACCAACATCCCAAGATTAGATGTTAATTCAAAGTAAGATATTGATTCCCTAAAAAATAAGGCTATTCACTGAATTTGACAAGTATGAAATTGCCAATCCGCAATCCGTGAAGACATTGTTTCTGTAGCCAGGATAACGCCCTGTGGTGAGCCTGGGAAAGGAACAGCGCACCCTTTTAATGAATACAAATCCATCTTGCTGCACAAGTTCTACAAAGAATTATTTCATTGTAAGAACAGGGGCTTTGAAGACGGCACGGTCACTGACTTTAGAAATGTGTAACGAATATTGTTTTGGATTTTACGTAACAATGAGGGTCAAGAGCAACCCTGCTATATCTCACACTGTGGCCTGTGGACCAGATTATGAAAATCTCCGCTTTCTGCATTCTTGTGCATACTTCTCTACATACATCTCTATATAATTCTGTTAGAAATGGGGGTCTCTAGTTGGCAGAGGTAGGTACCTTTGTCCAAATAGGGACCCTTGCTTCTAGTCAGGGTAAGGGGGATACACTCCTAAAATAACCCATGCTCACCCCCTTGGTAGCTTGGCACGAGCAGACAGTCTTATCTCAGAGGCAGTGTGGAAAGCATTTGTGAACACATACAGTAATAAAGTGAAAACACTACAAATGGACACCACACCAGTTTAGAAAAATAAGTAATCTTTATCTAAACCAAAACAAGACCAAACAACCAAAATCCACAATACAGTAGTAAAAATATGACTTTTAAATGGTAGAAATAGTTCAGTTCAAAGCAAGGTGTAAATGCGACATTTTTCTCACAAAGTACCTGGGATGCGTCACGCAAAACAAACAAAATGGCTGCAGGGAAGGTGATGCGTTGGTTCCTTACATGCAGGGAAGGTGATGCTGTAGTTCCTTGCTTCGGGAGAGGTGATGCGTCAGTTCCTTACAGCAGCGCAGGGGAGGTGATGTGTCGGTTCCTTACTGGAGAGGAGGTGATGCGTCGTTTTCTTACTGCGTGGGGAGTTGATGCGTCTGTTTCTTACTGCGTCCCCCAACGATGTGACAGTCTTGGCTCTTCGATGCGATGCGTCGATCCGGTGCGATGCTTGGCTTTGTGCAGCCGCACAGCAGGCTTGCGTCAGGATCGGTGCGGTGAACTCGGACTTCGGAGATCGTTGCACCTGATGCGTCGTGCGACGATTTCTCGAGCCGCAGCAGGCGCTGTGACGGTTTCTTCAGCGAGGCGTCGGAAACAGGTGCGGATGCGCTTTCCAGCTCCCACCGACAAAGTCTCTAGAGGTCCTAAACAGCAGCCGGCACCTCTTTGCAGGTTGGAATTCCCAGCAAGGAAATTCAGGGGAGCTGGTGGGGAAGTCTTTGTGTCCCTGAGACTTCAGAACAGGAGGCAAGCTCAGTTTCAAGCCCTTGGAGATCTTTTCTTCAAGCAGGTGACAAAGCAAACAGCAAAGTCCTTTTCCTCCTTTCCTTGGCAGGAAGCAGCCACTGCAGGCCAACCCCAGACAGCAAACAGCACAGGGGCAGTATTCCTCCTCAGCTTATCTGGCTCTTCTCCTTGGCAAAGGTTCCTCTTGCTTTCCCAGAAGTGATCTAAAAGTCTGGGCCCCTCTTTTTATACACCAAAATCCTTTGTTCTCTGAAGGCAGAGAGTGTCTGTACCCAGCCAAAACCAGTTCTGTGGGGCACTTTGCAAGTGCACAATAACCTCCATTGTCAGTGTGAGCCCTGGCTCCAGACACACCACAGGGGGGTGGAGCCGTCATTGTGGAAGGCAGGCACAGCCCTATTTAGGTGAAGGTGCTACTCCTCCCACCACTCCAATGCAGACCAGGCCTATTCAGCTCAGCCCTGACTCATCAGACTACTGGAGCCGCTGCCCCTCTCCAGCCCCTGTCATCCAAAAGCCAGACATGCAATACACAAACCTAGCAGAGGCACACTGGATGGTTAGGCAAGAAAATACCTACTTTCTAAAAGTGGTATTTTCAAACACAGAATGTAAAAATCACCCTCAGTAAAAGATGCACTTTAACATTCTGAGTTCAGGCATACTAAACTTTACTTTTCTATCTTGTTCCTAGGGTCAGTTATGTTTATAAGATGTTGTAAACAAACTCCCCATTCTGTCCTATCGGAACAGATAGCCTTGCAATAGTGAAAAATGAAATTGGCAGTATTTCACTATCAGGTTATGCCACACACATCAGGGCATGTCCTACCTTTCCCATACAACGCACCCTGCCCACAGGGGTACCTTGGGCCTACCTTAGGGGTGACTAATATGTAGAAAAGAGAAGGTTTAGGGACTGGCAAGTGTGTGCACTTGCCAAGTCGACATGGCAGTCCCAGACTGCACACAGGCTCTGCCATGGCAGGCCTGAGTCACATTTTACAAGCTGCTTCTGTGCGTGGCACAATCAGTGCTGCAAGCCCACCAGTAGCATTTGATTTACAGGCTCTGGGCACACATAGTGCACTGTACTAGGGTTTGACAAGTAAATCAAATAAGCCAATCATGGAACCACTAATCCATAACAATAATTTACAAAGGGAGCACTTGCACTTTGGCACTGAACAGCAGTGGCAAAGTGCCCAAAGCATCCAGACCAGCAAAAATGGAGTCCAACACACAGCAAAACACAGGAGGTAAAGGCAAAAAAATGGAAGGGAGACCAACGCCAATGGTGCCAGGTCTAACAACTTCACAAACACAAGCTGTGATATTTGCATTATTCCTGACATGTCTTCCCAGAGTTTCTCTTTGCATTATGTTCGGCATGGCATCCTTGGCGTGGTTTCCCCTGTCTTTTCGCCTCTACCTCCTGTGGCGGCTGGCATGTACCGAGGGTGGTGGCGGGAGGAGACCTAAAAAAAAATATTAAAAAATGGACTTACCTTTCAGTGCGACACCCTCCTCTCTTGGGTGCCTTCTCCAGAACCAGGAAACTGTACTACCCAACACTACCCAATACTGGTGCTGCTCTCACAGCATGAGAGCAGCACCAGGATTGGATAGAGCAGGCTCTCTCAGAATTCCTAAGAGCACTGGAGGCGCTTTCTCTAACCTAGGTGTCTAAGACAGCAAGGTTAGAGAACTTTAAAATGCGCAAGTCTGGCTGGTCGTCACAAGACGGACGGCCAAAGAGACATGCGCACTCAGCAGCACTAGCCCCACCCCTTCCTGACACTTAGTTCGGGATGGGTTGCTGAAAAATAAAATGGTAATAAATAGACTTTATTACCATTTCATTGTTCAGCTCTGGGGCTTTTGAGGCGACGCTCCTCCGCTCAAATGGAGGAGCCGCCCCTGTCTATTTCCTGTATTTTTGGCTGTGGGCTGGACTTTGTTTTGTACTCTGGCCACTTAACCATTGCTGATCAGTGCTGAAGTGCAAGTACTCCATGTGTAAATGGTGATTATGCTTATCCATGATTGGCATATTTGATTTAGTGGTAAGTCTCTAGTAAAGTGCGACAAGGACCTGTAAATCAAATGCTACTATTGGGCCTGCAGCACTGATTGTATATGAGTAGCCCTGTAACCATGGCTCAGGCCTACCATTGCAGTATCTGCAATTGCAGTTTTAAACTGCCATTTCGCCCTGGCAAGTGCACCCACTTGTCAGGCCCAAACCTTCCCTTTTATTACATGTAAGGCACCCCTCAGGAAGACCCTGGGTAGCCCCTTGGTCAGGGTGCAGTGTATGTGAAAGGTAGGGCATGTACTGGAGTGTTTTACATGTCCTGATAGTGAAATACTACCAATTTCGTTTTTCACTATTGCAAGGACTATCTCTCCTATAGGTTATCATTGGAGCTGTCGTCTAACATCTTACAAATGTGTCCTTCAATTGAGAAGAGATAGAGATTTGGAGTTTGGGTTCCCTGAGCTCAGAAGTTGTTTTTTAAACATAGTGAAGTTGGTTTTTATATCCTGGGTTTGAAAATGACACTTTTAGAAAGTGGGCATTTTTTTGCTTTACCATACTGTGTCTCTGCCTGCCTTTGAAATCAACGTCTGGTTTTAGACTGACAGGGGCTGTTTGTGCAGTCACTCTAGACAGTCACAGACAGGGAGCTGAGGTGTGCCCAGCATTTCCTGATGGCCCATCACCAGGCTGATGGGTGTTTCGGAGCTAGAGTGGTGGGAGGCATTGTCACTGACACCTGAAAAGGGCTGTGCCTGTCCTCTCACAATGCTGTCTCTACCCCCCCTGTAGTGAGTCTGGAGCCAAGCCAGGGCAACACAGTGAACTACAAAGACTTTTCTTTGAAGTATGCCTACTTCAAAGGCCAAAAGGCGTATAAGTACTGGACCTGTAACCCTACATTTTTAGAACACTTCTGGACTGAGGACTCTCCTAAGGAGAGCTGGAGGAGCTGTAGGAGGAGTAGTGCACCGTTGCTATGTTGCTTTGCTGGGTTGGCCTGCAGTTGCTGCTTCTGTCTGTTGGCAGTGAAAGACCTGAACTTTGCTTTCTGGAATCCTACTTTCCAAAGTACTCCAAGGGCTTGTGTGTGCTTGCCTCCTGTTGCAAGTCTCAGGGCCATTAAAGACTACATCTGCAGCTCCCCTGAACTCATCTGCTGGGAGATCCGATCTCCAAGTGGTGCCAATTCCAGTTCAGGGCCCTTGGAGGTGGTTTTGCTGCTTAAAGGACTGAAAATCCAAGCATCACCATTCAGCGCCGCTTTTCCTCCCACAAGCTTGCCATGTGGTTGAAAAACCAATGCATCGCTGTTAGACCTGGCATCATTGGCGCGGGTCTCCCTTCCTCTTTTCTCTTCTGACCTTTTATGTTGGCTGCATTTAGATGCTCTAGGCGCTGTGCCACTGCCAATCAGTGACACAGCGCGAATGCTCCCTGTGTAAAGATAACTGTATGAATTGGAATAATCATAATTGGCTCGTTTGGTTTACCTGTCAGTCCCTAGTATCAGTGCACTGCGTGTGCCCAGGGCTGGTAGACCAAATACTGCTGGTGGGCCGGCAGCGCTGATTTGCGCTACCCACCGAAGCAGCTTTGAAAGTATGTCTGTGTAGCATGTTCTAATAGCGAGTTACCCTCCATTTCACTGTTTACTATTGCGAGGCCACCCGTTCTCAAAGTCCAGAATGTGCAGGCTGAGTATTGCATGCCTTAATCCTCCCTGCCCCCAGGAACCTGATAGGAACGTCGAATTTGATATGTTTAAGCTCAGAACATTGAGATGCATCTTTTAGTAAGGATTATTAGCGTAGCCCGTGTTCGAAAATGCCTCGACTAGAAACGAGGTATTTTCTGGTCTGAAGCTTTCCTGTAGGCTTTTGCTAGCATGTGTATTGGCCGTCTGGTTTTGGAGCAGCAGGGCCAGCTGGGTCAGACCTGGCTGGAGAGAGAGATCGGCATTTAGAGTATGGGGAGGGGTGACTCTTTGATCCGAGCAGGGCCGTGCCTGGCAAGGTGAATGATGGCTCCATCTCCCACTGGGCGTCTGATAGCAGACCCCCAGATTCCCAAAGGGCAGGATGTCGCCTCGTAAACCAAGTGCTCCCCGACCCCACCGAACTGGTTCTGACTTGATGCAGTGATTTGTGACTGCAGAGAACAAAGACTTTTTAGGTATAAAACGCTGCGCTGAATCCTGTTGACTGGGGGTGAGTGTTTGATTGGCTCAAACGTTCCGTCCATCATCCCCTTTTGTATCGCTCAGGTGTGTTCCTTCTGGATGTCAAGACGAAACTCTGTCCGAGCGGACAGAGGAAAGGACTTTGAAACTTTCACCAAGCTTGCTGAAGAAACTACCCAAGGGCCTGAATTGAGAGCGCCTCCTGCTGAAGTCTCAGGGACATTAGACTTCACCCCATCAGCCGCCCGAATTCCTTCGCTAGGAATTCTACTTGCAGGTGAGGCCTCCATCGAGTAATCCGGAACCTCTAGTTCTACTGTGAGGAACGCGGACTGGTAACCTTTGTGAACTCTGTGTGTGGGCCGCCGCAGCTAAGAGAGAGCTGCCGCCGCTGAGTGCCCGCCTTAATTTGAATCTTCAGAACCTTCGCTGAAACTGTATGGGCCGCTGCAGCCAAGAGAGAGCTGCTGCCGCCGAGTGCCCGCCTTAATTTGAACCTTCAGAACCTTCGCTGAAACTGTGTGGGCCGCTGCAGCTAAGAGAGAGCTTCCGCCACTCAGTGCCCGCCTTAATTTGAACCTTCAGAACCTTCGCTGAAACTGTGTGGGCCTCCGCAGCTAAGAGAGAGCTGCCGCCGCTGAGTGCCCGCCTTATTTTGAATCCTCAGACCCTTCGCTGCAACCTTGTGGGCCGCCGCAGCTAAGAGAGCTGCCGCCGCTGGATGCCCGCACTCGTGTTAATTGTGCAACATCGTGGATTGTCCTTTGAGCTGCCGCAGCTAAGAGAGAGCTGCCGCCACTGAGTGCTCGCACCGTTGCTAATGTTGCATCACCGAGATTTGTCCTGTGGGCCGCCGCAGCCAAGAGAGGGCTGCCGCTGCTGAGTGCTCGCACCGTTGCTAACTTGGCATCACCGTGATTTGTCCTGTGAGCCGCCGCAGCTGAAGAGAGCTGCCGCCGCTGAGTGCTCGCACCCTTGCTAACTTTGCATCCTCGTGATTTGTCCTGTGAGCCGCCGCAGCTAGAGAGAGCTGCCGCCGCTGAGTGCTCGCACCCTTGCTAACTTTGCATCCTCGTGATTTGTCCTGTGAGCCGCCGCAGCTAAGAGAGAGTTGCTGCCGCGGAGTGCTCGCACCCTTGCTAACTGTGCATCATCGTGATTTGTCCTGTGAGCTGCCGCAGCTAAGAGAGAGCTGCTGCCGTGAAGTGCTCGCACCCTTGCTAACCTTGCATCATTGGGATTTGTCCTGTGGGCCGCCGCAGCTAAGAGAGAGCTGCTGCCGCTGAGTGCCCACGTCTTTGTCAACCTTGCACCATCGTGAATCGTCCTGTGGGCCGCCGCAGCTAGGAAAGTGCTGCTGCCGCCACGAGCCCACCACGGAGCTGCACGACAAGAGTCATCACCACCACCAGCCCGGGCCGCCGCAGCCGCGTGCTGCTGCCGCTGAGGGCCCGCCTGTCCCGGAGTGCCCAAATCGTTGCGAGTGCATTTTGCGGACCACTGCCATCGAGAACTGTGGTCGCTGGGAGTCCGCCTGTCACCGTCTCTGCTTCTTCGAGAAGCTACGTGCTGCGTCCCCGTCCAATGGCAGGTATCTGGTGCGCAACGGGTCGCGTAGACCCAGGCCTTGAACTCAGTCAGTGCCACGTTCTGGTGAACACCTATTGCCTTTTTAAGTCCCTAATGATTTACATGCATGATGACTGGTTAAAACGCTTTTGAGAGTCTCGTACCAAACCTTAGATAAAGATACTTTTTTTTTCTATACCTACTTGAGCTGTATCCTTTTGTGGTGTCGTTACTGCCTTATTGTACATGGTCATAAATGCTTCACACACTGCCTCTGAGATAGGCCTAGCTGCTCGTGCTACGTTACCACAGGGTTGAGAAGGGGTTATCAAAGGGGGTAGCCCACTTGCCCTGACTTGGGAAGAGGGGTCCCTATTTGGACAGTGGCGCCAGCCATTGCCAACTAGAGACCCCCATTTCCAACATTGGCGGTCAGCGGTGAGGATCAGAACTTGCATTTATGATCCACGTACAATAACTGGTAGACACCACTAGTGAGTACAGACCAAAGCGCAGATATGCGCGGATTTGTTTTTTTCTCTCTCCGAATTCTTTTTTAGTTGGTTGTTTAGTATTGAATTGTTGATCGCAGCCATGAGTACTGCTAATATGGGAAGGCCAACCTCCAATGCTTCGGAGGATCTCGCCTTTGAGGAGGGAAGATTAGATACCTATACTGCCAAACAGCTGAAGTCATTTTGTAGGCAATTCGCAGTCCCCGTGATAGGTCTCTCTAGGAAGGAGGACAAAGCGCTGAAGGCCTGGTGGGAAGCGAGAGAGTCCGCTGTGGATGAGGAAGAGAATGCTGGAGGGCAGCCGGATGATGCAGTAGAGGGGGGGAGATAGAACACCCTCCAATCCAGGTACTAGTGTATCCCAAACGAGCCTGACCCCAGAAGAGCTGGAGGACAGGGAGAGAGATAGGAGGCATAGTTTGGAGATGGCTAAATTGGAAGGTCAGAAGGACCTTGAGAGTAAGAAGTTAGACATTGAGAAAAATCGATTGTCATTTGAACTTGAGAAAATGAGAATGGAACATGAGAGAATGTTGAGGGAGATAGAGATCAGGGCGAGGAGTGTCCCGGTCTCCCCTCTGGTGGCAGCATACCGTTAGTAACTCCTGAGAGTAGAGTTTATATTCCTAAGGATGTCATTAAGGATTTTCACAAGAGTGAGGATATTGGGCAATGGTTTGCCACATATGAGATAGCAATGGTGTCCCACCGGGTCCACAGAGCAGGATTGGGGAGCGGGATTGTGGGGGCGCTTTGTGAGTGATGGTAGGGATACCCTGTTGGACCTGCCTGAGGAGAGCAGGATGGTGTATGCCCATATGAAAGAAGCTTTGATGACCCGTTATGGTTTGACCCCAGAAATGTACAGGCAGAGGTTTAGGACCTGTAAGAAGTTAGAGGGTACCACGTGGGTTGAATATGTGTCTTTTTTTCTGCAGAGCAATGGATCGTTGGGTAAAAGGTAGCAAAGTGGAAACTTTCGAGTAATTGTATGATTTGTTTGCGTGGGAGCATTTGTCCAGTAACTGTTTTCCAGAGCTACGCCAGCACCTGATTGATAGCAAGCTGACTAACGCTAGGAAGCTTGCTGAGGAGGCGGACCGCTGGGTGAGCACCCGGGTCCGCAAAGGTTTTGTGGGAGACTTCGCCCGAGGTAGGAAAGGTTCCCAGCAGAAAAGTGGGGGGGGACAAGGGTAAACAGAGGGAGTTCCAGAGAGGGCCCCAAAGTAATTCCCAAGGGAACCAAGCAGTGGTGTCCCAGCCTCCCCCTGAGAAGAAGCCAGTGTCCCCGACAGGTAGGCCTGTTCATAGGGGGCCCCTTACTTGTTTCAAGTGTGGTCAAGTGGGCCACCGGTATTATGATCCCCAGTGTCCCCAGAGGGACCACTATGCATCCCCTCGTGCACCACCCAGTGCACCATCCCGCCAGATTGCCAGTGTAGCCCTGGGGGGGGGGGAGGAAATGGAGGTCCAAGGTGGATGGGATCCCGTAGAGTTAACCCTTGCCTCGCTAGGGGACTTCGAGAAGGTCCCTAACCCCACACTGCAGACCAACACTCAGAAGTACCGGCAGTGGGTGACCATCAATGGCCATAGGGTGGAGGCTCTCAGGGACACCGGAGCTAGTGTGACTGCTGTCAGCTCCCGGTTGGTGTCCAAAGAGCAAGTTGTCCCCCATGCATTCTGCCCTGTAGTGTCAGCAGACAACTCAGAGAGCCAGTGTGAAGTGGCTCAGGTTCCCTTCGAGTGGGGGGGGTCACACAGGAACTCTTCAAGTGGCTGTGAGGGCCGCCATGCCTGTAGACTGTCTGTTGGGCAACCATCTGGAGAACTCCCCGTGGGCTACGGTGGAGAGAAAGTCTAATTTGGAAATGTTGGGGTTGCCTGAGTGGGCATGTGTGACCACTCGGCCCATGACAGCTCAGAAGGATGTTCAGGAGGGTCTGGAGCCTGAAAGTATGGCCCAGGCCCCTGCCTCAAAGAGAAGGGGTAGGGGGCGTGGGAAACCGGCCCCCACGGTTCTCACGGTCCCGGAGGGAGCAGACCTTGAGGGGGATGCCCTGGAACCTACAGGGGAACAAGTGGCCGAACTGGGGGACCTACCGGAGCTGACCCATTGGCAGCAGGAAGGGGGGCCCTCTAGGGAGGAACTTTGCGAGCAGCAGAGAACCTGCCCTTCTCTTGAGGGGGGTGCGGCGACAGGCCGCCGCCCAGGCATTAGGTGACCAGACAGGGTCACATTGGATCTATTGGGAGAACGTCCTCCTTTACAGCGAGCCTAAGGTTGCTGAGCCTGGGTCAGCCCGTGTGCTGGTTGTACCCCAGCGCTTCAGGACCTTCCTACTGGGGTTGGCTCATGATGTGCCACTGGCCGGACATCTGGGGCAAACCAAGACCTTTGAGAGGCTGGTCACCCACTTCTATTGGCCCCAGATGCGCAGGAGCTCTGATGCTCACTGCAGAACGTGTGAGACTTGCCAGGCAAGTGGGAAGAGTGGGGGGAAGATTGAGGCCCCACTACAGCCCTTTCCTGTGGTGAGCACCCCATTCGAAAGAGTGGGTATTTATATTGTGGGGCCTCTGGATCCCAAGCCAGCCATGGGCAACAGGTTCATCCTGGTCTTGGTGGACCATGCCACCTGGTACCCTGAGGCCATCCCGCTCAGGACAGTGACGGCCCCCGTGGTGGCACGGGCACTGATGGGGATTTTCTCCCGTGTGGGATTCCCCAGAGAGGTGGTGTGCGATAGGGGAACTAACTTCATCTCCAAGTACATGAAGTCTCTGTGGGAGGAGTGTGGGGTAATGTATAAGTTCACCACTCCTTCCCACCCCCAGGGTAATGGGCTGGTTGAGAGATTCAACCAGACCCTTAAGGGCATGATTATGGGCCTAGGCGAGCCCATGAGGCGTAAGTGGGATGTCCTCTTACCATGCCTGTTGTTTGCTTACCGTGAGGTGCCACAGAAGTCCTTAGGGTTCAGTCCCTTTGAGCTGCTCTATGGTCACCCGGTAAGAGGGCCTCTGAGTCTGGTCAAGGAAGGCTGGGAGCAATCTCCCAGGAAACCTCCCCAGGATGTGGTTAGTTACATGCTGGCCTTCAGGAACCAGACTCAGCATTTCAGGAAACTTGCTGAGGCAAACCTGGAAACCAGCCAGGAAGAGATGAAACGCTGGCACAATCAGAATGCCACTCTGATCGAGTTTCAGCCTGGACAGAAGGTTTGGGTCATGGCCCTGGTGGAGCCCTGTATGCTCCAGGATAAGTGGACCGGCCCCTTTGAGGTGGTGGAGCGCAAGAGTCCTGTTACCTACGTGGTGGTCTTGCAGTCTCCCAGGAACCCCTTGCGGGTCCTGCATGTTAACCGCCTGAAGCCCCACTTTGAGAGGTCTGAAGTGGGCATGCTTCTGGCCACAGATGCTGGGATGGAGGAGGAGAGCGAGCCCCTTCCTGACCTCCTGTGTGCAGGGGAGCGAGATGGGTCAGTGGAGGGTGTGGTCCTCTCCACCACACTGACCCCTGAGCAGCAGGGTGATTGTCGCCAACTGGTGGGGCAATTCAGTGATCTGTTCTCCCTGGTACCTAGTGTCACTGATTGATGTGTCCATGACGTGGACACCGGGGACAGTCCTCCCATTAAGCACAAGGCTTACCGAGTGACTGACCGGGTAAGGGCCTACATTAAGGATGAGGTTACCAAAATGTTTGCCCTTGGGGTGATTGAGTCCTCTAGCAGTCCTTGGTCCAGCCCAGTGGTCCTGGTACCAAAAGCCTCAGCGCCTGGTACCACCCCCGAACTTCGGTTCTGCGTGGACTATCGGGGCCTCAATTCAGTCACGAAGACTGACGCGCACCCCATCCCCAGAGCTGATGAGCTCATAGATCGGTAAGGGGCTGCCAAATACCTCAGCACATTTGATTTGACGTCTGGGTATTGGCAGATCGCCTTGACCGAGGGAGCAAAGGAGAGGTCAGCCTTCTCCACACCCGATGGGCACTACCAGTTCCGGGTGATGCCCTTTGGAATGAAGAATGCCCCTGCCACCTTTCAGAGGCTGGTCAACAGGGTGTTGGTTGGGCTGGAAGACTTCAGTGCCGCCTACCTGGATGACATTGCGGTGTTTAGCTCCTCTTGGGAGGACCACCTGCACCACCTCTGGGAGGTATTGATGGCACTGCGGAAGGCAGGCCTCACAATCAAAGCCAGTAAGTGCCAGATTGGGCAGGGTTCTGTAGTGTATTTGGGGCACCAGGTAGGGAGCGGCCAGGTGGCGCCCCTTCATCCCAAAATTGAAACTATCCTGGCGTGGGAACCCCCCAAGACTCAGACGCAGGTGAGAGCCTTCTTAGGACTCACGGGGTACTACAGGAGGTTTGTCAAAGGATATGGTAACATTGTTGCACCCTTGACTGAGCTGACTTCTAAGAAGCAGCCAAAGAAGGTAAACTGGACTGACACCTGTCAGAACGCTTTTGACGCCCTGAAGACTGCCATGTGCACTGCACCCGTGCTTCAGGCACCCGACTTTTCAAAGGAATACGTTGTCCAGACAGACGCCTCAGAGCATGGTATAGGGGCTGTTCTGTCACAGATCAATGAGGAGGGACTAGACCAACCGGTAGCCTTCCTAAGCAGGAGGTTACTTCCCCCGGAACAGAGGTGGAGTGCAATTGAGCGTGAGGCATTTGCTGTGGTCTGGGCGGTGAAGAAGCTGAGGCCATATTTGTTTGGGACTCACTTCCGGGTTCAGACAGACCACAGGCCCCTTAGATGGTTGATGCATATGAGGGGTGAGAATCCCAAGTTGTTGAGGTGGTCCATTTCCCTACAGGGTATGGATTTCACGGTGGAACACCGCCCTGGTACAGAGCACGCCAATGCTGACGGTCTGTCCAGGTTTTTCCGCCTTAGTGATGAGAACTCCCAAGGGAATGGTTAGTTCTCCCCATATTTCAGCTGGAGGGGACGTGTGTTAGACCTGGCATCATTGGCGCGGGTCTCCTTTCCTCTTTTCTCTTCTGGCTGGATTTAGATGCTCTGGGCGCTGTGCCACTGCCAATCAGTGACACAGCGCGAATGCTCCCTGTGTAAAGATAACTGTATGAATTGGAATAATCATAATTGGCTCGTTTGGTTTACCTGTCAGTCCCTAGTATCAGTGCACTGCGTGTGCCCAGGGCTGGTAGACCAAATACTGCTGGTGGGCCGGCAGCGCTGATTTGCGCTACCCACCGAAGCAGCTTTGAAAGTATGTCTGTGTAGCATGTTCTAATAGCAAGTTACCCTCCATTTCACTGTTTACTATTGCGAGGCCACCCGTTCTCATAGGCCAGAATGTGCAGGCTGAGTATTGCATGCCTTAATCCTCCCTGCCCCCAGGAACCTGATAGGAACGTCGAATTTTATATGTTTAAGCTCAGAACATTGAGATGCATCTTTTAGTAAGGATTATTAGCGTAGCCCGTGTTCGAAAATGCCTCTACTAGAAACAAGGTATTTTCTGTTCTGAAGCCTTCCTGTAGGCTTTTGCTAGCGTGTGTATTGGCCGTCTGGTTTTGGAGCAGCAGGGCCAGCTGGGTCAGACCTGGCTGGAGAGAGAGATCGGCATTTAGAGTATGGGGAGGGGTGACTCTTTGATCCGAGCAGGGCCGTGCCTGGCAAGGTGAATGATGGCTCCATCTCCCACTGGGCGTCTGATAGCAGACCCCCAGATTCCCAAAGGGCAGGATGTCCGCTCATAAACCAAGTGCTCCCCGACCCCACCGAACTGGTTCTGACTGGATGCAGTGATTTGTGACTGCAGAGAACAAAAACTTTTTAGGTATAAAACGCTGCGCTGAATCCTGTTTCAGGTGTGTTCCTTCTGGATGTCAAGACGAAACTCTGTCCGAGCGGACAGAGGAAAGGACTTTGAAACTTTCACCAAGCTTGCTGAAGAAACTACCCAAGGGCCTGAATTGAGAGCGCCTCCTGCTGAAGTCTCAGGGACATTAGACTTCACCCCATCAACCGCCCAAATTCCTTCGCTAGGAATTCTACTTGCAGGTGAGGCCTCCGTCGAGTAATCCGGAACCTCTAGTTCTACTGTGAGGAACGCGGACTGGTAACCTTTGTGAACTCTGTGTGTGGGCCGCCGCAGCTAAGAGAGAGCTGCCGCCGCTGAGTGCCCGCCTTAATTTGAACCTTCAGAACCTTCGCTGAAACTGTGTGGGCCGCCGCAGCTAAGAGAGAGCTGCCGCCGCTCAGTGCCCGCCTTAATTTGAACCTTCAGAACCTTCGCTGAAACTGTGTGGGCCGCCGCAGCTAAGAGAGAGCTGCCGCCGCTGAGTGCCTGCCTTATTTTGAATCCTCAGACCCTTCGCTGCAACCTTGTGGGCCGCCGCAGCTAAGAGAGCTGCCGCTGCTGGATGCCCGCACTCGTGTTAATTGTGCAACATCGTTGATTGTCCTTTGAGCCGCCACAGCTAAGAGAGAGCTGCCGCCGCTGAGTGCTCGCACCGTTGCTAACGTTGCATCACCGAGATTTGTCCTGTGGGCCGCCGCAGCCAAGAGAGGGCTGCCGCCGCTGAGTGCTCGCACCGTTGCTAACTTGGCATCACCGTGATTTGTCCTGTGAGCCGCCGCAGCTAAGAGAGAGCTGCCACCGCTGAGTGCTCGCACCCTTGCTAACTTTGCATCCTCGTGATTTGTCCTGTGAGCTGCCGCAGCTAAGAGAGAGCTGCCACCGCTGAGTGCTCGCACCCTTGCTAACTTTGCATCCCTGTGATTTGTCCTGTGAGCCGCCGCAGCTAAGAGAGACTTGCTGCCGCGGAGTGCTCGCACCCTTGCTAACTGTGCATCATCGTGATTTGACCTGTGAGCCGCCGCAGCTAAGAGAGAGCTGCCACCGCAGAGTGCTCGCACCCTTGCTAACTTTGCACCATTGTGATTTGTCCTGTGAGCCGCCGCAGCTAAGAGAGAGCTGCTGCCGTGGAGTGCTTGCACCCTTGCTAACCTTGCATCATTGGGATTTGTCCTGTGGGCCGCCGCAGCTAAGAGAGAGCTGCTGCCGCTGAGTGCCCACGTCTTTGTCAACCTTGCACCATCGTGAATCGTCCTGTGGGCCGCCACAGCTAGGAGAGTGCTGCTGCCGCCGCGAGCCCACCATGGAGCTGCACGATGAGAGTCATCGCCACCACCAGCCCGGGCCGCCGCAGCCGCGTGCTGCTGCCGCTGAGGGCCCGGCCTGTCCCGGAGTGCCCGAATCGTTGTGAGTGCACTTTGCGGACTACTGCCATCGAGAACTGTGGTCGCTGGGAGTCCGCCTGTCACCAACTCTGCTTCTTCGAGAAGCTACGTGCTGTGTCCCCGTCCAACGGCAGGTATCTGGTGCGCAACGGGTAGCGTAGACCCAGGCCTTGAACTCAGTCAGTGCCACGTTCTGGTGAACACGTATTGCCTTTTTAAGTCCCTAATGATTTACATGCATGATGACTGGTTAAAACGCTTTCGAGAGTCTCGTACCAAACCTTAGATAAAGATACTATTTTTTTCTATACCTACTTGAGTTGTGTCCTTTTGTGGTGTCGTTACTGCCTTATTGTGCATCGTCATAAATGCTTCACACACTGCCTCTGAGATAGGCCTAGCTGCTCGTGCTACGTTACCACAGGGTTGAGCAGGGGTTATCAAAGGGGGTAGCCCACTTGCCCTGGCTTGGGAAGAAGGGTCCCTATTTGGACAGTGGCGCCAGCCATTGCCAACTAGAGACCCCCATTTCCAACAATCGCCATGGCTAAAAATTCAACGTAGCATCTGTTTGCTCCAACTTCGACGCAGGCCCTGCTGTGCAGCTGAAGGAATCGACGCACCACTTGCTGTGTGGCCCGCAAGTCGATGCAGCGCCTGTTCCCCCACCTCATCATCCCAGAACACCAGGATTTCCCACGCATCGCACCTGTATACCAAGTTTCCAGCCCATTACCCTGCAGTAATGAGCTGTGTCCGGAATTCGACACATTGCTTCTCCTCGCAGTAAGGAATTGACACAGCACTTCTCCTGCGTGCAGCAGAACTGATGCCTCTGTTCCTCTCAAGAATCGACACATCGGTTGTGGTTCCCAATGCTTCCCTCCTTTGCGGCTGTTCTTCATCTGGATTTTGAGGCATCAAAGGTACTTTGTGCTAAAATCAATGCATCCATGGAGTTCTATAGACAAACTTGCTTAAACCTTTAAAAAGTGATATCTTTGCTTATGGATGTTGGATTATTGTCGTTTTGGTCTTGTTTGGTTTCGATAAAGATTTGTCCTTTTCCTAAACTGGTGTGGTGTCCATTTGTAGTGTTTTCACTGTGTTACTGTGTGTGTTTTGTACCAATGCTTTACACATTGCCTCTGAGATAGTCCTGACTGCTCATGCCAAGCTACCAAAGGGGTGAGCAGGGGCTATCTTGGGTATGTAATTCCCTTACCTTGATTAGAAGGAAGGGTTCCTACTTGAACAAGGTGTAAGCCACTGCCAACTAGAGTCCCCCATTTTTAACACATTACAAACTAATCGTGTTGCAAAAAGTAAATAATTAAATTAACCCCTTCGCTGCTAGGCCTTTTCCCCTCCTGTGCTAAGCCTTTTTTTGGCTATTTGTGGTAGTTCGCGCTTAGGCCCCTGTAACTTTTTGACCATATAAGGTATCCATGCCAAATTTGCGTCCTTTTTTCCCAACATCATGGGGATTCTAAAGGTACCCAGGGTTTGTGGATTCCCCTGGAGGGGACCCAGAAATTAGCCCAAATACAGCTTAATTTTGGTTTTTTGGGGAAAAATGCGAAAAAAGGGCTAGAGATGAAAGCATCTGGTTTTTTCCCTGCAAATGGCATCAAAAAAGGGGTTGTGGTGCTGAAATCACCATATTCCCAGCTTTCAGGGACAAGCAGACTTTTGTCAGAAAACCAAAATGTTGTACACAGTTTTGGCATTTTCCTGGGACATAGCCTATTTTTGCTATTTTTTGTGCTTTCAACCTCCTTCCAGTTAATGGTAGAAATGGGTATGAAAGCAATAATGGATCCTAGACATCCATACATTTCTGAAAAGTAGACAACATTCTGAATTCAGCAAGGGGTCATTTGTGTAGATCCTTCAAGTTTTCTTTATAGAAACAAACAGTTAAATATAGGAAAAATTGAAAATTAGTTGAAAAAAACAGCCATTTGTGTCAACGTTTTCACCTATAACTTCTTCTAATTATGACAGCTATTTGAAAGCAATATACCATTATATCCGCTGGACCTTTCTGGTTGTGGTGCTATATAGGACTTGTAGGTTCACCAAGAACCCGACGAACCCAGAGCCAATAACTGAGCAGCGTCTTGCAATGGTTTTTTATTATGTCCCGGGTATATAGCAATTATTCTGGGAACATTTATACATGGAAAAATCGATATGAAAGACACCTATGTATTTCTGAAATGGGAACAAAATATAGAGTTTAGAAACAGTAGATATTTGCACATTTCCGAAATTGGGAGTACCGATACTAGCATGAGAATTATAGGTCATTTTTCAAAATGACTTCTTTTTTACACATTGTCTTTCATTTGGAAGGCAGAAATGCATCGAAAGTCAATAGATAATAACAGTTGCTCTACAATTTTGTGTTACCCTAAGTCTCCCGATAAAAATGGTACCTCACTTGTGTGGGTAGGCCTAGTGCCCGCGACAGGAAACGGCCCAAAACGCAACGTGAACACACCATATTTTCACAGTGAAAAATGACCCTTTTTTTGCAAAGTGCCTAGCTGTAGTTTTTGAACCCTAGCTCTGCCGGCACCTAGGGAAACCTAGCAAACCTATACATTTTTTAAAACTAGACACCAAGGGGAATACAGGATGGGGTGATTTGACTGGCTCTCACCTGGTTCTGTTACCCAGAATCCCTTGCAAACCTAAAAAATTGTCCAAAAAAACACATTTTCCTCACTTTTCTGTGGTGGAAAGTTCTGGAATCTGCATGGATCCACGAAATTCCACCCACTCCGCGTTCCCCAAAGTCTTTTGAGAAGAAACGGTACCCCACTTGTGTGGGTAGGCCTAGTGCCCGCGACAGGAAACGGCCCAAAACGCAACGTGGACACACCACATTTTCACAGTGAAAAATGACCCTTTTTTTGCAAAGTGCCTAGCTATAGTTTTTGAACCCTAGCTCTGCCGGCGACTAGGGAAACCTAGCAAACCTATACATTTTTGAAAACTAGACACCCAGGGGAATCCAGGATGGGGTGACTTGACTGGCTCTCACCAGGTTCTGGTACCCAGAATCCCTTGCAAATCTAAACAATTGTCAAAAAAAACAAATTTTCCTCACTTTTCTGTGGTGGAAAGTTCTGGAATCTGCGTGGATCCACAAAATTCTACCCACCCCACGTTCCCCAAAGACTTCCGAAAAAAATGGTACCTCACTTGTGTGGGTAGGACTAGTCCCCGCGACAGGAAACAGCGCAAAACGCAACGTGGACACACCACATTTTCACAGTGAAAAATGACCCTTTTTTTGCAAAGTGCCTAGCTGTAGTTTTTGAACCCTAGCTCTGCCGGCACCTAGGGAAACCTAGCAAACCTATACATTTTTGAAAACTAGACACCCAGGGGAATTCAGGATGGGGTGACTTGACTGGCTCTCACCAGGTTCTGGTACCCAGAATCCCTTGCAAACCTAAAAAAGTGTCAAAAAAGCACATTTTCCTCACTTTTCTGTGGTGGAAAGTTCTGGAATCTGCGTGGATCCACAAAATTCCACCCACCCCGAATTCCCCAAAGTCATCCGAAAAAAATGGTACCTCACTTGTGTGGGTAGGCCTAGTGCCCGCGACAGGAAACAGCGCAAAACGCAACGTGGACACACCACATTTTCACAGTGAAAAATGACCCCTTTTTTGCAAAGTGCCTAGCTGTAGTTTTTGAACCCTAGCACTGCCGGCACCTAGAGAAACCTAGCAAACCTATACATTTTTGAAAACTAGACATCCAGGGGAATCCAGGATGGGGTGACTTGACTGGCTCTCACCAGGTTCTGGTACCCAGAATCCCTTGCAAACCTAAAACATTGTCAAAAAAAACACATTTTCCTCACTTTTCTGTGGTGGAAAGTTCTGGAATCTGCATGGATCCACAAAATTCTACCCACCCCACGTTCCCCAAAGTCTTCCGAGAAAAATGGTACCTCACTTGTGTGGGTAGGCCTAGTGCCTGCGACAGGAAACAGCGCAAAACGCAACGTGGACACACCACATTTTCAGAGTGAAAAATGACCCTTTTCTTGCAAAGTGCCTAGCTGTAGTTTTTGAACCCTAGCTCTGCCGGCACTGAGGGAAACCTAGCAAACCTATACATTTTTGAAAACTAGACACCCAGGGGAATCCAGGATGGCATGACTTGACTGGCTCTCACCAGGTTCTGGTACCCAGAATCCCTTGCAAACCTAAAACATTATCAAAAAAACACATTTTCCTCACTTTTCTGTGGTGGAAAGTTCTGGAATCTGCATGGATCCACAAAATTCCACCCACCCCGCATTTCCCAAAGTCTTCCGAGAAAAATGGTACCTCACTTGTGTGGGTAGGCCTAGTGCCCGCGACAGGAAACAGCGCAAAGCGCAAGCGTGGACACACCACATTTTCAAAGTGAAAAATGACCCTTTTTTGCAAAGTGCCTAGCTGTAGTTTTTTAACCCTAGCTCTGCCGGCACCTAGGGAAACCTAGCAAACCTATACATTTTTGAAAACTAGACACCCAGGGGAATCCAGGATGGGGTGACTTGACTGGCTCTCACCAGGTTCAGGTACCCAGAATCCCTTGCAAACCTAAAAAATTGTCAAAAAACCACATTTTCCTCACTTTTCTGTGGTGGAAAGTTCTGGAATCTGCGTGGATCCACAAAATTCCACCCACCCCGCATTTCCCGAAGTCTTCCAAGAAAAATGGTACCTCACTTGTGTGGGTAGGCCTAGTGCCCGCGACAGGAAACAGCGCAAAACGCAACGTGGACACACCACATTTTCACAGTGAAAAATGACCCTTTTTTTGCAAAGTGCCTAGCTGTAGTTTTTTAACCCTAGCTCTGCCGGCCCCTAGGGAAACCTAGCAAACCTATACATTTTTGAAAACTAGACATCCAGGGGAATCCAGGATGGGGTGACTTGACTGGCTCTCACCAGGTTCTGGTACCCAGAATCCCTTGCAAACCTAAAACATTGTAAAAAAAAACACATTTTCCTCACTTTTCTGTGGTAGAAAGTTCTGGAATCTGTGTGGATCCACAAAATTCCACCCACCCCGCATTCCCCAAAGTCTTACGAGAAAAATGGTACCTCACTTGTGTGGGTAGGCCTAGTGCCCGCGACAGGAAACAGTGCAAAACGCAACGTGGACACACCACATTTTCAAAGTGAAAAATGACCCTTTTTTTGCAAAATGCCTAGCTGTAGTTTTTGAACCCTAGCTCTGCCGGCACCTAGAGAAACCTAGCAAACCTATACATTTTTGAAAACTAGACACCCAGGGGAATCCAGGATGGGGTGACTTGACCGGCTCTCACCAGGTTCTGTTACCCAGAATCCCTTGCAAACCTAAACAAATTGTCAAAAAAAACACATTTTCCTCACTTTTCTGTGGTGGAAAGTTCTGAAATCTGCGTGGATCCACAAAATTCCACCCACCCCGCATTCCCCAAAGTCTTCCGAGAAAAATGGTACCTCACTTGTGTGGGTAGGCCTAGTGCCCGCGATAGGAAACAGCGCAAAACGCATAGCGTGGACACACCACATTTTCACATTGAAAAATGACCCTTTTTTTGAAAAGTGCCTAGCTGTAGTTTTTGAACCCTAGCTCTGCTGGCACCTAGGGAAACCTACCAAACCCACACATTTATGAAAATTAGACACCCGGGGGATTCCAGTGAGGTATGTCTTGCGTGGATCTCCCAACTTTTTCTTACCCAGAATCCCCTGCAAACCTGAAATTTTGCTGAAAAAAATCACTTTTTTCACACATTTGTGTGTGAGAAAGTTGCGGCATCACCGGGCTGACACAAATTTCCTACCACCCAGCATTCCCCCAGGTCTCCTGATAAAAATGTTGCTTCACTCGGGTGGGAGGCCCAAGTACCCATGACAGGCAAGGGCCCAAAATGTATTGAGACGACATCAAAATTGCCTATCACAAAACGACCTGGTTTTGCAAGGGGGGGTCCCATGACGTTTTGGCCCGGGGCTCGGTGGCCACCTAGGGAAACCTACCAAACCCACACATTTCTGAAAAGTAGACACCCGGGGCATTCCAGGGAGGTATGGCTTGCATGGATCCCCCAACGTTTTCTTACCCAGAATCCCCTGCAAACCTGAAATTTTGCTGAAAAAATCACTTTTTTCACACATTTGTGTGTGGGAAAGTTGTGGCATCACCGGGCTGACACAAATGTCCTACCACCCAGCGTTCCCCCAGGTCTCCTGATAAAAATGGTGCCTCACTCGGGTGGGAGACCCAAGTACCCACGACAGGCAAGGGCCCAAAACATATTGAGGCGACATCAAAATTGCCTATCACAAAACGACCTGGTTTTGCAAGGTGGGTCCCATGACTTTTGGCCCGGGCTCGGCGGCCACCTAGGAAACCTACCAAACCCACACATTTCTGAAAAGTAGACACCCGGGGATTCCAGGGAGGTATGGCTTGCGTGGATCCCCAACGTTTTCTTACCCAGAATCCCTGCAAACCTGAAATTTTGCTGAAAAAAATCACTTTTTCACACATTTGTGTGTGGGAAAGTTGTGGCATCACCGGGCTGACACAAATTTCCTACCACCCAGCGTTCCCCCATGTCTCCCGATAAAAATGGTGCCTCACTCGGGTGGGAGGCCCAAGTACCCGCGACAGGCAACGGCCCAAAACGTATTGAGGCGACATGAAAATTGCCTATCACAAAACGACCTGGTTTTGCAAGGGGGGTCCCATGACTTTTTGGCCCGGGGCTCGGCGGCCACCTAAGGAAACCTACAAAACCCACACATTTCTGAAAAGTAGACACCCGGGGATTCCAGGGAGGTATGGCTTGTGTGGATCCCCAACGTTTTCTTACCCAGAATCCCCTGCAAACCTGAAATTTTGCTGAAAAAATCACTTTTTCACACATTTGTGTGTGGGAAAGTTGTGGCATCACCGGGCTGACACAAATTTCCTACCACCGAGCGTTCCCGAGGTCTCCCGATAAAAATGGTTCCTCACTCGGGTGGGAGGCCCAAGTACCGCGACAGGCAAGGGCCCAAAACATTTTGTGATAGGCAATTTTGATGTCGCCTCAATACGTTTTGGGCCCTTGCCTGTCGCGGGTTCTTGGGCCTCCCATCCGAGTGAGGCACCATTTTTATCGGGAGACCTGGGCGAACGCTGGGTGGTAGGAAATTTGTGTCAGCCAGTGATGACAACTCACACACACAAATGTGTGAAAAAGTGATTTTCTCAGCACAATTTCAGGTTTGCAGAGACTCTGGGTAAGAAAACATTGGGGGATCCACGCAAGCCATACCTCCCTGGAATCCCCTGGGTGTCTAGTTTTCAGAAATGTGTAAGTTTGGTAGATTTCTCTTGGTGGCCCCCGAACCCTGGGCCAAAAAGTCATGGGACTCCTTGCAAAACCAGGTCGTTTTGTGATAGGCAATTTTGATGTCAGCCTCAATGCGTTTTGAGCCCTTACCTGTCGCGAGTACTTGAGCCTCCACCCGGTGAGGCACCATTATTATCGGGAGACCTGGGCGAGCGTGGGTGGTAGGAAATTTGTGTCAGCCCGGTGATGCCACAACTTTCACACACAAATGTGTGAAAAAGTGATTTTCAGCAAATTTCAGGTTTACGGGGATTCTGGGTAAGAAAACGTTGGGGGATCCACGCAAGCCATACCTCCTGAATCCCCGGTGTCTACTTTTCAGAAATGTATGGATTTGGTAGGTTTCCCTATGTGACCGCCGAGCACGAGCCAAAACCCAGGTGACCCCCTTGCAAAGCCAGGTCGATTTTGTGATAGGCAATTTTGATGTCAGCCTCAACTCACTGGCCTTTGCCTGTCACGGGCACTGCTGTGCCTCCCACCGAGTGAGGCACCATTTATCGGGAGACCTGAGGCACGCTGGTGTAGGAGATTTGTGTCAGCCCAGTGATGCCACAACGTTCCCACACAAAAATGTGTGGAAAAGTGATTTTTCAGCTAAATTTGAGGTTTGCAGGAGATCTGAGTGAAAGCATTGGAGAATCCATGCAAGCCATACCTCCTGGAATCCCCCAGGTGTCTAGTTTTCAGAAATGTGTGTGTTTTGTAGGTTTCCCTCGATGGCCGCCGACCCCGGGGCCAAAAACCCAGGTAACCCTCCGTGCAAAACCAGGTTGGTTTGTGATAGGTAATTTTGATGTCGCCTCACTAGGTTTTGGGCCCTTGCCTGTCGCGGGTACTTGACCCACCCACACAAGTGAGGTACCATTTTTCTCGGAAGACTTTGGGAATGCGGGGTGAGTGGAATTTTGTGGATCCACACAGATTCCAGAACTTTTCACCACAGAAATATGAGGAAAATGTGTTTTTTTTATACACATTTTGAGGTTTGCAAGGGATTCTCGGTAACAGAACCTGGTGAGAGCCAGTCAAGTCACCCCATCCTGGACTCCCCTGGGTGTCTAGTTTTCAAAAATGTACAGGTTTGCTAGGTTTCCCTATGTGCCGGCTGCGCTAGGGCCCAAAATCCACAGGTAGGCATATTGCTAAAAACAAATCCGTGCCTAGTCGGCTTTCTGCCGCCCTGGGGGGGGATATCGGGGGTAGGGTTGCCCCTATATGCCCCCAAGGGGGGAAGAAACACAGTGGCTATTTTTTTGGGGGTAGGGGAATTGGTATCCCGATTCTGGGCATCCCCCACCCCCACACATAAAAAAACCAGCGTAATCGTTGGCGTCTAGTGGGCTTTTTGCCCCCGGGGGGGGGCAGATTGGGGGGCTACTGCCCCATCTTCCCCCCCAGGGGGGGAAGAAAGGCTGTAATTGTTGCGGGTGGGGGTGGGGGCATTGGCATGCCCGTTTTAGGCAGCCCCCACCCTAATTAAAATTTGCCCAAAAAAGTCCCTTGCGTCTAGTGGGCTTTTTGCCCCTCTGGGGGGCAGATTGGGGGCTACTGCCCCATCTGCCCCCCAGGGGGGGCAGGAAGGCTGTAATTTTTGCGGTGGAGGGGGTGGGGGCAGGAGCATGCCCGTTTTGGGCAGCCCCCACCCTAATTCAAATTTGCCCCCAAAAAATCCCTGGTATCTAGCGGGCTTTTTGCCCCCCCCCCCGGCGGGGCAGATTGGGAGCTAATGCCCCCATCTGCCCCCCAGGGGGGGCTGAAAGTCCACTAGACGCCAGGAGTTTTGGGACAAATTTTAATTAGGGTGAGGGCTGCCCAAAACGGCATGCCAATGCCCCACCTAACTAAAATTTGACCAAAAACCCTGGCGTCTACTGGGCTTTTTGCCCCCAGGGGAAGATTGGGAGCTAATGTCCCCATCTGCCCTCCAGGGAGGCAGTAAAGGCTGTAAATGTTGCAGGGGAGGGGTGGGGGCATGGGCATGCCCGTTTTGGGCAGCCCCACCCTAATTCAAATTTGCCCAAAAAAATCCCTGGCGACTAGTGGGCTTTTTGCCCCCTCTCGGGGTGCAGATTGGGGCTAATGCCCCATCTGCCCCCCAGGGGGCAGAAAGCCTACTAGACGCCAGGGATTTCTGAGCAAATTTTAATTAGAGTGGGGTTGCCAAAGCGGGCATGCCATGCCCCCACCCTAATAAAAATTTGCCCCAAAAAATCCCTGGCGTCTAGTGGGCTTTTGCACCCCCGGAGGCACATTTTAATTAATTATGCTGATGATCTCCAGCTTGTTTTTACCTTGGATTCTCCTGATTCCGTTCTTGAATTCCAAGCTACTATGCTTCATATTCAGCATTGGATGGATCTTAACCATCTTAAACTCAACCCGGGCAAGACGGAATTAGTGCTGCCTGGGAAGAGTGAGATCTCTTGGGGCCCTCACTATTGGCCGACAGAATTGGGAAACCCCCTACTCCCTCTCTTTCTGTGAAAAGCTTGGGTGTCACTATAAATGCAGACCTCTCGCTTAGAGGACAAGTGGGGGCAGTGGTTTCCTCCTGCTTTCTCCAATTGCGAAAGATTAGGAGGATTGCCTACTTGCTGACTCATTCAGCCCTGACTCAGGTGGTGATAGCTCTGGTTCTCTCGTGCCTTGATTTTTCAAATTCCATCTATCTGGGCCTGCCTCTGTTCCTACTTAAACGCCTACGATTGGTACAGAACCAGGCTGCGAGACTAATTTATAAACAACCTAAATGGCAATCCGCCAGACCCTGGTTATCCAAACTCCACTGGCTACCTGTCGCACAACGTGCAGCTTTTAAGACAGGGTGCTTAATTTTCAAGGCATTGCATTGTAGGAGCCCCAAATTTGTCAGTAGTATGATTGTGAAGTATGCCCCACTTTGTAACCTACGGTCAGCCCATTCTCATTTACTGACTACCCCTGCCATTAAACTTAAACATCAGGGTGGATGTAGGTTCTCCTACCTTGCCCCTAAATTCTGGAATTCCTTACCTCTGGCAATCAGGAAGTGCGACAACCTGCTGAGGTTCAGAAAGGTGCTCAAGACCTGGTTGTTCGAGCAAGCTTACGCATAGTCTAGTGTGCCGCAATACTGCCCAAGATTAGCGCCATGAAACCTTTTGGTGACCGTGCGCTTTAGAAGTTTTTGCTACCATAACATAACATAACATAACATTGGGGGCTACTGCCCCATCTGCCCCCCAGGGGGGGCAGGAAGGCTGTAATTTTTGCGGGGGAGTGGGTGGGGGCATGGGCATGCCCGTTTTGGGCAGCCCCACCCTAATTCAAATTTGCCCAAAAAAAATCCCTGGCGTCTGTGGGCTTTTTGCCCCCCCGGCGGGGCAGTTTGGGGGCTAATGCCCTGGGGATCCACTGGGGAGGGGATATTCTCCCCTTTCCAATGATACCTCTCCCGTCTTTCTACGTGCCCGGGGGGCTGAGATAGCCCCCTGAGCACTTAGAAAGTGAAACTGAAATGAGCCTAAAGGCTCATTTCAGTTTCGGTTTCTGTGCAATGACAACAGCGTGACGTGCGCGCTGATTGTCACGGCACATAAACCAGGGAGGGGGCCTCGGGAGCTGGGGAAGCTCTTCCCCAGCTTCCAAGGTCACAGGGGAGAAATAGAAATCCCTCTGCTGTCTGCAGCAGAGGGATTTCGTGCCCCTGGCCTCATGACGGAATGGTTCCGTCAGGAGCACAGGGGCACCGATGCTCATGACGGAACCATTCCGTCATGAGCATCGAAGGGGTTAAACAGAAATGCTATTTCTCCAAAGACAACAGTATTTATTGGTCTGCATGTCATATCTCATTCATTTTAAATCCTAGACTGAGGGTGTTTACTACATCCACAAAATAGTTCTAGTCGCTTGAAAATATTTGGATTCTCCATTTCAATTTTTTTTAAAATCATTTTATTTGTTAACTTTCCAGTATTACATTCCACCAAAGCATTAGTACAACATACGTAGGTTCCAAATGGCAATGAGACATCAGGCATATACATTTAAGAGGGTAGCAAGATAATGTTGATAATACAGTGGGTCAGGGTCAGATCCAACACAAGTCAGGGCCACAGTAACATTAGTCAGAAGGAACGGGGGAACATGGCGGCTGCACGTTAGCCGCTAGCGCCCGGAGCTCTGCGCCAGCCACTATGGACCCGGGGAGTGAAAGTAGCCCGTAATGGATCGGAGGAGGAGCAGGGGGCCATTACCTGAATGTTGACAGCTCTGCTGGAGTGTCTCCTCGCTGCCTTCGCTGTTCGCACCGGTGCCTGTGTTTGCTGATGCGTCGTGGCTCTTCTGTGAAGCCGCGAGCAGGGAGACGCTGGGCTGTCACTGGGGACGCTGCGCTTGTTGGAGGACGCGCGAGAAGGCTTTTTTTTTTTTTTTTTCCTCCAGCTTTTCCCGGCTTGAGCCGGTGTTGGTGGCCTGCGGCGCGGCTTTTTTCACGGCTCTTCTGCGGGGGCTGCGGAGGAAAAGAACACTGGACGTCGGACGCCGTGGAAGCCAGGGATGTGTAGAGAGGAGGCGGGGAACCATTTTCCTACGCCTCCCCGCCTGTTGGAAGCCGCGCTGGAGCTCAGGAGGGGGCGTAAGGCAGTAGCGCGGGGCCTCCTCAGCGGGGGCAATAAAGCCAGTATCACCGGCTTTTTTTGGCGTGGGAAGGACTTGGACTTGGATCATGGCCACGAGCAGGAGCAAAGACAGGAGCAGGAGGAAAGCGGAGTCAGCGGTAAGGTTGGAGAGGATGGGGAGGAGGCTGCTGGTGATTTAAACAGAAGCATTGAAGGTGTGGTAAGGGTAAAGAGGTCAGTTCCCTTATCAGTACAGCATTCTGGGAAACAACAGACTCCCCTCAATATAGTTGAGGTTACCTCTCCTACCGCTGGAAGCCCACAGATAGAAGTTGGGACAGGACAAAAGAAACCAACAAGGAGGGCCACAGGGGGTCCTAAGAAAGTTATTGTAAGTAGTAAGAAGGGCAAAAAGTGCACTAAAACTACGTTCGCAAAAACAAATATCGGTAAGGATCCCCTGAGGCTGTGGCACCACAATTCCTCGCTGCTGCCGAGCTCGCTTCTCCTTGTGGAGTACAGGCCTCTTCAGTTGAAAGAACCAAGTTTACTGGTGGTGACTCTGCCTTTCAGGTCTACCAGGTGAAAGGAAGTCTATTAAACCTAGGAAGCCAAAAAGTAAGGCGCCTAGTAGCGTGGTTAAAGCGACTCCATCATTACGCTCCTATTTTAGGGTTCAGCCAGAAGTGTTGGTTATTGGTACACGACCTGGATCTCTGGGTCAGTGTCCGGCAAGTTTAATTTCCCCTACACCTCCATCTACGCTACTGGTTGTTTCCTCAGATATAGCCCCTGTGACAGGGATGGAGACTGTAGTCGAATCAGGAAAAGCCACAGATGTGGCCATACCAATGGACCTAGTCTCCCAAGCAACAGGCCTGGCCCCCCAATTTAAGGATTTGGGGGTGCCTCTAGGGAATATGAGCGCTCCTAAAGATGACTCGATGATTATCGCTTCAAGTTTAGTACAACCACTATTAGGAGCGCCTGATAATAGCACTGTAGAACTACCAGAAAGGGGATCCCTTCCAGCACAGCCAGCACAGCCAGCTTTACCTTTGCCCGCGGGTTTGGAGAATCTCTTCGTTGCACTAACGGAGGACATAAAGAAAGGATTTGCAGCATCTACAGTGAACCAAGGGAGATCAGGAATTACTGCGAATCCCTGGAAAAAAAAGTTGACCTTATAAATTCCAGAACCGTAACTTTAGAGAATGCAGTGGGTGAAATGAAAGAAGATCTGGGCCAGGCAAAGTCGAAAATCGAATTCTTAAAATCGGAACATCGGGAACTCAGAGACAGAGTGGAGAAATTAGAGAACAACGCACGAAGGAACAATTTACGTTTATTGAATGTACCAGAAGGAAGTGAAGGATCTGATATTCGGTCCTACGTGGTTTCTCTACTTAAGACCTCATTACAGCTTGAAGTCTCTGAGGAGAGCTTAGCCGAGACATTCAGAGGGTACATAGGGATCCTTTTCGGAGGAACCCTAACAGACCCAAACCCAGGAAAATTCTCATTAATTTCCTCACATTTGCTTTGAAGGATAAGATCTTAAATTTAGCACTGAAATCTAAATCAGTGCGGGCAAAGGAATTTGCGTTTGAGATTCGGTCGGACCTCTCAAGCTGCACTTTGGAGAGGCAATGGGAGTTGGGCAAGAGACTGGAAGGGTTCAAAAAGCTAGGGGCGGTAGCCCAATTAAAATTCCCGGCCTTTTTAAAGGTGATGTGTAACAATAAAATGCACAATATAAGGTCGGTACAGGAAGCGGATGAGCTGTTGAACAGCCTAAGTAAAGGGGACTAATAGCTGGCCCAACCACAGTGTAGTCAGTGAGGTGATATCTCTCCCGCATAGAGAAGTTAATAGCAATGAGAGTTTTTTTTAAATTCTGAGAGGCTGTCTGGAGTTGTGAGGAGCGCTCCCTTCCTGGTTGCTTTTAGTATAGTTAGGCCTCCCCGCTTTTCTTTTATTTTTTGAATCTTATTTAGTTTCTCTCTGGGTGTTTTGTTTTGGTGGTGTTGTTTTTTATTAAGGTGGGGGTGGCACAGATATCTCCGGGACGCAATTGCCTGGACTCCATCTGTCCAGATAATTGGGGTATGGGTTCCCAGTGAGGGGGGAGGGGTAGGTGGGGGCACGGGGTAGGGGTTGGGGTTGGGTGTAGCAGGAAAAAAAAATTTAAAAACCCTCTTTCGCCGTTTTTTGTGTGGGATGTACTCACGTTAGGGCTTGGTTGAGAGTTTTGGAGCTAGGCTGGACTGATTGCTGGCAATGGTTACTTTATATTCAGTCCTCGGTTTTTAGGCTGGGCTTCTCGATGGATACAATATGAGTCCTATACAGATTTTATCTTGGAATATTAATGGCCTGCGAACCAGACCAAGAAGAGATAGGATAGTACAGTATCTCCAAGATTCATTGGCTCAGGTTTTGATCCTTCAGGAAACACATCTCCTAAAAGAGGAGGTATGTTCCCTTCTTAAAAATAAAAGATGGGTGGGTTCATACGTGTGCACGAATCAGACAGCTAACGTCAGAGGAGTCCTTATAATTTTCAAGAAATCAGCTCAAGCTTATGTTTTACAGCAATTGGTTGACCCAGGTGGCAGATGGGTCATCGTTAAAGTTAAGATGATGGAGACCCTGTATACGTTGGTCGCCTACTACGGGCCCAATCAAGATGATCCCTCAATTCTTAAGACCATCTTTTTCCATCTATTAGATCTTCCTGAGCCAATAATTATGGCTGGAGATTTTAATATAGTTTTAAATCCCGGCCTGGATAAAACTCCAAATAGCAGAGCTGTAGCACCCTTAAAATCTCGCGTTTTTCTCCTAGAGGCAATGCAGCAATTTGCTCTTTTAGACATATGGAGGAAAAGATCAGGCTTACAGCAGGGGGTATCATTCAGAAATTATAAATACTGGCGTCAATCGAGAATTGATTATATGCTGATAAGTAACTCGCTCAGGGACAGAGTTAACAATATTACCTATCTGGCCAATCATCTTTCTGACCACTCAGGGGTCCTTTTACGCCTGGAGAGTCCATCTGTAGGGCTTATTCGTTCATGGTCATTTGATCGTTCTTTACTCCTGATAGAGGAAGAAAAAGCTTTCTTGTTACAAGAAACTGAATGGTTCTTTGAAGTAAATTTAGAGTCAACATCAATATTAAATGTGTGGGACTCTTTTAAAGCTTTCCTGCGGGGTCAGATCACAAGCAGGGCAAGTTTCAGGAATAAACAATATAAAGTGGAGGTATCTTCCATTGAGGGGAAGTTGAAAGATCTAGAAGCTGATACATCCTCGTTAGCCTCGCCTGAAGCCCAGCAAGAGTGGAAAGTTAAATGGAATAACTTAAAAGGGCAACTAGAAAGTATACTGTAGTCCAGGCTTATACGTAGATGGGAGGCCAGTAAAATCGCCCATTTTGAATATGGAGAAGGCGCAGGCAAACTTCTTGCCTGGAAAGCTAAGTCCGACCGGGCAAGGAATCAGATTAAGGAGATCATTAGCGGAGATGAGACCTTCCGCTTAGATGGGGAAATCAGCCTGGCTTTTCAGAGGTATTTCGAGGAGATATATTGTGAGGACAAAAGCCTAGATGTTACTAACGTTCAAAACTGGTTAAGGGATATCCCCCTTCCCTCGTTAGGACAGGACCAACAGCAATACTTGGATCAAGCCTTCACTCAAACTGAGGTTAGAGAAGCCATCCAACGCTCCATGTCCGGGAAAGCTGCGGGTCCTGATGGCCTTCCAGCAGAAATTTATAAGATGCTGGGAGAAAAGATCATCCCCGTCTTAACGCAGCTGTTTAATCATGTGCAGGAGGCTGGTCTAGGGCTCCCAGCTTCTTGGGACGATGCTTTAATAATTTTGATATTAAAACCCGGCAAGCCTCCGTCAAGTTGTGGGTCATATAGACCCATCTCGCTGCTAAATGTAGATTATAAAATGTTTACTTCTATTCTGGCAGCGAGATTGGGTCTTATCGTGGGAGATGTTCTTCACATAGACCAGAAAGGTTTTGTGAGGAATAGGCAGCTCTCTGATCTCACGTATAATCTTATTGGGGCCATAGATCTTGCCTCTACTTATTCCCTCCCATTGGCCGCCATGACTTTGGATGCAGCCAAGGCCTTCGACAGAGTAAATTGGATTTACCTGTCGGAGGCCTTGCAAAAGTAACTTAGGGAGAAGATTTTGCCATATGGTACAATTGATCTACCAGAATCCCACAGCTAGACTGCTGGTTAATGGGAAGATTACCGACTCCTTTAAGATCACAAGAGGAACCAGACAGGGCTGCCCACTCTCCCTCTTCTATTCGATCTTTACATTGAGCCATTTGCTCAACGGCTTAGGGCGGATCCTAACATAGCGCCATTTAAGTATGAGGAGTGGGAGAGGAAGGTAGCCCTGTATGCCGATGATATCTTGGTTTTCTCCGCGGATCTACAGTCAGCTTTTCCAGCGGTTATTAGTTTGGCCCGAGAGTTTGGTTCCATCTCTGGGTATGAGATCAATGCTACAAAAGCCGAAATCATGACTTGGAACCTGTCGGAGACACTAGCAGGAGTTACCAGCCTAGCTCCAAAATGAGATATCTGGGAGTTCAGGTCGTGCAGGACATCACAAAGATAGCTGAGATCAACTTAGCTATGGTGGCAAGGGAGTGTAAAATCCTTATGAAATCTTGGGCTTGTCTTCCATTATCAATCTTGGGAAGAACTAATTTGGTCAAGATGACGATACTCCCAAAGATTTCTTTTCTTTTTAACTGTATCCCTCTTTATTTTGAAAAATCCACGATTGCGAAGCTTCAGAGTGACATTAATTCCTTCATCTGGGCATCTAAGGCATCTAGGATTGCCTGGAAGAAGCTGAGGCGGAGAAGAGAAAAGGGTGGCCTGGCCTTACCAGACCTTCAGCTATATGTTTGGGCGTTCCAACTCTCACATTCACGCATGCTATTGAGAATGCCCGTAGATACCGGGCTGGAGGGATGTTTTTGGCCATGCTAAGGGGTGTTAAACTGCCAGAGAACGGGTTTCTGTTTAAATTTGGGGATCCGAAGTTTTAAAAAAAAATTAGGCTGAAGGTTCTTCAAGGGGTAGCTAAAACTTGGGCCCAAGTCAGGGGGGCAGTGGGGCTCGACTATTTTTCTAGTTTGGCTCCCCTTTGGGATTCTCCTGGAACCCCAGAGTGTTTAAGGGACAGTTTGGCAAACCCCTTGAGGAATGCAGGGTTATTGGTTTGGGGAGACCTCCTTGATGGAGGTATACTTACCCCCTGGGAACACCTCCAGGATAGGGTTGGGGGAGGACTTTCTCGGTTTAAGCATTATCAACTTGCAAGCTGGGTCCAATCTCACCCGCGGAAGCATGCCTTGGGATGCGGAAGTATTTTGGAACATCAGCTCGTGACCAAACCCCAGGGAAGAAAGAAGTCTCCCTTTGGTACCAAACCCTGTTGGAGGAAGTAGATGGTGAATTCAAGCTTGCTGAGGAACTGTGGGGGGGTCTTTGCCCACGCAGGACTGTGCGAAATTATGGCAGAAATCATGTAAGATCCTATATGAAGTTGTGAAACCAGCCTGGCTAAAAGAAATCACCTGTTCACCATCCACAGGGCTTACTACACTCCCCACAAATTGTCTAAAATCTCAGTTGGGCCTCCAGTCAGCTGTAAAAATGTGGCCTGGTTTCCGCCTCAGATATCCACATGTTTATGGAATGCCCTTCTCTTGCTACTTTCTGGCAGGAGGTCGGAGATTTTTTGACAAGTGTTTTAGGCTGTGCTATTAATATAGATTTGCCTTTAATAATATTTGGTCTGCATGAAAACATCACTGGGTTTGCCGAAACTTTGCTTTTTTATTCTGTTTTGTTAGCTAGGAGGCAAATCGGTATAAGGTGGACGGAATCTAGTCCTCCCACTTTTGCGGATTGGCAGTCATCAGTTTTAGCAGTCTCCAAATTGGATCTGGCCAGACAGGGAAGTAGAAAAAGAAGGCATTTTGGAATCTTTTGAAACTTAGATGGGATTCTCAGATGATGAGGTGAAGTCGTGGTTTTTTCATTTTTTTTAAATTTATTTCTCTCTCTTGAGTCCCATGATTATGCTGTCAACACTCCTTGGGCTAAGCCGTGCGCTGCCAGGTATGGTGGCGGTTAACTGGCGAAAGTCTACCAGCCCTTGAGCTTGGCAGAAGGGGTATCTCAGAGGTTTCTTCATTTGATACCCAGGGCAGGTCTGGTACTAGTAGGCGGGGCCCTATTCCAACATTCCAACAGCCTACTTTCCTCAGTGTTATGAGAGTGAGTACAGACGCCCAGGGTGAATATTGAAGTGAGATAGACGGTGAATGAGGACAAAAAAAAAAACATTAGTCAGAAGGGAATGAGTCCTGAACATGGACGATCAGCTGCCACCTCCAGTAAACAAACATGTAAGCCAGTGCAGAAAAGTTAAGGTCATCAGACTCCTTGCAGGGTGCCACAGTTCCTAGGCACAAATCAGCAGACGCAGACCTGAGCAGTGTATTCATGTCGCCAGCCAGAGTCACCACGCTACAGTGGCACCAGAGCAGCTCTCTCAGACTCCCCACCATGAAGCAGCACATATGGTCTGAGAGGACTCTAAATATGAGCCCTGCCTCTACCCCCACCGGCATGTCATCTACCGCTTTGCCAACAGGAGAGCCAGTGTCAATTTTTTTTTACAGGAGGTATACATGTCCCACACCAAGCCCAGCAGCACCATGATGGGGTCGTCAGGCACAGTGCAGTCTATCATGTCAGATTAGGCGGACAGCATTTCCTTCCAGTAACCATGAACAGTGCCACAACACCATGCCAGATGAAGAAATCCTGCATCTTCTGAGAGGCACCTGGCGCAGTTCACATCATCTCTCAGGCCAAACCTATGCAGGCCAATTGGGGTGTAGTATCTTCTCTGAAGAAATTTATAGTGGGTAATACAGAGCCTACTGCTTGAAGAGACCATGCCTGTGAGTACAGACGAATCTTTATACATCGTCACAGAACTCTTGACCCACTTCCCCTCCCATCAGGACTACAGTGCCTGCGTATGTGTAATCCTTTACTCCTGTGAGGCGAGATACAATATTGTTATTAGGTGTTTAGTAGATGTGGCATCTAACAGTCGTTTCAGAGGAGGGAAGGCAGACGGTTCTGCCAGAAACTCTGGGAGGGAGAGTTTACAGCTAACGCGCAGTCGGTAACAAAGAAACACATCTTGGGGATGCAGTGCGCATTCCCTTTATATTCCTTGAGTGAGAGAAAGGAACTGTTTCTATAAAGGTCACCCCACTTCAGTAGTCTCCGGGTGAAGATGTTTTTTATGGTGCATTTAACAGGTGTTATATCACACTTCAATCTAGGAAGTGGCCTCCACAAGAATCAGGGGGGTGGGACATGAGCCATGCTGTCGATTTCGACCACCAAATGAGGTAGAAAGGTCAGGGGCTTGTAACAGTATAGAGCATAGTTAGGCTTTCCTGTTTTCAGTTTCTATTTTTGGTAAATTCTGGTGGGGTTTTTTTCAGTGTTTTCAAGTGATTTCAATATCTTTAAAAAACAGTGGTTATGAGTGGTTACACATTTTCACGCCATTAAAAGCAACAGAAAGAGTGTGTTTCCGGTGTTTATGGAACTTTTTGCTTTTATTATTGCTTGCTTTCTGCACTGATGCATGGTATATAGACAGTGTATGTATAGGGTATATGAGGTCCAAATACATTATTACAAATCAAACTTATTATAGTACACCATACAATACTTCTTCAGTGAGTCTTTGGTCATTCGCATGTGCTCTTTCCTTCCCATGTAAACTTTTATCCGTGAAAAGGCCCTCTCAACATTGGCACTGGAGACAGGCAATGCCAAAACAGCCAGTACACAATTTGCTAACTCTGGCCACTGACATAGCTTTCCATGCCAATACTGGTGCACCTGAAGATAGCAATTCTCTGGGACAGGTTCTGCAACAAATTCTTTGAACTGGGTGCATATGCCCACAGAGGTATTGAATTGGTAAAAAATGAACCCGCACTTTTGAAAGTCCGGAGAAAATTCCTCTATACAGAAGGTATCTAGAACTTGTGCAGAGTAGCACAGTGAGAGTTCATTGACTTCAAATGCCATGGTTGGTGAAGGGACATTTCTATGCATCATTGCAAGCCATTTCTCATACATTGTAAAATAAAATGTCTTTAATTGCTCCTCAACATTTCTTTGCTTACCAAGTGGCAAGCACTCCAACATGGAACATGCTGTATTGCCAAAGTCACTAAAAGTGTCGCCAAGCCTACTCTCAAGGAGATGTTTCATATCTACACCAATTATGCTAAACACTTGGTGGACAAGGGTGTTTTCAGACTCTAGGTTTTTTATTATGTCCACTACAGCAGTCATGTTGTCCTGTAAAAATCTAAGAATACAGTAGAGTGTACTTTTTCATATCACTATCAATAAGCAACCAAAGATCCTCACATTTCTTGCCTTTGGCATCATCACTCAGCAAAAGTTCTTAATCGGTTGCCACATGGATAATATAGCATTCACGGCCTCTAGGACTGAGAACCACCAGCTAAATGACACAGTTGGGGTGACTCTTTCTTTGATGCCACACAAAGCACAAAATGAAAAATATTTGTGTGTTATTTCCCATGTATAACAAAACAGTGCACCAGAATAGACTAAAAAGTCAATAGCATTCTTCATTAACTCTGAAGATTGTAAAGATGCTTTCAGCATACCATCTAGCAAGTGCCAAGGATCTCTTATAGGGAAGCACTTCAGCTCAGGTATTGATTTTGACAGGTCATCACACAACCTTTTCATATATGTAGCTGAATCACTGCAAATACACACAATATCACTACAATCTTTGTTGAACTTGGTAAGAGCTTTTTACAGCAGCATTCTAAGTGACACTGCGTTCCATGTTTTGCAAAAGTCTGGTGTCATGTTTTCATCACTATCTCAGATTCTTCGTGACAGCACTCTTTTGACATATACCTGTCACTACACCTTGCATTGAATGTTTAAAGCCTGGGGTGTTTGGTAATTCAACTACTATCAATACTGATGCGCTAGAAAAGCGGGCTGATATATCAAGGGGTTAAACCCATTCAATGTGGGTAAATGTGATGGTACATATTGAGAAAAATTCTGATGAAACCACCCATTTTACCTATCACGAAAAAAAGGTCAAAACGTAGCCAAAATACCAAATATGATTTTGTTATTTCCTGATTCTCTACAGTTTATCAAATAAGTAAAGAAGACCTCAAACAAGCATCTAAACTAAACCTGGGCGTAGTTCGCGTAGTAGCGCTACGTGTAGCTACGCGAAGTGCGTAGTGCGGTAGGGAAATGCTGTTCGCACTGATTGCACAGTGCCGGATGCTTGTCCGCACTGTGCAATCATTGCAAACGGCATCTTGCACAGTGCAAGTGGTCGTTTTCTGCCGCTCGAGTAGATTTGTACTCGAGCGGCAGCTTTCTCAACGCGGACTGGTAGTTTCTCATCGCGAGCGGGCGCGAGCATTCGCGACCACTCGCAATGAGAAACCTGACCTCCCCGCGTTGAGAATCTCGCCGGGAGGTTTATTTTCCACGCTCGTGATCGGCAACTTGATGTTGCTGATCGTGAACGAGGAAAAAGTCTCGCCGGGATGTTGATTTTGCTCGCTCGCGGTCGCCATCTTGACGTTGAGGACCGCGAGCAAGCAAAAAATGCCCGCTACGCGTTTTTGCACTGTGCTACGTGCAATTCGCGTAGCGCGTAGTAGCGCAAACTACGCACGCTCCGAGAGCGTAGCGTAGTACTACGCCCAGGGTTAATCTAAACCCTGCATCTTTATACCAAAGACCACAAAACTGAAAAAAGCAAAAGGAAGAAGAAACAATATTTTAGTGACATCCCTAAAAAACAAAACTCAAGCAAAATAATGTTAGCCTGTCTTTCTTGCTGCTACCTTGTGCAACAAAGTTACATTGTATTGGCCCCTTCAGGAAGAAATAAAAATGACTCTTTCACTCTCCTTTTCCTTTCTTTGAATGGCATTTAGTTTGTGGTTGTGCATGTGTTTTTTCATTGTTTATATGTTTATACTGATGAGGGCTATTTCCCTTTTGGTGGGGTTTTATCAGTTATTAAAGGTTTAAACCTAAAACAGGATAGCCTAAGCATAGTGCACCTGTGGACATAGATAGAGTAGCTCAAAGTCTGGGGCTTCAAACCCATCAAGCTGAAAGGGCAACATAAGGGTATACCATCCAACCCTGGGTTGATACTGGCCCATGCAAGCCTAATCATTTGTGTTTTGCACACACTGAAGAAGGATTTGTTGAGTGGCAGAGGTATATTCACAAAGAGATAAAGCATCTTAGGCAGGATCACCATTTTCATAAGGCTAATTCAACCAGCCACGGAAAGGGGGGAGGGAGATATTGGCTCCTTGATTTGAGTAAGGGTGGTGTCATAATTTTCCCTTATCACCACATTTCCATCCCTGTGCACCCATCTCCCCAAATATTTGAGAGAGCTGTCACACCATTGTAAGGAAATTTCTGTTGCAGATCATAGTGTACTAGTGGTGAGGGGCAGAATATGGGATTTACTTCAATTGATATAAACTCCTGAAAGGAGTCTGAATCTGAGATATTCCTGCATGATGGCATTAAAGTCTGAATCCCAAACTTATGGAGTCATGTCACCCCCATAGAGGGGATCAGGATGGGCCGACTCTCACCCCAGAGGGTATACTGAAAATAGTGCAGCTGGAGTATAGCATCCATCTAGACTCACAAGCAGGTTTCAGAACAAAGATCAGCACACTGGGCCTGGTCCTCCGCTTCAAGGTGATAACCTGGAAATATGTCACCCTGATGCATGAACATTTATATGTCGCTTTCATCGACTTGAGAGCGGCGTTCGACCTGGTCCCAAGAAAATCATTATGGGAAGTTTTAGACGGGTATGGCATCCCTTAAGATTTACTAAGAATATTAAAACTGCTTCATGAAAATACATACGCGAAGGTAAGATGGAACACCACAGGGGACATGACGGATAGGATAGGGATCAAGCAAGGGGTCAGACAAGGGTGTTTCCTCGCACCAACACTTTTTACCCTATATATTAATGGCGCAGTGAGGAAACTGAAGGAATGCAAACATGATGCCCCTAAATTGGCGGAATACCAACTCCAATATTGATGTTTGCAGATGACACTCTGCTAATCTCCCGGACACCTATGGGCTTGCAATCTGAATTGAATGTCTTTGTTACCTTTTATGGGGAAAGGGGATTAGAATTAAATCCGTCCAAATCTAAAGTCATGACGATAAATCCCCACAAAAACTGTAGAGGCAATGTTACTGTTGAGGGGCTTCCTCTTGAAAAAGTATCACACTTTGACTATCTTGGGGTGAGGTTAAGTGATACCCAAACATGGGCCCCCCAGATGGAAACAAGTAAAACTATTCTTCATCAGAAAGGCTCTGCAATAGTGAGGAGATACAAGGCTGCATCTGGAGGAGCTGTGTCCCCGGTTATCACCATATACAGAGCCTCAGCGGTAGCATCAGCAATATATGGAGCAGAGATTTGGGGCCATGCTACAGCAGAGATTTTAACTAAAATATAAAATCAGTTTATTAAGGCACTTTTTAAACTTCCCTCAAGTTTACGTGTTACCCCATTGTGATTAGACCTAGCCCTCAACCCTATTCACCTAATTGTTTTACTTAAACCTCTGTTATATTGGTTTAGATTATGGTCCACGCACTAACTGGCAACATACAGAGACTGTGTAAAAGATCAGCTAGCTCTCGATAGAGACCAGAGAACTCCATGGCTGAAGAATATTAAAGAAAGATCATATAGAATAGGCATGAGTGAGCTATGGACCTCCCCTGAAGTAATTGTCAAAGGAGATGCACCAAGAGTAAAACAGTTACATTGGGAGGCAGTCCTATTGCAAACGTGGGTAGCTCACCAGACCAACAGCCTAACAGGCAAGTTTTTGAACCACAAGTGTGCACCAAGGTTCAAACCATACATGGATAGAATGCACCTATTCCAGTCTAAGAGCCAGATGTATCAACACTTTTTGTGATCGTAAACGGGCCGATTCTGCGAATCGGCCCGTTTGCAAACGCAAAAATGCGTTTGGCAATGTATGAAACATTTTGAATTTGCAATATGGGTAATCACAATTATTTGCGATTACCTAAATTGCGAATGCAGTTAGGGAATCGCAATTTGCGATTCCCTAAATGCAATTCTTGTAGCTATCGCAACTTGCGAATTAGCATTAAGGAATCGCAAATTACCAACAACTTCTTTTTGGTGGTAATTAGCAAATTCCTAGAAAAATGCATTTTTTTGCATTTTTCTAAGTGCCATGTGGCGCACATACATGCCCTCAGGGCATGCCTGTGTGCCACATGTGCACACATGCATATTTCAACGGGTGCAACAGGGTGTCCTTTTGGCACCCTTGAAATTGCATGCGCCTAGTACCTATTGGGTACTCGCAAATTGCGCATGCAATTCCCATTCATTCCTATGGGCCTCTAGGCCCATAGAAATTAATGGGAAGCCATTCCTTATTTTCGACTCGCAATTAAGGAATGCATAGGAATAGCAAAATGTTTGCTAAAACCTACATACTTTGCATTTTGCGAGTCTATAACAGCGAATCGGTAAAATTCGCTATTATAGACTTGCAAAATCCAATGTTGATACATCTGGGCCTTAAAGCTTATATGTGCAATATAGATGCAGGCTACTCCCTTTGAGAGCACGCACTTCAAAATGGGCTAACGCACCCCCTCACTCCGATTCCTGCCCAAATTGTCCCGATGTAGAGGAATCAGGGACCCATTTCATGTTTGTTTGCCCTTCATATAGGAATGCGCAAAAGAAATGGTTGTTAGCTGCATGTAAACTTATGGGAGCAAGGCACTACTGGGAAGCCGCAAGACTTTTTAAGAGTGATACTAGAGAACTTTTAGCCTACGCGGTCTCCTGGTACTTGTATAGTGCATGGATACAAAGGAAGAAGGTCCTAGCTAATCACAAAACATGATAGATAAATTGATAGAGCAAGCCCTTGCGGGATATTTAGTGTTTTTATGTACTTTTATATGATTCTTTTTAGATTCCCATTTGGACATGTCCCCATATGTAATTATATGAATTACCCCCTGATCGTTAGTTGCGCAAGAGAATATGCTGTTATCACAAAGACTGATCAGTATTGCTCGATCTAAGTCCTGCAGCTATTAGTAAGTAGTTCGGTTATTAAGGGTAGCAGGTGGAACTCCACCTTAGCATCTTATAGCACTTTATAGTAATCACTAAATTGCACCTAAACCAATTGTTATGCTTGGCCAAAAATTTTAAGTAGATACTTCAATGTCTCTAGATTCATTTTTAGAATGTTTTTATAGTATGGTAATTGAACTATGATGTACTGTACATTGCAAAATGTATTAATGTACTTATGAGTGTTTCTGCCATTTTAACTTTGATGTGTTTTATGGGTTATGCCTGAAATAAACATTATATTATACTGCCGCTGGAGTCTAGCATCCAGTGGCTCCATAGCCAGCGCAAAGAGGTTGGGCAAGATGGGGCAGCCTTTCATTGTTCCCTGGGATATCATAAAGGGACCAGAGTAGGCATTGTTGACATGCACCCTGACCATGAGAGATACATATAACAATTTTATCCAGCTCAGGAATGTATGCGGTGTGCTCAGCCAACACAGAATCGTGAAGAGATAGTCCCATTCAAGGGAGATGCAGCATTGAGGTCGGGGTCCATGCTCTGTAGAAGTGCAAATAGAGTACACAAGTTGTGGGACGTTAAGTGGCCTGGGACAAAACCAGACTTGTCCGGCTTCACAAGGTCAGGGAGCAGAAGTTTGGCCAGTAGTTTGGTATCGCATTCCAGAAGTGATACGGGACATTAGGAGTTGCATTTGTGCGCCAATTTATCAGGTTTCAGTAGGGTAACAATCACCGCCTCCCATAGAGAAAAAGGGAGATTCCCTTCCACCTGTGATTTTTCAAATACTGCAAGCAATTTAGGGGCTAAAATATCAACAGATTTTTATACAATTCGGCAGGGAATCCATCTGAACCAGGTGCCCTACCCATAGGAAATTTCTGATCGCTACCTGCAGTTCTTCTACAGTGAAGGCTTGGTGTTAAAAAAGGCGATGAGTATTATTCAGCCAACCCAGGGCTGTATTTTCTAAACAGGTAGTGATCTGCGGTAGGGCCTCAGCCCTGTAGTAGGATATGATTCTTTAAACTATGTTGAGAACATAGATAGTCTCACTGGACATGTACCCCAACATCCTCAATTTCCACAATAATATTAGCTGCCCAAAGCCATCCAATCATAGAAGCCAGAAATCTGCCGGGCCGCTCACCCTCTCCATATGCTCTTGCCTTGGCATATTTACCACAATACTTGCTCGTTCTGGCTGCCATGGCATTGTACTCAGAGAGCTGAAAACAAAATTACTCCAAAGTGGCTGCATCCTTCTCATATGACAGAGCACACTCAGTCTCTTTAATCTCCACCTCTAAGCATGCATCGTGATTGCTGGGCGTTTAAAGCACAACACTACATTTCGCCATGCTCTTGCCCCTAATGGTAACTTTGAAGACTTCCCAAACTGTGCCCTTAAGGGCAACGGTACCTTTGTTAAGCTGAAATAATTCTCATATCTCTGTGTGGAGTTCGTCTGCAAAGACCTTGTCCAGTAATGCCTAAGGGTTTAACAGACAGGAAAACCCTGATCGAGGCATCCCAGGTACAAGTATATTTAAGAGAACAGGAGTATGATCAGATAAAGTGTGGGCAAAATGTCAGACCTCCTGCACCTTAGACAACAGACAATAGTCCTGCCAGGACCACATTCCATGGACATACCAGTAATAGATACCATCCCTAAGCTAAGGGAACATATGTCTCTAAATATCAAACAACCCATGATCATGCATTATCGCCTTCAAATTATTTGTGTCAGCCGACCTGCCACTTGGGACAACACGAGATCTGTCTAAGTGAGTATGCATTGCACAATTGAAGTTGACACCCCATATTAAAGCTTGGTGGTTAATAGAAAGTACCTTCCCCAATAAAATATAAAAAAAAATCAGGGTCGTCCACATTCAGCCCTTAGCAATGAACTATTAGTGAGCCTTGACTGCCCCATCCACCTCCATCGTATCGCATAGAGACCCTGGGTGTCTCCTAGCGACCCATCCACTGCAAACGGGGTGCCCTGTTTAACGAGAATAGCAACTCCATGTGCACAGGAAGAGTAGGACGAGGTCACAGAGAATGAGGACCATCACCTACCAAATACGCTGTCTGTCTGAGATGTGAGATTGGTCTCCTGCAAGACTGAGATATCCACTTTTTGCCTGTCAAAATAGGGAAAAACTTGCCTTATTTTCCAGGGATTATTAAGAGCCTTAACTTTCCATGTCAGGCATGTAAGCAGGTTATCTCTCAGAGCTCCTTGCCTGCCAGCCATAAACATACCACCAGTATTGTTGTAAACTGCTCCGACCCAGGGCCATAATTACTGCCCACCTGAGCTGTGATTCAGTTGTAAGAAACATTTCCAATGGTACAGTAACAGACGGTAATCTGAAGAATGCCCCTGCCAACCACCTACTCTGATAGCCAAACTCCATCAGGAATATTAACATCCTCCCAACAACTACTCGATCCAACAAGGAAAATACCATGCAGAGTGGAATGGAAAAGGCAGACAGAAATCACAACATAAACTGCGTAACCCCAGAGTCCGCAGAGAGAGACAGTAGAACCTCCTCAACCAACAGTAAATTATACATGCATGCATTTACGTAAAAACTGCAAGAGGTAAGCAGAGCCAAACCTACTGTAACAAAAAACACAATCAATCTGTGAATGAACAAGCAAGTGGGATAGCAGAGTTACATGGAGAGTAGGTCATCCATCAATCGGTGTCGCAGCTAAGAATCATACAACTGAAAAACCAAAGAAGAAAGAAGGCAGTTCAAAAAGCATAACACAGAGATAAACCAACATGGCTCAAATGATTATTCTGAGTCTTCATGAGACGTAGGCAACTGCGTGGGTGACCTCGGGCCAGGCCTTCAACCCAGGCCTCCCCATACTCCACGCAGATATTCCGAGACTTGTTGTAGCGAATGGAAGAAGTTTTGTTTCCCGGCCTGCATTCATTTTTGCTTCACTGATAAAAATTTACGCCATGCCTCTTGCAACACAATATTGAAGTCTTCTCTCTCTCCTACTGGAGAGCTGTATCCCGGTCACGAAAATTCAGCAAGTGTGCCACGATGGGCAGTGCCGTGGGCTCTCGAGGCGGCCTTCTCATTAGGGATCTATGGGCTCTCTCCCCCACAAACAATCGGGAGAAGGCATGAGTTCTAAAGCCAGACAGCAATAGCTGCTCGACATAGTCCTCCAGTCTGCCGGTGTTAGTGGATTCTGGCACTCCCAGAATGCGAAGATTATTGCAATGAGATCTTGCCTCCAAATCCTCATTTGTGGCTGCAATATTATTGAGCACTTTCTTCTTGTTCAACATCATTTCCCCCTTAGATACGAGGTCATCTTTAGCAGTGGAAATTCTAGTTCAGCCTCCTCTAGTCTGTTGTAATGGTCGTCTAGCTTACATGTAAAAAGATCAAGCTGAACCATGAGAGCGGCCATTTTATTATCTATGGGGGTCCAGCTCTTCTGCATAGCTTTAAGGAGAGACTTAATTTTGTCATCTTGGTCACCTGTGCCTTGGAGCAGCTTCGGAGCCTCAGGCGGACTGTTTTCTAGGGTAGCCGTTTGTGCATTCTCATGCTGTTCAAAGTGCAGCTTGGGCTGCCTTTTGCTGTCTTCCCCATTTTGTGTGGGTAGTTAGGCAGTGAAAGCAAGAATAAAAACGGCCACTCTCAACAATATAGGAGCAAAAGAGCATATATTAAGGGATTAGATGGCAGGATGGATAAGTCAAAGCTATATGCCCAGGTAAGGCGTAGATGTCTGCTTAGTATCACATTGCTGTGCTGGAATCCCATGAGGAAAAGATCCTGGCACTCGCCTGCAAGGTGCACAAACCCAGGGGTGGTGGGGGGGGGCACGAGCAGATCCAACTATTCACCGCAGGAATTCTACTATGATGCAAGTGCAGTGGAGGCACTGGACAGCAAAACCAACCTCACGTGGGCAGGCCAGTCACAGGTCCGCAGAGTGGGCCAACACAACCAGGAAGGGAAATCCTACAGGAGCAATGAGGTCCTCAGAGGTAAAAGGCAGGATTCTCATCTGAATAAGCCCGCAATCCAGGCCTGGGCAGCCGAGCAAGCCCAATGTAAATTATAGGCCTCCATGGGGTCAAGTCTCTCACCTCCAGCCTCAGGTAATTAGTTGAGCCTTGCGAGTGCAGGTTGCTCCCGGCAGGGTGAGGCTGGCCACACCTACCTGCCGCAGCCGCATCGCACTTCTCTAGTATTTGAGGCGCACAGAGTCTCATTGCCAGACTTCTCACAAGTAGCCTGCAACGCTGCAGCAGGAATATGTACCGGGTCTTGGGTTCAGGTTGCCACCTCCCAGCAGTGTCTATGCCACTCCGCAACTGTGCTCCCAACAATCACACTCTCCCCTCTCCCCGGATCCACCATCTTGCAAGTAACAGCTTCAGCCAACCTGCATGCTCTCCTGTCTAAACCATGGCCTCCCAGAGAAAAAAAAATTAAAACAGTAGAACGGTGCATGTATGTCTCGTCCAGTCCCCCAAAATCCAGTAATTAGGCATGCATACATGCAAATACGGATTAGGGTGGATGATGGTCCCCCTTCGTTTCAATTTGATTATACATGTCATGTTGTGATGTTATTAGGTTAGGGAGTTTGTAGTTGGCTCAAAGTTTCAGTTTAGAAAAGCTGATAGCGTGTCTGCTCTGAATAAGTGGTTAAAAAGGCGTACACAAATTGCTTTTATTTTATTTTTTAGGCAGCACAAAAAGGTGAAAGACGACAATTGAGTTTTAGCACTGAGGAAAATATTTTAAGGTAAGCAATGTAAAAAGAAAAAAAGCAGAAGCAATTTACTTGTAACTTGAATCCTTTGGGCTGCCTTCATGGCACATATTTGCCAGACCTAGAAAGCTCATTTAAACTATCCGTTAATATTCATGTGCACTGCATATCGCCGACGTGGCCACACTTTGCTTTTCTTTCAGCTCTTTTGCCTTTTTGTTTATACACGAGTAATAAATATCTTTTCTTTCAAGTAGACTCCATTTGATACATGGGAGTTGTGGAATCAAATAATATTTTGTTCTCTTTTGTTGACAGCATTTGCGAGAAACAAGCTGTACACAAAAAGCTGTTTGTTCTTTGACTTCCGTCAAACAGAAACCTTTTTATGTACACATTGTTTACTAGGCCATAAACCAGAATGAACCAGTGCCCATAAATGCTTGTTTCTCAACAAGCCCAGCAACATAACAGCTCCTTGATAGTCCAAACGGCAGCGTACCCTGTAGTTCAGATGTATTTGTTCAGCTCCTGTTGGTCTTTCAAAGTATCTGCGGGCTGGGAGTTCCCTAAAAAGTTCATAACTATTGCCATGGAACCAAACACGCCTGCCCTTTGCTGGTGAAGCAGGTGAGTAAATACAAAGCCCAATGTAAATAACAAATGTGTCCTTGTAACTGGTGCTCACGTAAAACGCTCCAATACCTTCGGTTTGAGTTTGTGCTATGTAAAAAACTGCAAAAAGCAAATAAAAAATACAAATTATATATACATATATATATATATTTATCCACCAAAACTGTCCCAGACGAAGGGCGCACTTTTCACAGCTGGTGCGCGCAGCGAGGCCGGACTAGCCTCGAAATGTAATTCCTCACCAATTCCAATAATGCGCAGCACTCTCCCAGGGGTTTGTTTTAGCGATTTATTAAGCCATAAAGTTACTCCTTCCTCCACCAACGCGTTTCAACCAGCAGGTCTTGATCACGGTGCAAGCATTATAGCTAGCTGGGCTAACTATAACTTGTGCCCCGGCAATGCACTGCTTATGACCTCACATATTATATGTGAATTTCTAAAGTTTTTTTAAATGCTAATTCCTAACTAAAACGTCCCTGTAACCTTTGGTTTTTTCTGTGAATCTCTAAGTTTTTAAATTCTATTTCCTAACTATAACATCCCTGTAACCTTCGATTTTTTCAGTGAATTTCTAAGTTTTTTTAAATGCTAATTCCAAACTATAACGTTCCTGTAACCTTTGTTTTTTCAGTGAATTTATATGGTTTTTTAAGTAGTAAAGGCATTTGCAGAGTGGTGGAGAAAGGGGGCGGGCCTCTAACCAGCTCTCAGGATTCCCGCTGTGTAGGACTACCAGGAGGGCTTCTTGGCCCCCAAGGTCCCTCAGCATCCAAGAGGACTTCATTCCCCAACCAGTAGTTCACCAGGAGACACGTTTGTAGAGTGGTGGAAAAGGGGGTGTGGCCACCAAAGACCTCTCAGCAATCCCGCTGTATGAGACTTACTGGAGGTAACAGGAGGGACTGTTCACCTCCAAGGACCATCAGCAGCCAAGAGGACTCCATCCCCTATCTAGTAGTGCACCAGGAAGCGTGTTTACAGAGTTATAGAGAAAGGGGGCGGGCCACGAACACCTCTAAGCAATCCCGCAGTGTGGGACTTTCTGAAGGTACCAGGAGGGGTAGAAAAGTGTGACCTGTTTTCAGAATCAGGGTTTGGACGTTTATTAACATCAGGCGACAACATTTTTGGCTATTCCATTCTGCAGCACCCTTTACATCTTGAACTTGCACCCAGAATGTGACCTGCTAACTCCTCACACCAAGATAACACCATCTTCTAGAACTTTGGGTGCTCATGGAGAGCTGAAGGTTTACTGGTCTTTTGATCAGGCATAGAATTTCAGTTTAAACAGTTGGAATTTGATTAACTCTAAGTATCATGCAACTGTTTGGGATCATAGCCCAACTCCAGAAGATACGAGAAGCTTCTTTAAAATGGTTTTATTTTTCTTCTACCATAAATAAAAGCCTAATAATTTTCAAAATTATAGCTTAGACTTTGATTTACTTTTATTGTGTGAGATTACTTTATCATACTGTGCCACAGTTCCAAACCTTTACCACTTCCCTGATTTGACCTTGGCTACTTATCCCCAGTACTCTTGAAGAGATAAATGCAAAAAGAGAGCTGCATACCAACTGCAGATTTATAGTGCCCAAGGCCACTAGTGGTAAATTACAATAACTACCAGGCACATGGGCATCCGCAGGGGGAGGGGGGCAAGGAGGGCCGCTTGCCCCCCCATATCATCGGTGCGGCCGTACTAATGCCGTGGACGGTGCAGGCGGCGGGCGCCATTCTTTTTTGTAACGCTGGCACACCACTCCAGCAGCCCAGTTATACCGTTACACACTGGTTGTTGGCGGCGCTATATAAAACTTCACTAAAATGCAAAAGCAGGCTAAAACAGTCAGAACAATGGGGGAGACTAAGGAAAAAGCAGTAGAAAAACATGACAAATGCAGGAGAAAGCGCTCAGAAAAATGAGGGAAGTGGAGAGGAAGGAAAAAGCAGTAAAGATAAGGCAAAAGCATGAGAAAGTACTCAGAAAAATTGGGGAGAGGAAGGAGAAAGCAGAAAAAAACGGGACAAAACAGGAGAAATAAATCTCGCCGTGCCTACAAAAATGAATGTGCCCTTGTTTAAAGTAACTGGGGCTAATGTAAAGCGCTCCAATACCTTTGGGCAGTGTTGGCGTTTTTTAAAACTGCAAAAAAAAAAGTAACTGGTGCTTAGGTAAAGTGCTCCAATACCTTTGGGTGGTGTTGGTTGTTGGCGGCGCTATATAAAACTTCATTAAAAAGTAACTGGTGCTTATGTAAAGCGCTCCAATAGCTTTGGGTGGTGTTGGTTTTTGGCGGCGCTATATAAAACTTCACTAAAAAGTAACTGGTGCTTATGTAATGCACTCCAATGCCTTTGGGCAGTGTTGGCGTTTTTTAAAACTGCACAAAAAAAGAAACTGGTGCTTATGTAAAGCGCTCCAATACCTTTGGGCAGTTTTGGCGTTTTTCAAAACTGCACAAAAAGAAGTAACTAGTGCTAATTAAAGCGCTCCAATACCTTTGGGCAGTGTTGGCGTTTTTTAAAACTGCACAAAAAAAAGTAACTGGTGCTTCTGTAAAGCGCTCCAATACCTTTGGGCAGTGTTGGCGTTTTTTAAAACTGCACAACAAAAAAGTAACTGGTGCTTATGTAAAGTGCTCCAATACCTTTGGGTGGTGTTGGTTGTGGGTGGGGCTATATAAAACTTCACTAAAAAGTAACTGGTGCTTATGTAAAGCTCTCCAATACCTTTGGGCAGTGTTGGTGTTTTTAAAGCTGCACAAAAAAAAGTAACTGATGCTTATGTAAAGCGTTCCAATACCTTTGGGTGGTGTTGGTTGTTGGCGGCGCTATATAAAACTTCATTAAAAAGTAACTGGTGCTTATGTAAAGCGCTCCAATAGCTTTGGGTGTTTTTAGCACTAAATAAAACTGCACAAAAAATGTGAAAAATAGAGTCGTGGAGGAGGGGATCGGTGCAACAGAGTTCAGGGTGGCAAGCAGCAACCAGCAGGAGGTGGACAGGGAGCCAAGTAAATGCGGGCAGCCATGGGGAGATGTAATGATTTGCTTGTAATCACAAAATGTGGAACTGAGGCTGGGGCAAAAGCAGGAGAAAGCAGTCAGAAAAACAGGGGAGAGGATGGGAAAAGTATTAAAAAACAAGGCAAAAGCAGGAGAAAGCAGTCAGAAAAACTGGGGGAGAGGAAGTACAGAGCAGAAAGAAATGAGGCAAAAGCAGGAGAAAGCAGTGGGTTTATATTTTGTGCCACCATGGGGACATTGGGGGTTATATGATGTATTATCTAGTGTGGTGGGGTTATACATGGTGATGTGGGAATATATCTCGTGAATGATGTGGATGCTATCCAGTGCCACTGCCAAGGCACACTTTGCAAGTGCTGTGGGTTTAAAACTACTGGTGGTGCTATGGCAAGTGTTTGGGTGCAATCTGGTGCTGCTGTGGCAACTGCTGTGCATGCAGTCTGGTGCTGTGACAATGAAATCTGGCACTGTATATATATATATATATATATATATATATATATATATATATATATATAGTGTGTGTGCAACAGTATGTGTACATATCCACACACAGACACTTTCCTTTTTCAACTTTCTGTTACTGCATACTGGGCTGTATGTATTCAATAAATAGTGCATTGTAGGTGAGTTACTTAACATTCACAAATCTCATCTCACCTATATAATTATGCACTATGCAAGGAAACCTGGTTCCCCTTGCAGGAGAAATTTAAAGGGAATTTTCAACTCCCAGCAGCTCATCTACAACTCAGTTTATTCAATACAGCCAGCCTGGTGATGAGCAGAGTATTTAACGATCCCCATTTCTTTTTAGAAATGGACATCCGAAAATAAAATTCAAAATGAAAATTGGATGATGTAAAATCTGATATTACGGAAGCAAGAAAAGAATCTAGACATGGTGAACAGGAGGAGGCAGAAGAACCAAGCACAAGCAGCTCTGCAGGTCCACTTTCAGCTCCAACAGAATCTAGCCATGATGTTGATGTTCCTGTAAATGATATTGGATTGTATTTTAATTGAGCAAAAAAACTAACAGATGATGTAAAATACAATCTTCTAATAAATACGTATACTCCACCAGAAGCGTATGACTTCAAGAAGGATTCAGGTGGAACACGCTGTTTCCGTCAAGTGTGGATTAACAATATTCACCATGGCTTAGCTACTCTCCACAACTGAAAGGTGCAATTTGCAAGTTTTGCACAGTTTTTCCACAGCCAGTTCATCGTGGGATACAAGGAGCATTCATAACTATGCCTTTCACTAAATATAAAGACTTCCATGAAAGTGCATGCAAGCATGTCTCATCGTCTTGGCATAAAAACGCACAAGTGGATGCAACTCACTTTTTGGAGATCAGAAAGAAGCCGGAAACAAGTAGTGTTTCCAATTTTGTCTACTGTCTTATTTTGTGGCACACATGACATTGCTTTACGTGGGAAAAAAAGTGCAACCGGAAATGTGCAAAGTGTACCAATTTCGCATTGAAGCAGGAGATGTGATCCTAAGGAACCATCTGGAAAATGCATCAGTTAACCCCTTGCGTGCGGTGTTAATTCTCCCGCTGTGCGGGAGAATTAACGAGTGGGCGGGATTCGGACGGCCGCCGGCCGTCGTGCGCACACGCCCACCGTGACGCGTGACGGCCGGGGGCCATCGTGAGCACCGAAGGGGTTAATGCACGTTATACATCAGTTCGAGTTGAACATGAGTTGATTACACTATGCAAGGAAACATTAAGAGAAGATCTAGTATCCTTAGTCAATAGGTCAAATGGATTTTCAATTATTGCTAATAAAAGTGCTGACATATCCAGAAAAGAACAGATGTCCCTTGGAGTACGTTTTGGAGACACAACAAGTAGCGCCGTAGCTGTCATCAGAGAATTCCTTGGATTTGCAACCTTAAAAGAAATGGATGCTATCTCAGTTGCAAATATGATTATGGATACATGTTCTAAATTTGTATTATATTTAGAAAAACTCCATGGCCAAGGATATGATGGATGATCTATAATGGCAGGAAAGGAAGGTGGCGTTCAAGCCATAATAAAGAGAAAATATCCTAAAGCTGCTTTTGCTCACTGTGCTGCACATAAACTTAATTTGGTTGTTAATGACCTGAATGCTGTTCCTGATATACGGAATTCTATTGGCACAGTGAAAGCCATCATCAAGTTTTTCTGTGAGAGTCCAAAAAGAAGATATCTTATTCTTAATGTGCCATTGCTGAGTGAAACACAATGTACAGCGAAATACAGGAGCATTCGAATTTTTAGCTTACACTTTGAAGATATTTTTAAGCAATTAAGCTTACTGGCCACTACAGCATCAGGGAAAACACATCAAGATGCATATCAATTGCAATGTTCCTCCAGCACAGTGAGCTTTCTCTTTTGCTTGTCCATAATTTCAGATTACTCATCAAGATTGGAATCTGTAAGCCAGGCTCTCCAAGCTGTTCAGCTTGATATCCTCAAGGCGTGTAATCACGTGCAAGACCTTCTGACTGTGTTCCGTGATCACAGACAAAAAGCAGAAGAGCAATTTAAGGACATTTTTACAAAAGTTCAAACACTGGCAGAAAAACGGAACATCAAACTTTGTGTTCCCAGACAGTGTGGCCGGTGAGTATTTATTTCCAATTTTGGTTCCTCTTCTTTGGAAGAATACTATCGCCAGTCTATCTATGTGCCATACATGTACTCTATCATCGCATCATTAGAAAGCCGGTTTGGCAATGAAAACAAGAAATATTTGAGTCTGTTCTCACTTTACCCAAAACATATGGCAAAAATGACACTTGAGTTATACAAATGCCATATTGCAAACATCACAGAAATTTACGACATTGAAAACCTGGAAGCCGAAGCAGTCACATGGTTTCAAATCTGGTCAACGAAGGATGAGCAGTTTGACAATGGATTTCTGGATTTGCTAAACCACACAGATTTATTTCCATCAGTCCAGCAAGCAATTCTGATTGCTCTCACATTACCAGTGACCACTTGCACAGTGGAAAGGTCTTTCAGCACAATGAGAAGAGTGAAAACCTGGTTGAGGTCGACAATGGAGGATGATCACTTATCGGGTTTGTGCATGAGGAGCATACATCGAGCAAAATTGATGAAAACAAACGACAGCTCATTGACAAAGTAATTGATAAATTTGCACAAGACTACAGATGTTTACAGTTCCTTTTTCGATATCACTACACTAACCAGTGAACAAAAAGTGTATAAAACTACTACTCATTGAAAAATCTGACTGTTAAATTTCAGCAAGAGGTTATTAGTGGAAAAGGGAGATGCTGTTTAATACCAGTCACACATTTTCTACAGCACTCAGATGCTCTCTAGTTCATTTTCAGTGCTTAGATATGTTATGTTATAGTGACTTATTGAGCGCAAACAATTACCCAGAGGTGTCAAGGCGCTAGCTCTGAGTGCGAAAAATATGAGCCCCAATCTTAGTTCAACTGGGGAAAGAGCCTGGTTTTTAGTGCCTTCCTAAACATAAGCAATTTTGGATTAGTCCTGATATGTGGGGGAAGTAGGTTCTATTCATTAGCTGTGGTATTCACAAAACCTCTTCCTCCCCAATTAGTTCATTTGAACCTATGAACCACCAAATTCCAATGGGCCAGCTCCATGAAGAGCCTTATGGGCAAGACAAATGGCTTTGAATTTAATGCGCTGCCTGACAGGTAGTGAATAAAGATGTTTTATGGCTTGTGAGACAGATTTGTTTTTTGGGAATCCCAGTCAACATTCTGGCAGCCGCATTTTTTAAGATCTGAAGCTTATTAAGCTGTTGATGCTTGAGGTTGAGATACAAGGCATTGCAGTAGTTTATTTTGGCTAAAACTAATGCAGTATTCACAGTATTTTGGGAATTGGGGGGAGGAAAGGAAAAACCTTTCTGAAGTATCCTTAGGATGAGGAAAGTGAAGGCTGTGACTGCATTGACCTGCAACATAAATGCCAAATTCCTAACCTTGCTCACTGGGGTGGGCAGGGTCCCCATTTCCTCTGCCCACCAAGACAGGGTCCACAAGAAAGGGTTATTTCCAAACAGGATGATCTCTGTTTTCCCAGAATTGAGTTCTAAACAGTTTAGATTCATCCATTTGTAAATTGCTACCATACAGTCATGGAAATTTGCACCTGAATGGTTGTTGGGAGAAAACATTGCTACCACAATTTGGGTATTGTCGGCATACGAGGTAAGATCCAGACCAAACGATCTTATCAGTGTGGCCAACAGTTTAACGTAGACATTAAAGAGAGTGGAGCTGAGTGTGGATCTCAGCAGAACCCCACATTACAGACAGAAAGACTCCACTTCTTTTCTATCAGATAGAAAATATTTGAGCAGTTTTAGAGCCGACCCCTTGATACCCACAGCCCAGAGATGTTTGACCAAGATCTTGTGATCGACCGTATCAAAGGCTGCCGATAAATCAAGGAGTACAAGTGCTGCGCTGCTGCCACCATCAACCAGGGCTGCTTTGGTTCTATGACCGCTTCTAAACCCAAATTGTGTGGTATCTAGTAGATGATGGTCAGATAAAAATTGAGCTAACGGGTCCATATTTTGTGATTTTAGTGCCACTGTGATACATCTATGCTGGTGGTACAGAGGGGGCAACAACCTAATTTTTCTTTGCCCTGGCACTATCCCTGGCTCATTGAGACCAAGAACTGTGGGGAAGGCAGCAATGATCAGCATTCTTAAGACTTATAAGTCCAGTTATGGATCTGCACTTGAAGCTAGGTTATAGATCACCACAGCACTGCAGGATGTCAAATTACTTTTTTTTAAGCTAAATATCATGTCCATATACTTATAATGGTAAGTACAAAAATGTCAGAAAAACAGTATTGTTGACACTAATATCGTCAAAATATAGATAAATATCTTTTTTATATAAACAGTTTAAAGAAGTAAATGTTAAATGTTTTAATATGTACATATAATATAATGAATATTAAATATATTCCTTTAATATTTAATGCCATATATAAATATATAGTTCTATAAACACACATTTATGTGTGTTTGTATTTAGGTGTTATATATATATATATATATATATATATATATATATATATATATATATATATATATATATATATATATACATATATATATTCACTGAAAAAACCATAGGTTTCAGACACGTTATAGTTAGAAATTAGCATTTAAAAAACCTTTGAAATTCACTGAAAAAACCATAGGTTTCAGGCACGTTATAGTTAGAAATTAGCATTTAAAAAACCTTAGAAATTCACTGAAAAAACCATAGGTTTTAGGGGCAGTTATAGTTAGTTGGACATTTCACTCGTACAAAACCATAGAAATTGCCCCGTTATAGTTAGTTCAGCTAACTATAACTCACGCCCCCGCAATGCACTGCTGATGACGTCACATATTACATCACTCATGACATGGTCAGTGACATCACTGATGACATCACTGATGACATCTCAAATGACGCGCTTCGGTTTTTTTTTACTTTCACTGCCGGATTCGCGCACCCAGCGCGAATTCGGCCGATTGTTTTTTAAAAAAAATGCTTTTTTGGGCCCTGGGGGTCCTTGTGGGACCCCTGAGCAGAGCCTTGGGGTCAGGGTGTTTCTACCCTGCCCCCTTTTCTTGTTTTGCGCCTTAGTTTTTCTGTTTTCTTGTGCCTCGGTTACCGAGGCACAAGATGGCTGCCAACACTTCCTGGTTTGGAGTGTTGACAACCAATTAGCATGAAGCTCGTGATCGGGAGGGTGCGCGGATCCACCGCGGCCATAGATATCGAAACTTTTATTTTTTGAATTTCTCAGGAACTACTGAACGGATTTACACCATTTAAAAAAAAGGGCGCTTTCTGAACCAAGCACTACCTTTTTGCCAAATTTGGTGTAATTCCATTCTGCAGTTTTGGCTGTAACCGTGTCTAAACTTTCCTATGGGAAATTGATTTTTGACCACTATTTTTTGATTTTCTCCGCAACTACTGAACGGATTTACACCATTTAAAAAAGGGCGCTTTCTGAACCAAGAACTACCTTTTTGCCAAATTTGGTGTAATTCCGTTCAGCAGTTCGGGCTGTAGCCGTGTCTAAAGTTTCCTATGGGAATTAACATGGAGAAAACGCGTTTTGGGACCCCCCCTTTTTCTCGGCCCCCGCTTGCCGAATCACCCCGAAACTTTCAAGACAGGAGCTGACCGGAGCCCCCCACTAGTTTTGAAAATTTCGCGATGATTCGTCATCCGGCGCCAAAGTTATTGGGAAAACAAAAAACGCTTTTCCTATGGAAACTAGGTCCTAACTATAACTATCTATTAGCGACCGCCAGTAGATAATATATCTATATAGATATCTATATATATATATAGATATCTATATAGATATATATAGTAAACATATTTATTTTAATATATTATTATTGCAATATTTTAAATGTATTGTGAAAATATATATGTAAAAATATTTGTGGTAATACATTTAAAATATTAATACAATTAAAGTATAATAAATATTTTTAAGAATTATGATATACATATAAACACACACACACATATACACACACATGTATAACATCCATACAGAATAAAACCATAAAAGATAATCAATTGAATATGAAAAATTATAACAATTAATGTAGACGATAACTAAAATATTAAACATTAAAAAATCCCAAAAACAAATTTACAAAAAAAAACTATAAACATTAAATTAAACGTGAAACTAAAAACAATTAATATAAATGATAAAGAACATTTAATTAATGCTATAAAATCTATTCAACCAATATTAGAGACTATTAGAATCTAAGAATAAAAAATATAATATTCCCACTATAAATCATACAAAGGTAGGGAATGTGCTGGACTTCCTAGGGGTGAAATAAACTATTCCCACTCCAGTCTACACAACAGTAGGGAAAGTGTTGGACTTTGGAGGGGTTACATTTACTATTCCCACTCCAAACAGCAACAGTAGGCGGTAATAGGTTGGGAAATTTATTTTTATATATTTTTAAATAAGTTTAAGCCCATGTACTGTGGTAGTTTCACAAAGGTTTGAGAAATTCTGCGAAAGTACAGCAGTGACCGATATCACCAAGTCTAAATGCTTTATAACTTAAACAATGCTTACCCTACTTAACTGCAGTACCCGAAAAGCATCATCTCTGCACCATAATTAACCCTGGGCGTAGTACTACGCTACGCTCACAGAGCGTGTGTAGTTTGCGCTACTATGCGCTACGCGAATTGCACGTAGCACAGTGCAAAAACACGTAGCGGGCATTTTTTGCTTGCTCGCGGTCCTCAACGTCAAGTTGGCGACCGCGAGCGAGCAAAATCAACATCCTGGCGAGACTTTTTCCTCGTTCGCGATCAGCAACATCAAGTTGCCGATCGCGAGCGTGGAAAATAAACCTCCCGGCGAGATTCTCAATGCGGGGAGGTCAGGTTTCTCATTGCGAGTGGTAGCGTATGCTCACGACCGCTCGCGATGAGAAAATACCAGTCCGCGTTGAGAAAGCTGCCGCTCGAGTACAAATCTACTTGAGCGGCAGAAAACGACCGCTTGCACTGTGCAAGATGCCGTTTGCAATGATTGCACAGTGTGGACAAGCATCCGGCACTGTGCAATCAGTGCGAACAGCATTTCCCTACCGCACTACGCAGTTCGCGTAGCTACGCGTAGCTTGCTTAGTGCGAAGTGCACTTTGCATAGCTACGCGTAGCGCTACTACGCGAACTACGCCCAGGGTTAACCATAATGTATAATCCTGCCACATTTCATAGAAATCCTTTCAGCCGTTTTGGCACTACGTCAAATACAATAGTCTATGGAAAATGCATTGGTGGGAAAATGCTTTTTGGGCCCCCTTTTTATCTTTGCACTCCATTAACGATTCACCACAAACATTTACATCATCTCAAAATGTAGAAAATGCTATAGGTCTGGAACGTTTTGTGGTTTTCGTCAAACAGGTGTAAAGTGGCAATCAGATTTAATGCTATTTCTTTTTTATCTATTGTATTTGTTTACTGGTTTACACAATCATGTGACCATAAATGTGTATTGTAGTTGTTAATGTAGCAATTCTGAAACTTTAAGTATTCAGTTTCTTTTTTTTGGGCTTCCTTGGTTGTTATAAAACTTAAGATTATTCCTTTTTCCTAATGGCCAATTATCATGTCCTCTATACAGTAGCTTGTGTAGCTCACTGCTAGGTCACTTTTCCATTTTGTTGCACAGGAGTACATAAGGCAGATAGTTTTTATTTGGCTTGTTGGGCACAGTTTTATTTTGTGAGCCAGAGAGCATTCAAATAAAAGTTATGAAGATTAAGATGTATTTGATTTCTTATGTATTTGTTCATAGGTTTTCATTAGCATGTGATGATAAATGGCTCTTTCAGTCATTTATGTTGTAAATCTGAAACTTTATATATGCAGTCTAGTTTATTTTTGGGCTTCCTTGCTACTTTTAGTAGTATTGCGCTACAAGATATCGCAGAGTTGTTGGCCCTTACAACTTCATAAGCACGCCATAACATCACCTGCAATAGCAGTAACAATCATCTTCATAGTGTAATGTACATTGCTGGGAAATTTCATTACATTCCGTTCATCCGTTTTCCCACTAAGTGAAATATAAAAGTGTATGTAAAATGCATTACAAGCATGTTTCGGATGCCCCCTTTTTTCTTTGCATCCCATTGACCAAATGCTGCACAACTTTCAATCTTCGGACTATGGCCTACATGACTATGCTTTCACCTGTAAAGTGCACTCTATCATTTCTATAAATTCCATGCATGTCAAAATGCAGATTGTTGTTATAGATACAGCCCATACGATGGTCTCTGGGGAATGCAGAAACAGTTTTATTAACATGTTTCCTGGCTTTGTCAATCTGTGAACAGAATTGATTTGACCACTTCCATTTCTGTCTTTGGCATATATTAGAGTACACCAAGACAGTGTGAGGGAAAAGCGACATCATTTCTTCAAAGGTATCTTTCATTAGGATTTCCAGCCCTACTCCAGTCAATGTGCCTAGGTCGTTGCCACCATAGTGCACAATCATGAGGTGAGGAGTTTGGGAATCACCAATGGATTTAACCAAAGCCAGCAACTGATGAAACTTTAACCCCATCTGGACAAACCACGTAATCCACACATTTGGCAAACCCAAGTCCCTGTCAATACCTCTCTTTTTTGCAGCCTCTTTATCCCAATAGATATAGCTGTGGCTCAATCAATCAATCAATCAATCAATCAGGAATTTGTAAAGCGCACTACTCACCCGTGAAGTGCTGGCCGGAGGGGGGTTTCGGGCAGCTACGGTCATTCGAAGAGCCAGGTCTTGAGGCTCCTCCTGAGTGCTTGCAGTGTGGGGCTTCATTTGATGCTGAAGGGGAGTTTGTTCCAGGTCTTAGCCGCGATGTAGGAGAAGGATCTGCCTCCTGTTCTGGCTCTGTGGATGCAGGGCATTTCGGTCAAGGCTAGGTCAGCGGAGCGGAGGTTTCTCTTGGGGGCGCAGAAGGAGATTCTTTTGTTGAGGTATTGGGGTCCGGTGTTGTGGAGGGCTTTGTAGGCGTGTGTGAGCAGCTTGAAGGTTACTCTTTTTTCGATGGGGAGCCAGTAGAGGTCTAGTAGGTGCTGGGCGATGTGGTCTTGTCATGGGATGCTGAGGATGAGTCTGGCTGCGGAGTTCTGGATGGTCTGGAGTTTGTGGAGTAGAGATTTGTTGATTCTGGCGTAGAGGGCGTTTCCGTAGTTCAGCCTGCTGGTGATGATGAGTGCATGGGTGACGGTCTTCCTGGATTCGAGGGGATCCATTTCAAGGTCGTGCAGAGTATGCGGAGGGTGTTGAAGCATGTGGAGGATACGGTGTTGATCTGTCGGTTTATGGTGAGGGAGAAGTCGAGTATGATGCCGAGGTTGTGGGTGTGGTCTGTGGGTGTGGGAGGGTTGCCGAGGGTGGGGGTCCACCAGGTGTTGTCCCACACGGAGGGGGTGGATCTGAGGATGAGGACTTCCGTTTTCTCTGAGTTCAGCTTCAGGCAGCTGCTGCTCATTCAGGATGCAACGTCCTTCATGGAAGTTGAGCCTGGTGATGTCGGGTTCCTTGGTGCGGGAAAGGATGAGCTGGGTGTCGTCGGCGTAGGATACTATGCTGAGTCTGTGTTTTCTGACGATGGTTGAGAGGGGGGCCATGTAGATGTTGAAGAGCGTGGGGCTGAGGGAGGATCCTTGGGGCACTCCGCATCTGATCTCTGTGGGTTTGGAGAGGAAGGGCGGGAGTCTTATTCTTTGAGTTCAGCCATAGAGGAAGGAGCAGATCCAGTCTAAGGCAGTTCCCTGTATGCCGGCGTCATGGAGACTGGCGGCTGTCGAAGGGTGCTGAAAGGTCTAGTAGAATGAGGGCTGCAGTGTGGCATTGGTCGAGGAGTGTGCAGATGTCGTCTGTGGCAGCTAGGAGGGCAGTCTCGGTGCTGTGGTTGCCCACAATCCATACTCTAAGCATTTTGACTTGAAGGAGCAATAGTAGTCAGGAGAAGGCTGAAGCTGAATGAGGTGGTTTTCCAAAGGAAAAGAAGTTAAAACGGAGGTGTTTTTTTTGTTTTCTAAAATATATATATTTCATTGGATGCTGTTGGCATGAAAGTGAATACAATTAGGTAGGGTGTTGGATGGCTCAGGAAGAAGTCTTATTGGCTGTTGTTTAAAAAAAGAAATGTAATAGAGACATTGATATGCTTTTGAATCTGTGAAGTAAACCACACCTGTTGTATCTCAATTGGAAGTAGCATGTTCCTTCTAGAATGTGCTGTGAACTTGTGACCTACTGCTTCCACAGGGTTGATAGTACACTGAGCTAAAACTGCATTGGGGAGAAGGATATTAAAGAGACAGAAAATTTTTTGGAAAAGTTTAGGAGTGATGACACAATGTAAGTAATGGCAAGTTTTAATTTCCAAGTCAGGAACTATGTAATAAACTGATGTGTAGTATTCAAATTTCAGAAAAATGAAGCTAGATATTGGATTGAACTCTCATTTCTTTCACGATTTCTCTGCGATGATAGCGAAATCATCACAAAAATGAGCAAACAGGAACCTCGTTTTGAAAGAGAGGGAAAGGGGTATCAGATGCTAACCATTCACAAGTGGAGATGCACTCGTCTAAAATGAAAGACATGATTTCATTTGCTACCTTTCTCATGATGATAGAGTGGATAGTTGCCATTTTAGGCTTGCTTTGTATGAGAGTGGTGTACCATTCTTGTGCTTAGATTTTACAAATCTTAACAGTGTCCAAACTATACAGAAAGAGCTAAAACAACAATATAATCTACAAACTGAATTCAATGGTATAAATATAACTTTGTAATTATTTTAAAAATGTACATTAGAAATGAAAATGTATATCGGAGTTTGATTAAAAGGAGTATCACAGTGATGAGAAAAAATATATGAGTTGAACTGTATCTATTAGAGGGTATGTGTTTAAGAGGTTAGTGATGAATGTTTTGGGAAGTAAGAGAAAAATGATTTTGTGCCTGTTTATTACATTGTGTATTTTATTGAAAAATACAGTATAGTTTTGTGGAAAGTTGCAATGAGGAACTAAGAATGTTTTAAATGTCCAAACATTGTGTGCAGAATAGATACATCTGTCATTTGCACTGTGGGAGTTGTAGTATTTTTAGTAACATTATTAAACAGGAATAGTGTAGTAAGAATTAAAAGATGAGAACATTTTTGCGTGTATATGAATTAGAAAGAAGTAATACTTGTTAGGTATATATTGGGAAGTGGTAGTCAATGTGGTTTTTAAATTATGTGACCACTTTGCATATGCTTAGATTGTGAGATATAGTTTTTATGCTTGCACATAGCTATATATACAGTGGGACTTTTGAGTTTGCTTAAACATTCAGAGAGGTATGTATTTTGGAAAATATGGCTTGAAGGTGTACATCTATTAAGAAATCACATATATGTTTACATGGTGGCCTATGTTCAGAAAGGCTGATGAAAATGTCATGTATTTGGTGACGGTTGTGCTTTTCTTTAAACATGTTTTGTTTAAAATTGAGCAGGATTAATAGTGCAGAATACCTTGAGAGTTCTTGTTCTAGGTTCATTTCGAGTGTAACTTTTGTTTGAGATATGCTGAATATTTGTTTTAGAAGCAGAAGTATTTGAGAAAGGATGTAGGTATGCCATTCACAAAAGGTTTTGCGCTTTGAAAAATTTCAAAATGTTGTTTTCTGTTTTAGAAACGTACTGATGTATGTGCACACTCAGTAGCAAAGCAGTGTATGTTTCTAGAGGGCCATGTATGCAATTATATATCACGTTTGATACCCAGATTTCACTCCCACATAGCTCAGAAGAAAAGCATGTATACAGTAAAACTGGTAGTTTGATACTGACAGAAGGAGATAGCCAATGATTCAGAGATATAGTGACAATTGTTATGTATCTAACAGGAATGAAGGTACTTTCTCAGTCACTCGGGCAGTATTCAGGCACTCGTGGAATCACCCAGCCACTACTCAGGCAGTCATCAAATCAGTGATTCGCTATCCAAGAAGTTATTCAATTATCCAGGAACTATACATGTACTCTTGCAATCAGGCAGGCAGAAATTATGTAGTTATTGAAGTATGCAGGCACTATGTATACATTCATCTAATCACCTAGGTACGATATATTGACTTATGCAATTAACCAGGCTGTACCAATGAAATCATCATAACATCTGCGCAGAACCTATGCAGCCATCTAAAAATCCACTTACAACCCATTTAGTCATTGAAATACTGAGGCATACGTGTGCACTAATGAAACACTCAGGGCCCGATTCTGATGCGGGTTGGAAAAGCTTCCCGACCGAGGGCCTGATTCTGATGCGGTTAGGAAGGCCTCCTAACGGCATTTGCTCCTTCCAAATCGGATCGGGAACGTGTCTTCCCGACCGAGGGCCCAATTCTGATGCGGTTAGGAACAAATGTTCCCATTGAAGTCAATGGGAGTTCAACCAAATCGTATCTGGAAGCATCCGGATGCATCCTACTCCGCCGGTCGGACTTTCCCGATCCGAGTGGGTCGGACACCATTTCCCAACCGATTCGGTCGGGAAGCTTTTCCAACCCGCATCAGAATCGGCCCCTTAGCGTCTACTCATGCATTCATGTAATTACATAGCGAGTACCATTGTAGTAAACCTATCACCCATCCAGTACCTATGCAGTCTTTTAATTACTGAGCCAATAGTCTTGCACTAATACAATCACCCCAGCAGTATACATACTTTCATCCAATCTGTCAAGCTTTGACAATGGAATTATGCATTCACTCAGACACTAGTCATGCACTCATCTAATTAGGTAGGCAATCCGATGCACTTATTCAATTCTGCGGGCACTACCCATGTATTTATGTAAGCATCCAGGCACTACCTGTTCAGTCAACCAAAAAGACATGGGCTGCATCCAACCGCTGAAACACTATTCATCCACTCATCCAATAGGCTAGGTGCTATGCATGGGCTTAAACAGTCATGCATGCACTATCCATGCCCTGCATAAATCACCTATATACTATGTATGCACTCTTGCAATCATCCAGGCACTAGAATTGCACTCATTTAATCATCCTACCAGTATCTATGCATGTATTGAATTATTGAAGCATTAGTCAAGCACTTGTCGAATCATTCAGGCTCTACTCATGCACTCATCCAAACACCCAGATACTAGTGGTATACTCATGCAAACACACAGGCAGTAAGTAAGCAGATATGGAATGACCCATGGAGTTATGACATAGTTAGGGAATCATGTAGGCACTACTTGTATCCTCAGGGAATCACCTAGGCACTACCTATGCACTCATTCAATCATCCAGGGGGTATTCATTTATTTAGCCACAAATCCATGTATTTACAAGTGTTACTGAGGAATATGTAGTCTTTAGACAATATGGGTGATAGGTTTACTACCATGGTGCTCTCTACGTAATTGCATGAGTGCATGTGTAGAGCCTGAGTGTTTCATTAGTGCACGAGTGTGCCTCAGTATTTCAATGACTGCATGTGTTGTCAGTGGGTGTTTAGATGGCTGCATAGGTTCAGCGCAAATGTTATAATGATTGCATTGTTTCAGCCTTGTAAATTTACTGCTAAATTTTAAAAAGTGTAGAAGAAGGAGAGATGCAGTGAAACAGAAAGAACGAGTTGAGAGAGTAGTTGAGGCCTTTGCTTTGAAGAGGAAGCTTGTCATTTTGATTCAAAATAGAATGAAGACTCTTGACAAAGTTGTGTTTTGCATGAGGAGGCAAGATGAGTGAATAGAAGTAACTGTTGTACAGTTTTTATTGGACAATGGATACATACTTCTTGTACAGAGGCTTTCTTTAATGAAGAAAGGTATCTCCAGGATAACAAATTAGTTCTTGCTATTGATTAAAGAGCACAATGTTATGAAATGAAGAATAGTAGTCCTATAGCAAAAGAGGTGATGGTACCTAGAAATGTAGAAGTTATTACAGAAGAGGTACAAGGAAGGTGTAATCAGTATATTGTATACAAATGGAATTGTAGTAGTGTTTCTAGTATTAGACAGCAATCCATTGATATATTAAGAAAATTCCTATGTATCTTTCCAAGGCGAAGTGTAAAACACAAAATAAGTTATACCACTCAACAATGCGAATTTTAGGTAGGAGGCTGTATTATATGAAAACTCCTGCTTTATGTTTAGAAGAAATAAGTAGAGCACTTTTGCATGGTAGTCTGACAGACGCAGAAAAGGTTTGTGGTTATGTGCAGTTTTGTTTATTTGGCCCTGAGCAAGATTCTAGGGGAAACGAAGAGTTGTTAAGAGGAGGAGTTGCAGAACAAGACACATATTTTACAGTTTATCGTTTTTAAAAAAGAGATTACAAAATTTAACACAGTGTTCTGTAAAAAACTAGAGTATGTTTGTATATGTTGTTGATGCACTTACTAGAAGATTTAAATACAGACTGTTGACTTATATTTAAAAAGTGAAAAATGTAATTATAATAACTGGCATAAGTTACCTGTGTATTTATTTGCAGCGGGATGGCTTGACTTGTCTATACGGCAAGTTATATGTAGGTAGTGTTACAATAAATTGGAAGATAATAAAATGAACAACACATAGATATTAGATACCCATTTTGTAAGATAATAAAATGCCTGCTAATGTAGAAAAACTATGAAAGTAAAAAAAAAAACACATTTATTATTCTTTCCAGCATTGCGAAGGGCCATTATGGACTGCTCTCCAGCACTAACTACAACTCCACAATCCATGCTGTATGACGCCATTGCGGAAAACTGTTGAGCCATATCTTGAAGTTGAGATTGGACTTTTGAATGGACTCTCTGCTTCGGTGTTGTTGTGCTGCTATTGAAGTCGAGGGTTCTTCAGCTTTGCGTTGCCTTCTTGCTTCTCACTATGAACTTCTCTTATGAAATGTGCAAGAAATATAAAAGGGGGGGAAAAAATACCACGTATGATTTTTGGCAGCATTGTTAATAGCTGTAACACACTGCTCACCAGCTGTTATAACAGCACTACAGTCCATGCAATACGTGTCCATTCTTGAAAACTGTGGAGCCATATCTGTTGTAGTAGTCTGTACCTTTAGATGTTGAAAGTTATTTTTAAAAATGTTGTTTTTTTACAAATATGTTGTTAAAATAAAGTTAAACCATTATGTTACTAAACAGCTAGACTCACACTGAGGGCCTGATTCTGATGTGGTTAGGAAGGCCTCCTAATGGCATTTGCTCCTTCCAAATCGGATCGGGAACGTGTCTTCCCGACCGAGGGCCCAATTCTGATGCGGTTAGGAACAAAATGTTCCCATTGAAGTCAATGGGAGTTCAACCCAATCGTATCTAGAAGCATCCGGATGCATCCTACTCCGCCGGTCGGACTTTCCCGATCCGAGTGGGTCGGAAACCATTTCCCAACCGATTCGGTCGGGAAGCTTTTCCAACCCGCATCAGAATCGGGCCCTTTGTGTAAAATATGTCTATATATCTGTTTTACATTTTTTCATTTGTATTCGTGACTACTGATGTCATTGTGACCGCCAGTGTTGCTGTGAAGAAGGAAAATGCATTTTTGATATAGGTATTTTGACAAATGAATACAAAGGGGAAAGTAAAATTAGTATCTTCCTAAATAGCTACACTGAAACTTTATGTCAAATATGTCTATATATGTGTTTTACACTTTTTCAAACACACCCGGTATTTGCAGTCTGTCCTTGGTAATGTCACTCATAGAATCCAGAATCATACAGGCACTACCTGTGCAATCATCAAGGACGTCCTTTCTGCATCACTCTTAAAATGTGCCTCCTGGCATAGTACTAGTTGGGGGATGAAGTCCCCTTGCCTATTGAGGGTATTTGGGGGCTAAGCAACCCTCTTGTTAACTCCAGCAAGTTCCACACAGTCAGTTTGTTAAGAGGTGTTCTGAGGCCACACCCCCTTTCGGCACCACTCTGCAAACACGTCTCCTGGCACACTGCTGGCTGGGGAATAAAGTAAGCCTGGGCGAAGTTCGCTGAGTTTTGCTACGCGGAACTTCACGAAGTTACAAAAAAACGCTGCCCCCCTCCCGGGCCACTACTTGCCCCGGGGACCCCATCCCCCGGGGCTGGCCCTCTTGTTGGGGACTGTGGGGGGGTCCCCAATCCCCCCACAGTCCCGCCGGCTCCCCGTGTCCTACGGGAGCCGGCATTGCTTTACACATGGGGAGCAGCTAACATGCTGCTCCCCATGTGGAAAGCTAATCGGCTTTGGATATTGGAAGAGAGAGCAGGTTTCCCTGCTCTCTCTTCCAATATCCAAGCAGTTTGCAATGACAGGACGGGAGAGCCGCGAGGCTCCGTCCTGTCATTGCAAACAGCAGTGTCCCGGGGTAGGCACCCGGGACACTGCAGGAGCCGGCCCTGGGGGTGGTGGTCCCCAGGGCCATCAAGGGCTCCAGGAGGGGGCCGCGCGGCCCCCTCCCATTCAGCCCCGGGGACCACAGGAGGTGGTGGTCCCGGGGCTCTGGGGTCCGTAACGGACCCCCATATTTAAATGTTTAGTGCCCCGGGGAGGTGGCAGTCCCCGGGGCATGTGGGGTGGCTGGAGCCCCCACACAGGTTTTTAATTAATAAAAAAAAGCCCCGGGAGGTGGTGGTCCCGGGGCTGCAAGAGGGCTCAGAGCCCTCCCGCACCATTTTAAAAAAGCCCCGGGGTGGCGGTCCCCAGGGTTTGGGGGCCCTTTGAGGCCCCCACACATTAAATTATCCCCCCCACCATGCCCCCGGGACTTGGGCCACCCGGGGGCAAATACAATCGAGCGCGGGAGACCGCGCTCGATTTTTATTTTTTCGGCAGGATTCGCGCACCCTGAGCGCATCCTGCCGATTTTTGCCCAGGGGGTCCTTGTGGGACCCCTGAGCAAACCTAGGGGTCAGGGTGTTTCTACCCTGCCCCCTTTGTGCACTTTGCGCACTTGTTTCTGTCCCTCGGTTCTACCGAGGGACAAAATGGCTGCCAACATTTCCTGAATCGAAATGTTGACAGCCAGCTGACAGCCAATTAACATGCAGCTCGTGATCGGGAGGGTACGCGGACCCTACTCGGCCATAGATATCACTATCTTTTTACTTTTGATTTTCTCAGCAACTACTGAACGGATTTACACCATTTAACAAAAAGGGTTCTTTCTGAACCAAGAACTACCTCTTTGCCAAATTTGGTGTAATTCCGTTCAGCAGTTCGGGCTGTAGCCGTGTCTAAAGTTTCCTATGGAAAATTGCATGGGGAAAACGCGTTTTGGGACCCCCTTTTTCTCGGCCCCCGCTGACGAATCCCCGAGACTTTCAGGGTAGGAGCGGACCGGAGCGGGCCACAAAGTTTGAAAATTTTGCGAAGATACGTCAACCGGCAAGAGAGTTATTTCAAATAGAATGTCGCGGATTTCCTATGGATAATAGGTTGTAACTATAACTATCTACTGGCGACCGCCAGTAGATAATATATATATATATATATATATATATATATATATATATATATATATATATATGTATATGTATTTACATAATTACTATTAAAATAAACAATTATCAATTCATAAATATCATTCAATTATCAATTAACTCCCCACCCTGTACCACTACAAACCTAGCAGTCCGTACCTAAAATATACCAAGAAATAACTATTTAATAACTTACATATTTAAAATGAATTAAATAATTATTAAATAACAATTGTTAATTATTACTTAATTACCTTCTTACTCTAGACCCCTACAAACCAATCATCTCACAATTGAGATGTAGCTCAAATAAATAAGTATAGCACAATTTACATAGTTGATAATCAAATAATTGCAATTAATTATAAATTGTTATTACTTAACGTCCCACCCTATACTCCTACAAATCCCGCAGCCCATACCTAAAACATAACAAAAATAATTATTACACAATTTACATAATTAGTAAAATAATTATTGTTAATTATTACTTAAATAACTTTCCACTCTATACACCTACAAACCTAGCAACCTACACCTAAAATATAACTAAAGTGAATCAGTATTATATAATTCACATAATTAATACTATCACATAATGCAAAATTAATGATTAATTCTTTTCTTGCATCATTAAATTCCACCCTTTCCCTCTAAAAGCCCAACAACCCGCTACAACACTGTAAATTACTATTAACAATTGAATAAAAAATTCACTTCAAATTGAAAACTATATTTTAAAAATGAACAATTACACAAATAATAGTAATACAGAATTAATGTATGAACTAAAACACATTAAAATTATTTTAAAGCAATATATTTTACAACTATAATGTTGAAAACATTATTAAAAAGAACAATATTCTTAAAAACAATATTCTTGAAAACAATATTTTTGCAGCATGTTTTTTCCTGATATTTGTGTCTCCTGACATTTACAACTCTATATTTTGTCCAAACACTGAACTAGCTAGCTGCCCAGGTGTGAGTGGACCCGAATCATTTGGCTATGTACGAAGGTGCCAAGCATTTCTTAGGCAAACTGAGAGGACTGAGCACTGGTGCTGCTCAGGGCCGTCTTAACAGCATTATAGGCACCCGGGCAAAGCAGTGCACTGGGCCCTGCCTACACAGCCACTCATAGGAATAAAAAAGTTTAACAGAAAATGTGTGTTAAAGTCAGGTCTGTATGGGGCCCCTAAGCTCGTGGGGCCCCCAGGCAATTGCCCAGTTTGCCCATGCGCTAGGACAGCACTGGTGCTGCTCTCCCTTCTGAGGTGCACAGATGCATCTGAGGACAGTGTGAATTGCCACTTGAAGATACGTGTGCAGGCACCTCAAGAATTCTAGTGAAATTGCAGTCATTATTTTGTGAGGGGCCCTTATTTTGAAAGACATCTACGTCAGGAATCTGCTGATCCTTTTAAGGTGTAACAATGGGCTGAAGCCCCCTTGGTCTTCGGTAGCAGAAGCAAGAAGGAATAATATCCAATGTCTGCTTCTGCTGGTGGGACATTCACAATGGAGCAACTGGCACACAAGTCCTGAATACCCCTCTAAAGTGCTTTCCTCTTGACGGCATTGAAGACTAGAGGCTCATTATGTTATGTTATGTCTTATGGGATTTGTAACGCGCACAACTACTCAAAAGAGTGCCCCAGTGCGAGCCCAGTGGGAAGAGAACAGAAGAGAAATTACAGGCTAGATAAAAAGGTCTTCAACCTCTTCCTAAAGATCTTAGGATCCTGAATGCAACGTAAGTCGAGTGGAAATTGGTTCCAGGCCACAGCTGCCATATACACGAGGGAGCTGCCACCTACCCTTTTTAGGCGGAACCTTGGAGTGTAGGCCAAAAGCTTCATAGCAGAACGAAGCTGCCTGTAAGGGACATAGAACCTTAAAACGCTTTCTCAGATACACAGGGCCAAGCCAAAAGGGCTGCATGTGCTATAACCAGGGACTTAAAAATCACTCTCTCTTTCACCGGCAGCCAGTGCAGGTTACGCAAGTGTTGCTTGACACTGACCCTCTTAGGTAGATTAAGAAGAGTTTGGGCCACGGCATTCTGCACTACCCGAAGCTTGTTCAGTAAATTGCCGGGTAAACCTACATACAAGGCATTGGCGTATTCAAGGCGCAAGGTTATCAGAGCACAGGTGACAGTTTCCCTTGCAGAGATTGGGAGAAGTGGAATAAAACTTTTTTAATGATTTCAAAATGCCGAAGCACAGACCCGTCAATTTAGTAATCTGAGGGCCGAAACTCGGCTTTTCATCGAACCAAAACCCTAAGTTATTCGTGGGATGGCCCTTAGGAGTTGGCTGGGGGGACTCATCCGGCCAGAAAGAGTGCCATAACTGTGGAGGAAAGTTCCCGAAAAAAAGAATTTCATTTTTTTCCTCATTGCATTTTAGCTGGTCAGAAGTAAGCCAGTGGAAGACAGCTGTCAGGCATGTTTTAACATGGGAGCTAGAAGACTCATTTTCATTCCATGTAAAAAGGAACTGAGTGTCATCTAAGTGTCACCTAAGACCTGATCGGTCAGCAGTTGGCATGAAGAAAATAGGCAATGTGACCACCTAGAGGTGATGTTCTTTATCTGCGAAGCAGGAATGATATTTTCACACTTTTGGAACGGGGGCCGGGGTGCAGGGGGCGGCCAGTTCTTGCTCCTCAGGAGTCGAAGGCATCCTCACAAGCCATTTATGGCACAAAAGGAGCAGTGTCCTCTGCCTTCTTCATCATTCACTGTGCTGGGAAACGCGTCATTTTCTCCAGATATGAACTTTACTGCTGCAGTAACTCCTGACTATCATCCAACCTCCATGACCTATGTGATGTGTTTTGCGCAGCAGATACTGTTGATTCAGAAATGAGGGAGAGAGAGCAATTCCAAGCACACCCTATTTCAATTACGGCCACCCCAAAATTTCGGTGCTGTGCAAATTCCTTCAAATACCAGCTGGTACAGATGCCCAATATTTAAACATAATTCTGGTGCAAAAAGTAACACACTGTTCCTAATTATTCAAAATATACAGAAGGAATTTGCACAGCACCGAAATTTTGGGGTGGCCGTAATTGAAATAGGGTGTGCTTGGAATTGCTCTCTCTCCCTTGTTTTGTATATTTACACAGTGTGTTACCTCTGTGATAATAGCATCTTTTGGTAGTGGGTGCAAGTGAGCTAAATTAGCACCCCATGTTAGAATCCAATAGGAATATTGATTGTTCATTGACTCACACTATATAAAGTTTTTAGCTAAATACCTATTCTTACTGACTGTGCGGTGTTTTCCCGAGCATGGGAACTGCTACTACCAATATATATTTTTTTGATTCAGAAATGAGGTCGCTTGTCTCATACGTCACATCAGATTAGAAGCAGGATCTGCCTTTCTGTCAACTCCATCATACATGTGCAGTCTTCATTCTCTAGTATGGAAGAGGGTGGGCCACATATGGCATAAGGCCCTGTGCAGTGACAAAAGTATAAAGATCAGTAGGGATCCTTCAAAATGTAGCAGGTCTTCTGCCATTTGTGGGCCAGTGGTGAGGTTGCATCCGCTCTGTTATAATCGGAGTTGTCAAGATCATAGAATTCAACCTCTTGCCCCCTGAGCCATCCTTCACAAATAATTGGTACAATTCAAAGAGATTATGGGCAAATGTTAAATGGACATTGTCACTAATTTATGAACATCTCCTCAAAGCTCTGACGTAGAGAAAGACTGCGCTCATCATGCTCAATAGATTAGGGGCCTCATTTACCATATTTTGACGCACGACAGTGCAAAAAGCCTTCCTGCTGCGCTGCTGTGAAAGGTCAGGAATGCACCATATCTACAAGATACGACACATTCCTGTCCTTCTCCCCTGCACCGGCGCACAATCAGCAGCCGTGCACCAGCCCAGACACCTATTTTGCAAGGGCGCCTGCGCTGAGGGGATGATTGTTTTTGTGCAGGAAGGGACACCTTCTTGCTGAAAAAACAATCAATGATGTAATTTTAGAGGAAAAACGAGGAGAAATAAAAGTATTTCTCCTTGTTGTGCCTTCTTATGCTTCCCCTGGGGAGGCATACGATTCTGATGCATTCCCAGGTTTACAAAATGTTGTAAATCTGGGAATGTGTCAAGTTCCATGGATGTTGTTGTGTGGGAACACCCACAGCAACACCCATGGAACGCCTGTTTCTCGCAGAGTTATGCGTGAAAGGGAAACATATTTACAAGGCCATTGAAAGTCACGCAGGGTGACTTTACATGACCTTGTAATTATGGGGAAGCCCATAGCGCTGCTGGTGCGTTAATTAAAGTGACGCACTGGCAGCGCAATGGGCTTGTAAATAAGCCGCTAAGTGCTTTGATCGATTAGAATGCATTGTTCCCAGCCTATTAAACTGGGATCCGAATCGCAAAATATGCACACATAAGTGTGACCTACATGATCAGAATAAGTCAAACTTCAGAATTGTGAAGCACGCGTACAACAGTGGAAACCCCACCAGAGTGAGACTTATTGTTCTCCACCATAAGTGATGGGTTATAGGCATGAAAATGGGGCTCGCGCAAAATGTACAAAACACCTACAAACTCAAAAGTCCATAGTTTGCCAATACCCTCCTGAACAATGCTTAGTTATTCCTAAAAATAGGATGAAGTAACTGTGTTCCAGAGTGGGAATAGTTAGATAACACCTGTAGAGAGCCACCCGGGCTCTCCACTACATTGTTGCTAGTGCAGTCACTCCTCGGGGCGGGCGCGACCCGAGGAGATAAATAAACGGTGAGAGACCGCTCGGGGTCTTCCCATCAGGCATATACTTACTGTGTGGTAGTGTGTCTTTCCAGCGCTGCGTAGGCCTTGCTACCCTAGGCCCCGCCGCGCTACACTGGCGATGAGGCCGGTCAAACCCCGGTGCCCGGCATCGCTTCCAGCGGAGCTCGCCCACGACATTCCAGCGCCCGAGAGGCAGTGCCCCTGACCCCGCTACTCCGTCATCGCCTGGGCGGAAGGCTGCAGATCTGGCCTCGGCATCTGCACTGTCGTGCGACGACGCCGGAGAAGTCTGTCAGTGACTGCCATCACCGCAGAAGTGCTGCTGCCGGCTGGGAGCCCACCCCGCACTGCTGCCACGATCTGTCTGCAGTGTGCTCCTGCCCGGCTGTGTCCCGCACCTGCTGCCGCGCCTCCGGTGCCCCTGAAGGAAGACGCGCACCACAGCGGCCCAGGACGACACGCTCATGATGTCAGCCAGCGGGTGAGTGACTCTGATCACCGCAGTGTCGACGCGCTGCTACGCGCACCACCGCCCACGTGGCCCAGCATCTGAGGGCCCCACACAACGTGCTGCAAACACCACTTGCTGACCCCGTGGTTGCAGCCTGCAATCCACAACAGACTGAGCTGCCTGACAGGAGCCTGCCCCTCCCTCACACCTCAGGCCCCAGCACTCCCGCAAGACACAGGCACTCGTGCCCAGGGCACTTCACCACAGGCCCCACCTCAGGGCAGGAAGACCCTGCAAAGAAGTCGCCCACTGAACCAGCCTTCCATAGTCCAGTGCTCACCCACACAGGCGTGCTGGGCCCCAACAAACATGCGAGGGACCACCACCACCATCAGAAGACAACGGCAGGACAAAGTGGGGCAAAAGGAAGAAGGAGAGCTGCTACGTTGCGCCCACACACTTGCGTACCGCCAGGATGAGCATGCAACAGCAAGCAGGGGCTGCTGGCCTGCAGGCAGGTGCGGCTGGCCCACCAGCCGACGCTGTCGATCAACAGAGAGGTGCTGCCGCCCCGCCGCTGACCCACAACCACGCCATGGTGGCCCCGCTCCAGCCGTTTAGCGAAACTGCTGACCCAACCACGGCAGCCCCACGCTGGAAAGCATGGATTGGACGGCTAAACCACTATTTCCGGGGCACCAGAGAGACAGATGGCGCAGTAAAGAGATCACTGCTAATATACTACGGCGGCGCAGAAATCTATGATCTTTTCGAAACGCTGCCCAACACAGGAAATGATGACGATTACGAGGCGGCGGTCGCTGCGCTAGACAGACATTTCGACCCTCAGCTGAACCCAGATTTCGAACGATTCAAATTCAGACAGGCGTCACAATCCAGCACTGAATCCGTAGACATGTTTTACGCGCGGCTGCGCCAGTTGGCAAGCACATGCGCCTTAGGCGACCTAAGAGAAGAAATACGTGGCCAGGTCATTCAGGGGTGTCACTCTACATTGCTACGGAAACTGATCCTTCGACTACCCGGGATCTCGTTGGATGACATCCTCGCTAGATCCCAAGAACTCTCTGATGCCCGGGCGGGCGAGATGGAAGCCGCCCTGCACCGAGCTGTCGCAGCGCCACCGGTGCAGAAATACACTCCCATCAAAGAAGAACGGGTCGAAGCGATACAGCGGCACCCAGCCACAACTCGTCCATCAACCAGCGGAGTGTGCGGCAACTGCGGAGATGTACACCTGCCGGCGGCAGTGTGCGGAGCAAAGGGGAAGACGTGTTCCCGCTGTGGGAAGATGAATCACTTCGCAAAGGTATGCAGGAGTGGCTGGTCTCAACAGACCTACACCAGGCCGCGAGGGGTGACGCAACGTTTACGCCACGTGTCACTTGAGGACCCACAAACACGGGAGGACGTCCTACCACGCGGGCAGTGCCTTGCGCTTGAAGAAGACGACGATGAGTTGTTCGTTATCTCGTTCGTCAGCAGATCCGCCGATGTGCTCTGTCTGGTAGAGGGGTCCGTTGTCCAGGCGCTCATCGACACGGGTGTGTCAGTCAATGTAATGGACTCAGAACAGTATGAACGATTGTCGCCATGACCCCCCTCTCGCACCCACCAAAAGCCCGGATCTATACCTATGGAGGCACCCGCCAGCTACCTCTCAGGGGTGTCATTGAGGCTGAAATCACCAGTGACCACCATGTCACGAAAGCACGGTTCCACATCACAGAAGGGAGAAAGGGAACCCTACTCAGCTGCCACACGGCAGAAGCCCTAGGTCTGGTCTTCTTTGCCCGCCAGATACACGAATCCCATGCCGACACCATCCTACGAGAGTTTCCTGCACTGTTCACAGGACTAGGAAAGCTGAAGGGAAAACAGATTAAGCTCCACATCGATACCACGGTGAGGCCCACTGCCCTGAGGCACCGGAGGGTACCGTTCAATCTCCGCCCCCAGGTAGAAGAAGAGCTGAAGAAACTCGAAGACCTTGGCGTTATCGAGAAAGTGTCGGGCCCGACGCCATGGGTGTCCCTGCTGGTCGTGGCGCCTAAACCGAAGCAGCCAGGAGCCATATGGTTGTGTGTAGATATGAGGCTCCCAAACCTGGCAGTCAAAAGGGAGCGTCACCTCACCCCGACGATGGACGACATCGTGGCTGACCTGAATGGAGCCAGGTGGTTCTCAAAATTGGACTTAAACGCAGGATACCACCAGCTGGAGCTCGAGCCGGAGAGCAGGTATATCACCATGTTCTCCACCCACGTTGGCCTCAGGAGATATAAACGGCTCAGTTTCGGGGTGTTCTTGGTAGCCGAGGTCTTCCAGAACGCCATCAGGGAAGCACTTTCTGGCCTGCAGGGGGTCATCAACTTAAGCGACGACATCCTGGTGTTCTCGAACACCCTAGAAGAGCACCATATCCACCTACGAGCCACCCTTCAGCGACTGGTTGACTGTGGGCTGACCCTGCACAAAGCGAAGTGTTCCTTTTACCAGGAATCGATCGACTTCTTTGGCTATGTCTTCACCAGAGAGGGACTGCGAGTAGACCCCAAGAAAGCCACAGCCCTCCGAGCGGCCAGTACTCCAAAGACCCCCACTGAGGGCCGCAGTTTTCTAGGCATGGCCACCTACTGTGGCAGATTTATACCGAACTTGGCCTCCCTGTCAGCGCCACTCCGCGCCCTCACTTGCAGTGATCATAAGTGGGAATGGACAGTACCAGCCAACACAGCGTTCAACTCCATAAAGGCAGCACTCATGGACAAGGCAGTGATGGCCTACTTCCTCCCTGGGCGGCGCACCAAACTTGTGGTGGATGCCAGCCCCGTGGGCCTAGGGGCGGTCCTCCTCCAAGAACATGAACAAGGCACCTGGAGGCCAGTTGCATATGCCAGTCGAGCATTATCCGATACTGAGACAAGATGCGCCCAGATAGAGAGGGAAGCTCTGGCAATAAAGTGGGTGTGCTAGCATTTTCACCTCTATCTGTACGGGCAAGAATTCCAGGTGGTGAAAGACCACAAACCACTGCTGCCGCTCTACGCGGGATCATCGAGGCTGGCACCCCCCAGAATCGAAAGGTGGGCTGTGCAACTACAGGCGTATAATTTCAAAGTGGTGTTTCGCCCTGGGGCTCACAATCCCGCAGACTACCTCTCAAGACACCCAGAAGCAGAGGCCGCTAGAGCCCTTCATCGAGACGAGGCGTACTCGAAGGCGTTCATAAGGATGGTCTCATACGAAGCCTGCCCTAAAGCCATGACACTGGAGGAGATTGGTCAGGCAACCGCAGATGATGAAACGCTGACCAGAGTGAAAAATGCCCTGCTGAACAATAGGTGGTCCCACTTCTTGGATGGAGCCCCGTTGCTGCGAGCGGAAGACAGCCATGCCCGACAACAGCTCTGGAAAGTTTGCAACGAACTGAGCGAAGGGGAACAAGGAGTTGTCTTAAGGGGGCACGTCCTCGTGATCCCAAGAGCACTTCAAGATCGAATAATACAATTGGTGCACGTGGGCCATCAAGGATCGGCAAAGAGCAAAGCTCGGTTGCGAAATAAAGTATGGTTCCCGGCTATGGATACTATGGTGGAAGACATGGTACAACAGTGTCACTCATGCACCATGACTGGTGGTGACCCGGCTCCGGCACCGGTCATCACGGAAGAGCCGAGTGAACTCCTGTGGTCCAAAGTCAGTCTCGACTTTGGAAGTTTTCCCGATGGTCGCAACACGATGGTGCTCGTCGACTCTTTCTCAAAGTTCCCAGTTGTAGAGGTGGTGGCTTCAACGGCATTCCCACACGTCAAGAAAGTACTGGACAGGACTTTCGCCCTCTTTGGGCTGCCGGATGAGATCCGCTCAGACAACGGTCCCCCGTTCCAAGGCCGAGAATTCCAAACTTATCTGGAGAGCAAGGCGATTCGACACAGGAAGGTCACCCCCCTATGGCCTCAAGCCAATGGGGAGGTGGAACGCTTCATGCGAACCCTTAACCGGGCTCTGAGAATTGTGGTGGAACAAGGGGAGGATGTTGACTCGGCCCTCAACCAGTTTCTGGATGTATACAGGCAGACGCCCCACAGCACTACCCAGTGTGCTCCGGCCCACCTGTTATTCAAAAGGGCCCCGCGAGATAGCATCCCGACAGACCTGGCCTGGAAACCTCCAGAGAGAGACAGCGTGGCCACTCAAGCCAGAAGGACAATAGCCAATCAAAAGGCTAGTATCGCCAGGGGCACAAAACGGTCATGGCTGAGAGAAGGGGACCGCGTGGTAGTCAAGGATAGACACCCCGGCTGGAAATTTCGGACACTGTTTGAGCCGGAGGAATGGACCATCGTCAAGGTGCAAGGTACGATGGTCACGGCCCAAAGAGGACAGCAGTTGGTCACGAGGAATGTGTCATATTTCAAGAGAGCTCATGGGCCCCCCGCTGACTCGGAAGAAACGGAAGAGCCTAATGATGCGCAGTGCTATACCCCGTGCAGCTCTCCGAGGCCAATTGAGACCACACCCAGGCACTCCCAAGAAGAGAGCAGAGAACTTATTCCGGCTACTGGAGGATTCAGCCAAGACAGCACGACCGTTTCACCCACCGACACACAGGCGGATGCAGTGACCAATTCCAACTCCGGGAGCCAGAGGTATGGTCTCCTGCCAAATCCTGCACCCAGCCAGAAGCTGAGAGACTTCATGTGTACATCCCCATGAACCTACCTACCTGATAGACTGCTACTAAATAAAAGGAGGGATGTAGAGAGCCACCCGGGCTCTCCACTACATTGTTGCTAGTGCAGTCACTCCTCGGGGCGGGCGCGACTCGAGGAGATAAATAAACGGTGAGAGACCGCTCTGGGTCTTCCCACCAGCCATATACTTACTGTGTGGTAGTGTGTCTTTCCAGCGCTGCTTAGGCCTTGCTACCCAAGGCCCCGCCGCGCTACAACACCCTCATGTATGGGGGTGAAAGGGAAGGTGTTTTTTCACAATGTAATGTTTTTTTCATGTTGTTAAAGAATGGTAAGAATGATTACTCTAGAGAAAAAGCTATGTAGTTTACAAACCATCAGATATGCTCCTGCTAATGTGTTTGAAACCCCAAAGAGTTGGGAATGTAGTTAAAATGCAGGTGGAATCCTAATGAAAGAGCTGCTCAAATATAAATGTCCATGTTAGAACTGGGGGTCTCTAGTTGGCAATGGTATACACCTTTGACCAAATAGGGACCCTTGCTTCTAGTCGGGGAAAGGGGATTACACTACTGGATAACCCCTGCTCACCCCCTTGGTAGCTTGGCATGAGCAGATAGGCTTATCTCAGAGGCAGTGTGTTAAGCATTTGTGAACACATACAGTAATACAGTGAAAACACTACAGATGGACACCACACAGGTTTTATAAAAATAAGTATTCTTTATATAGATTTAACACAAGACCACAAACGACAAAAATCCACAATACTGTACTCAAAATAGACTTAAAGATGGTAGAAGTAACTTAGTTCAAGTTGATGATAAATGCGACACGTTTCTCACAAAAGTACCTTGGATGCGTAACGCAAAACAAACAAAGGGTCCGCAGGGAGGGCGATGCGTTGAGCAGGCATCTCAATGCGATGCTACGATCTGGTGCGATGAGAGTGCGCCCTTGATGCGATGCGACAACGTGAAGATGATGCGTGCACGCCCGACGGCCATGCGGCGAACTCTGTACTTTGGAGCCGCGACACGCTTCTCCGGTGATGCGATGGCAGGCAGCTGCGACGGCGACACGCTTCTCCGGTGATGCGACGGCGACACGCTTCTCCGGTGATGCGACGGCGAACCGTGCGGTGGCGACATGCTTCTCCGGTGATGCGACGGCAGGCGGCTGCGATGAAGACACGCTTCCCCGGTGATGCGACGGCAGGCAGCTGCGACGAAGACACGCTTCTCTGGTGATGCGGCGGTGGCGACACGCTTCTCCGGCGATGCGACGGCAACAGCAGCGACAGCGACACGCTTCTTCTCGTTGAGTCGCGCTTCCAGCTCCCAGCGACACACAGGCTTCTGCAGACAGAATCCCCAGCAAGGGAATTCAGGAGGGAGCTGGTGGTGAAGTCTTGTAGCCCTGAGACTTCAGCAGGAGGCAAGCTCTAGTTCATGCCCTTGGAGTAATATTCTGCAAGATGATGAAAGTTCTTTTGAAAGTTCCTTCTCCTTTCCTTGGCAATGAAGACCACTGCAGGCCAACCCAGCAAACAGCACACTGTCAGAGGGGCAGTCCAAACTCCTGCAGCCTCATTGGTTCTTCTCCTTGGCAAAGGTTCGTCTTGTTGTTCCAGAAGTGAACTAAAGTCTTGGGGCCTGGGCTCCAATATTTATACCCAAAAAGTCTTTGTTCTCTGAAGGCAGAGAGTGTCTGTGCCTCACCAAAACCAGTTCTGTGCAGCTTCCTGGCAGGAGGTGGAGACAGCATTGTGTGAGAGCAGACCTGGCCCAGGTAGCTGAAAGGAAATCTCCTCCCCCTACTCTCTATTCTATGAGGGCTCAGGTCAGTGAAAGGAAGTCTCCTCCCCCTACTCTCTATTCTATGTGGGTCCTATTCAGCCCAGCCCTGACCCATCAGACTGCTGGAGCCAAGACCCTCCTGTCACTCACAAAGCAGACAAGCAATACACAAACTAGCAGAGGCAGCTGGATGGCTAGGCAAGAAAATACATACTTTCTAAAAGTAGTGTTTTCAAACACAGAATGTTAAAACCAACTTCACTAAAAGATGTATTTTATCATTCTGAGTTCAGGCATACTAAATTCGTTTTTCTACCATGTTCCCTGGGTCAGTTAGGATTATAAGATGTTATAATCAAACTGCCCATTCTGGCCTATGGGGACAGGTAGCCTTGCAATAGTGAAAAACAAAATTGGCTGTAATTTACTATCAGGACATGCCACACACACCAGGGCATGTCCTACCTTTTACTTACAATGCACCCTGCCCTTGGGCCTACCTTAGGGGTGTCTAACATGTAGAAAAGGGAAGGTTTAGGGACTGGTAAGTGGGTGCACTTACCAAGTCGACAGGGCAGTACTAGACTGCACACAGGCTCTGCAATGGCAGGCCTGAGGCACACTTTACAAGCTGCTTCTGTGGGTGGCACAACCAGTGCTGCAAGCCCACCAGCAGCATTTGATTTACAGGCCCTGGGCACCCATGGTGCACTATACTAGGGTCTGACAAGTAAATCAAATAATCCAATCATGGAGTCACTAATCCATACATCAATTTATAACAGAGAGCATATGCACTTTAGCACTGATCAGCAGTGGTAAAGTGCCCAGAGTCATAAAACCAACAACAACAGGTCAGATAAAGTACAGGAGGAAGGCAAAAAAGTTCAGGGATGACCCTGCAAAAAGGGCCAAGTCCAACACAACCCCCTTCCAGCCAAAACGCAGGGTAGACCAATCACTACCTTGATGGGCTTCCCTGCTTTGGGCGATAGAACCTGGACCCTGGCCCGCAACAGCAGGGGCATATTCCAGTTCTACGCCAATCTGAACCTATTTCGATCCCTCTGTCCATACTCTCAGGGCCCAACTAAGCTAACCCATGGGGAACCCTTCTCCTCACCTGTGGACACCATCTGTGCAACACCTAACCTTAGCTTGCTCACAGGTGTGTCCCAACAGACAGGCAGTACCCACATGGCCAACACAGAGGTGTGGCCCAGTCCACCCCCGGGATGTGACTTCTGTCCCCCTCCCAGGGGCAACTCTGTCCACCAGGACAGCAAGCCACAGTGGCCACTGACAGCTGTCAGTGATGAGAGCCAGGCCCCAGGCCTTTCATGGTTCTCCAACCTCTGTGGCGTCAGAGAGCAGGGGGCAGTAGCCCCAGGTGCCTGGCACCCTTTGTCCACCCTCCCAACCGTCAGGTTGGGTATAACATCCTGACACTGATCCACCAGCCCCGGGCCTGTACCCGGCGGCTGGACGGGAGACTGGGGTGGGCTTTCCCACTCCCGGTCCTCCTCCTCCTTTGGGCTCTGCACCCTCCCACCTGGAGCGGTACCCCCTTCCAGAGTTGCCAGGGCACCTGTGGCAGGTGTCCTGCACAATTCGCCCACCAGTTCAGGGGTTCTATCCTGCAACTGGGATTTCAGGTCAGGGGGGACACCCTGAACCTGGCCCTCCAACCTAGGGTCTAAACCCTCCAGTTGAACCGGGGTCAGAGGCGAGGACTCCCTCCTTCTGCACCCCCTTCCAGAGTGCTGTACCCTCCCACCTGGAGTGGTATCCCTAGAAGACAAACTGGCAGGGACACTGAGTACAGATGTCCCGCCCTCCAGGTCAGGCAACACCTGAACCTGGCTTCCCAACCCAGGGACCAACCCCTGCGGTTGAACCCTTGCCCGGTGCACCAGGACTTCATTTGGAGCACATATGCCCCCCCTCGAGGGTGACACACAACTCATGTGTCGTGTGACAGTCTGCCTGGCGCAGATCTCCCGACCCCTGTCCATCTGACAGTGCATGAAGATCCCCCAGGACAGAAGTGGTGTCACCATGGACATTCATTGGTGACTCAGCCCTTGTGGCTGGCCCCTGACCCACTGGTTCTTCCACTGGGGACTCTTTCCCCCTCTCACCCCTCAATCTGGACTTCTGCACCCTCCGCTTAGTGGTGGCACTGCCAGACACCAGAACTGATGGAGGCCTGCTTACAGACACTCCCAATTCACCAGACACTAGGGGACCCCCCTCAATGGGTGGCCCATCAGGACAGACTAGGCTCCCTACCTGGTGTTCCCTTAAAGAACCATCCAGGCCCTGAGACTGAGGTTGGGCACTATCGGGACGCATCCCAGTCTCACTCCTTCTTCTTGAAGACAGAACGTGAGGCCCTACACCCCTCCCACTACAACGGGACCTAGCTGGGCTACTCTGAACCACCTCCACCACTCTGGGTTGGAAGATGCCTGAGCCACTCCCCTTAGGGTCACTCCCCAATGCCTCTTCAGACCCTCTGGAATCCACCAAAAGGTCTGCCTCCCTGGTGAGCCCCCTGGGGTCAGAGAACTAACTCTCCTACAGGTGTTGGCATAGCTCTGGAAAACAGGGACTTACAATATGCTCTCCCACAATTGGATCACACAGCCCCCTACAAGGGTTAACCGAACTATCCTTCACCTCACCATCCAGTGCCTCGCACATGTACCCCACACCACTCTCCTGAGACTGGCAAGACAGTATCTGACTGTCTCTGTCATTCAACCCACACTCTTCTGGGTGGTCTTCACACTCACACACCAGGATTTCAACCATGGGGGAACCCCTCTCCCTGCACCTCTCATCTAGAGTCAGTAGAGTGTCCCGTCCACCACTAGAACCATGAACCCCTGCGTCAGTTTCCCAATTCACCTCAGGGACACTGCGCACCACTGGAGCTACCTCACATCCTAGAACCACCTGGTGTATATTAACCCCTTCCAAGTCGGGCGCCACATCTCTGGGTCTGTGCACTACTCCCTTAGCACTAGGTAACATCATTTTGCTGCCACCATCTGAGCCAGATTCCACCTCCAACTCAGCCAAGCTCACTCTCTGAGCTACACACATTTCTTGTTGCTGGGCTGAGACACTCATGGCCTCAAGCCTCTCGAGCTCCAAATCAAGCTCCCTCATTCTCAACTCATGCTCAAATCTCATTCTCTCTCTCTCCAAGGACAACCTGCTATTCTCTAGGTCCCTTTGACCCTCCATCTGGAGCCTGGCCAGCTCCAGTTCGTGCACCCTATCTCTCTCCCTGTCTTCCAGCTCTCCTGGGGACGGGCCTTTGGAAGAGACGCTACTGCCAGGCGGGGACGGTACCCCTTCCCTGGCTGGAATCAATGGTATATTCAGCTGCCCCTCTGCATCCCCAACTGGCTCCACCACCAGTTCAGGGGTATTTCTTGCTTCCACCAAGGCCCTCATCGCCTTTTGGTATTCATCCTTTTTGGCAATGCCCGGGGTAGCAATTTTAAATCTTTTGCAAAAGCGCTTTAGCTGTTTCACATTGTAGGTTTCCAACCTCTCTTCCTCAAAATCTAGATCCATAGATGCAACAGATGCTGGTCGGCTCATGGTAGTAAGAATTGGCAGTTCTCAGAAAAAATAACAGTCCAAGGAGAAAATAAATTCTACCAGAAAAGTATGTGGTTGCGTTTGGTCTGCACTCACTAGTAGAGTACACCAATCACTGTATATGAGTCACAAATGCAAATCCAGAATCCTCACCGCTGACCACCAATGTTAGAACTGGGGGTCTCTAGTTGGCAATGGTATACACCTTTGACCAAATAGGGACCCTTGCTTCTAGTCAGGGAAAGGGGATTACACTACTGGATAACCCCTGCTCACCCCTTGGTAGCTTGGCACGAGCAGACAGGCTTATCTCAGAGGCAGTGTGTTAAGCATTTGTGAACACATACAGTAATACAGTTAAAACACTACAGATGGACACCACACAGGTTTTATAAAAATAAGTATTCTTTATATAGATTTAACACAAGACCACAAACAACAAAAATCCACAATACTGTACTCAAAATAGACTTAAAGATGGTCGAAGTAACTTAGTTCAAGTTGATGATAAATGCGATACGTTTCTCACAAAAGTACCTTGGATGCGTAAAGCAAAACAAACAAAGGGTCCGCAGGGAGGGCGATGCATTGAGCAGGCGTCTCGATGCGATGCGACGATCCGGTGCGATGCGATGAGAGTGCGCTCTTGATGCGATGCGACGACGTGAAGATGATGCGTGCACGCATGACGACACAAAAAGAAACACTCCCCTGTGACCTATATTGCTTTACATAACAGACGGCCATGCGGCGAACTTTGTACTTTGGAGCCGCGACAGGCCCTGCGACATGATTCTCCGATGATGCGATGGCAGGCAGCTGCGAGGGCGACACGCTTCTCCGGTGATGCGACGGCGACCCTTGCGGTGGCGACACGCTTCTCCGGTGATGCGACGGCAGGCGGCTGCGACGAAGACACGCTTCTCCGGTGATGCGACGGCAGGCAGCTGCAACGAAGACGCGCTTCTCTGGTGATGCGGCGGCGACACGCTTCTCCGGCGATGCGACGGCAACAGCTATGACAGTGACACGCTTCTTCTCGTTGAGTCGCGCTTCCAGCTCCCAGCGACACGCAGGCTTCTGCAGACAGAATCCCCAGCAAGGGAATTCAGGAGGGAGCTGGTGGTGAAGTCTTGTAGCCCTGAGACTTCAGCAGGAGGCAAGCTCTAGTTCAAGCCCTTAGAGTAATATTCTGCAAGATGATGAAAGTTCTTTTGAAAATTCCTTCTCCTTTCCTTGGCAATGAAGACAACTGCAGGCCAACCCAGCAAACAGCACACTGGCAGAGGGGCAGTCCAAACTCCTGCAGCTTCCTTGGTTCTTCTCCTTGGCAAAGGTTTGTCTTGTTGTTCCAGAAGTGATCTTAAGTCTTGGGGTCTGGGCCCCAATATTTATACCCAAAAAGTATTTGTTCTCTGAAGGCAGAGAGTGTCTGTGCCTGACCAAAACCAGTTCTGTGCAGCTTCCTGGCAGGAGGTGGAGACAGCATTGTGTGAGATCAGACCTGGCCTAGGTAGCTGAAAGGAAATCTCCTCCCCCTACTCTCTATTCTATGAGGTCTCAGGGGAGTGAAAGGAAATCCCCGCCCCCTACTCTCTATTCTATGAGGGCTCAGGTCAGTGAAAGGAAGTCTCCTCCCCCCTACTCTCTATTCTATGTGGGTCCTATTCAGCCCAGCCCTGACCCATCAGACTGCTGGAGCCAAGACCCTCCTGTCACTCACAAAGCAGACAAGCAATACACAACCTAGCAGAGGCAGCTGGATGGTTAGGCAAGAAAATACCTACTTTCTAAAAGTAGTGTTTTCAAACACAGAATGTTAAAACCAACTTCACTAAAAGATGTATTTTATCATTCTGAGTTCAGGCATACTAAATTTGTTTTTCTACCATGTTCCTTGGGTCAGTTAGGATTATAAAATGTTATAATCAAACTGCCCATTCTGGCCTATGGGGACAGGTAGCCTTGCAGTAGTGAAAAACGAAATTGGCTGTAATTCACTATCAGGACATGCCAGACACACCAGGGCATGTCCTACCTTTTACTTACAATGCTCCCTGCCCTTGGGCCTACCTTAGGGGTGGCTAACATGTAGAAAAGGGATGGTTTAGGGACTGGTAAGTGCGTGCACTTACCAAGTCGACAGGGCAGTACTAGACTGCACACAGGCTCTGCAATGGCAGGCCTGAGACACACTTTACAAGCTGCTTCTGTGGGTGGCACAACCAGTGCTGCAAGCCCACCAGCAGCATTTGATTTACAGGCCCTGGGCACCCATGGTGCACTATACTAGGGTCTGACAAGTAAATCAAATAATCCAATCATGGAGTCACTAATCCATACATCAATTTATAACAGAGAGCATTTGCACTTTAGCACTGATCAGCAGTGGTAAAGTGCCCAGAGTCATAAAACCAACAAAAACAGGTCAGAAAAAGTACAGGAGGAAGGCAAAAAAGTTCAGGGATGACCCTGCAAAAAGGGCCAAGTCCAACAGTCCAATATGGTTTATTAGAGCTGTGAATAATATCTGACTGAACCTACAGCTACAGAGGAATCTGCCTATCGAAAGGAGTTCGCAATTGCATAAATGAATGCAGGGAGTGTGCTAGTGTGGGAATGGTCGTAGCCAATATGGGATTGGGAGGGTTTAAACAAGGACGGCATAAATGCAGCTCAGTTTCCCATAGTTAGTGGGCAAGAAAGGCGGGTTTTGGCGAACAGTCACGTTCTTCAACAATTGTGGTCAGTGTTGTTACTGCATGTTACAAAGTCGTGTTTTGAACGAAGCACTCACACAGAATGTGTCCATTGGTTTTTGGAAAACATGCTTTAAGATTATCATCGTAGGAACTAACTAAAGGAGGAAACACTCTGTGAGCAGCCTTGTGTGTAAAAGCTCATACATGAAAATCAGTTGTTATACACGAAGGTGAAGTTTTATTTCATATTTAGGATTTAAAAGCTCATAATTCCGGAGGCAGGAGTAATTCTCGTGAAATCATGGTTATCCTTAATATCGCTGGCTTTCTTTACATATGTTGTCATGTAATGCCATCTAGTGGTTTTGCTAGACCAATACAAGAACAGTTACACTACAATACACTAGCGAATACAGGCTTTATTTGGTTTCCTCATGCGTCCACTTCACCTGATCGCAGGACGAGCCCTTGGTCTTGGACTGTTTCATCTCAAATTAATCATGCCACCCAAAGTAGTTTAGCAAGAATGACCGTGATAATGCTTTCTCTTAACATTGAAAGTCATAGGGTATAATTACCAAATATTTTTATTTTAAGAAAGCAGAAAACGTCTTCAAAGTGTTAAAACAGCCAAGAAGTCCAAATAAGCATTGGCAAGACCAATATGTCTTTCTTTTTGCCCAGGGATTTTTTCCAATTTCTTGGCTTTACCAATGTATTTTTTGTCTTCGGATATCTGCCGAGCATGCGTGTACATGCACGCTGGCCATCTTGTAAGTGTTTTGCATAAAACTGTAAAAAAAAAAAATCATTATAAGGTGGCTGCACAGCATATGGTGGCAATCTTGTAATGTTTTTTCTGCTCCCCGAGTCTAATTTCACATCGTGGGAATAATTGGGACACTGAGACTGTCTGACCAGAGCAGCCGGTTAAGAACATCTCTATGAGACTCCCAGAGGCAACAGAACTATTTTGGGCTCGGGTGGGAAAAGGTACGGAGTGAAGCAATAGAACTCAGCTCTGCTGGACTGAGCACCCCCTCTAGTTATTAGTTGAACTGTTATGTGTTGTCAGGGGCGACAGGTGCTCTGCGGGTTGGGAAGTTGGGGTTCTCGCAACCTTAATAGCAGGGTAGCAGGGAGGGGCGGGGGGATAGTTGAGGGCAGTAGCGGTCGGTGGTGGGAGTGCCGCCGGGCGCTGACGTGTGGCGGGGGAGGGACAGGGTGGGGGGGTAGTAAACTATGGATTACGGCTGATTACAGGTAAGTACACATATAAATAAAACGAATTTCGTTTCTCGCGCTGCATCGCCAAATGCGATTCAGCGCGCGCAGCGAAATTCGTTTTATTTATTTATATGTGTACTTACCTGTAATCGGCCGTAATCCGTAGTTTACTACCCCCCACCCTGCCCCTCGCCCGCCTCACGTCAGCGCCCGGCGGCACTCCCTCCAGCGACCGCTACTGGTTGGGGGGGGGAGTTAATAGTTAGATACGGATTTAATGAAGTATGCTATGTGTGCAAGCATAGGTTCGCAGTGATGACAGTGTCCACTCTACTAAAGGTTCTTGATAAGTCAGATACGCTACAATGGCAACCGAGAAGCAGAAACAGTCCCTAGCGAAGACATGGTCCTGGAACGTTAACGGGCTCAACAGGAAACTTAAAAGGGCAACCCTATTGCAATTTATTAAAAAACATGCACCAGATGTCGTCCTCCTACAGGAGACGCACCTATGGGGTAACTATTGTAAAGCCTTAGATAGGTATGGTTATACCCTGTTGGCCCATGTGGGGTACACTTCAGGCTCCAGGGGCGTGGGTGTGTTAGTCAGGAAAGCTTTTCCCTTTATACAAAATCAGACATGGGCAGACCCACTTGGGAGATACACAGTGCTGAGTGGAACGTGGGAAGGGAAGGGGCTCAACTTATGTTCAGTATACCCCCCCCCCCCGGGTCTACAGTCGGCAACATTTGAGGTGTTGGGTCCCCTGCTATTGCAACTACCGAAGGGCAGATTGATTATGGGTGGAGACATGAACAACATAGTCTCAACGAAACTAGATATGCTGGGTAGGGGCCCATCACAAGACAGACCGGCCAATTAGGCAGATTTCTTGAGGCAATGGGTTTGGGCGACATTTGGAGACAGCAACACCCTGCAAAACAGCAGTACACACACTTATCAGCCACGTCAGGCAGTCTCGCTAGGCTGGATTACCTAATTACACAGGGCCTGGGACTGGGGGAATTTGTAGATGCCACACACGTGGCCCGAGGGGTCTCAGATCACTCCCCCGTAGAGGCAAGACTATCCAGCCCAATAAAAGACCATACATTGCCACAGCGAACTAACGCATGGTACTTCAAGGAGGAGGGCTTTTGGGAGGACATGATAGAGGGGGCGGAGCAATACTTTGAAGATAATGTGGGATCGGTCAGCTCGTGTGTGACCCTATGGGAGGCATTCAAGTCGGTCATTAGAGACCCAAGCCAAAATAGGGGCTCTAAAGAAGGAGAAAAATCTGAAACGCCTTACTCTCGAGAAAGAAATTATACAATTGGAGGCAAAGGCTGCTGGGGCTGATTCAGGAACAGACGCAGACAGGCAGTGCCTCAGGTTGCGGCAGAAAGAGCCCAGGGACCTACTAGAGGACAGCGCTAGAAAGCAGGCACTGGCCACACAACATAAAATATGCGAAGTGGGTGACAAGGCGGGCAAGCTGCTGGCCTGGCTAGATAAGAGACGAGCAGATGGGTTTGGGTTCCCGGGCTCATCGATGAAAAGGGTGGCAGACATGAGACTGGGGCAGAAATAGCAGAGGAGTTTGCCAGACACTATGAGGGGATTTACACATCCCAGTCGACCCACACCGAAGAGGAATGCAGGGAATTCCTACGAGACATTACCCTGCCAAAACTCACAGAGGAGGATAGAGAGATGGTAGAGGGCGACCTGACAGTGGAAGAAATAAAATGAGTAACTCGAGCCTTACAATCAGGGAAAGCAGCGGGGCCGAATGGTATCCCTGTTGAGATGTACAAAAGTATGTTGGAGGTAACCGCAGAACACCTAGCAAACATGTTCGAGCAGGCACAACAAGAAGGGATACTCCCAACCAATCAAAGAGTGGCGGTAATCGCGGTAATTCCAAAAGCAGGCAAACCACCAACAGAGTGCCGGTCGTGTAGACCGATCTCCCTACTCAACTATGAAGTCAAGGTATTGGCCAAACATTTGTCGATGCGTCTGGCAGGGGTGATCAACACTCTCATACACCCAGATCAGTCCGGGTTCATGCCCCACTGGGGAACAAGACTAAACCTCCGTAGACTGTTCGGCATACTGCATTTAACAGGTGAAGGCTCAACAGAGCAATCGGCTCTCCTGTCCCTAGACGCCAAAATGGTATTCGACAGTGTAGAGTGGAATTTTCTCTTCGCTGTCCTTGAAAAACTAGGTATGGGCCCACAATTTATCAAATGGTTTAGTCTTCTATTTAAACAGCTCATGGTCAGGGTGCGGGTGAACGCCACAGTGTCTCGAGCATTTCCCCTCCAGCGGGGTACTAGACAGGGCTGCCCGTTATCCCCGATCCCGCTTGCGGCTTGGGTCCGACAGGATCCTTTGATCTGGGGATACCGATAGGCGAGGAATGGTAGGACAGAATCTCGCTATATGCAGATGACGTCCTCCTGTATGTGAGGAAAACCAAGGCAATCAATAGACTGAGTACTGCAGATTTTCGGTATTTATGGAGAGTATTTGGGATATCGAATCAACTGGGACAAGTCACTGCTATACCCCCATTCGGGAGGCGTACCAGCCCTCACATCTAGGTGTGAGGTACCTATCGAAACAAAGGGTTTCAAGTATTTGGGCATTCACATAACAAGAGATACTAAAGAATTCTATCAAAAGAATCTGGGCCGACAACTTGATATACTCATCGCGGATGGTAGACACTGGCAGGACCTCCCTCTGACTATGATGGGATGGGCAGCCATGTTCAAGATGAAGGCTCTCCCACCGCTACTATATACTCTACAAAATACACCCTATGAGGTGCTCCCCTCGTTTTTTCAAAGAGTGCACTCAGAGCGCCGGGCACTGTTATGGAGCGGGCGGCCCCGCGCATAGCTCTAAATAAACTTCAAAAAGGGATATACGATGGGGGCCTCGCAGTACCTGACATCCGTAGTTACTATTGGGCCGCCCAGTTGGTGACAGTAAACGGGTGGATGTTCGGCGACAGATCGGACCCAGCATACAGAGTAGACAGGCTGGCCATGGGCAAGAAAGGCCCAAGAGCGATTCTGTACACAGAACAGGGAGGATGGACCTACCGAGCCACACGAGAATAGTGGTCAAAGCATGGATGGCAGCGACAAAGTACCTGGGATGGGAGGATAGACTCACGGAGATGACACCCCTCTGAGCGGGAGACCATCTAAAAAGTATAAATAAGCTTGAGGGCTTTACCAAGTGGGAGCTACTGGGTCTGGAAACGCTGGGAGGGTGGGCCTATATCTCGTTCACTGAGCTACAACGGGAATACGAATTTGGGAAAGGAGAATGGCTTAGATACACTCAGATGGGACATGCCCTGCGGCAATACTTGAGAGAAGGGGAGAAACTGGAAGCCGCCACTCCACTGGAGGATAGCATCCTGACAGATCACCTGCGCGCTAAAGCCATTTCCCTCTTGTATAAAAAAATAACAAATAACGCCCCAGACCCAATGGGCAATTTGCGAACGACATGGGAACACGACATTGGTTCAATGGAAGATGAGGAATGGGTAGAAGCACTCCAAAGCCCGAGGGAAGTAGCAATAAGGGCAAGATTTCGCCTGATCCAGATGAAAGTATTACATAGGGTATACTACCCCAGGTCTGTGCTACAACGGATGGGGAGATGCGAAAGCACGCAATGCCACAGGGGTTGTGGAATGGAAGGGACCTTCTACCACTTGATATGGGAATGCCCGGCCCTGCAGAAATACTAGCGGAGGGTGGCAGCGACAATGTCTGCTGTGGTGGGTCTAGAGTTCCCGCTTGCACCTAAATGGTTCCTGCTGTTAACCGCAGGAAATGAAGACTCGCCGAGGCATACACAGCGCTGGTTAACACTGGAGGCAGTAGTGGCAAAGCGGAATGTGGCAAGGAGGAGGGGGCGACTGCAGTACCGACACTTGAAGAATGGGAAAATGATTTGGACTGGTGTTGGCAGGCTGAGCTCACGATTTATAACAGTAGAGGGTGCCTCAAGAAGGGAGAGAAAATCTGGGGGGCCTGGCAGACTTATCGAGGGCTATAACTGCTCAAATGGCAATGGAGCGGACCTGTTGTTAATCAATAACTACGGACATTGTAAATTACAAGATAGACATATGGAAATGTACTGTAACCTTAATATGTTGACTACTTGTATGTATAAAGTACTAGGCACATACCAATAAAAAGAGTTAAAAAAAAAAAGCAGAACATGGTTTAATTCAGCTTAAGTAAAAGAAGTCAGAAGCCAGAGGTCAGACCGAGAGTATTGCCTTCTAAAGATCAGGGGAGAGTGAGTCCACAACCCTGACGATGTGGGCAATTTTATAAGAAATTACACATAGGGACCATACATTTGGTGCGAATATGCTGAGGTCTCATAATCCCTTCCAATCATACTCAATTACAATACAGTTTGAAATCACATTTGTTAGCACATCCCACAGATTTATATAATGCAGTTCCCATCCCAGGTGCTCATTAGACACCTAAATTATTAATAAAATGTGGCTACAAAAGATACAAGGCTAAGTTCTCATTGAAAACCATTGTGGTCCCTATAGGTGAGGACTTGAAAGAAACATTATCCTAGCACCGCAAAGAAATGAATCTTGACAAGGTAACATCATTTTATACATGAGAAATTGACACAGTTCACAAAATGGCTATTGTGTGCTAAGTAAATGGTGGAGAAGGATCAGAGAGATGAGTGCATACAGGAAATGATGGCTTCAGACAGCAAAACCATTTTAAAATCGAGACCTACATTATTCAATGTTAAAATAAACAACTGCTCAACAGAATACCTTAATTTCACTGTATCAATCAATCAAACAATCACGGCATTTATAGAGCGCGCTACTCACCCGGGAGGGTCTCAAGGCGCTGGGGGAGGGGGTAAGTTACTGCTCGAACAGCCAGGTCTTGAGCTGCTTCCTGAAGGAGAGATGGTCCTGGGTTCGCCGAAGGTGAGTGGGGAGGGAGTTCCAGGTCTTGGCTGCCAGGTAGGAGAAGGATCTTCCTCCGGCGGTGGCTCTGCGGATGCGTGGTACGGTGGCGAGGGCGTGGCTGGTTGATCGTAGCTGGCGGGTGGGCGTGTAGAAGGTCATGCGGTCGTTGAGGTACTTGGGGCCCAGGTCGTGGAGGGCCTTGTGTGCGTGGGTGAGGAGTCTGAACGTGATTCTCTTGCTGATGGGGAGCCAGTGCAGGTCTTTCAGGTGTCCGGTGATGTGGCTGTGTCGGGGGATGTCCAGGATGAGTCGTGCGGAGGCGTTCTGGATGCGCTGGAGTCTTTTCGAAGTTTGGCTGTGGTTCCGGCGTAGAGGGTGTTCCCATAGTCCAGTCGGCTGGTGACGAGTGCCTGGGTGACGGTCTTCCTGGTTTCAGTGGGGATCCATCTGAAGATCTTGCGGAGCATGTGCAGGGTGTTGAAGCACGAAGATGAGACGGCGTTGACTTGTCTGGTCATCGACAGGGAGGAGTCCAGGATGAAGCCCAGGTTGCGTGCGTGGTCCGTTGGCTTGGGCGCGGTGCCCAGGGCCGGGGGCCACCAAGAGTCGTCCCAGGCGGAGGGTGATGAGCCCAGGATGAGGACTTCCGTCTTGTCCGAGTTCAGTTCAGTTTAAGGTGGCTGTTCCTCATCCAGTCGGCGACGTCTCTCATCCCGTCGTGTAGGTTGGCTCTGGCGGTGGTGGGGTCGTTGGTGAGGGAGAGGATCAGCTGGGTGTCGTCGGCGTAGGAGATGATGTTGAGGTTGTGTTGGCGTGCGATGGCTGCGAGGGGGCTCATGTAGACGTTGAAGAGGGTTGGACTGAGTGAAGATCCTTGTGGAACGCCGCAGATGACTTCGGTGGCCTCGGATCTGAACGGGGGAGGCGGACTCTCTGGGTTCTTCCGGCGAGGAACGAGATGATCCATTCCAGTGCTTTCTCTCGGATTCCGATGTTGCTGAGGCGCTTCACTAGGGTGCGGTGGCAGACGGTGTCGAACGCCGCGGAGAGGTCCAAGAGGATGAGGGCTGCTGTTTCCCGTTGTCGGTTAGGGTTCTGATGTCGTCGGTGGCTGCGATAAGGGCGGTCTCGGTGCTGTGGTTGGCCCGAAACCCGGACTGCGAGGGGTCGAGGGATCCATTCGTCTCGAGGAAGGCGGCAAGCTGTCTGTTGACGGTCTTCTCGATGACTTTGGCCGGAAACGGAAGGAGCGAGATGGGACGGTAGTTCTTGAGGTCGGTGGGGTCCGCCGTTGGTTTCTTCAGGAGGGCGGTAAGCTCGGCGTGCTTCCAGCTCTCCGGGAAGGTGGCGGTGTGGAAGGAGGAGTTGATGATGTCCCGGAGATGGGGTGCGATGGTGGCGTCGGCTTTGTTGAAGACGTGGTGTGGGCAGGGGTCGGTTGGTGATCCGGAGTGGATGGAGTTCATCGTGCGGGTGGTGTCTTCGGTGCTGATCGGGGTCCAGTTGCAGAGGGTGGTGGTGGCGGGCGTTGGTTCGGCGGTAGGGTGCGTGGTCTGTGCGTCGAAGCTGTTATGTATGTCGGTGATCTTGCGGTGGAAGAACGCGGCGAGTGAGTTGCAGAGGTCTTGCGAGGGGGTGATGTCGTTGTTTCCGGCGCTGGGGTTGGAGAACTCTTTGACGATGCTGAAAAGTTCCTTGCTGTCGTGGGCGTTGTTGTCCAGTCGTTCTTTGAGTGCCGACTTCTTGGTGGCACGGATCAGCTGGTGGTGTTTGCGGGTGGCGTGCTTGAGGGCGGTCCTGTTGTCTGTGGTCTGGTCGAGTCGCCAGGCTTTCTCGAGTGTGCGGCAGTTCTTCTTGGATTCCTTGAGTTCGTTGGTGAACCAAGGGGTTTTCTTGCTTCCGGGTCTGCTGGGAGGGTTTTTTAGTGGTGCGAGGTCGTCGGCGCAGGCGGTCAGCCACTTGGCGAGGTTGCTGGCTGCTTCGTTTGGGTCCGTTGTGTTGGTGGATGTGTTCTGGCTGAGGGAGGCGGTGAGCTGCTCGGCGGTGATCTTGCTCCAGCTCCGGCGGGGAGCCTGTTGCGGGTGGTGGTGGGTCGCAGTCTTTCTGAAGCTGAAGTGGACGCAGCTGTGGTCGGTCCAGTGGAGTCCGGTGGCGTGGCTGAAGGAGATGTGCTTGCTGGAAGAGAAGACGGGGTCAAGCGTGTGGCCGGCGTAGTGGGTGGGCGTGTTCACCAGTTGCTTGAGTCCGAGGTTGGCGAGGTTGTCCAGCAGGGCGGTGGTGTTTCTGTCGTTGTTGTTCTCCAGGTGGAAGTTGAGGTCCCCTAGGAGGATGTAGTCGGCGGAGGGCATGGCGTGCAGGCTGATGAAGTCTGCGATGTCTTCGCTGAATAGTGTGCGTGGTCCCGGGGTCTGTAGATGAGGGTGCCTCGGAGGGTGGTCTTGGGGTCAGTGTGTATCTGGAAGTGTAGGTGTTCGGCGGCGGTGAAGGTCTCGTCGGAGTTAGTCGAGATGCGGATGGTGTTCTTGTGTACGATGGCGATGCCTCCTCCCGTCTGGTTGACGCGGTCCTTCCGGGTGATCTTGTATCCGTCCGGGATGGCTATGGCGATGTCGGGCGCTGAGGAGGCGTTCATCCAGGTTTCGGTGAGGAAGGCGACGTCCGGTGCTGTTGCGTCGAGCAGGTCCCAGAGTTCCATGTTAATCATATCGTATTAATACAGGTTTTTTTTTTAATTAAACACCCTACATCATTACCATTGTATTTAAACAGCAGGTTTCTGGAGGTGGTAATGTTTGTGTGGTATTGTGTTGTGGTGGTTATGTGCTCTGTTGTTTTTTGTGCTGCTGTGCTTTGTGCTGCACTCTTGCAATGTGATGATGTTGTGTTGTACTGAGACTGCATAGTGTTCACATTTTTACTGTTTTGTTGCACCCAATTATGTTCTGTGTTGTGGGTTTGCATATGGCCTGGTATTGCAGAGGCCTCTCCACTTGACACGTGTCCCACCTCCCCACAACGTACTGCCTCCCACCACCTTAGGTAGGCCCAATAATTCACTCATCTTTTTGGGATAGGGGTCGTTAACCCCTGGTCGTATTTTATTAAAGAACACAAGATTTGCATTTTAACACATTCATTTCCGCATGATTATATGCAGTAACTTTTACATTTACAGCTTAATTTACATGTGTTGATGACTAGCCTTAACAGAGACGCTAATACATCAGATGTTCTTGACCATATCTAAACATTGTTGATGCGCATCCACTATTCAGGCCTGCGAGTGAGATCATGACTAGTCCAAGTTGTGTCCCTTGCTCCAAAATCCTCCCGTCCCCTTCAAGTGCACCTGGGGTGCATCCCCTCTTGGGGTACGACTTTGCAGTGGGCCTGTTTGCCCGCCAGGATCCCTACCTCGGGCACCCCCTACACCCATCATTATCCCCCCTAAGGGGCAGTGCTACCTTTGCGCCCACTGCACAAGCGCGGGTGGTTGGCCAGAAGGGCCGATGCCAGCAATCACTTCGAACCCCGTTCCCCTGGTTCCTCAATTCAATTTTACCTAGGGAAAATATATGCCTTATATGGACCCGAACTGTCCCATCAATAATTACCTCACCCACCACAGGCCAGCATAGTTACCTGACTGTTTGGCCTCCTTCCACTATCATGCTACTGGGGTCTACAAATCAACCATGCCAGCAGGTTCTCTAAAAACATCTCATTGCTAATCTTTGACAAATGCAACCCGTCCTAAAGGAAAACAATTTCACCTTTAATGCAGCCATGAGGAATGGATGACAGCCTGGACAACCTGAACAATTTACTAATCTTATTGTTAATCCCCTTCACAGAATAATTCAAAGCCCTGACTGAGTCACCACCTCCACTGGAGACTAGGGATGATATTAGACCATGCAAGCACAGACTGAGGAAACTTCCTTGCCAGCCACCCAAACTCGGTGATCAAAAGTTCAAACAAAGCCTTCCGCCCAATGTGCACCAAATCGTTGCCACCGACATGCACTAGGATGATCCCAGGAGGCGTGTATCCCATGGGTAACATAGTGTCCGGTGACGTTCTCCATTGTTCAAGATGAAGCCCTCCTCGGCCATGGAATGACAGGCGGTAACCTGCCTGCTGCACCCTACTTGCTAAACCACATGCAAAATAAAACTCTTTCACGCTGTGTACATAAGAATGGCCCACACGCAGCACCTCTAATTTCCATTGCCTCAGGGTGGAGAAAGGCCGTCAAGAAATCCAGTAGCTGGGTCGGCTCTCTGCGCCTACATCCCGCATCCACAAGAGAAACAAGCATTGGCAAAGCCAATAGGTCGCGCCTATGCGAGATCTGTTGGCATTGTCACTTTTTTTAGCCATCTGCAACAGCAGTATTGTCGCTGTGCAGCATGGTTGAAAGTCAAAAAAAATAAATAAATAAACATAGAAACAGTCTGCGCTGACCGTGTCATGACGCTTTTTTAAAACATTCAGCGAAGCTTCACAGCAGCTGCGCTGCTGTACAACATGGTTGAAAAATCGTTGACAAAGCCAAGAGGTCTAGCATACGCTAGAACTCTTGCTTTGCCGGTGTTTGTTTTCGGTAGCTTGCATGTGCAGCTCCCTCTTCTCATTTACCAGCGTCTTCATCTCTGAACACTGTCGCACGACAGAAACAACAAGGCCTTAATTCCTCCAGTTAGCTAATTTCACTCCCCTCCTTATCCCTTTTTCCGTTATGGTCTTGCAAGTGCTATTGTAACCTAATAAATAAAGTCTAGTGATCGTTCAAATTTGATTTTGCATCATTTATTAGGCAAATAGGAGCTGCTGTGCAGACATGGAGGGTGGCTTCTTAAGAAGATATTGTGTTAGCGGCAGTAAGGTGATGGAGCGCCGCCCCACTGCATTTTGCGCAGTTGAAAAAGGAAAAATAAAATGATAACCCTGTGTCATTATCATTTTATTTTTCCGTTGTCGGGCAGGTTTGCGGGGCAGGGCTTGGCTGTTATCACAGTTAGCAAGGGGAGGAGTGGTGGGCACTTAAGTGCGCATGAATGTTTAGCCGGCCGCTTGGGCTGGCCAAACAGTCATGCGCACTTTGCATGTTCCCCACCAGGCTGTAATGCATAGCCTGGTGAGGAACATGCACAGGCTCCCCCTGCCTGTCTGAGCGCCGAAATACGGCGCTCAGACCAATCACAAGCCTTGTGATTGGCTTAGGGGAGCCTGGGTGTCCTTCCTGCTTCAAGCAGGAACAGAAGAGGACAACGCGAGGCGGCGGTCCGGCAGCAAGGTAAGTAATTTTTTTATTTCTTTTTCTATCACCCCACCACCCCACCCATGCTACTCGGTGGCAACTGCCACTGGTTTCTTCTTTCTGTTTAGATCTTGGAAACTTGTAATTACTGCCGCAGATGGCTTTATGAATTTTATCTATTTTTTTTTTTTTTTTTTTGCAGTTTTACATAGTGCAAACTTGAAAGGTATTGGAGCGCTTTACGTAAGCAGTAGTTACATTTCACATAAGCACGTCCGTTTTAGTTTTTTAATGCATGGGAGATTATGTGATTTGCCTAGAATCACGAGATGCTGAACCGACACAGAGATCAAACCTGGCTCCCCAGTTCCAAAGTTGGCAGCTCTGGCCATTATGCCACAACCTCTCCCTCATGACACACAGGGGGGGGCTGCAAAGGCACCTAAGCTATCAATGCTAGAAATACCCCCAGGAAGTCAATGGGCTGCTACTCTAGTGGATAAAAGAAAAACAAATCGCCATGATGCGGCCAGCGCAGGCACCATCAGCACTTTTTTGTTTATTACAGAGGAAGGGGGGCAACTCAGACAACGGTGAATGGGAGGTAGGGCCTGGGGGCAACACAGACAACGGTAGGGGGAGGGGCTGGGAGTAAGCACATGAACAAACTAAAGGCATGATGGAGGGGCTGATATAAACACTACAAGGACATCAAGGGAGTGTGAGGGGAAACAGGCAACATGGGGAGGGAGGCACACGAAGGGGAAAGAAGTACTTGAGGGGGCTTGCTGAAAACGCTGCACTCGGTAGAATGTAGAAGCCCCCAAAAAAAAGTAGCGCCTACAAAAATGGCCAGTGGAAGGACACAAGTAATGCAGCCATGCTCCAGGGTAGATATAAACAAACATAGACGAAGGGAGAGTACGCCAGATGACCTAAAATAAGCGAGTAGATGAGAGTGACAATGAAGACAAATAGTAGGTAGTCTCCAAGCTCACTGATAGAAAACAAAATGTCTTAAAGAGACAGTGCATGCGCTGCCTAAGCGAGACCTAAAAACGATTGGCACTGCTGATTTTAAGAGCAAAGGCGCTTGTTTTGTCTTTCTAGTGAGCACCAGAATGTGTATCTGTTGTGATGATGAGCTTGTTTGAAAGGGGTGGAGCACCTTCGCTGCACCCCTTAAAGGTCGAGGGATATGATCGAGCACTGAATTATGAAACCGTCCATGTACAACTGAAACTGTGAAGAGATGTGGTCTTTGTAGTGAATAACCCATTATTTCGCTATTACTCGTGCTATGCACTCTACATTTCTAACAATCTTACAGCCTTAGGTAGTCTTTCACCAAATTCCCAAGTTTGTCTATCCAGGTCACTCTCCCTTCATCCAGCCAAATACAAGTAATTCTTACCTCCCAAACGATGTAGATAGAATAGAGAATTAGATCAAGCACTTTAAATAAAAATGTACAAAAAAGCACTGAAAATTAAACTTTAGGGTTCAGCACACACCCAGTTTTCTAATCACAGTGGGGTAAAAATCCCAAAGTCTTAGAGTGTTACCCTAATGACATGTGGTGCAGTTCTCATTTTCTATGTACACATTTTAAGATGTGCTCGGACACAATCTTTTGTAATAAAATCTAAAACGTGACTAGATGGGTTGTGTTTCTCTGTTGCATTGCAACGATGGCACCTGGGACTTGATGACCTTTGTGAACACACACCTGAAAACTCAAGCTCACAGGCTAAACACGGTTCAGCCGGATTTTTGGAACACGAATTGAAGGCCATAGTGGATTGTTGGAGAGAATGACTTCATTCCACTGTAATTCAAATTTCAATGATAGCCTCTTATTCCTCTGACCATGCAGACTAACCGCTATAAAAATGGCACAATACAATGGCATCCCTTCAGTGAAATAGCATGCTCCGGGGAATAAAGAAAGTTCTGGAGACTTCTCAAGAAGTCCACTGAAAAACTGAAAGGACTGAGGTCAAACATTTTACTTAATATGACATCACTTGGCTGCCGGTTGTGCTTTTTGCCCCTTAAGTCGCTAAAAAATATATTGACAAAGCCAATAGATCTCGGATTGGCTTTGCCACTGCTTGTTTTTTTGTTTTTTTTACGTGAGTGAGCAAGTGGGAGAGTGTTATTCCACTAAAGTTAAAGTACCATTCTTTACAAATAAAAGATCCATCTCTGGGTTCTGTGCAAGCGGCATGTGTTCATAGGCCTGCTCCAGGGATATGGGTCTGGGATGCGTTCATATTCACTAATCCCCGGAAAGAGTCAAAGATTGCGCCTCGTGCTGACTGTTGAACCCTCATGGGCTTACAGGCCTCGAATCTGCACAATATTGCCATCGTCTCCCACACATCTCCTCAGCAGAGCATGTAACGTGCGGACTTTAAAGGGGACGGTCTCCCGCGTCTTCGCTCGAAGCAGGGGGGATTCCTTAGAGGGAGACAGGGGCAGCCGAGGTAGAGTGACTGCCCCAGAACCCCCAACAGTGGGACAATAACCAAAGACCTGGGGTCTACCAAATGCCCGCCTGTTCATTCCACCCCTCCGCCCCTCCCCCCACCCTCTTCGACAAAGCTCAAAAAATGTCTGCACACCCCATTAATGGGTCCCTATACGTTTGTAGCTAATTCCCAACACTCCAACGGAAGACGCCCTATGGTATTAGTTGCGCTATACACATAAATAAATACATGCAGACGTAGTATTGAAAATCTGCAACAGTCACATATTCCAAGAAATACACTCCTTTGGTGATATTTCTCCTGGTAAAATTGTAAGCAGGTGTACAACTTATAATGAAGAAATTTAGTGCAAAACAGCGTTTGCACATATTTGGTTTTTTTCTCAGCAGGGAAATAAACGGAGGCGAAAAACTCTTTCCTGTATGCCCATTGATGTAAGTGGCGTAAACGTTTAAAAAGGTATGGGGACAGATAGGGCGCAAAACTGTGAGTTTGATGAGGGTGATGTGAAGGAAGGGAGGGCAGCACGCATGGCTATAAAGAGCCATGAACATAGTCATAGCAACAACAACAAGCGTGCGCGCCTCGCGCAAGTAGGGGGTGGGGGGAGTGCGGCAGTACTGGGCTAACAAGTGGGAGGCGTGGGGGGAGTGCGAGAGAACACACAGCGATTCCCTTGCGGGAGCGAGCAAACATATGTTGCCAAAGCTCGCTCCCGCAAGGGAATCGCCAAACGTGCACGCATTGCCATTGAAAGCAATGCAATGCGTGCACGTTTTTGGCTGAAAAGCCGAAGCGATTTCTATAGGTCTTTTTCCTATCACGTAGGCGAGACCTAAAAAGAGGGCGTGGGGTTAGGTGCCATCGCTACAACATATGCAGTCTAACATAGCACTTGTAGCAATCTAGTCTGAGCCTAGCACTTGAAATATGCTAGAAATAAAAGCTTAGTGCATTTTGCACCATTCTTCTATATGTCATTTTCTTAAAACAAGCTGCACTATAATTTTTCACACATTTTCGTTAGTTTAACAAAGGCACATTTTCCTTACGTGTCAGTCTACTGTACATTTTTATATCAATATTTAGGAAAATTATCAGCTCTGGTTATTAGATTTTTAAGCTAAACTTTCCTGCTCTATCACCATGTTGCAACATGACTGAAAGTAAAGAAAGAAATCTGTATGCAACAGCCAGCACTGACTGCGTCATAACACTTCTTTTTTTTTTTTTTTAAACTTCCACTCATGCTGCACTAAAGCCAGCGCTGCTGTACAACATGGCTAAAAAACATTGGCAAAGCCAATAGATCTTGCCTAGGCACACCTATTGCCTTTGCCACTGCTTGTTTGTCCTCTGTTTGGCTCTCACTCGTTTCCAGTTTGTGTAGGTTAACTTCTCCGTGAAACTTCTCATTCCGCGCTTAAAGTCTGAGCTGAGGAGGCTATCCCCTGCTTCCTCCGAGTCAAAGGGGCTATAGGGAAGCTGTGAAATGCTGGTTTTACAGGGCAGCATCTCACGTAAGTCACTCTCGTGATTCGTTACTTTGTAAATGGGCCAGAAATAAAGCGTCCTATAAGCCATTTCTAGCTCAACGAAAATCAAATAGCTGATCCCTAATGCCTGGCCCTGCACATCAAAGCAAGCTTCAGAGCTTCAAGCGAGTATTAGTGTGTCAGGTCCGCACATTCCAGGACAGATTAACATGCAGTTATGGCAACCTGCAAATCTGAACTTGACAATACATAACGTATTAATGAAGAGACGGCATCACGTATTAATGAAGAGACGGCATCTTAGCTATCTCTGCTGCTGTTAGCAAACGAGGAAACATGATCTCTCTGTTGGGGCCTCCTGACTCCATTTGGGAGCACTACTCTTGAGAAGGCTCCCATCATCCACCTCCCACTAAAGTCTCTTCTTCCGTTCTCGAACTATGGGGCCAGAGTCCTCTTGGAATCCGTAACTTCTCACCACTGGAGAGCCTTACAACTTTAATGCAGTTTTATATAGCGTAAACTTGGCCCAAGGCCAGTTCTATATAGTATAAGCTTAGAGCAAGCATTTTACATGAGCACCAGATTACAATACATAAGGTCATATATTTTTTAATTTTAGGCTCCGGGAAATTGAGGGGCCTATTACCAACAGCGTGCGTTAATTAACGCAAACCCCAGTTAGCGTCGTTTTTTTTATCGCTGGATTCGTTTGCGGAGATAACGCGTTATTAGCAACGTTTTATCTCCAATGCGAAACAAATCCAGCGATGGCGGCGATTCCCAGCATTAGCACGAAAATTCCTTGCGATAAATTCCTATCGCTAAGGAAAAACTCGCTAATAGGCAGGTGGGGACTTAACCGTAGAATCCACCTCCCATAGACTATAATGGCTAAGTCAGGTTTCTAGCAGGTGTTAAAATCCAGCGCTAATCGGGGTTAACGCACATTTTTATCGCTTCGCGGGCCTTGCTAATAGTGTGAAGTTGTGTTTGCGACTGTCTGCGTGTATTTTTAGTGAGGAACGCCCACTTTGCATGTCATTAGCGATAAATATCGCTGACATGCAAAGCGGTAAAAACGGGCGCTAATGCCCGAAAACTGTCGCTAACTGCTGTTAGAGACAGTTTGCTGATAGGGCGATAAAAATATCGCCGCTTTAGCGGCAAAAAGTGCCGCTAAAGCGGCGATAGTGCCCTTGCTAATATGCCCCTGAGTGCCTTACTGCCTTCCCCAGAATCACAGGGTATTGACCTGACGCCAGGGCTCGAACCTGGCTCCCAATTCCAGAGTAGGTAGCCCTAGCAGTTTGGACAGATCTCCACCCGAAAGACTCTCGCCAGAATGTCTAGCTCCCTTTGCAGTCGTGTTCTTCAAACTAAGGGGCGCAAAGAAATGTAAAGGGAGCGAAAGACTGTGGTAAGAAGAATCTCGAGCCATTTTACAAACGTCTCTGGAGATTAATAGCCTTTGCTACTAGAATTAAAAGAATGCCATTTTATTTAGATAGCTGAACATGAAATGCAACATTTCCTAAATATAATAATATCAGCAAATAAAAAGTAAGAATGATGGTCACATTTCGTTAAAAATTCTTTGATTATATATGTACACCCCACCCTCTAAAAGTCACTTAGGACATTCTGAATTCTTCATTTACATAATCATTTTGGTTTTCTACTCATTGCTTTCTAACAGACAATACGCAGCAAAATTTTATGTTTTCTTTCAAAATGCCCGCCACACTCATAAGATCTTATACGAAGTGACTGTCTTGCTTGCAATATTTTACCCTGCACATACATACTGTGATGATTTAAACGCACTGCTGATTTTGAGATTTTGACTATATTTCTTGGTACCCTCAAACTCGACTATGATGTAACATGCTTTCAATGTTCAACATACCAAAAAGAAACGCCTGATGGAGCAGGGTTTTCGCGAAATGAAACCTGCTCGAATTGAACCCTCAGTAACACTCATTAACTGTGTGCTGTGAAAAACGTATGCGTAAAAGGGCCTAACATGAGGGAAATTGCTACTGTGCAAGCGCGAACTAAAGCACTGGAGTAGGCCGCAAATGCTTTTGACTAATGTAAGGTAAAAGGACTAATGCAGCTTTAATGCATTTATTAATGTTTGCTAGGAAAATAATATTAACTTGGGTTGCGCATGGGTAGATGCAACACAGGGTGGGTGCGTTATGGTATAGCATTATAAGTGAATAATAATGTCTGTGTTTGTTTTCCGTAGAAGTATGGTTTTCTGCTCTGCAGGAAACGTTTGGGTTAATGAAAGAAATAAATGCGATTTAATTCTGAGCGAGAAGGGGAAGGTGGAAGACAATTGTCCTTCACGGGTCCTATGTGCCTGCCAAAGTTTGCATGGAGAAACAAAATAATCTTCGAGAGAAAGAGCACTTCCTTCGAGAGTGGCGCAAATGGACAAACGTGACACAGAGTTTGTTACATGACCGGGATGGAGGAAATGTGTACTATGGCAGCTGCTTGAATTTGTATTTCCTGGGCTGGAAGTTGATAAGATGAATAAATTAACAATTAAGTCCCTGAATAAAGTGATATGACGCGAGTGGTGTGACAGTACACCCCCTTCCTTAACCAATCGAATGAGGAGAAATTGTTGTTCTGACACAATTGTGGGTTGGTCTTTTGGGTTTTAGGGTATAATTGAGGTTCCCGGTGGGAGGGGTGTGGTTGTTGCTGTTGCGGAGTTAGGAGTTGCGTGTTTCTTACCTCCGTGAAGAGAGGCTCGTGTTGCTGTCTCCTATTCTTGAGCTGGCTGTTCCTGTCTGCTGTTTCCTGACTTAGTCTTTGCCTCTTCAAATCTTCTTGAGGGGCCTTACTGCTCTCATGGCCAGGGAGTAGTTTTCCTATTTCCTATTGGGTTAGTATAGACAGAAAACTGAATTTGCATAATCATTGGCAAATGTATTTTTGTCTCTGAACCTTTTGTCTCTTCGCCTTTCCACTCCTTTATGCACAGTTATTGAGATGCAATCTATTGTTTTTTCTCTAATTTTGTTTCTCGTGATGGTCTATGATTCATACTGTATTTGGTATTGATGAGCATTTTCACATTATTTAGATAATGTATTATAAATATACAAATTAGTTTGTCTTTATTAGAGGTGCTTATTCTTGAATTATAAGTACAATAGATTTAGGTATTAGTTTGCCAAACCCTGTCAACATAAATAAAGATTGCATCGCCACAAATTATATGCAGAGATAACGACGATATAATTAGGATTTTGGTAAGTCCGGTATTACACTCACCCAGCGTGAAGGGACTTGTTGGGTAATGAATTTGGGCCCTGTCTGTGGAAATGTATTAGTCCCAGATTGCTGGACCATGTCCTTACAAACGATAACTACTTGTTAGAAATGGGGTCCCTAGTTGGCAGTCCGAGTAGAGACCCTCACTCTAGTCAGGGTAAGGGAGTCACACAGCTATGATTACCCACGCTCACTCCCTTGGCACTAGCAGTCAGGCTTATCTCTGTGTAAAGCATTTGTACCTACACACACAGTAACACAGTGAAAACACTATAGAATGAGTCCACACCAGTTTAGAAAAATAGCCAAACAACAAAAATCCAACATACACAACTAAAGCTATCACTTTTTAAAGGTTAAATAAGTTCAGTCCATAGGAATCTATGGATGCATTTCTTTTAGCACAACGTACCTTGGATGCGTCAAAATTCAAAGATGCAACAGGCGCAGGGGAGGTGAGGCGCCGGAAAAGCAAAGTGATGCATCAGTTCCTCACTCCCAATGAAGTAATTACTGCCAGGGGAGGTGATGCGTCAGGTCCTTACTGCTACACAGTGGAGGTGACGCATCAGTTCCTTACTGTCAGGAGAGGTGATGCGCCGGTTCCTTACTGGAAGGGAAGATGATGCGTCGATCTCAGGACACGAAGATTCAGGGGCCGATTACAATGATAGTGAGACTGCCACCGACAGCCTGTCGGTGGAGGTCTCACCGCCATCGTGTGCATGTTTTCCGCCCACCATATAATAATGGTGGGCGGAAGGATGGCGGTCGGAAAGCCCGACCGCCACTCATCCGACGGGCTCAAGCAGCCTGTCGGTGCATCAGAGGCACCCATAATCCCTACAATGGTGGCGGTGCCTGTCAGGCACCGCCGTAGGGATTATGATGTCCCTCCACCCAGTCATTTCATGGCAGTTTACCCACCATGAAAAGGCTGGTGAAAAGGGACATTGAGGGCCTATAGCTGGCCCCCCTTTCCCCTTGGCCCTTGGATGTGGGTGTTGTGGGGCACCACATATCCCCTCACAATGGGGCAGGCACCGCATGGTGCCTGCCACGTAGTGCAGGGATTTGTTTCCTGTCTATTTTTTGTACTGTGGCATGTGCTGCAGCATGCAGCACCCGCTGCAATACAAAAGAAAGACAGTGCAACTGCCTTGGAGGCGGTCGCATTGTAATCACACTGACGGGACCACCGACAGCAAGCCGAGCGGTCCCGTTGTCCGATAGGGTGACGGGCATACGTAAGTCCACCTGCCATCCTATTCGCCCCCTCAGTTCCTTACTGCAGGGCGACGTCGATGAAGAGACAGCGTCGAGAAACAATTCATCGAAAATCCAGACTTGCTATGTCGATGCAGTGGCGGCGAAGCAGGCATTGTGTCGGTTTCACAGCCACAAGCAGGTGATGCATTGATTCTTCAGTGGTGAAGCAGGGGCTGCATCAGAGTCGGGGCGTGTGCCACGGACGTCAGTGACACAGCACTCAGGACTGGGGCTGTGGTGATTACTCAGCAGCAAAGCAGGTGCTGCGTTGATTCTTTAGCCACACAGTGGTGTTGCATCAAGAAAACGGGCGCTGAGTGTCGATGCGTGGGTTTTCTCTTCAGATTCTACTTCCAAGGTCCCAGGAACTGGATTTGGCACCACTTGGCAAGTCAGGGCTCTCAGTAGACGAGTCCAGGCATTGGTAGGTGAAGTCTTTGATGGCCCTAAGACATCTTAACAGGAGACAAGCATGCACAAGCCCTTGGAGAACCTTGGAAGCAGGATACAGAAAGCAAGGTCCAGTCCTTTTACTCCCAGGACAGAAGCAGCAAGCAGCAGGCGAGCACAACAAAGCAAAAGGCAGCGTGGCAGTCCCTCCTACAGCACCCAGCACTTCTTCCTGGCAGAATGTCCTTTAGTACAGAAGTGTCCTGATTTGAGTGTCTCAGAGGTCCAATACTTATACCCCTTTCTACCTCTGAAGTAGGCAAACCTCAAAGGAAATCTTTTGTAGTGCACAAGACCCTGCCTTTCCCTGACCTGGCTCCAGACACACTACAAGTGTGTGGAGACCGCTTTGTGTGAGGACAGGCACAGCCCTATTCAAGTATCAGTGACAACTCCTCCCATAAAGATACTGCCACAAACATACATCCTTCGAAAATGATCAGAAATTGTGGGGTATCTAGGCTGTTTTTAGAACCAAGCACAGACCTTTATAAAATGCATGCACATTGCACTTTACTCATTATAATTAAGATTGACGATAGAATGCTTAGCACTTTATATTATATTTTTAGACAGATGTCAGAATGCACTAAATGTTAAGTTAGACAGCTTCAATTGACAAAGGGATCCACCAAGTAAAAAAGTATGATCAGCTGAGCTTTATATGTTTTGTGAAATTAATGTACATGGAAATATTGTGATGGTTTTTATGAACTTATAACAATAAACATCTATTGATTGAAACTCCTCCCACCACTTTAGCTCAGAAAGGCCCATCGGCCTGGTGATGGCCCATCAGGATAAGCCTGGCTGATGAGGGCTGTTAGCCCGAAACCGGTCCCAGGATGCTTGTTTCCGGTCCAGGGAAGACATGGCTTGGCAGTTCGGGCTGGACTGTTCCCATGAGGCACAGGGTCAAGACTGATTTGCATATAGCTGTGTCTGAACTGGGGTGGCGAAGTGAGCTAAAGAACGATGATAGATTCAACCCAGATCTGTGACTGGGGGTAAGTGTCTGAAACGTTTCAGCGCTCCTTCCATCATTTCCATGTGTTTGCTTTGTTCGCCCTAAGTTGGCAGGGTATGCCCAGACGTGGATCCCTTGCTCACTGTGCACTGGATTCAAGCTAGCCTGGCTGATGAGGGCTGTTAGCCCGAACCGGTCCCAGGATGCTTGTTTCCGGTCCAGGGAAGACATGGCTTGGCAGTTCGGGCTGGACTGTTCCCATGAGGCACAGGGTCAAGACTGATTTGCATATAGCTGTGTCTGAACTGGGGTGGCGAAGTGAGCTAAAGAACGATGATGGATTCAACCCAGATCTGTGACTAGGGGTGAGTGTCTGAAAAGTTTCAGCGCTCCGTCCATCATCTCCTTGTGTTTGCTTTGTTCGCCCTAAGTTGGCAGGGTATGCCCAGACGTGGGTCCCTTGCTCACTTTGCCACTGGATTCAAGCTAGTCTGGCTGATGAGGGCTGTTAGCCCGAAACCGGACCCAGGATGCTTGTTTCCGGTCCAGGGAAGACATGGCTTGGCAGTTCAGACTGGACTGTTCCCATGAGGCACAGGGTCAAGACTGATTTGCATATAGCTGTGTCTGAACTGGGGTGGCGAAGTGAGCTAAAGAACGATGATGGATTCAACCCAGATCTGTGACTGGGGGTGAGTGTCTGAAAAGTTTCAGCGCTCCGTCCATCATCTCCTTGTGTTTGCTTTCATCAGGATATGCAAGGCACACCTCAGCTCCCTTTGTGTGACTGTCTAGAATGAATGAAAAAGATCCCAACTGTCATCCTAACCCAGATGTGGATTCTACACAGGCCAAGGCACAGAATGATTAAGCAAGAAAATGCCCACTTTCTAAAAGTATTAACAACAATAGGGGTTAAGCCCAAAGGACCGGGGCCAGGTAGGGCTATTCAAAATTCAAAACACAACATGAACACCTGGCTCTGTACTAACCTACACTCCTACTATTTATGGAGTAACGGGCAGACTATTCTTTTATCTGTCCAAGTAAACATTTTATTAAATAGTCTTTAAATTGATTCAAAACAATTTTTTCAAAAGACTGAAAAAGAAACACATATTTCTCAAATTGACACAGAAACCTTCACATATAAATAACACAATGCACAATCAAAAACAATTTGGACATACACCAAAGTGAGAATTATTTGCAACAAATTACAACAAGCGACAAAATTACTAAATGAAAACAAACATAAATCAATTGCAAAAAACATTTAAAGCTTGCATCTGTGAAAAAATACAACGGTGATTGCAAAAATGTCCAATTTCATGGACTAAACTTATTGTTTCAGCAAGAATATCACAAAAGTGTTGGAAATAATGAATTAATCTTTAATACATTCGACACTCAACAAAGTGCACGTGGTGCTTTAAAGCTACAGTAGAACGAGTCAACTGACATATAGATAAAAACGTGTGGAATCAACGAACTGGAACGGCTGCTCCTACTTCAAGAATCAGGTACACAAAAAATCAGCTATGTATATGAGAGAGAAAGGTAGTTTGGGGTTGATGCTGTTGTTGCATCACGTTTTTCATTTTTTGTTTTTTTAGAATATCCCGATCATTTGTTTGAAGCCCTGACGAGAGTCCCAGTACTACCCAGCCTGGGTCTTGAAACGCGTTGGCATTTTCAAGAGGCATTTTGAGAGGCATTTAGTTCAATCTAAATGTGTTGAGTGTCAGATGTATTAAAGATTAATTCATTATTTTCAACACTTTTGTGATATTCTTGCTGAAACAATAAGTTTAGTCCATGAAATTGGACATTTTTCGCAATCACCGTTGTGTTTTTTCACAGATGATGCAAGCTTTAAATGTTTTTTGCAATTGATTTATGTTTGTTTTCAATTTGAGAAATATGTGTTTCTTTTTCAGTCTTTTGAAAAAATTGTTTTGAATCAATTTAAAGACTATTTAATAAAAATTGTACTTGGACAGATAAAAGAATAGTCTACCCGTTACTCCATAAATAGTAGGAGTGTAGGTTAGTACGGAGCCAGGTGTTCATGTTGTGTTTTGAACTTTCTAAAAGTGGCATTTTCAAACATGCAACTTAAAAACCAACTTCACCAAAAGATGTAGGGGCCTATTACCAACAGCGTGCGTTAATTAACGCAAACCACGGTTAGCGTGGTTTTTTTTATCGCTGGATTCGTTTGCGGAGATAACGCGTTATTAGCAACGTTTTATCTCCAATGCGAAACAAATCCAGCGATAGCGGCGATTCCCAGCATTATCGCGAGAATTCCTTGCGATAAATTCCCATCGCTAAGGAAAAACTCGCTAATAGGCAGGTGGGGACTTAACCGTAGAATCCACCTCCCATAGACTATAATGGCTAAGTCAGGTTTCTAGCAGGTGTTAAAATCCAGCGCTAATCGGGGTTAACGCACATTTTTTTATCGCTTCGCGGGCCTTGCTAATAGTGTGAAGTTGTGTTTGCGACTGTCTGCGTGTATTTTTAGTGAGGAACGCCCACTTTGCATGTCATTAGCGATAAATATCGCTGACATGCAAAGCGGTAAAAACGGGCGCTAATGCCCGAAAACTGTCGCTAACTGCTGTTAGAGACAGTTTGCTAATAGGGCGATAAAAATATCGCCGCTTTAGCGGCAAAAGTGCCGCTAAAGCGGCGATAGTGCCCTTGCTAATATGCCCCCACTTTTAAATTGTGAGTTCAGAGACCCCAAACTCCAAATCAAGGCAATCCTCATGTTACCCTATGGGAGAGATAGGCCTTGCAATAGCGAAAAATGAAACAAGCAGGATTTCACTATTACAACAGATAAAACACAAAAGCACATGTTCTACCTTTTATATACCCTGCAACCTACCCTTGGGGCTTCCTGGGCCTACCTTAGGAGTGACGTACATGTAGTAAAAGGGAAGGTTTGGGCCTGGCAAGTGGGTGCACTTGCCAGGTCGAAATGGCAGTTCAAAACTGCACTCACAGACGCTACAATGGCAGGTCTGAGACATGTTTGCAGGGCTCCTCATGTGGGTGGCACAATCAGTGCTGCAGGCCCACTAGTAGCATTTGATTTACAGGCCTGGGCACACCTGGTGCACTTTACTAGGGACTTACTAGTAAATCAAAAATTATGGATAAACTAATCATAAATGCAATTTAAACAGAGAGCATATTTACTTTAGCACTGGTTAGCAGTGGTAAAGTGCCCATAGTCCTAAAACCAACAAAAAGAAAGTCAGAAAAATAGGAGGAAGAAGGCAAAACTTTGGGGATAACCCTGCAAATAAGGGCCAGGTCCAGTACTACAGATGACACAAGAGTTTGAAAATCATGATATACAACACATTTACAGATTACAGACACGAAAACCTGAAAGTGCACTTTGCACATGTTAGACTCAGTTACACATGAAACCAAGACAAGTGTAGTAGAAGCACCATAAAAGTGTGCTTTAAAATGTGAGATGAAGAAAACATACATACAAAGTAATACTAATACATATAAACGAATTGCACTGAGTATTTCTTATAACATGTTGTTTATTAACGTTTACTGATGAAATTATGCTGTTAATAAAGTGGCTTAGTGTTTCTAATGCTTCTGTTAGATTGCACCATTTAGAAAAGTTGATGCAAAAATGTATAGGTACGATCCTGAAATTTTGCATAAATACTGGAAATTCTATAGCTTCTAAAAAGTAAAAAAACAAATTTTGTAGTATGAATTTAGAAAATTATACACTTATGTGAATGTTGAGAACAATTGTGGTAGTAGGGTATTTCTGACATTATCTATTTTCATGTGATAATGTCTGGTGAAAAGTTCTACATATTCCCTATTTTAATTGATTTAATTACATTATATTTGATACTGGTTTTGAATTTATTTCATTTAAAATGTGCAATGCCAACTTAAAGGCTCTTTAGAAAATGCTTTTTCTCTGATGCTGACCTTTCCTCTCACCTAATACAATTGTCCATTTACAACTAGTAAAATGTTGTTTTATTTGTTCTGTGCATGTATTATTTTCGACATTCCTAAATGTTTCATCAACGTCTACAGTGAAAATATTCCTGTGGGAACAGTAACTAAGCTGTCGCTATAGATGGTTACTTAGTATTTCTTTTCACCTATGTTAGGCCTATGTGGACTCCAGAATCTTTAGTTTCTCATGACTAGCATGGGAAAGCCTCTTACTGTTGCCAGTGTCCTAGGTGACATTATGTGAATCTGACCATATGACAGTCTTTCGGTGGTGATGTGATGCTATATCCCTGGGACGTTGTTAGAAACCTTATAAAAGAAGAAACCGCAAAGGAGGGTCAATGAATGCCTTTCTGATTTTTTCTATTTTGAGGCAATGCCATACTTTTCTATTTCCCTTGCAAGAGGATGATATGCTGATCGATTTTTGAGAGCTATCTTTCATATTTTGACCATTGTACTGAGGCTACAGTCGGTAGCTGATGGACTGAAACCTTCTTTGCCAAACCATTTCAAATTCATTTTCTTTTATTTCCCTTGTTCTCTGCTAATAGACTCGCCTTTAATGGACTTTAAATCTCAACTTTTTCCCTTTCTTTGTAGGATTTGGGCTGTTAGACAAATTAACTAACCTTTTGCCATTAATTGCAGTGGGATTTTGTAACTCTGTAAACTGATTTTTATAATTAACCATCCGATAAAGCTTTGACTAAATGTTTGGCTCTTTAATACAAGCTGTGATATTCTTAACTGAAATTCTCAAAAGATTATTTATTGCTATGGATTTTCAATCTTTAATACAATAACCAAATTAATCTAATATATGTCTGAGTCTATTATAGAGTCTTGTTGGCTCTTCCATTTAAACGGTGCTATTTTACTGACGTCTTAACTGTGTTGTAGGGAGAATCAGCAAGCTCCGTCAGAACATCAGGTATTACTTCTTTTGTTCTGTGTTGCTGTTACAGAGCTTTTAGTCTGCATAATTCTACTCGTCTTAACTTCTTCAGGAAGTTGGGTCTCCCTGTTGCTATTCTTTATTTCTACAGCATGGTCATGAGAGTGGTATACCTGAATCTGATCTCAAATTTGGAAGTTAGCTTTCAATTAATAGTCCTCATTGGACAGCTAACATGGTGTTTGGCCACCCTAATTTCCACCCGCCTATCGGTGGAGAAAGGTTCATCAGAGGATCATTGCCTTTGAGGTAAATGGAAATACTGCAGATTGTCTAATCGTAAAGGGCCCACTATCGTTAGAGTAGTAAGGAGAGTAAGCGGACAATAAAATGTTGCCATGCTTCTGCTGCAACGCTGCAAAACATACAAAGTTACATCCATGCAGTAGGTGAGTGGACACTGTGCTAAAAGCATATTCGCTTCCCCATATCTTGCCAGCGTTAAATTGGGCATTGGCTCCTTTACAGTAGCTCTCCCAACTTCGACTCTTTTTTTGCCAAAACACATACGTTAATTTTTTAGGTCTGGCTTGACAGAACAGCTGTTGAGCATTCATACGCACTATGGAAAGAGGTGCTTTGACTCCAACCATACGTTGAAAATTCCTGGAGTACAGCACGTTATTAAGCAGGAGTTGTGTGCTTCCGCTGAAAAAGAGTACTGTTTGCCTTATGGGAAAACGGAGGCTCAATACAGCAGGACAGAGTTGGTTATGTTGTCAGTACTATTATCAAGGCTGTAGGCCTGATCCACTTATTATTTAAAGTTCCGACAAACAAAGGCAATAGGCCTGAAGTATTTATTGTGAAAAGCATGTTTTAAAGCCAGTGGACATTTATGGGTGGATTGTTATTACACAATGTTAACAACATTAGAGAGGTATTTTGTTACATGGAATCTAGTCAATAATTTGCAAAAGAATACATTCTGGAGCTCAAAGTCGTGCTCAAAAGCCCTCGGCCAGCGCTATTAAATGTTGGTTTGCTGAATACCAAGGCTGCATAGGCTTGATTCCACTTCATGCCTCCTCAATCCACCACCAGACAGTCTCTGTCCCATTATCACACCCTTAGAGGTTCTCTTCTAAACATTTTGGCCTGACAAACTTTTTGCCAGGCCTAATCTTTCCTTTTTATTATATACAAGTCACCCCTAAGTTGGCCCTAAAGGCTCAAATAACAGAATGCATTGTATTTAAAAAAAATAGGACATGTGTACTAAGGTTTTACATGTCTTGGCAGTGAAAAACTCCTAAAGTCATTTTTCACTGTTGTAAAGACTATCTCTCCCATTGACTAACACTGGGTTACCTTATTACATTTAATAAGTGATAACGGTTGATTGGGAGTAGATATATATATATATATATATATATATATATATACTGCTAGCTTCGCCGCGAAGACCACTCAGTCCCAAAGAAGACGAATGCAGACCCGTTGTTGCGTTATTATGTTTATTCCAAAATGCCCGGCACCACCGCCATGACGCGTTTCGGGCAACTCAATGCCCTTGATCACATGACGCGCATGTGGAGTGCTTTCACCAATTTAAAGTGCTAGTGCATACACGTGACTAAATTTGAAAACTTTGTTGCATAGACATAAAGGAAACATTAGTCGACGGATACAGGATCATTGCAATCGATCTTAAATATATATATATACAATATTAGATAAATACATGTGTAAAATATCAACTTCATATATACATATATATAAATAAATAAAAGCCTTTGATGGTAAAATATTTATATACTGTTAATAAATATTTAAAACACACCCAGCCCAGTGCATTTTTGAGACATTCATAAAAAGATGCTACTAATTGTGTTATCAAAATAAACCATTAAATATGAGACAAATAAAGCAGGTAAAACCATCAATATTCAATCCTTAAAATCTAGTCATCAATTAGCTAATGGTAGTCCCAATGAGTATATAGATCGACTTTTATGTAATTCTTGGTCAAATTATATACCATCAAACTGCTTAAAAATCGTATTACACAGTCAACTAAAAACAGTCCTGCCCAAGTGGGCCTTAATATGCAGTCTACGACAAGTCATCAATAAAGTGCAAAGTGCTAATAGTGCAAAATAGACACCTTTAGAAATCACGTCTGTGACTTGCTAAAGTGCTACAGTGTAAATATGAATAAAAATAAAGTGAAAGCTAAAATTTGATCATTTGAGGTAGCGGTAATAAGAATTAATACAAGTGTTTAAAGGAATGTACAGAATACTCATAGCCATGTGTGGAAGTCCTCACTTGAGTTGAGACCTTGAGGCATCTTGCTATCTAATTCTAAAATGTATTTGGTCTCAAGCCTCCTTAGCAACAGTTCACGGTTTCCTTCTCGTCTGAGGGGCAGGATCGTATCCACGACAAAATATTTAAGATCATCTAGTTTGCTACCGTGGTGATCCTTAAAGTGCCTGGGAACTGGGTAAGTGTCATCTTTGTTTAAAATAGCCCTCAAGTGCTGGAGTATTCGAATGTGTGCCTGCAGCTTGGTGCTACCCACATACTGCAGGCCACATGAACACCCCAGCACATATACAGCATGATCAGTTTTACAGTTCAGGCTCTTGGTATATATATATGTTGTTAACACTCAAATGGATTGTAATTTAGAATCCTCTTTGATGGGAAAGTCAGAATTCTCAAAATGCCACTTTTAGAAAGTTTCCATAACGACTACAGAAGTTACCCACAGACCAAAGAAGGTTAGGGCACATAATAAACAGAAGCAACAAAATCCTTCTATGTATCATTAAAAAAAGGAATCCATAACATTAGTTGCTTGTCAAATAATCACCTTATAAACAGATAAATGTAATTATAAACATTAGGATGCCTGGAGTAAGTAGGATAAAACTTTATGTGCAATTAATGAGAAACTCAAAATTAAGAGGATCTGCAGCAAAGATCAGTGGTTTTCTGTGAAAACTTATCACACAGTGCAACTGAGTACAAAAATAAACCATAGTGCGGTGATCATAAAAGGCATTAGACAATGGGATGGCTAATCACAGGACTAATTATCAAATGGCTAAAAATATTAAGGAATAATACCATCATTACTCCCAGTGGTTCCTAATTGACCAATTTCATAGTGAAACATCTTTATGCCCGCTATTGCTTGGGATGGTCAATTACAGGACCAATGTATCAAATGGCTAAATATAATAAAGAATAATTCCATCATTATTCACAGTTGTTCCTCATTGTCCAATTTCATAGTAAAATGTATTTATGTCAGCTATTGTAGATGTTTCGACCCATAGAGGAATTGGTGGGTCTTTATCAGGATGGGGGAAACTTTTCACAGCTTGGGTAGATTCGACTAAAATGATAAATAAAGTATTTAAACCTCTATGTAAAATTACGGGGTAAGATTCCAATGTCTCCACAGGAGATATAATTACCCAATTCACTTGAAGAGGAACATCCCAGTGGGACAAATATCAGAATGGAATTCTGACATAAACATGAATGTATTCAAAAAGTGAAAGTGCTCAAAGGTGGTGCACAAGCCATGTCACATACACAAGGTTGAAACGGTATGGTCCTCAATCTGCAAAAAAAAAATAAACAATGTAATTCGAGGAGCCTAATAGGGCACCCAAGAAATGGCTTACATGTGTAAAGATGCATTAACTTATTCAAGATGTATAGAAAACTTAAGCACTTGGTAATGCTTTCATCTTGTCCTTAGTTCTCCCAGGTATTCATAGTATTGATGGCCCTGGCCTCAGACTCTCTCGTGTTAATGTTTAAAAAGAATTAAGCTATAATGTTGGTGTTAGAAGAACTACTTCCCTCAAGCGGATCCTCCATAGAACTGTCTAATTGATGATTCAGAAAAAGCGCCTGATTTTGATTCTTCTATCTACCCCAAGGCATTGTTGTGTGTTGGGTCGAGGCTGTGTATAGAAATCATCAGAGAGGTAAGGATAGGCTTTTTTGTGTAATTTCCATGCCTTTGTGTATCTGGTTGATTTTATTATTTTGTTCAATTTATTGGAAATCTGAAATTGTTTTTTCAAGCTTGTCTGGAACCCGTTTGGCTTTGTCTATGGCATCTGTTTCACAAATAATATTTTTGAATTCCTCTATTTCTTCCAGTTCTTTTTTACTATGTTCTAGCGCTGGGCCAATCCTGAGCACAACAACGTTCTTGGAGTAGATAAGAATCAAAAGTCAGTAACTTTTTCTGATTCATCAAATAGCTCTACAGAAGATCCACTTAAGGAAACGAGTTCCTCTAACACTAACAAAAGCTTTAACATTTTAAAGCATCAACAACAGAGAGGCAGAGGATGTGCCGTGGACAAGGCCATCACAATTAAGAATACCCGGGAGAGCTAAGGACAAGACGAAAACATTTCTGAGTGCCGAAGTCTTCTATACACCTTGAATTAGTGAGTGCATCTTTCCACATGTAAGCACTTTGTCAGATGCTCTATTAGGCCCCTTGAGTTACATAGATTAATTAATTGTTTGTAGTTTGACAACCATGCCGCTTCAACCTTGTTTAAGTGTCCTGGCTTGTGCACCGCCTTTGGGCACTTTCTGATTAATTTCACATTTATGTCATAATGCCATTCTGTTGATTGTACCCTCATCCCTATGTTACAAGGGCATTCTTCTATAAGTGAATTGGGTAAATATATATCCCTTGCAGACAATTGAATTTAGTTTAAATAGTTTGTAGGATCTACTCTAGCTCTGAAATTTGTTCCCTGTGCTGCTGAAGACAATCCCCTAAGAGTTGAAACATTGTTGACAATAGAGGGCATAAATACTTTTTACAATGAAATACCAATAAGGAACCACTGTGGACAATAATGGAATTATTCCTTATTATATTTAGCCATTTGATACATTAGTCCTCTAATTGACTATCCCAGACAATAACGGGCATAAAGACATTTTACTATGAAATCGGTCAATTAGGAACCACTGTGAATAATGGTGGAATTATTTCTTATTATATGTAGCCATTTGATACATTAGTCCTGTAATTGACCATCCCATTGTCTATTGCCTTTTATGATCAACTAATATTATAGATTCCTTTTTGAATGATACCTAGAAGTCTTTTGTTGCTCTTGATTACTTTTAGAAAGTTGCAATTTTCCTGTCCTAATGATTTGTGCCTGCTGCCAGTGTACTGGGTCACATGACTGGAATAGCTCAGCTGCTGGGGTTTGTGTATTCCTCCCAGACAGAGACACAAAGGGAACTAAGTGTGGGCAGGATGGCTGGGGTGGATCTGTTCCCTGGACACTTTCACTGCAAAGGGATTGCCCCCAGCACACACAAATGAAGCAGACACTCGTCTTTTGTCACCCCAGACTTCTTGGAGTCTTGACAGGGAAAATGAAGAACTTTTCAGCACCAGATGTGCGGGTAGATAACCCCCCACCATTTCAAAGGCTGGCACCGGGATATAAATATTGGACCTCCAGAGCCATGCTTCAGAACACGTTTATATCAGTGGGCATTACCAAAGAAAGACTGCCCTGCCTCCAGAGGACTGCTCTGCTGCTTGAGGACTTCCTTGCTGTCCAAGAAAGAAGACTGGAACTGCTTACCTTCATCCCAGGCTAACTTGAGTGACTCCATTAGTCAGTTGGTGGACCTCCTATTTAAGCTACAGGTACATGAGCTCCAGAGGCCTCCCTGCAATTGCCCAGCTGACCTGCTGCAACTGGACCTGCAATGGACCTGCCTGAGCCCTGCTGTCCTCTGCTGGAGTGAGTTCCTGATCTCCAAGAGGTGCTGCCCAGGTCCAGCAGCCTTGCCTGGCATCAATCTGAGCTCCTCCCAAGGACTTGGGGTGGACCTCTGTGAAGACCTGCTCTTCGAGCTACAGCCACTGCCAGCAATGACCTGCAACATGGGATCTGCACTTGCTCTACACCAACAGCAGCCCACGGTGACCACCAGTGTGAAACTCCAACTGTGACCATCCACAATGCCTAACTAGCTCTTAGGGTTACAGCAACAACAGCCCGACCCCACCCAGCCTGCTCTTCACGCTACAGCATGACCATCCACAATGCTTTCTCTGCTCCTAGTGGACTTCTGTATTGGAATCAGAACGCTTCACATTGTGCTTTTAGGCACTATATTTACTTAAAACTTTAAAATTGCATACCTCCAGTTCTACTGATTGGATTTTTGTTGTTCTGTGTTAGAAATAGATTTTCTGATTGGCAGAGTTATGCACCCTTTTCATGCAGAAACAAAATTCCTAGTCATGGTAAGCTAGATACACACTAAAAGATAGCCTATGTTCACCCTCTGTTTGCTTGGCACAGAGCAGTCAGGCTTATCTAAAGAGGCAATGTGTGGAGTATTTGTGCAACACACACACACACTATAACACAATGAAAACACCACAAAAAGACTCCACACTGTTTAGAAAAATAGACATTAGTTTTATAAATAAATCAAGACCAAAACAACAAAAATCCAATAAGTAGAAGTGGAGATATTAATTTTTAAAGAATAAAAAAAGTTCTAGCGCTTTGAAGGCAATAATCACCAATAGGGATTATTTGATCATGCTGGACTGGGGGAATGTCAACAGTTCAGGCCGACCTCAATGGAGTGCAGGCTGGGTACAAGAGCCACACAGCCCGGTGAACAGAGTACATTGATACTAGTAACAACACGAAATGTGGGATGCAGACGAGCGATGCCTTGTTGTTGAGCCCGCAGTCGAGGTGATGCAGCGATTTTCTATACGCAGCAGTGGTGATGTGCTGGGTCCTAAGATGAAGCACCGAGATGCAGTGGTTCCAAAGTGCAATGCGCCGGGTTTCTCCCTGCAGTCACAGGGACTCGTCGACCTCTCCACACTGCTGCAGCGGCGGCAATACGTGGTTCTGATGCATCTGGCTCCCAAGGCAATGAGTTGGTTCAGAGATCGATGCCCCGATCCTACTCCCGCAACGAGGTTGATGCACTGGGTTTTGCTACCAAAAGACTGGAGATGCGTTGATTTCTCTGGTGCAAGAATCTGGGTCCACTTTCAATTGGACAGGCCCAGGAGCAGGAGTAGAGACTTTGATAGCCCTGTGTTTCAAGGTAAGCCAACAAGCCCTTGGAGATCACTTTGGTTGCAAGGCAGAATCCGGCTCTCCCTCATCAGGGTCAGAGAGCAGCACAGCAGAAAAGCAGATCTTCCAGATCAGCAGTTCAGTAGAGTGTCAGTCCTTGATGCAGCACAGCAGTTCTTCTGACAGAGTTCAGTTACAGGTCCAGAAGTGTCTGCTTTGAAGGGGTCAGAGTCCCAGTACTAATACCCAGAAGTGCCTTTGATGGGGTGACTTCAAAGAAGGGTCTTTGAGGTGCACAGAAGCCCTTTCTTCCCAGTCCTGGCTCCAGACTTGTTGTGAAGAGTAATTAGTCCTTTCTGTGGGGACAAGACACTGCCTATTCAGGTGTGTCAGCTCATCCCTCCCTTCCTGCCCAGGAAGAGCCATCAGAATGCAGATGAGTACTCAGATACACCTAAACGTCCTGTGTCTGTGGCTGTCTAGAGGGAATGCACAAAGTGTAACTGTCACCCACCCCAGACATGTATTGGAGACAGGCTGCAGGCACACAGAGCTGTAAGAGCAGAGAAATGCCCACTTTCTAAAATTACAATTTCTATAATAGTAGTAATGTAAAATCCAACTTTACCAGTAAAGAGGTTTTGTCATTACTATTCCAAAAATATAAAACATAACCCAGCTACTCCTTTCTAACCAGGAGTTACAACTTCAAAGTGTATTAAGGAATTCCAAATGTTAACCTAAGAAAGGAGTAGGCCTCACAGTAATGAAAAACTAATTTAGGGGGTGGGGGGGCTTTCACTACTAGGACATGCAAAACTTAAAAGTACATGTCCTACCTTTTACTTGCATAGCACCCTGCCTTATGGGCTACCTAGGGCCTACCTTAGGGGTGACCTATGTGTAATAAAAGTGGCATTTAAGACTTGCCAAAGAGTTTTGAAATGCCAAGCCAAGTCAAAGTGGCAGCGAAACTGCACACACAGGCTCTGTAGTGGCAGGTCTGAGGCAGGTTTGAAAGGCTACTTGTGTGGGAGGCACAATCAGTGCTCAGGCCCACTAAAAGCTTTTGATTTACAGGCCATGGGTATATACCTCTTTACAAGTGACTTATAAGTAAACTAAATATGCCCAATTAGGTATAAACCAATCTTACCATGTTTGAGGGGAAAAGCACAATCACTTTAGCTCTGGTCAGCAGTGGTAAAGTGCTGAGTCCTAAGGCCAACAAAGATTCAGCAAAAAGAGGAGGTAGGCAGGCAAAAGGTTTGGGGAAGGCCATCCTAAGGCTGGCAGGTCTAACATTCTATATAGATTTATTTATCAAAATGTACTCTATTTTTCTAAATTGGTTTGGGATTTTTCTTGATCTGTGTTTCATTTTATTACTGTTTGTGTGCTGCATAAATACTTAGCACATTGCTTCTAAGTTGAGCCTGACTGCTTTTTTGCCAAGTTACCAGGGGGTTAAGCATAGGTTAATTTAGTGACTTTTGTGGTTCACCCTGACAAAAATGTTGGTTGTTTCCGAGTTGTTTTTCGTTCCCTGTTGTTGTCCTCCGTGCCCGCTCGCAGCCCTTTCCCGCTGCTGCTGCCCCCGCAGCCCCTCCCCCCTGCCGGTTCATGCTCCCACCTCCCAGCTGCGCTTCCCTCCCCCTTCCCTATTTAATGGCGGCTGCTGCAAGGGAGCACGAGCAAGACCTCGGACCTCCTGGTCAGAGACGTGCTCTCTCCCTCTGCAGCTCCGCCGTCTGTGCCGCTGACCCCATTCACCTCTGTCTGGTAGGTGTTCAAGGCCCTCCTCCACCCGCAGGCTCCTGCCTGCACCTCATCCCTGGTGGGCCAATGGGAGAGCCTTGCTCTTCTGTTGGTCCACTGATGTCTATCTGTGTGTTGTGCCCGTTTCTATCTTTTGTCTGTCTTTTCTGTATTTCGATTTGTTATTGTCACCTCTGTTTTGTCTTTGCCATTTCTGTATTGTACCTTTCCTGTATTGTGCCTTGTTACTCTCACCTCGGTATTCTGGTTTCTTTTTGCCTGTTTTTCGTTCCCTGTTTTTGTCCTCTGTGCCCGCTCGCCACCCTTTCCCGCTGCTGCTGCCACCGCAGCTTCTCCCCCCTGCCGGTTCCCGCTCCCGCCTCCCAGCTGCGCTTCCCTCCCCGTCCCTATTTAAAGGCGCGCCAAAGGCAAGCCTGTCTGCGCCCATCCATGACCCGTCCGCGACCCAACCGCGTCCAGTGCCAGGGACCCTGGATCTCCGACCACCCACCGCTATGACTCAGCTGCCCTCCTCGTACTCAACCCAGGAAGGAACAACAACTGCCAGCTGTCCATGCCGCGCACCACCCACGGCCAGTTCTCCTACCGTCACTGCTGCCAGACCTTCACCACCATCCGCACCCCCACGGCCACCGCCCACACGCTGAACGCCAACACCTCCGAAGCCCTGAGGTGCATCCTCTTCAACGTGCGCTCCCTGCACAGACACCTTGTAGAGATCTGGGACCCCCTCGACACCCTCTCACCAGACGTCACCTTCCTCACAGAAACTTGGACCAACTCCACCTCCGCCCCCAACATCGCCACTGCCATCCTGGACGGATAAAAGATCCAGAGGAAGGACTGACCCAACCGCCCAGGAGGAGGACTTGCCATCGCACACAAGAGCTCCCTCCGACTCATGACCTCCAGCTCGAGCGACAGCCCGCCGACCACCGAACACCTACATTTCCAGATCCAGACCAGCCCCAGAACAACCCTAAGAGGCGCACTCCCCTACAGACCTCCCGGACCTCGAACTGCGTTCCCCACCACCATCGCCGACCTCATCGCACCCCACTCCATGGCCTCCATGGACTACATACTCATCGGAGACCTCAACTTCCACCTCAACAACCTCAGCGACCCCAACTCCGACACCCTCCTGGACACCTCACCAACCTCGCACCAAAACAACTCGTCACCACCCCCACCCACAAGGCAGGACACAGCCTCGACCCCATCTTCGCAGGAGGTAACAACATCCACTTCAGCTGCACCACGCAACCCCCATGGATGGACCACTACTGCGTACACTTCCACGTCGACAAACCCACGGTGCCCAAACCTGCACCCTGCCCTCCACGAAGAAACTGGAGCAAAATCACTGAGGAGCAGCTCAACTCCACCCTCAACCACGATGCCCCCGCCACCTCGACCAATGCCAACCTCGCAGCCAAAGAGCTCCAGAGATGGATCTCCAACTGCGCAGATGACCTTGCGCCCCTACGTAACCCCGACAGACAACGCCCCAGGAACGCCACCTGGTTCACCACCGACCCCCAAGAATTCAGACGCACCTGCAGACGTCTCAAGATGAACTGGAGAAACAGCAAATCCTCGAAAGACCGCACCACCTACAAGAACGCCATGACAGAATACCACCAACGCATCAAATCCACCAAAAGGACCTTCATCCAGAACAAGATCCTCGCCAGCACCAGCAACTCCAAGGAACTCTTTAGCATCATCCAGGAATTCACCAAACCCCCCAGCAAAACCACTGACATCACCCCCTCCCAGGACCTCTGCAACAAGCTTGGATCCTACTTCCATCTGAAGATCAAGGACCTCTACGACAACTTCAATGACCAGACACCTGACTCCGTAACTACTCCATCCTCCAGCAACGCCAGCCAGTCCACCATCTCCTCCTGGACCCCAGTCATCACCAAAGACACCGCATCTGCCTTGAAAGGCATCCACTCAGGAGCCCCAACTGACCCCTGCCCCCCACACATTTTCCACAGAGCCGCCGCTGCCATCGCTCCAGAACTACAACGCACCATCAACGCCACCTTCAAAACTGGCATCTTTCCCGATGACTGGATACGCGCAGAAGTCAGACCCATACTCAAGAAGCCCTCTGAAGATCCCACGGACCTCAAGAACTACCGACTCATCTCCATCCTCCCCTTCGCAGCCAAAGTCACCGAGAAGACCGTCAACGTCCAACTAACAAAATTCATCGAAGAAAACTCCATCCTCGACCCCTCCCAATCCGGATTCCACAGCAACCACAGCACTGAGACCGCTCTACTCGGTGACATCCGCACCCTCCTCGACCAAGTACACACTGCAGCCCTGATCCTACTCGACCTCTCTGTAGACTTCTCCCACCGCACACTCACTGCCAGACTCCACGAAGCCGGCATACAGGGAACCGCTCTCGACTGGCTCCGCTCATTCCTTGCCAGCAGAACCCAAAAAATCTGACTTCTACCCTTCCTCTCTGAACCCACGGAAATCAACTGCGGAGTACCCCAAGGATCGTCGCTCAGCCCCATGCTCTTCAACATCTACATGGCCCCCCTCGCCACCATCGTCAGACAGCACGGACTCAGCATAGTATCCTACACTGACGACACCCAGCTCATCCTCTCCCTCACAAAGGACCCTTTAGTGTAGTTCCTATTTCCCTAATAGGTTCTGCGCATTGGAATAACATACTCTATAGGCTTGGCATAGGACTGAGGTCGGTATACCCCTATCGCGTATATTAAACTTAATTACTGTGTACCAGCTAGCTCAGAGGCCACTAGAAACTTCTTGACAACAAGAAGGGAAGAGCTTCTGGCAACCACATAACATAAAACCCTGATCCCTCAGGATCGTGGAAACAATATACTACTTTTCATTCAGTCACTCATCTCAGAGAAGTACATAGAAGAAACAGTCGGGTGTGTTTACAATAAAATGTATTGCACAGTTGTTCTAGTACTGGCTATATGTGCTGCGACAACTGCTGGACAGTAGCAGAGAAATATGGCCAGCAGTGCCGTTAAATAAAAATGCATGGTACAGTTTTACCATTGTGCAATAGTAATGAACACATACATGAAATGCAGAATGCATTAAGATAAAGCCTATACCCCTATGATGCCTAACTAGATGTACCTAAGTGTACCTAGCATGTGTGTAGGTCTTAGAGAGCCAAGAATCCCCCTAGGATTTAGTCTAACCCCATTAACTCAGTGGGACTTCATCCTGGTCTCGAGCTGGACACCCCAGGATGGGTGGATGGATCTCTGCCAGCTGGAGCTGTGGCATGATGCAGGTTGCAGCGTCTCAGGTCAGAGTGTCAGCATGGAAAGTCTCGGTCCCCTCTGCTTTGCTTGGGCAAAGGGAGGTATATTTATACCTGATAGGTGCCTTGGAATGTTAGTATTGACGTACAGTCGGTCAGAGGAAGACATCAGGAATGAACCCTTAGGAAATAGTGGTTCATACATATTTAATGAGTTCTTGGAGAAATCAATAATCCTGTGCCAGGGAAAATCCCAAGAGCTTAAGGGTTTGTTTCTAAGAACTCGTTGTGACGTAGGTTAGTCACTGTTGGACATGGATATGACGTATTTAGGATGGACCGTCTTCTGCACCCAGAGCACACGTCAGATAAGGGACAGACTCTGTTGCTCATTATTTGTGAAAGGAGGGCCAATGTAGGTGAAAGGTCCTGCCTGTCTCTGTGGCACGAAGGATTTGTGCCTCTGAAACGGCGCACCTATGTTAGGGCCTCAATCCAGCACATAACACCCACTCCAATCTATGGACAATCGTGAATAACCCATTAAAAGCAAACTACGTGACTAAAATAGGCATTTGCATATAATTGGCAGGTAGTTGCATGAGAGTGGTTTATGAGCTGAAAAAATAGCAGCTGTTAAAATATTTAAAATTACTATAGACTCTGTGGAGACAGGAAAAATCTATAGTGTCATTAAAAAATACTCTCTTAGAGTCAGTAGTTACTTATAAAAGTTCCTGTTTATAAAATTGAAAACTCTTACAAGCTGTTCAGAAGACCATGCTTTCTTTAGAAAAAAAGAAAGGTCAATTTGGAGGGAAAGCTCCAAGCACTCGGTCAGAGTTGAAACAATAAGAGAAAAAATGTGTTTCAGGACATGTTTTAGCAAAATTGAGATAACAAGTGGCTGAGAGACACAAAATTTCTGTTGCTAGTTACTGCAGGGGACGGACCTTTGTAATACCTCGCAGAATCGTTGTGGGAGCACAGAATGAGCAGTGCTGCCAGTTGCTGGTTCTGAGGCAGGCGGTGCTGTAATCGATACCTTGGATTTGCAAGGAATGCTTGGGTTTGATGGGAATACGCTTGGGACACAGCCAATCATGGGACTTCAGCAGTTCCAGCCTGGTGGTAAATGCCACTGGCGTTTCCTTTGGAAGTGTCAGACAGATGATGATCACGCATTCTTCACTGCAAAAAACAGGCATCAGAGAACAGGTATGTTGCAGTTGCAGTCTTTTCAGACTGGTCTTTTAAATATTAGAAACCATGAAAAGCATAGTTCCTGTTCGTGAGGTATTCCCAAGGTGTATCACACTGCTTGTATGTGAAAGATAACATTTATCAAAAAGGAAAAAGGGGCAGTCCGTATTTAAGAGTGCTATTTTGTAAAAAAGAAAAAATATTTCTTTAGCTGATGTGAAATAAAAAATAAAAGTGCTGCACAAGCATGGTTTTCAGATTGCTCAAGGCATTGAATTTTACAAAGGAAACTTTTGGTTCACTACTTTCAGTGTTGGAGCTTCTACCGAAAAAGGGCACAACTTCCCTACACTGTAGGATTTCACTACCTCTGGATGTTATCTGTACATAATGTAGGTCTGGATTATGTATACTGAGTCCCTTGGTGATGTTCAGGAATCATTTTTGTGACAGGTATTTGTGTCAAAGGGCCAAACCATCCATACTTTCCTAACTGGGTCTGTCCTGTTGTTTTGTAAATGGCATCTAATGTTGCCCCTGCTGATGTATGTCAACTATTCCACCCCTGTGCGATGGTGTTTGGTAGTGTTTGGCAACGTTCCTACTGGTGTTTAAACAACCACATTTCTAGATGCATTACAATTGTGTAGGAGTTGATAACCTTAATGAAGGTAACAGGTATAAAGCGTCACAATAAGAATAAATCTCTAACATTTCATGATCTGAAAATGTAGCAATTATTCCTAAAACAGACAGCATATTATTCACTGTATCAGTAACCCAATTTTCAGAAAAATGTACTGCAGGTAATGACATCACTGAATGAATGATAAAATGAATGAAAATGAATGAAAGTTCAAAATACATTAATCAGAATTAAAAACCAGATGATTAAATACATCATTTAGAATACAAAGGCTTGTTCAGGCCGAATACATTTATAAGTCTCTTTTGCATTTGAATTGAAAATGGACGTGGCTTCAGTTTTATGTTGATCCCGTGTTGTAGAAAGTGTCCACTAAGAGTCATACTAAAAGCTAGCTCTAAACAAAGCTAGAACAGAAAAAGATGAACCCAGAAATACTCCATAGTTCTACCCATGGTGAAGCCAGGTCTGTATCTTTTTAGAAAAAGAAAAGGTTCAAAAGTTTGTACTTGCATGTTCGTTGTTTGTTCTTGGCTGGCTTCGCTTCCTGTTCACGTGGAGCCATGGAAAACGTATCACAGTTAATGAAATAGCCAGTAGCTATATGATCAATTGTTGAAATTGCATCGTGTTTAGTTGAAGTTATTTCTGCTGTTTTTGTTGAAAAACGTTTGAAATGTTGAAATTAATAGTTGATGTCCTTGCTGAAAAACTTTCAGATGTTGAAGTTAATATTTTATGTTTTTGTTGAAAAACATTGAAGCATTTATTAGTTGATGTTTTTGATCAAAAACGTTGAAGCATTTATTATTTGATGCTTTTATTGAAAAACGTTGAAGCTTTTATTATTTGATGTTTTTGTTGAAAAACGTTGAAGCATTTATTATTTGATGTTTTTCTTGAAAAACGTTGAAGCATTTATTATTTGATGCTTTTGTTGAAAAACGTTGAAGCTTTTATTATTTGATGTTTTTGTTGAAAACCAACACCGACGACACCCTCAGCACCGCCGAACACATGCACTTCCAGATCCACACCGATCCCAACACCACCCTCAGAGGAACCCTCATCTACAGACCCCCGGACCCCGACCACAGTTCAGCGATTCCGTCGCTGACTTCGTCAGCACACACGCCATCGCCTCCACGGACTACATCCTCCTCGGGGACCTGAACTTCCACCTCGAGAACAACAAGGACACCAACTCCACCACCCTGATCGACAACCTCGCCACCCTCGGACTCAGACAGCTCGTGACTACACCCACCCACGCCGCCGGCCACACGCTCGACTCCATCTTTTCCGCAAGCCCACACGTCTCCTTCAACCACACCTCCGAACCCCACTGGACTGACCACCACTGCATCCACTTCACCTACAGGAAGCCCACCACGCACCACCGCACCGAACAAATGCCTCGCCGCTGCTGGAGCAGAGTCACGGAAGACCAGCTAACCACACCCCTCGCCCTGAGCCCACCCGCCGAACCCTCCGACCCCGACTCCGCCGCCCGCAACCTCAGACAGTGGATCGACGACTGCGCCAACACCCTCGCCACGCTCAAGAATCCGCCCAACAGCCACACCAGCAAGAAAGCCACCTGGTTCACCGAAGACCTCCAGGCCTCCAAACGAACATGCCGAAAACTGGAGAAGATCTGGCTCCACGAACGGACAGCGGACAGCTACGCCGCCCACAAGAGCGCCACCCGCAGTCACCATCACCTCATCAGATCCGCCAAAAGGGCCTCACTCAAAGACCGCCTAGACAACAACGCACACAACAGCAAAGAGCTCTTCAACATCGTGAAGGAACTCTCCAACCCCAGCTCCAACACCAACGACATCCAGCCGTCGCGAGACCTGTGCGACTCACTGGCCACCTTCTTCCACCGCAAAATCGCCGACATCCACGACAGCTTCAACACCACGACCGCCCCGGCAACCACCGAGACCACTGCCCCCACAACCACCAACCGCCTGCTCTCCTGGACCAACATCAACGACGAGGACACCAGCGAGATCATGAACACCATCCACTCCGGTTCACCGCTAGACCCGTGCCCTCACCACATCTTCAACAAAGCCAGTACAGCCATCGCGCCCCATCTCCGGAAAATAATCAACATCTCCTTCGAGACAGCAACCTTCCCGGAAAGCTGGAAGCACGCCGAGATCACCGCCTTACTCAAGAAACCCAAGACAGACCCCAAGGACCTCAAGAACTTCCGACCCATCTCTCTGCTCCCGTTCCCCGCGAAGGTCACCGAGAAAATCGTCAACAAACAACTGACCCGCTACCTCGAGGAGAACAACATCCTGGACCCTTCCCAGTCCGGCTTCCGCAGCAACCACAGCACCGAAACCGCCCTCATCGCCGCCACCGATGACATCAGGACCCTGCTAGACAACGGAGAAACAGCAGCCCTCATCCTCCTGGACCTATCAGCCGCCTTCGACACGGTCTGCCACCACACACTACGAACACGCCTTCACGACGCTGGGATCCAAGAGAAGGCCCTGGACTGGACCACATCCTTCCTTTCCGGCAGAACACAAAGCGTCCGCCTCGCCCCTTCCGATCCAAGGCCACCAAGATCATCTGCGGCGTACCCCAAGGCTCCTCCCTCAGCCCAACGCTGTTCAACATCTACATGGCACCCCTCGCCCACGTCGCCCGACAGCACAACCTCAACATCATCTCCTACGCCGACGACACCCAGCTGATCCTCTCCCTCACCAAAGACCCTCACACCGCCAAAGCCCACCTCCACGAAGGAATGAAGGTCGTCGCCGAATGGATGAGGACCAGCCGCCTGAAGCTGAACTCGGACAAGACGGAGGTCCTCTCCTTGGTTCCAACCCTTCAGCCTGGGACGACTCCTGGTGGCCAACATCACTGGGAACAGCCCCGCCACCCACCGACCACGTACGCAACCTAGGGGTCATCCTCGACCCCACCCTCTCCATGACTAAGCAGGTCAACGCCGTTTCCTCATCCTGCTTCAACATCCTCCGAATGCTCCGCAGGATCTTCAAGTGGATCTCCACCGAAACAAGAAAAACAGTCACCCAGGCCCTCGTCACCAGCAGGCTGGACTACGGAAACGCCCTCTACGCAGGAACGACGGCTAAGCTCCTGAGACGGCTGCAACGCATCCAGAACGCCTCTGCACGTCTTATCCTCGACATCCCCCGACGCAGCCACATCACACCCCACCTGAGAGACCTGCACTGGCTCCCTGTCAACAAGAGGATAACCTTCAAGCTCCTCACCCACGCACACAAAGCACTCCACAACTCCGGACCAGCCTACCTCAACAGACGACTCAGCTTCTACACCCCCACCCGCCAGCTCCGCTCGACCAGCCTCGCCCTCGCCACAGTCCCCCGCATCCGGAAAACGACCGCCGGCGGCAGATCCTTCTCCCACCTCGCCGCCAAGACCTGGAACACCCTCCCCACCAACCTCCGACAGACCCAAGACCTACTGGCCTTCAGAAGACTCCTCAAGACCTGGCTCTTCGATCAGTAGCAGCACCACCCCCCTCTTCCCCCAGCGCCTTGAGACCCTCGCGGGTATGTAGTGCGCTTTATAAGTGACATGATTGATTGATTGATTGATTGAGTGTACAGATTTGTTTTTGGCCAAATTGCAACTTGAGTGTTGTCTTGACTTTTATTTTGAATTTGAAAGGTTGGTTCAAGGAGAACTAGTTCCATTGCATTGTTGCATAGTCCCCCACTCCATGGATTTGATTTCTCAAACGTGATGAGCTTTTCAGTTTGAATTTCTTGAATAGTAGTGAGAGGGACGTCTACTACTGTGGAGTTCACGAGGCCTACTGCTCAGTATTGGCCACATAGTTTTTGGTTGATTCTTTCATTTGAAATGAATCTGTTTTCCATTTTCACTGCAAGATGCGGCAAAAGTACAGTTCTTGTTCCTTTCACTTCAAGGAATGGCACAGGTTTTCCTGTATGAGGGGCCAAATTCCTTTGTGTCCACGATCTTTATCTCTCTCTGCCCAGATCCCCGACTTTTGGGATTCAGACAGGTCTTACCGTGATTACCTCGACTTCCCAGTGGCGGCCTGTTTCACTTTGACAGAATCTTTGTTTGTTACTTTGTTTCCTTAAGTTCCTGTAAAACAGCCACACGATCATAGATACAGAATGGTTTTCATCCGCCACTGTGCCTTCACATTTATGATCAGGTTCCCACATTCGTAAATGGAGTCAGACCCCTAGAGAGCTTCTTGGCTGGGTGTGTATTGCCCCCTGAATCCATATAAGTGTTTGACCTCACTAGCGCCCCGCCTAATACCCTAGCTGTTAAGGATTGCTCTATGCCCCAGTCCTTCCTCTCCTCTACCTAAATTCCCTCAGGATGGCGTTGGAGAGGAGTACCGCAATATTACGTCCATCTCTTCCATGGCCTCTTTGTCAGCCCGAGAGCTAAGCGTGGAGCCACAGTCAGGGTGTAATGTTGATTGCGTATCTCCTGTTATGGACTCGCAAATCTTTCTATAACAGTTTTGAGCGTCAGCCGAGTGCTGAGGCCATACCTATAGGAAACTTGAGCACGGATCCACTGCCACCAAGATATATTTTTAAGCCACCTCAAAATTTGAGGGGCCGCAGTGGTCCTGTTACATGACACAATCTAGTGGACAGTCTGATGCTGTCTAGCAATGGGACCTGCGCGGGTCTTGTGATGGTGGAGCCTGGCATCTGTTTACAGATGTTGCAGTTCAAGACAAAGCCAATAGTCTGACTTCTGAACCTTGGCCACCAATAGCACTGTTGCAATGAAGAAATAGTAGCTATTACCCCTGAATGCGCGGAGCCCAAGCCCTTGTGTGCTTTAAATGATTAATTCCTGCCTACTATCCATATTTGGAAATACTCTATCCCCCACTCCAGGAATCTGAGCATATGGAATGTTGTTTGCACCTAACTTGTAGGAGTATATAAGTGGAAATTTCTTAGGCACTGCTGTGCTGCATTTGCGTGAAGCAATTACAGCCACCATATTCTAACCGTCTATTCTCGTTGTTAAACGAGTGTGCGCAGCTACGGAAGCTGTGTGAACAGCCCCCTGTGTGGCTTCTACTGCCAATGAATTCCCTGCAATGTGCACGCCATCACGTTGATGACTCAGTGTGGTAATCACGTGAGTTTTTGTTTGGTAGGTCGTTTTTTTCAACTCCACTACCTGTTCCCATATTTTTTGTGTTTAATTATGCCACCTTTTTCATCTTTAAACCCATTTTGTTCCCAATGGTGTAAATATTTATTATATGATTGAACACAGTAAAAGGAATCGCACACTATAAGTGTGGGGAATTCGCGATCTGTATTTACAAGTGCCAGTTTGAACGCTTGTAGTTCAGCTCGCTGAGCTGTACAATCTCCTAGAGATTGAGTTTTAGTGACCATTGGTCTGAAGTTACCATCGCGCATGCGACCTTTAACGATTGCACACGCTGCACTGTAAGCTTGCTTACTTACTCCCTGTAGCGGGTTGTGCTGATCCGTCAGTATAAATCGAGAGGCAAAATTTCAGTGGGCAGAGGCAGTTCGTTTCTCAACTGAACTACTTGTTCCCAAAGCGTTTTATGCTTTATTGTATGATTGCACACAGTAAAAGGAATCGCACACAATGAGTGTGGGGAATTCTCGATCCGTGTTTACAAGTGCAAGTATCAGGGCTTTTAAAGCTGCCAACCGAGCCGTGCTATTACCTAGAGGTAGTTTTTTGGTGCAATGAGGACGGAACTTGCCATCCAGCATCTGATCTTTAACAAAGGCGGCCGGTGGGGCAGACCCATCAGTATAAATCTTAAAAATTCATACTGATCTAGAGGCAAGATTTCATTTGGTAGATGATGTTCTTTTTCATATTGCAGGAATGCCTGTGTTTTTAAACTTGGATCAAATCTGGATTCAAAGTCTGATGCAGCAAAAGAATTAGCCCTTTGTATCCATTCTGGATGTAAGGCTTTGGCATTAGGAATGCTAGCCCCGGTACTGGGGTGACGACAATAATACATCATCCCATGAGCCAGTGCTCTTTCTTTTGCTACATCAGTCTGAATGGTTGTCAGAATTTTTTCCTGTTGAATTAAAACTCATTTCTGTGTTTGTGTACAGATGAGATTTGTATGCGATTGGTACAGTTTCACCTTCATTAAAGGTTTAAATAAGTGTACCCGCATTGACCATAAATGATACTGAGTACCAAGTGGTGCAAGTTTACACATGTGTGTATGTGTTTGGAATGAATAATATCTTCCTGGAGTGAACAAAGAATATTGGTATGTTCTTGTGTCCAGTGTTTGACTGAAAAGTCAGGTTTGAAAAAGGTCGTAGAAAGGTTTTACTCTCTCTGCGAAATCCAAAATGTATGTTCTGCCAAAATCTAGGAATCCCAGTACTGATTAGAAGTTGTTTTAATGTCTTTGGAGGCTGGAGCAGCACACACTTTTCTAAAAAGTTAGCTGCCAGGCTTTTCCCTTCACTTGAAAACTAGTATCCCAAAAATAGGACACAGAGGTGGGAAATTTTTGATTTCTCAAAATTAAATTTGTAGCCCCCTGAGGCGAATCCCATAATAATGGTGCTCACCCTGGTCAAGTGTTTCCCCAATAGGTCGTCCGTTAGATAAATATCATCCATATAGGACAACGCTTCTTCATCAAAGTGCTTTAGCCATTCAGTAACTCTTTCAGAAAATACCCCTGAGCTGTTCTTATACCCACGGGGGAGATGACAAAAAAGTGTCGCTGGGACTCTAATATACTAAATGCTGTTAGGTACCTGTTTTCAGGTGCTATAGTTTGACAGAAAAATCCATTTGAGACAACAAGTGTTGTTTTGTATTTTTCCCGCATAATGTTATTCATTAATGCGGCACTATCTGCATGTTGGACAGCATATGTCTTTGTGCAAGTGTTCAAGTGTCTGTATGAAAACTAGACGAAATGTATTATCATGTTTTGATAAGTGAAACAAGGGATTGTTCTTTTGTGAAGTGCATTTTTCAATGATGTCCTGGTATTCAAGTTGATCTAAGATCTCCCTGACCTGTGTTTTTAGCATCTTGCTTAATAGGATATTGTCTTTGAGCATGTGGTGAAACTATTAATGGGATCACGTGGTGAGTTGAGGCATCATCCCATCCAGCGTGATTTTTATACAATGCTGGAGCTTGGGCTACTGCCCACTCCCGTGTATGTGTATGTTTAAGGTGAACGGGAACATGGTTGGAAAATGCAGGAAAAATATACTTTCTCCCTTTGGGCGCACCCTGACGAATGCTGGCGGCTAATCTTGTTCTGCTAACAGTATGTCAAAACTAGACAATAGGTTCTTCGCAAAGATACCTTTTACTTTCCTGTGTTTGTCCTCCTCCATGCGGAGTGTTATTTCATATAACTTGTGTGGGACGTTCACCCTTTTGTCTGGTGTTTCCACCGTGATGTAATCATTCAATTTTGCTGTCCAGAAATTCCTTCAGGTTCTGGCGAGCTATTGTTACTTTTGCCGCGCTGTCTAGCATTGTCTGAGCCCATTCCCCGTTCAGAAGTTGAGTCCTTAGGATTCTGTGCATGTCTAACTTTGAGACCTGCAACTTTCTTCTTTTTAAATTGAGGTTTGGATTGTGGCTTGTCTTCTGTTTTAGAAGAGTCCTGAGCGTGCTTGTCCCTGGACTGCTTGCGCTCTTCTTTGTGTGCTGACTTTCCTTTTCTCCCTGTGTTGTTTGTCGAGAGGAATGTGTATCAGTATCCTGATACCTGTCAGGTTTCCTAATATTATCCCTATTCCTAAGGTTATACCTCTTTGCAGAGGGCTCCTGTTGAGGAGACCTACCTCGGGACTGAGAATCTTTTCTGAAAAAGTTTTGTTTTTTATTATTATCCTACTTCTTTTTAGAAGAAGTAGGTGTCTGCTTAGAAGTGTCCTTCTCAGGACTGCCCATTAGCTGTGGTTTTAAAAGCTTTCCCACCCAAACTGTCCCTTCCCAGTTCTGCATATGCAGTTTCAATTATTTTGGGAAGTTCTTGTGGTTGGTCTATAAGACTGACGTCTCTTAGGTGTTGGACGGATCGCCACTTAAGCTGCTTCCCCTTTAATGTTAGCTAGTATTATTGTTGATACCTGGTCGTAATTACCTAGTAATTTCATACCTAAGGTCAGAGCTGGTTCAGCTCCATACTTGTTCTGTATTTGTCGTAAGACATCAGGAATTACCGCTAAGGAAGGAATACCATGATTCCTGGTATATATGGCAGCAAAGACTGTACCCCAAGTGGTGCAGTCCTCTAACTGTGGTGTGATCCCCATGGGCAAGCAGAGTGTTAGCATTATATGCTTTCAAATGGTGTGGTATTTGGAAATACTACTTCTAACTGGGTAATTTTCTGAGCTACCCAGAAAGGAATCCGTTCACATTTTGTGGGCAGTTTACCCATTACTGTCTGTAAGTTTTGTGGAGTGATTTTAGTAGCGGTGCTCTGTGTTGGAGCTGTGTTATTTGTAGCTTCTGTGGGCCGGACACCAAGTGTCCTCATGATGAGTTGCGTCATGGCTCTGTAAGAGTTTTACCAACTCTTTGTGTTGTAAGAGCAGTGCATCTTGTGGCATTATGTCAATGTCAGGATGTGGTGTGTAGCCAGCTAATATTAGCCTTGTAGCTCCTGGTCTACCTAGTGGACCGAACCTGGTTTTATTTATTTGTTGTAGGGCGCCATTAAACCAGAAATTGTGGTCCTGGTCAGTGTGCGGAATCTTAATCTCCTCGAACGGAGTGTAGACCGCTGGGACTTTTTCATGTATGTAAGAATGAAAAGTCTGAGTTGTTGCATTTACTGCTGGGAATGTAACCCAAGAATAGAACCATGCCTGAGGGGTTTTTGTGTGAGTGTATGCCTGATTTTGGATGCAAAATGTATTGCATTTGCTTCCTCTTCGTCATTTGAGACCTGTGTCCCAGTGACAGGAGAAGCTGCCTCGACAGACATTGTGTTGTGAAAACAAAATGTCCTAAAAAAGGGTTTTAAGATAAGGTTTTAAAAGGCACAATTGTTCGGGAACTTTTTCCTTCAAGCTTGATTAACCAACAGCCAATACATAGGAAGATTGCCTACTCAGCTGTGGTGGAATTTTGTGCCTACCCACTCCAGACGTCTCTGGCGTTTTGTGAGTAAGGGTCTCTGAGAATAAGCATGACTGAACGACTCAGATTCTACTGTTAAATAGGTGCCAAATTCACGTTTGGGCATCATGTAGTGTAGTTCCTATTTCCCTAATAGGTTCTGCGCATTGGAATAACATACTCTATAGGCTTGGCATAGGACTGAGGTCGGTATGCCCCTATCGCGTATATTAAACTTAATTACTGTGTACCAGCTAGCTCAGAGGCCACTAGAAACTTCTTGACAACAAGAAGGGAAGAGCTTCTGGCAACCACATACAATAAAACCCTGATCCCTCAGGATCGTGGAAACAATATACTACTTTTCATTCAGTCACTCATCTCAGAGAAGTACATAGAAGAAACAGTCGGGTGTGTTTACAATAAAATTTATTGCACAGTTGTTGTTCTAGTACTGGTTATATGTGATGCGACAACTGTTGGACAGTTGCAGAGAAATATGGCCAGCAGTGCAGTTAAATAAAAATGCATGGTACAGTTTTACCATTGTGCAATAGTAATGAACACATACATGAAATGCAGAATGCATTAAGATAAAGCCTATACCCCTATGATGCCTAACTAGATGTACCTAAGTGTACCTAGCATGTGTGTAGGTCTTAGAGAGCCAAGAATCCCCCTAGGATTTAGTCTAACCCCATTACCTCAGTGGGACTTCATCCTGGTCTCGAGCTGGACACCCCAGGATGGGTGGATGGACCTCTGCCAGCTGGAGCTGTGGCATGATGCAGGTTGCAGTGTCTCAGGTCAGAGTGTCGGCATGGAAAGTCTCGGTCCCCTCTGCTTTGCTTGGGCAAAGGGAGGTATATTTATACCTGATAGGTGCCTTGGAATGTTAGTATTGACGTACAGTCGGTCAGAGGAAGACGTCAGGAATGAACCCTTAGGAAATAGTGGTTCATGCATATTTAATGAGTTCTTGGAGAAATCAATAATCCTGTGCTAGGGAAAATCCCAAGAGCTTAAGTGTCTGTTTCTAAGAACTCGTTGTGACGTAGGTTAGTCACTGTTGGACATGGATATGACGTATTTAGGATGGACCGTCTTCTGCCCCAGAGCACACGTCAGATAAGGGACAGACTCTGTTGCTCGTTATTTGTGAAGAGAGGGCCAATGTAGGTGAAAGGTCCTGCCTGCCTCTGTGGCTCGAAGGATTTGTGCCTCTGAAACGGTGCACCTATGTTAGGGCCTCAATCCACCCCTGCCCCCCACACATTTTCCACAGAGCCGCCACTGCCATCGCTCCAGAACTACGACGCACCATCAACGCCACCTTCGAAACTGGCATCTTTCCCGATGACTGGATATGCGCAGAAGTCAGACCCCTACTCAAGAAGCCCTCAGAAGATCCCACGGACCTAAAGAACTACCGACTCATCTCCATCCTCTCCTTCGCAGCCAAAGTCACCGAGAAGACCGTCAACGTCCAACTAACAAAATTCATCGAAGAAAACTCCATCCTCGACCCCTCCCAATCCGGATTCCGCAGCAACCACAGCACTGAGACCGCTCTACTCGGTGACATCCGCACCCTCCTCGACCAAGGACACACTGCAGCCCTGATCCTACTCGACTTCTCTGCAGACTTCTCCCACCGCACACTCACTGCCAGACTCCACGAAGCCGGCATACAGGGAACCGCTCTCGACTGGCTCCGCTCATTCCTCGCCGGCAGAACCCAAAAAATCTGACTTCTACCCTTCCTCTCTGAACCCACGGAAATCAACTGCGGAGTACCCCAAGGATCGTCGCTCAGCCCCACGCTCTTCAACATCTACATGGCCCTCCTCGCCACCATCGTCAGACAGCACGGACTCAGCATATTATCCTACACTGACGACACCCAGCTCAACCTCTCCCTCACAAAGGACCCCATCACCACCAGACTAAACTTCCAGGAAGGAAGGAAAGACGTTGCATCCTGGATGAGCAGCAGCTGCCTGAAGCTCAACTCAGAGAAGAGAGAGGTCCTCCCCCTCAGGCCTTCCCCCTCTGCATGGGACAATTCCTGGTGGCCCACCGCCCTTGGCAGCCCCCCTACCCCCACGGACCACGCCCGAAACCTCGGCATCGTACTCGACTCCTCCCTCTCCATAACCCGAAAGGTCAACACCATCGCCTCCACCTGCTTCAACACCCTCCAAATACTCCAAAAGACCTTCAAATGGATCCCCCCGAATCAAGGAAGACCGTCACCCACGCACTCATAACCAGCACACTGGACTACGGAAACGCCCTCTATGCCGGGGTCAACAAGTTTCTGCTCCGCAAACTCCAGGCCATACAGAACACCGCAGCCAGACTCGTCCTCGGCATCCCTCGACACAAACACATCACCCAGCACCTGCGTAACCTCCACTGGCTCCCCGTTGAGAAAAGGGTAACTTTCAAGATACTCACCCACACCTACAAATGCCTCCACAACACCGTACCCCAATACCTCAACAACAGAATCTCCTTCCACGTACCCAAGAGGAAACTCCGATCTGCCAACCTCGCCGAACCCCCGCCCATCCGCAGAGCAAGAACGGGTGGAAGAACCATCTCCTACATCGCTGCCAAGACCTGGAACAAGCTACTGATCAGCATCAGACGCATCCCCCACCCTGCACATCTTCAGGAAGACCCTCAAGACCTGGCTCTTCGACTGACCGGAGCAGCCCCCCCCGAAGCACCTTGAGACCCTCACAGGTGAATAGCGCGCTTAAAATTTCCCTGATTGATTGATTGAGAGGGGCTTCCACCCCAGCAACCAATAACCCAATTTCTTACAGCCTATGTACGACATGTAACCTTGATTTAGAGCAGCCCTATGATGAATCGTCACCTTGTGTGAGTGAAGATTCATGTCCTTTTTAGGTCGAACTCTACCAGACAATGCAGCTGTCTAGTTGTTAAAGACATTTTGGGTACATTCTGAAAGCTTCCCTAGGAATGCATTCCACCCATTGCTTACAATTGGCTTTGTGGCTTGTAACTCACATTTGCTTGCTTTCTATTTGCTGGCTTTAATTGTTTTAGGCTGTCCAGCAGTCTTTGTCCCTCCTGTGAATCAAAGCCTGTTCACCATCGTTCTCTAGACTCTTCCACCAGTGCTCCCTTTTTGTGAACAGGCCTTTAAATGCTGTTCTTGTCTTGTCATATTTTCTTTGCATTCACAAACAGAGGTCAAATGTCAGGCTCAATCTTCCAGAGAGCTTGGTGTTTACTTTTCAGTCTTGGACTTTAAAGTGAGAGGATTTATGTGACAATACTGCTGCGTACCCATGTGGCTGCAGGATGTTATTTTTTCTAGCACACAACACAGTTTCAATGTCTGTAAACCAACTGTGCAAATGTTTCAGAATATATCAGAATTAGGAAAACACGGATGAAGCAAATGTTTTTGTAATTCTGGTGTTGTGGAAACAAATACTTTAATATGAACAATACACTTGGTGATGACATTTGCACACCTTATCGTTTGTGCCCTGTATTATTTTATCAGTAAATTTGTATGTCTTTGCAGATGTAATGGTCATTTCAATTGAAAATGTGTTGTTGGTAGTGCGCTACAACATCATGCATACTCCACTCAACGACACTCTATGCCACTCTACCACACTCCACTCTATGCCACTCCTCTCCATTCTACTCTACTCCTTGCCACTCCATGATACTCCACTCTACACCACTTCACTCTTGGCCACTCGGACACTCCAAGCCAGTCCACTCCATTTTATTCCAATCTACGCCACTCCATGATACTCCACTCTACGCCACTCTCCTCTATGCCACACACGTTTAGCCATGCTGAACAGCAGACACCCTGGTGTACACCATGGCTAAAACACATTGCCAAAGCCAATATCTCTTGCATTGGTGAGATCTATTGTCTTTCCCAATGCTTGTTTAAGCATATATTAAGAACTGCAGAACAACCAGTAGTCATGGTAACTCATTTTTTATCCCCCCAAAAAAGTTCTAATTAGAGTTTATAGGTTCTTCTTTGTTTATACTGAGCTCTGTAGGGAGATAAACGCTTGTCCCTTAGTTTAGCATTGTTCCTCTCTATTCTTCAAGCCTTCATATAAAACCAGTACTGAATCTGGATGTCAAAGCAGAGCCTGACACTCTTAATGACTCTTAATGAGGTTTAGGACCCAAACTAAGCCAGATATGTCCAGAGCCATATGAAAGACAGGGAATGCGCCATTTACTTGAAGTGTCAATTAACTTTCTGGGTGAAGTAAATAAACAGCTTTTGTTACCGTAGCTCAACTTTAATATCAGCCTTTCTGGTGTATTCTACTTGTCTATTCCTTCCTTTTCTTCAATCTCAATTTCAGAGAATTTATGGATTGTCTCTTGTTTTGCTCGTCTTGTTCCAATGCGCCTTCCAACCACAGCGCACATTGGCATGGATGCGATGTTGGAGGGGACAGCGTTCTGTACAGGAGATTACAGTAATATAAAAGCTTCGCAAACATCACCACTTACCAGGAACTGGAGCTGGTTCAGGACTGTCCCAACTCATTACACACCGCCAGGAGCTTCCCAAGAAAATGTTTGTTCTCAATTGCATCCCGTTAGCTGTGGCAGATGTGGTCGCACGAAGGGGGCTGGCATGCGAGCACCAAAATGATACTTCACCCTTGCTGGGCTTGATCTGACCTGCACAGAACCTGAAAGACGGGATGGCTGTCTGGGGCATGACATGAAGCCGCTTACTAATCGAAGATAAACAGCGCTAACAAGCGTGGAAAGCGCTCGACAAGGCTCCGCCGTCTATCCTTTCACAGACTAATTAGAGGGTAACACTGGCTTTGCTTTACACTCACAGGGGCATATTCACAAGGCCCTATTCAGTGACGTTGTGGTGGCGATAGGGGCCTTGCCTTATTCACAAGGCAGCGTTAAGCCACTTAACGTGGCTTAACGCGGCCTTGTGAATAAGGCCCCCTTTCACGCCTGTGTTTAGCATGAAAGGGGCGTGCAGTGGGTGTTGTGGTGGGCATTCCACCCCAACACCCATTGATTTTGACGCTGCCTCCTATTCACAAGGGCAGCGTAAATAGGAGGTAGCGCCAAAATTAAGACCAGGAAAACCCTGGTCTTAAGTTGGCAAAACGAGGAGAAATGCTTTATTTCTCCTCGTTTTTGCATTTTCCATGTGTGCTGCCTTGTGCAGCACACATGGAAAAAGCAAAATGCCATGGTATGTTTATGTACAGGAAGGTGTCCCTTCCTGGACATAAACAAACCTTTTTAAAATGCTGTTTTGTAACTTGCATGTGTGCTGCATGAAGCAGCACACATGTAAGTTACAAACTGGAATTTTCGGTTTGTTTATGTGCAGTAAGGGACACCTTCCTGTATATAAACAAACCTCCCTGCTTGCAGACACCCTTGCACTATGGTGCCAAGAAGGCTAACGCCTCTCTCCGCCACTTCCTTGTGAATATCCCCCACAGTGTGTTGGGTGTGGGAGGAATCCACGCAACTACAGCTTTAGAGGTGCAGTCAGCTGTCAAGGGCATTCAGGAGATTTCTAAACACCCTCTCAGAAAGCTCCCATCCCACAAGAAACAACACAAGCAGTTGCAGGGTGGCATAGAGGCATGTGCCCCTGGAGAGCCCAACTAGCCAAGCATTACTGTCTCGAGCGCACGGATTGCCCCTTCCACAGGAAAAGATGGCTGCGGCGGTGCGTCAAGAAGTCAGAAGGTAACAGTGAGTTGTTTGTTGCTGCTCAGTACTGTATATGAACTGCAGTAAAGCACGTCACAATGTGCATTTAGTTCTTCATTTTTTGCATTTTATGTAACAAAGTTGGCCACGTGGGTGGTGGTGTCTCCCTTTGCCAGGGTGCAATACAATAAAGGAAATAGTTGTGGGCGGGAGGGGGCTGCGAGGGGTGTCAAAAGGTACAATGGTGTACTGGAAGACGTGACGTATATGGGTCTTCGGCGAGTGTTCAAGCAACCTGCCAAGTACGTGGGACAATTTATTGGGGGCTGTGTTTTTAAAGAGATGGAAAATGATTTTTTACGGGAATGGCTGGTGGAAGGGGTAGCAGAAAGGGAAAGTAGACCTACCACCAACCTGACTGCCACCAGCTGGAATGCATTTTGGGCCGATTTACGTAGGACTAGGAACAGGGCACAGGTCCTAAAAAAAAGAAGTGGGGGGACTCTCCAAGTTAGGTAGTATCACAGGAAGTGACATCACAACAGGTGGCATTGCAGGAAGTGACATCACAGGAAGTGACATCACGGTGTGTGACAGGTTCCTTTACCCAAGGATTGGCAAACTAACTCTGCTGCCAGCCTACCCCACCTGGCGTAATATTCCATGAGCAGCACTTTTCCATGTAGATGTGATTGCTTTAGCTGCCTGGTGGTTATTAACACATTTGATGGAAAGATCTGTTTTTGTCTAGTCCTAGTTTTGACTTAAAGTAGCATACAGGGTTAATGCGCCTCCTGCAAAGCACATCATGTAACATGCAGATGGCAGATTTTATTTTATGTAGATAGGTAAGTAGGTTACTGCTTTGAACACAGAGATCCTTTTGTTACATGCAGTTGCATTGTAATCCTTCTAGCATAGCACAGTGAGCTATGAAGGATGATATGTGACTCCTACACCCAGTAACCCTCACTGTCTTATGTAACACATCCTGTACAATGATTTACAAACCTGTGTGATTTATTGACAATATAATATGTATGTTTGCTGTAAAGTGATCTGGCACCCTACATTGGGATGAATAGCGCTGTAAAACAAATAAAAAATACTGGTATTTAAATTGTTATTTTGCACTGGGACAGAGTAACGCATCTGACATTCTTACAGTGCATGAATATCTATTATATATGGGGGTCCTCTCTCCTGTTAGTTAGGAGAGAGGGAGTGAATCAGAGCTCTCCTGTAGGATGTGTAGCCAAAATTGTAAAGCTGTGAGGTCGGTGTGGGAACAACTGTCCCGGTACACGTTCAAATGGACAGCTGACCGTGAAGCAATGAAGCACGCCAACACGATAAGTCAAGTAACGGTTGCCATGGAAACTTGGCACAGCGTTCGACTAAGCATGGGTGGAATGCTAGTCTTGTAGTAAAATCATCAAAAGCGATCACACCTAAATTGCCTACAACCACTGGTGGATCTAATTTGAAGGGAAATTGCATGAGCCAGACCGTCCAAATTTGTAAAGAAAGACATCATTCATGTGGATGTGCACATGGAAGGTGGCTTACTACCGTCATGCCAAATATGATTTAATGTATACACAGCTTCTGAGTTAGGGTGACTCACACTTTCCTATACATGTACAATGACTTATGTAAGCGGATGTCATAACATGTATTTAGTGCGTGGATGACATTCCAGATACATTGTATAACACTTACATAAAGACTGTCATTATTAGCACAATAGTCCATACCAGGAGATAGTCACATATTAAGTGAATAGTCGAATCAGGCACAAATATTAAGAAAGAGATAATTCCACAATGTCAAAACAACATATCAATTACAGATATCACATCTGTTTTGACATTTTATTAACTTCTTTTCAGAGTTAGTTAAAACCATTGCAATGGAGGTGCCGCCAAAACATCCTTACATCCTTGGGAGCAGTGGCCAAACTGGCCATCACATTTAAAAATCATTATTCAAACAAGGCAATCTTACACAGTGGCCTTACTGCGAATAAAAGCGTTAAAATCAGAAATAAAATTAATAAAGTGACTTTGTGTAGTAGTAAAACTCTGGGGCATACTGTAAAATAGTCAGTAATGAGTTTTTGAGGAGCAGAGTCCAGATTGGGAAGGGCTATACGAGGAAAGAGTAGGTCTTCCAGGATTCTCATGTATTTTCCGCACCTTGTAAGCGTTTGAGTGTCTGTTCGTGTGAAGCAAAGTGCAGATGCCTCCAAGCATGTGTAAATGCCCCTTTTTTGGTATAATGGCTTCAGGAGAACTCTTCTGGAGGCATCTAAGGAAGGACAGCAGCACAAAAGATGGAGCCATGATTCTGACCTGTAGTTGCACAGTCTCCAGGCCCCCTCCTCTCCACGTGGGGCCCATCAGTTAAAATCGATGGTTCGCAGGCCTAGAAGGCGCATAAACATAATATTCCTGCGAGCCAGCGAGTTTAGGCTATCTGAAAGATATGGTTGCGTTAACCCTGGAGGTATGATTCATTCAGAGCAAACAAAATAGTAGTCGATTGTAATGCCCAAAATCCATCCAGTAGGAGATTTGTCTCGCCTGCTTGTTTATGGCCCTTTCCCAGACTGCGTAGGGAATAGTCTGCTTTTAGCGCAGATTCATCAATTTGTAGGGATCTTATGGCCTTTACAATTTGTCGATTCCATGGATTCCCGAGACTGGCGAGGATTTCTTTTAGGCGAGCTTTAAGGGTGTTGTCCGGGGCTTTTAGTACTTTTTGTGGTTCTTCAAGGTGTCTGCTTCGCATGAAAGAGATTGTCTTGTGAGGCCCAGCTCAAGTCGTAATCTTGCCGTAGGTCGTGTTCTGGGCATAGTCTAGTCTGGCCGCACATGCTTCGGGAAAAGCCTGATGCCCATAACTTCGGGCGGGAAGAAGGGTGGCTTTTATCACCTTCAGAATAGGTTCAGCTGAGGGACTGCTCAGGGTCTGATTGAGACGGGTCAGGCTGTATGGTGTTGCTCCAGCTCTCTTTTTCAGGGCGGCTAGGTGGACTGATGATCTAGAGGACTCGCTAAACCATACACCCAGGTAGTTATACTTCTGTGTCGATTTGATCTTCGCGGACCCGATGCTCTAAGTTAGAAATCACATCTGTTATATCAGTGCACATGAAAATGTCACGCCTACTGAGTTACTAAATAAGGGCGTCATAAACCGCTGAGTAGGGCAATGGATACCAAACAATCATAACCCGTGTTAAGGAGGGCCACTTGTCTAGATATCTCCTCTGATTCGTTGAGACCTTGACTGACCGTATCAAGCAAATATATCCACTTGCTCTCTCTTAAGTTAAGGGTGGATAGTATGTCACCTCCTCTGGGGTTATGAATTACTTTCTCCAGTACCCACCACCTCAAATTCTCTGTTGTGTGCTGCATACAACTGAAATGATCAACCAATGGGCCCCCCTGCGTCTTAAAGCAAATCCTTGAACAATGCTGGAGAATACTGACTTTGACTTTCTGCCTCGTCTGACCCATGTAGAGCATGTCACATGGGCATACAAATATGTAAATCACATCCACTGAGTTACAATTCGTGTGGTGTATCAGGGTGTATTTGTTATTTAAATGTGTAAAGTCCTTCCTTTCCACGGTAAGGTAGCAAGCCTTACAGTGTCCGCAGTTTAAATGGCCCACTAGAGGTGGTAACATAAACTGGGCCCTCAGATCAGGGGTTGGCATTGTTTTCAAATATTAACTAATCACAAAGTCTCTTATATTCCTACCCCTTTTGAAAGCGAACAGTGGTTTCCATTCCGCATCAACCTCGTTTGAAATCAGGGCCCAATGTTGGTTAATAATCTTCTTGATTTCATTACTTCTAGTACTGAATGAGGTCACCCATACTACTCTGTTTTCAGAGACAGTACAATTAGTAATAACCACCAAGAGGGTATCTCGTGGACAATACCACGCCCTTTTCCTTTCTCTCTTGAGTAAACCTTTTGGGTAACCCCTTTCGCTTAATCGTGTCAATAAATGGTCTGTCTCTTTGAAAAAGTCTTCCCTGTGTGTTTAGTTTCTGCGAAGCCGCAGAAATTGGCCATATGGATGGTTATCTCTAGATTCCTAGGGTGGTGGCTACAATATCTGAGCAATGTATTACGCTCCATAGATTTCCTTAAGAGTGTTGTGTATAATGCACTATCCACAACTCTTATACTTAGGTCTAGGAAATTCATCTCATCATTACTATGTTTTGTTGTGAACTGTTTGTCAGGGGATCTCTCGATGAGTCACTGACACCCATTATCCTTCATCACACAGGCTGTTTGGATTTTACCTAGTCCTGAAGAAGACCCACTGTGATGTTTTGCATCGACAGATGTTGTTGTTAGTGTCGAAACGTTGACGATATGAATAGGTGTTCCATACCAATGTCTCACATATCTGCATCCAAGAAACAAGGATATATGTTTGAACTTCCTAAAGAGTTATAAACGGATGCCCAATTGAGTTATTGTGTGTTTTCTGTTTAATGTCAATTGTAGGCCTGGGCGGTGAACTCCGCTCCGGTCTCGGAGTTTGCGGAGTTTTCGGAACTCCGCGTTACGCGGAGCTCCAAAAAACTCTACCTCGCGTAGCGTGGCAGAGTTTTTTTCCTCACTCGCGTTCGTCAACGTCAAGTTGGCGAGCGCGAGCGAGGAAAATCCACCTCCCGGAGAGATTTTTCCTCATTTGCGATCGTCAACATCAAGTTCGCGAGCGTGGAAAATAAACCTCCCGGCGAGATTTCTGAACGCGGGGGGATCAGGTTTCTCATTGTGAGTGGTCGCGTGTGCTCGCGTTGAGAATCTGCCCATTTGCATTGAGAAAGCTGCCACTCGAGTAAAAATCTACTCGAGCGGCAGAAAGGAAAGCAGCGCCCGCTTGCGCTGTGCATGGTGCTGTTTGCGATGATTGCACAGTGCGGACAAGCATCTAGCACTGAAAATCACCGCGAACTGCATTTTTCTATCGCACTCCGCCGCTTGCGGAGCTCCGCGTAGCGCGGCAGAGTTTTTTTTCCACTTTGCGGAGTTTCGCGTAGCGCAACTCCGCGAACTCCGCCCAGGGTTAGTCAATTGTCTTGTACATTGGATTATGTTTTGTGTTACGCACATTTTGATTGGCACTTATGTTATTATTTATGTCGCATAACAGCCCTGTGTCTTTGATATATGAGTTTTGTGTTTCTCCACAACATTTGAATTTTAATATACCGTGCAAAGTACAGTGTTTGTGTCAGTTGCAATTTATTATTTCATTTATTAGTTATATGTGTCACACCATTTATTGGCCTTTCCTAGTTTATCAGGATATAAATATTTCAGTTTGAAAGAAATTGCATATTTCCCTACAGAACCAATTGTTGTTATACACTATTAATTCCCCAGATTCCGCAGGACACTGGGACACCCAATTAGTATTAATGGTCATATCTGATGGGAAGCGGTAAGTGTAGCATGCTGTCTCTTTATATAGTGTGCCAATGTAAAGGCACACAATGCAAAAAGTCCAGCCAATGCTTATTGGTTTACAAGACTTACTTTAGTAATCCCAAGAGCTCCATTGGTTGTAGTGTGGTCGAGCAGTTTAGGCTTATCAGAGGGGAGTGTTAGACATTTATTGCACACACAGAGTCAATAAATGGTACACACACTCAAGAAGAAATCTGACACCAAATTTTTAAAAATAACACAGATTTTTATAACATTTTAGACACCAAGATCATCAGAATCAGGTAAGTAATTTCGGAGCTAGGAATTTCACAAAGAAACAGTAAAATGCTAAAATAACGGTTTTTGAGGTACAAGCCTTGAATGCAGTAATGTTATCCTTATGGGAAGAAAGATATATAATGCATACATATACTTGCAAGCGATTGTAGCGTGTGCCCTTAAGGACTTACGGTGCTTGGGACCCAAGGTCCAAAGAACCACCAGCAGTTCAGGTTTACCTGCCCTGGTGAGTCTGTGTGCAGAGGTGCTGGTTGCGTTGGTAGCCTCTAGCGCTACATGACTTAGTTCAAAGTACCTGCAGCAAAAAGGCTGCAAGTGGGGACTTGGGGACAAGTCTAGCATAGCCCAAAGGGGAGCTCAGCCTATGAGGGTCTCTGGAGCAAAGGGACGCAGTCAGTGTTTGTGAACCCGGGCAGTGAGGCTCAGGTGAAGAGGTATTTGGCCAGCTGGCCACTTGAGGTGGAGGCTCTCATGGTTCTCGGTCTTCACCTGCAGAGGGGGAGAAAACAGACAGCAGGGCCACTCTCTGTTTGAGCCTCACTGGTTCTGATGTTCTTCAGTTGGCAGGTCGGTTTTGGCGGCAATGGTGTCCGGACTGAACACTCAGCAAGCCTTGGTTGAGGCAAATGCTCCTGTAGCCAGGTTATTGGTGCCGGGGGGCTCCAAGAGGGTCTAGCATCTCGAAACTCGCTGGAGAGACAGGGCTGACCTCTTGGAACCATGGTGACCTCCTCCTGGAAAGATGCTCCCTCAGTGGGCCCGATGACCAGCAAAATGCAGTACCAGACAAGTGCGATCAGTGCCGGCAGATGCAGGGGGTGGCTCCTGCACCCCAAGGGAGATGCTAAGTGGTTGTTGAAGCACTGGACAACTTGGTACGCCTTTTCTCTGCACAGATACTTCAAAAATACGGCAAGTACATCACTTTTTACCTGCATGCCTAACCTTACTTTTGCATGCCACTCATTTTCTGTAAAATCGTTACAGCGGTGCGCCACTGGGGGAACCACTTTCACTTTCTTTGTCCTGAAGAATGCCAAGACCTATGTTAGGCCAATAGTGTAGGGCAGAAACATGTCAATGTTTTAAACACTAGGGTCATAGGACTACAACATCCTGCTTGCCTAGTGTATTTACAGTTTTAAGCTTCCCATCCCCCTTCCACATAAAGGGATACCTTAGGGTGGATGAGGAATTTTATTCAATAGATATAACCTCCCAAAGACCAACAAATTCTTCAACGAGTTCCCTGGAATATGGTCTAGCCCACCCTGACCTTTAGGAGTCAGAGTGAACCCCATGATGAAGCATGCCACTACTAGAGTGGGTGAGGGTTGTATAAAAAAGGTTTTCCTGTATTCCACCACTGAGTGTGGTAGAGTAGAGCTGTAGTTTAATCTCCTTACCACAATGCCACTTCAGAGGAGGATACCACATAGGTCATTGGATATTTAATAGGGAGTACGTATCCCCTTACCTTTCATATACGAAAGGACCTCTCTACCCTTCTGGGTACAGGAGTCCCACTCCTGCTCCTAAGTGTTTAAGCACTGGACAGAGCTCCACTGGATTGGTAGGAGGATGTTCAGCTTCTGGACGAGTTGGTCCTGCAATTGTCGAGATTACCAGCAGCCAGGCAGGGTTTGGTGCGAATTTCGGAGCAGGTCCTCTTTTCTTGTGGTGGCAGATCTTCCTTGTCCTTCTTCTGTTCCCAGGTGGATGAATCTGAAGCTCTGGTGTCGGGAGACCCCTAAATACTGAATTTGGGGGCATTTAGGTGAGTGTAGGGCATTAGCCAATGGGCTACCTACTCCTGGGGTGTTTACACCCCCTATATGACTACTTCCTGTGAGGAGTGGCATAATCTTGACCCAGAGTTCCTAGTTTCACCAAAACCAAGATGGTGAAACTCTTCTTTCACTGTCCACTTCAGGTGGGCCACCTTAAGGGTGTGCCTAGCCTGCAAATGTGCGGCAACACGCCATGTGACTATCTAATTTCCTGCCTGCTCTGGGGCCAAATGGGCTTCAGGGCAGAGGATGGTGTTCTACAGGTCTTGGGTGAAGCCATGGTTGCATTTCAAAGGTGGTAGAGGCTTTGAAGCCTGCTAATCTGTTAGCCATGCTGCTGGAGGAGGTCTGATCACCCTCTGCCAGACAGAAACTTAGAAACGGTCTGTGGTGGCAGGCTGGAAGATACCAGTCAGCCAGCACACTCTGTGACTAGTAAGTCTTCACGGGGCACCTCTAAGGTGCTCTCTGGGTGCATGTCATAATAAATCTGGTACTGGCATCAGTATGGATTTATTAAGACAAGATGTTTGATACAAACATCAGTATTTTCTGTGAAGCCATTATGTAGCTGGGTAACTCGTAATGACCAGTGCCAGTACATGCCTTAAGATGGCTTCCTGATCACTTGCAGTGCTTAGCAATGGAACTAGCTAGGCATTGCAGGGACACATCTGCTCATGCAGATGTGCCCTCATATGTAATACAATGCATCCTGCCTTATGGCTCTAAGGGCTGCTGTAGGGGTGACTGATATATAATAAATGTAGTGTACAGGGGCATGGCACACAGTGAGTGTGCCATGTTGTGTTTTCGGAATGGTTTACACCATTTCACACATCCTGCTGTGGTAGTTTGCATGCAGTTTGTGTGTGGGTCGGGGGCTAATACATGCTGCAGCACTTAGGGACCCTCTTTAGTACCCATGCCCTGGGTACCAGGGGTACCAGTTACTAGGGACTTACAGGGGTGCTAAAGCTCTTGTCAATTGGGTTACAATAGAATATATTTCTTGTTTTTAGGGAAAGAGCACGGGCACTGTGGCTGGGTCAGCAGGGACCAACATCAGCACCAGTGAGCAAAAGGTGGGGGTGACCATGTCAAAAAGTGGCACTTTCCTACAGTAAGCTTCTTACCTCCGCCTTTCCTATGATAGATTGACAGAAGAGGCACGATTTTACATTTTCAGAAAGAACCATGGCTATTTGTGCACCAGATTGAAGAAAAATAACATAGCAAATTTCTAACTTTGTATTTATTGTTTTTGAGTTGTACGGTAGTTTGTTAAGAAAATAAAATCCAGCATCACCTGTCCAAAGTTGTAGGGAAAGTAGACGAGTCTGCAGAAGAGCAAGTTCGAATTGTTGCTAAAGCTACTTGTTGGATATGAAGTCAGACCGATTTTATTGCGATACAGAAGTATTTTTATGAAGAGATTTAATCTCACTGTGCATATTTTTGCCACTCAGTGCTCTGACTATACCAGTTAATGACCAATGTATGCCTATTCGTGTGCCCTGCTGCGCCGGCCATCAGAGAAAACCCACTACATTAAATAGAATGCACGCTGGACCACTTTTGACTTTTTTTTTTTTTCCAGAGTTTTATATAGCGCGAACTAGACCCGAGAAATCGGGTATCAGATCGCTTTACATGAGCACCAGTTTTGTTACAGAAGGACACATTCATTTTTGTTAGGCACGGGGAGATTAAGTGATTTGCCCAGAATCTCAGGACGTTGAGCGTCATTGCTGAGTCTCGAACCCGGTTCCCCAGCTTCGAGGACGACCGCTCTAGCTGTTAGGCTCTACCCTCTCCCCTTTACATCGGCCGTGCCTGTTGTACTTCACAAAGACAAGTTACTATCAGTTTAGACAAATACACTGGAATCAATCCACAAATTATAAAGCCAGACGCACAATACTCACTACACCTCACTGAGCAGGCATAAACCAATATATATATTTTTTTTTTACCTTTACCTTAACGCATATAACCACCAATGTGCTTTCTAAATACATAATTTATCATCTTTAACCTGCTACTGATTTGTGACCATCATTTCACTTGCACTGTTCTTCTGTCCAGGGCATCTGTGGCCAGTCCAACCATGTTCCTTCCAGCACATAACAGACCAACCGTGATCAACCCTGGGGTTTTCGCTAAAATGCCAACTTCACACCCACATCACAGGCCACAAAACAGAATCTAAAAACATCCACATCGGGCGCCATCAGGTTTTAATCACAGTTCTTGTCATGTTTTTTATACCATGTTTCCCCTACATGCCCATTAGGGCCTGAGTGATGGGAATTTCCTACTTTCCCCACTGGTAGTCCCTGATCCTGGGGACACTAAACAAAGAGGGTGTGCCCTTCGGGGCTCTTTTGCTAATAAGCTGATGCTTCTCAGCTCAACTTCATCCCACTTTCAACATAGGCCAAACTGCAAATGCAAAATACTTCCAACCACCTACTTTTTCGCAGTGTGGCGTGGTACCCATCGGACAGTGCCGCAAGGGTATGAAGTGTTATGCAATTATATAATGACAATCAGGGTGGGATTAGGATAGAAAATAGACCCGGGCACCAACATAAAAGTTTCCCCGATTAGCGAATCAAATATAAAAAAAAGTGGTCTATGTTTGTGAACTGGGGCAGTTTTGAACTTGTGAAGACAAGGTCTATAAGGCTTTTGCTAGGTGTGGAAGACTGTATTGATTTGAGCTTGCTGCATTCAATGTTTGTTTTGATATCTGGGAAATCAACAGTAAAAACCGACCCACCAGACCATAAAACTGGCCCACAACAGCCATAAAACCATCCCACACACTGATCTATCAGCCCAGCTTATGGGGCACAGCTTGACAGCCCTATAGGCCAGTCCGACCCTGATGACAATCCCTCCCCATCTGATGACGCAAGAGAAAGGTAGGGAGTCACCCACCAGTTCCCACACAGGACTATGGTCAGTCTTGGGGACGGGATGTAAACCATGGAGCCTGTCGCAGGGTTATAGCTTCACTTGACACTTGGAGACTGGTCCTAACCATCTTCCCCTAATTTGCTCCTTAATGAAGTCTTTGCTGCATCGCTTGGACTACGAATGCTTGCCCATTAACCTGTTATTAGAAGCAGAGAGAGAGGTGCTCTAGCAGAACCAGGCAGTGACACGTTATCTAATTTTAGGCCCTTTTGAGATTGGAGGGAAGAGAAACAACACTAATTGAGCACATCGTTGAGACCTTACAACTATTTTGATTGCTAATAACTTGATGAGCTCCATTGTGCTTGTGCGAGCAGTGGGCATAATATGCAAAAATTCGAAATGCGCTTATTCTTGGCAAGGTACAAAGTGTGTCGATTTTCTCATTTTGGGGGATTCACAAACTCACAGAGAGCACTTTCAAAATCTTTGCAAGTCATACATTTCCTTAGAATGCACCTGTTTTTCTACTTATTCCCACTTTTGGAAAACATTTGTCTTTTTATCTCAACTGTGAAGAAAGCTTTGGGAAGCTAGCCGAATACCTAATAATACCTTCGGAGAGGTGAGTCAGATTTCTAGTTCCTCAGAGTGGTTTGGATTAAAGGAAAGGATGAATGTAAGACTGGAGCAAAAAGACACATATTCGGCTGTATTGAGCACAATACCGAAAATGCCTAAATAACTCCAGGATTCTTACACTAGATCAGATACAATGGTAAATAATCAGAATTTTTTATACACTTATATGCACACCAGAGACTCGCTTAGCCGTACTTTCTAGCTATTAGCACAAATCTCTTTGCCATACACACTGAGTGAAAACAGAAAAAAACATGTAGGCCTCTCAAGATGTCCTCGCTTCCATACCTATTGTATCACCTTAGCACTCTACTGGTGTCCAGGTACCCAAGGTCACTGGAATTATGCCTCAATGAACGCTTACATTATATGCAACACTGACTTAACTATGGGACATAGAAGAAAGAAAATATGTAGAATATTAATGTATGTAAAGGCAAATTACGTGTCACATTCTCTCTCATAAGCACGGTTTTTTAGAAACAAAAGAGTAGATACTCATAAAATTGGATTAAAAATGTTATTCCGAAAAAACATAACGAACAGAGGGGCCTATTAGCAAGACCCACGTTAAAATTATCGCAGTTTTAGCGGCAGGAAACTGCCGCTAAAGCGGCGATGATGGGCTTGATAATATGCGTTATGGATTCCAATAGAAGCCCAGGTTAGATGTGCAGGACATCTAACCTGGGCTCTATTAATTCTATAACGCATATTATCAAGCCCATTATCGCCGTTTTAGCGGCAGTTTCCTGCCGCTAAAACGGCGATAATTTTAACGTGGGTCTTGCTAATATGCCCCAGAGACATCTCTACCTCCCAGAGCAAAACAGTATGGGCCATATTATCAAGAACGGCGATAACATTATCGCCGCTTTAGCGGCAGGAAACTGCCGCTAAAGCGGCGATAAGGGAGCTTGATAATATGCCCTATAAATTCCAATAGAAGCCCAGGTTCTGGTGTGAAGGACATCAAACCTGGGCTTCTATTGGAATTCTATAGGGCATATTATCAAGCCCCTTATCGCCCGTTCTTGATAATATGGCCCTAAGTTTACACCATCGCCACGTAGAAGAAAACAATCCCAAATGTACACACTCGTACCATGTCTTCTTTTCTCTGTCTTTCCCAGTCATTTTTAATGGTTTAAAGGGTGTTTTCATTCTCGGGGTTAGCCTTGGTTTCACACAATCAGGCCTCTGGAAGCATAGCTTTATGGAGCCGCCCAGGAGAACAGTATAGTACATTTCATATTTAGAAATCGTATGACTGGAAGCAAACAGTAGGAATCAACAAAATCTAACCTTCAAAACGGTGAAACAAGCTAAGCATTCTTCTAGAGCATGGGTCTTCAAACTGGGAGGCGAGCCCCCATAGGTGGGCCTCAAGTGATCTCAGGGAGGGCTCCGGCTCTGACCAAAAGAAGCATTATGCTGATAACAGTGTTTTGTTTTTAGTGGTGTGGCTGGAAGGGGGGGCACAAGGGGGGCGAATGAGCGACAGTAAGCCCTGTAATGGGCTATCACTAACATCTTTTTTCATTTATATCCTGGCTGGGAGAAGGTGCCAAAGGGGAAAAGAAATCCAAATATTCCTCAAAACCCCCCACCCCATTTCTAATAATCATACTGTGGATAATTGTACACATTAGTAAGGCCTACCTGACCAGAATAGTATGTTTGGCAGTCATGTTTTTTATTGCATTTTTAAAATGGTACAGAAGTTATCTGCAATGTTTAAATACGTTTAGACATATTTAAACATTGCTAGTTTAATGGAATACTTGTGAAAAAGTTTGAGGGGGGGGCCCCAATTCATTTTTTTCCACAGGAGTGCTACATTAAAACATTTGAAGACCACTGTTCTTGAGTGTGAGCGCCCTCTTGAAATAACGGCTGCTTTCAGACAAATTTGTCTGACATTATGGTTTTGTAAAAAGTGGCTGCGTAGTGACTGCTGCTGAATTTGTGAGAAAATTCAAACAAAACCTTTTCATGACTAAGGAATAAATATGTCCATCCTCTTGCAATAACATTTGAGTTTTTTTTGCTCCTTCTGCAAACAAAGGCCACATCATCAACCCATTAGTTACTGACGTTTCCATTATCTGGGAACAACCTGTGAATTTTTAGTTGGTTCAGTCCAGCAACCAGTAGCTGAATGGTGAGAAGTTAACTTTGTAAATTGTTCAGTGTTGGGGTAGCACTGAAAAGCTTTTATTAGTGTTTAATCGCTTTGAGCTAAAAATAGTCTTTGTTAAAATTCACAATTTTTGCAACAGATGGTGGATTTTATGGCAAGTGTGGCAAATCTATATTTAGAAGTAAAAAGACATTGCTGCTGAATCACAATTACAGTGGTTGTATTTCAACCCTGGATGACTTTTATGTGCCAGAGGAATTTGGAAATTGTATTTCTGTCCCCACCACTTTTACATACTTTACATTTCCCCAATTGTTTCCTTCTCCAGGCGGCCCTACTGGGCAGCCCCAGGTAAACACAGCTTCAGACCTATTCCTATCTTCTCAATCCTGTGTACTGCTATTTTTACGTTGGTTGATGAACCCTAGCAGTGTTCCTGCTAAAAATAGAGGGGCAGATTTACAAACCCCTTGCGCCACTTTTGCGTCATTTTTAACATGGGAAAAGTGACGCAAAAGTGGCGCAAGGGCCTTGTAAATCTGCCCCAGAGTCTCTTAGGGCATTATGAAATACAAGGGTTAGGCTAGTGGCCTGTGTCAGACCTCCTTTTCTTCTCAATACCGCCTATAATGAACCCAAGGCACTTTTTAATTCAGATCTACCATTTTGGATTTCTGTATTGCATTGCATACACTTGGGTTCTAGATCTAAAACTTAGATGCATTTACCATAAAGAACCTTGCAGATGTAGGAACTGCGCTTTGCTCCAGTGCCAAAAAAGTCTCACACTTCTGCAATCAGCTCACAGTTTTTATGAGCCTCACTTTAAGTGCTTACTTCCAAAGACTTCTTCAGAAACCAAAAGTAGTCTAGTACCTCTTAGTTCTTGGCCACACAGTGCATGCGCTGTCTCGAAGACAAATGGTGTGCTCAATATGCGGGCTTCAGCCTGGCCAGAGGCTTCCCATTGCAGGCTCCAACATCGCTCTCATATTTTTTCTCCCCATTTGTTTGTGGCATGCATGCGGCATGCCTCCTGTTTAGCCCTCCCCTAGAGCATGGACCAATCCACTTCTCCCATTTTAGGAACTGTTTAAGGAATTACTTTTTTCTTTATTTTTGAGCACTTCACTCGAGCGCTCATGTTTTCACTCGCTCCAAGCTCCGTTTCTGTAAACAGGCCTGTAAATCTTGTTCTTATCTTGTCACATTTGCTGTGCATTCAAAGACTGAGATCAAATGCCAGATGCTGTTTGAACTAAAAAAGACCTGTGAAACGACAATGTAGATGCACAGAAATTCTGCAATTATGTGACAAACTACGCACAAAGTGAATGGCCAGCCTTTCAGTGAACCCATAATTATTAACTGATTTGAAAGCGCAATTAAATGTTTTTTATGTCATGTGTTCTGTACTCATGGTGATATATTCAATCCATTGCACAGACGTGATGAATCATAAGCTTGGCCATTTTCAAAGGTGAGATTTTGGACAAGGGCTGCATATTTGTTCTGATAACAAATTGCATTTGTGTTTACAATAATCCACACTGAATTCCTGCTCTCTCACGCAGCCACGCGTGTGGTACCGTGTCAGAAGGAGAGGCAAAGGAAGCGCAAGCCGCGCTGCTGGGACGGAGTGTACTCCTAGCATGCACTAATTAAAGGATGCCTTCTCTGGCCCAGGGACTGGACACATGGAGTAATAGAGTATAATCTAATTTCCAACATTCATGCTCAAGCATGCAATACCAATAACCTGCTTAGTTTATTTCTGTTAATTTTAGAAATTCAATGCTGGCCACAATTATTTTTTCCTCCCCTGGTTTGTGCCATTCAACATACTTATGCTCCACATACTACCACTCAACACCATGATTCAACTCCACCTAATTACACTCTACTCAATACCCCATAAATACACCCCACATAAATCCACTCTATGCTACATAAAAATCCACATTAATACACTCCACCCCATGCCGCATAATTGCATTCAATGCCACACAGTTCCATGCCACACAATTCCATTCCACACCACTTAATTCCACACCACATAATTCCACACCAAGCTCCATAATTCAACTCCACAGCACAATTTCACTACACACCATATATATCCAATCCACAACAAAGAATTCCACATCATGCCATAAAATTCAACACCACACCACATAATTCCACTCCACTACATGTAACTCCATGACACACAATACCAGTCCACATAATTACACTCCATGACATACAATCCAACTCCACATAATTTCAGTACACTTGATACAACATAATTACTATCCACATAATTCCACTGCACACTATGCCTCATAATTCCACTACAAATAACTCCACTGAACACCACACAACTCCATGCTACACATTTCCACAACAAACAATGCCAATCCACACTACTTGCATCCCCTCCACAACACATGGCTAATAGAAATTAACAATGCCAATAGCTCTCAAATCAAAGTGCCGAGACCGGTTGGCTTTGTCAAAGCTTTTTTTTTTTTTAAATTAACAACTGCTGACACCCACTTTGAATTTACATTTGTGTGATCAAACTCTAATGTAGTTTTGGTGTTGCTGTTCATTTACAAATGCAACTATGATGAGGAAAATATTGCTGCCGGTGTCAACTACCAACGGAATAGAAAGGATTCCTCAGACACCTGATGACTTATGAAGATTGTTTTTGCTTTGTAGGAGCTCAGCCACAGCTCATATCAAGACTGAGGTCTTTCTCCTGTAGAGCTTAGTTACCTGGTTTTCTACAACAGACATTTAAGGTTGATGTGACCTGTATTAGCACAATACAATACTACATGCATTTGTGTTTGTTACAGAAGCAAAGCGTGCGGTTTAGTAAATAAAGGCTACGTAGGTGGAAAATGTGATTTTTAGCGTATTTGTGATTCTTAATAGGCATCGTTTCCCTGTTGAATTAGCTTCATAATTTCAAACCAAGAAATCACATGGAATCATTTGAGTAAGTCTGACCTTTCCTGTTGACGTCAGGTTCTAAGGCGATGTTTTTAATGCTAAGTCAATTACTATAAGTAAGTGAGTTCTAGAGCACTTGGGCATCTTATAGTGACAGTCAGGTGCAACAGCAGCTCCCCATCCTTTGCTTTTTTTTTTAGGTCGAGCTTCGATCGACCTGTTATATCTCTTCTGTGGGGTTTGGCAAACCCACAGATTGCCATTGGTTACTATCTGTGGCATTCAGAAATGCTGGCTTCTTATTGGTGCATTTCTGTAAATGTCCCTCCTTTGTGTGTTGAGTTATCATTCCGGCGATCACTCAGAGAGCATTTTGGTCGGCCATCACACATTACAGCGTGTGATGGCCTCTCTTCCGGCCTCCCATCTGGCTATTGCAGGTCAGGTGTTGTTTTTTTTTTCATTTGCAGCCTGCGCTCCGACATGTTTCCAGGGAGTGCTGCTGAGCACTTGAGCCATTGCACCTCCTCCCACTCCCCCTTGTTTTAATTTAACCAGTGCGCACGCCTCAGCTGGCCGCCGCACTTTTCTTTTGTTCGTTGTTTTCATTTTTGACAGTGCGTCATGCCACACCTTCACTTTCATAATAGCGGGCAGACCACAGTTAATTTGTAAAATGACAGCCGCATTTCTGTTTTCTTATGCGCAGCTCGTCAAAAAAAACTTTACAAACATTTATTTCTTAATTTTTAACAGGGCGCCATACCGTGCTTTCACTTTCACAGTAGTGAACGTGCTCTATGCCTTCCAGCACTGCTGCGTCCCCTGACTCACAGGACACCCCCTCTCCCCGCCCCCACTACTCAGCAGCAGAAGCCAGGAGCAGCGGTGCAGGTTGAAGAGAGGTCGGCAAGGGCAATGTAACAGGCACGGGATCATCTCTTAATGATTTAATGCCTTTCAACCCTAAAATAATTGTAATAATGAGGGAAGGCAAACTTCGACAGACACGCTATGGCTCCAGAGAGGCTGTAGCTGGAGGCAAGGCGGAACTTTGTATTTCCGCTCCCCCTTTTTGGGCGGCTTTATACGTCCTCCTTCTACCCTCTGTCCTGGTACCTCCCTGGGCCCTCCGAGGGAGGTGTGTCGCAGAATCTCCCCCTGCCTGACTGCCCAGAAAGTAAGGGGGGTCGCCGGGGTCACCATTTCCGTGTTTATCAGGTTTTACGTTCTCTACAATTACGCGCATTCCGAGCAGCGGGCTCTCTCGCATTACTGCGCCTCATAGTTACCTATGGGAGAAAGGAAGAGCTGAGGGGGTGACGGGGAAGAGAGATAGGTGGGGCTACAGCCCTGGAAATGTCTCAATACTTCTGTCATTGTTACACCCACCTACACCATGCAACACATTATTACCCACCCATTCCTACACTGGGGCCTATCATCTAGGTTCTTGTCTCCACTGCCTGTCTCCTTTCTCCAAAATAGTCACCATTCTCCACAGCCATTCCATTTTTTCCTCATATTAAAGTGACTTACCTCATTTCACCCTCCCTCCCACATCTTACAGTGCATTGCTTTTCTCTTCTATTATGGTGACCAGCCTCCACTGCCTGCCCCCAACCTGCTTCCCCATTCTTTTTTTTTTTAAGCGCCTTTGTGCTAAAAATAAAAACACATCACTTTTAGTGCTGCTTTTACCAATCTATTTTATATTGTTAAATAAATAAAGTACTTGCTGCATTTTGTATGCGTCAGCATGCGTATTGGCGTGCTCCTACAAAATGACGCAGTTGGCTGCATACTGGTTTTTTGGTTTGTTTTTTAAACAAAAATATAAGTCATGCTGCACAGCAGCCGCAATGCTGTACAGCATGATTAAATATGACTATCATAGATAGTTGAGACCTATTGGCTTTGCCAAAGCTGGTTTTTAGATACACCCTTTACAAGGAAACTGACTTGCGGTGCACTCAGTCCGACTGATTTCAATAGTTTTATGCTGCCGAAAATCACAATATTGGGCTGTTTCTATCTACTTTTAAAATATCTGCTGTAAAGTTCCTTTTTACGTATGACACGTTATGATCCCATGAGCTGAGCGAAAAACTGTTGATGCTGGAGCTCAGCGGTTCCAACACTCAAACATTCTCTTTGTAACACTTCTTTACCCATTCCTCAGATCCAGCTCTCTCAGGTGCCAGTATATCCAGACATACTAACCTACTACAGTGCCAGGCCAAAAGCCAGGAGTCCTCAAGGGCCGCAGAAGAACATTGTAACCACCCACAGCAAAAATGGAGCCATATGATCAGTGCTTTTTTTCTTTAATTGTTATTTTCTTTTTCCTTTTTATTGAAAAACATTGGAATACAACAGTGAAGAGAAAGAAGAAACTTTAAAATTGAGACTATTTAATCAGTTATCCACCGTAATAACAGCCGTAAAATACATATAGACGTAGCATAGCATGTTCTCGGTGCATCTAACAAGTGAGGTTTATTTTACAATGAAAATCTGTATGGTGTGTGAGTGCAGCACTCGAAGGGCTCAGAATGTAGCAAGCGGCAAGAGAAAGGATACGAACATCAGGTGTAACCAAACATAGAAGGCGGAACCTGAGGAAAAGCACAAAAATGTAAACATGTCCCCCATCCAAACAATCTCGTCTCCTAAGGTCGACTGCACGCCACTACATGCACATGTAAATATGTCTGTTCGGAAATATCTGTTCTTTGAACTGCTCTATTTTTACTGCTCCTGTAACTCTTCACGTTTCACTTTTTGTAAGCAAGTGGACTTTCTTGAACTTATTTCATCAGAGAGAGCCTGTATCTCTGCGCTTTCCCGCCATTCATCAACCCTGTTTTAAAATGGGTGTATCAGACCACCTTCCTAATATTGCATAATAACTGCGTTATGTATATAGCGCAGGCCTGAGCTGGATCTACTCTGGGCACTTTGCGGTTGGAAGTAGTGGCTGAACAACATGCTCAGGAAAGGTGAGTTTTGAACTTTTTCTTGAAGGTGAGGTCCGGGTTCAGTGCAACGCTCCATGGAGTCGGTCCCTAGACTGAGAAGTGTCTGCTTCCTTCCAAGCTGCACTTGTGTTTTGCAGCAGGTTCCATAAAATGAGCGCTAGCACTGTTTTCCCTTGCTTATTTATGATGGTGTCTTCCTGTGGAAGTGGAGTGAGGCAGAAAGTCTGGAACACGACTGAGCGGTCAGGAGATGGTGAAGATGGATTCCCACAGCTTCCTTCCCTCTACTGTTTACTTATGTTATGTGACAGTTTTTTTAAATAAAACATGGCGCACACAGCCAGAGCAGTCGTCTACCTTTGAGCTGGAGCACACCTCTAGAAAGGATACAAAGTGTAATGAGTATGTAAAGGTGCATATGGACCCGTGGCCCAAAAAGGAAGCTAGCTGGGATAAACCTTTCAGCTTGATTGAATACTGCTGCGTTATCGATTACATTTGTGGGGCGGCTTTCACATGTGCAGCTGCACGCACTGTGAGGTTTAGTCGGTTTTATCATTGGTGCAGCAGGTGCAGTGCGCCGGGGCCCAGAGGTCTGAAGGGGCCCACTGAACCCTGATTCTTGCTGAATTGTATTGTTCAAACAGCAACCAGGAAGTCCCATTGCCGCCGTGCACTAGGACCCAGGACACACTGGCTAAGCTACTGGGTTTTATGTTGCCAATGACGGCCATCCAACAGGCGCACCTTAATCACATTCCATAACTAATAAACCTTCTGTGTACTACTTACTAGTCCCTTCTCACCTATATCCACTGACCACACATCTTGCCCCTCTCCTTTCAAATAACCTCCTGACCCACTGGTCCACCCTGCCCACTAATTCTTACAATCCACTTATCTGCTCCCACATTCCAGAACTCCTCCGCTAATATACCCAGGCCTATTATGCAACCCCTCCTTGTCTTTCATTTCAACTTCTCTCTACCCAAGAACACACCTGGCCCCGGCCTATAATGCAGTATTTCTTTCACAGATTATTTATTTCTTGTGCTTCCTATACAAGTTCTTTGCAAGTTGTCAGAGGGTGTCTTCCAGAACTGCAATGCCACTACATGTGCTTCCCACAAAATCCGACCCAAGCCAGCATGCCTCAAACTCAGTAAAAGACATTGGGGCATATGTATGAAGCCTTTTTCCCGTTCGCAAACGGGCCGATTCTCAGAATCGGCCCATTTGCGAACGGGAAAAAGCCCTTTGGGATGTATCATCCCAAAAGGCCCTCGCACAATAGGGATTTGCAAAATTTGCGATTCCCTATTCTGCGCATGCATTTAAGGAATCGCAAATTGCGATTCCTTAAATGCAATTCTGGAAGCACCCAAGTTGTGCGATTTTGCCTCTAGAAATCGCAAATTACCACCAACTTCAAGTTGGTGGTAATTTGCGATTTCTTTGAAAATGCACTTTTTGCATTTTCAAAGTGCCATGTGGCGCACATACATGTCCTTAGGGCATGTATGTGCGCCACATGTACACATGCTTATTCCAGGGGTGCAACAGGGTGTCCTTTTGACACCCTTGCACCCTTGAAATTGCATTCACAATTTGCGAGTACCTAATGGGTACTCTTCTGTTGGAATGCAACCTGCACCCACAAAAATGACTATTTTGGGGACTTTTCAGGTAATTTAACATTACCTAGTGGTGGCCCTATAAAGTTACTTTCGCTCCTCTTCTGGAAGAACCACCCTGAGATGTATTACATAAGACTCCCAGATTTCTGAGGGTTTCTCCACAAGTTGGCATAGACATCAATTAGGAGTAGCTAGGGGTGCATTTTCTACCCCTAACACTTACACTGCCCTTGTTAGTTCTAGTCTCAGAGTTCACAACATTTAAACCAAGCAAACATGGCTGTATAAAACCCAGTTTACTTTCTGTAGTGTCCTCTCCTTGCACTTGCCCTAGCCCCAAAGCAGCAACTAAGAAGCTCCTGAGAATCTAAGAATCAGACAGGGTGGTGAAATACAACCTATGAGAAAATCTGCTCCAATGGGCACAGAGCAGGCATTTTAGGGATGCCCTGAAAGAAATGTGTATCCCAATAAGTATATTGGCATGTAGGGATTTACAAACTATCTTTCCATTCGCACCTTGGAAATATTTGGTGGCTGTAGGAATCGCCTTATTTGCATTGGCGCACCAACCGGAGATTTTAAATATATTTTAAGTAAGAGATGTGCTGTCATATTTGGAATTAAGGGCACTGGGGAATGGGGGGTGCTAAACACCATTTAGTCTATGTGCTCTACCCAAAGATATAGTGTAAACGTGCCAAACAATTGGATTGTTTGACTTTTATGTAATATCAACAAAGGCAAGGGGCAGCAGGGTATACGGCAACTGCACTACCCAGGCTAGTCACAAGGGTAATATTCACTTGTATTGCCCACCTCAAATGGCCAACTGCCACATGGCCACAGATAAATCCAGAAAAAAGTTGATGAGAGGCAATACACACGATTAGCATAAGTATAGTACACAAGCAAGAAGAGTTCATTCAGTAGGCGTTGTGGTTTTCTCTTGTAAGTCTTTTATTTCTCAAAAATCCTTTGTACATGTGTGGAAACAGCCAACGCGTTTCACCCTTCACAAGGGCTTCTTCAGGGCTGTACTTTCATACAACATAAAACATATTTAGAAACCACTAACTATAGACGTAGGAAAAAAGCATGTAGAAAATGAAAAGGTACGTTTGGACTGTCCAAAGTCCAAAATGAAGCACAGAGTAGAAATCACAACAGAGGAGGGACCATTCATGCTAGGTATGGATCCAGAGAAGTAAACAAGTTGTGATGCGGACAGCGTGCAGCTAAAGAGTGTTCATGACCCAATGGTCATGATTAGAGAACAAGCAAAACCAAAACCAAGAGAGGGATCCCCAAGCTGAAGTAGACACCCTAAGTGTATCTCAGTGTAAGAGAACCATTCAAAACCAACTACTTACCAGGAATGAGGCAACGTGAAATCGCATGTCAAGATAAAGAATCCTGTGATAGATGAGTTTGCAATGCGTCCCCCTTGGTGGACGATGTCTCCTAAGTCGAAGGCCTAGTGATCAATGAATATGGTATAGGATGAGTAGGCAACCACTGCCACACACACTATGCAAAAGGTCGGGGAAGTAACTCTTTGTGGCAATTTAATGCCTCCAGTGTGTTCGATAAACGTACCTACTTGTAAAATAGAAGGAAACGTGAGCCTCTAATGTCGCTTTTAAAAACTGCAACTAAGTGGTTGACCACCGAGATGCTTTCTGAGAGAGGGAGCATGGGCTCCGAGAGAAATGAGAAAGTAGATATCCTCCCCCTAACCCGGCGCTAACCGTTAAGTGTTGAGCCTGAGATAATGTCTTTAGAAAAGACACTGGATGTTAGTTAACCTTCCCCCGATCAGCATCAGAGAGGTAAAGAAATAAGGGGTGTCCACTAGAACGGCGGGAAAATGAATGCCCATCCGTAGCCAAGGTGTGTGTATGGTGGAAGGACAAAATAGGCTTGTCCATAAGAGGGATACTGCATGTCCATCTACTAATCTGGCGTAGAAATGGTGAAAGGCCTTTCACTTGAGTAATGTCAATGGTCATTCAACTGGGAATAGTTGAGACCTTTCACTGAATTAATGGCCCTGAGTCATGGTGTTTACTTCTAGACCCAAGGCCAACAAAAAGGTTGCGGGTGCCCTTCAAGGAAAGTCTGTCAGACTGTGTCAAAAAAGTATTATTCTCAAGTGGAAAAAAGAAAAAACCAATAAATCAGCCAATGGCCCAAGCGTCCCATGCTAACGGGCAGAGTGTGCTTGTAACTCCCTTCAAGTGTAGAATACTCATGAACAAAGTGAGCCCATTACCCCCTTCGAGTATGCCCAAAGAAAAAGAATGCTGGTGCCCCCAATGTCCCACAGTTGATCATTAAGTTGTTCTCGGATTGTTCCCAAGCAGAGCAGTGCAAGCCACCAAATAAGTATACGTGCCTACCTGGTGTATGGCTCTAGCGCCTCTCGGCGAGATCGTTCCTTAAGCGGGAACCGTTTGGATCTAAGTATGTTGCCCCCAGCGTCCCATTGCTTACTTGAATCATCCGGGAGTTCGAAATCCCAGTGGAGCCGTGTCCGGCAACAGCAGCGTTCCATGATTCAGTGAACGAGCTCCTCCTATATGCCAGCATGCGATCCAAGCAGCTGACGCGCACACTAGCGTGCACGTCACTTCCTATTCATGGAAGACTAGACCGCATAGTTCAATCGGGAACTGTTCAGTAATGCAGCACTTCCGGCAGCCCGTAGTCTTCCGCGAGAACGAATCTGCACGAATACTGCCTCCGTAGTGTAACGTAGGCAGCCTCTGCTATGACCCAGGGTTTTGCGAGTAAAGGATCAGAGTAAGGTGAGAAAAGTATGAATCACATGCTGCTCTAGCGATTTAGAGAAAATAATAAGTCTTAACCCATTGGAATTAAGACCTGGCGCCAGCAGTAGTTAAGAGTGTTAGGTCAAGAGGGGCCTCGGAAAAATTTAAGAAATATATTGAAAAATATAGCAAGAAAATGTAATTTGAAAAGTCACTTAGTAAAGTATAGTATTTACTCAAGTCAAGTAAACCAATAAGTGAGGTAAGATCACCTACAAATATTTTAGGCAACTATAATAAATGTGATTAGATATTCAGGCCTAGAAATATATCAGGAACCATTGTTCCAATGGATCTCTGGTGATGTAACAACCGAGTGATATCTGTTGAAAGGTTGTCAGTGTTAAACCAGGTTCTGAAAGAAAGGTGTCAAACTCAGCATGTAAAGCACATCCATATGGCAGAAATTTGAAGGATATAGAAATTGGAGAGCAATTCCCATGATTACAGAATATGGATAGCAAAGTGTTGAGTAATCGAAGGATCAACAGAGTATCTGATCAGTACAGTACATTTATATACGATGGGAGAGAGAGATATATACAAACATTTTCTGGATAATCCATAACTGTGGTAGATACAGAGTGACAGTCGTCGTCATTGGTGACAAACGGTGGTCCTAACAGTTGTGCGGGAAGAGGAATTTCGTTGGGAAAGTATAAACAATACATTGCTGCACTCGTAACTGTATCTTATCTTAGGTTAAACATACGGAAAAATTGTATGACTGGGGAAAACACCCAAAAATGTACGATTCTCTCTTTAGTTAAACATTCGAGGAAACTGTGCATCTGGCATGGTGCCTCTGTACATATGATCTTTAAACTGTTTACATCCAGGGCAATAAAGTTACAGTGTCCCAGGTGTAAGATACCATTGGAACCAAGCTATTCGGTATTCATGATACACAAGTATGTGGTGTCCGATGAGAAGTGTACAGAAGATCCTCACAGAAAATAATGCAGCTCATTGTCAGTGTTGAGACCCAATGTGGTGGTGCGTAGATTGCATATCCATCTTGCTTCCAGCTGTCTTAGTGCAAGTTCCCTGTCGCCCCCTCTCATGTTGCCTTGTGCAATGTCAATGCCATGAAAGCGGAACTTCGTTCTTTCCACACCACTCCTGCATTCGTGAGATACCAGAGCATATGCTGTGTCCCCATTCAGGCATGCCCTGCGATATTCTTGTATGTGTGTCTTAAGCTGTCTAGTTGTGCTGCAGATGTAGATCTTGTTACATCCACAGATCAGTACGTAGATCACATACCGAGTGAGGCAGTTGATGAAATGTCGTATCGTATGTTGTGTTCCTGTGTTGTAACTGAAACTCATCGTTTTGGTGCACCCCAAGTTACATTTGTTGCAAGTTCTACATGTGTAGAAGCCCATGGGTTTGTGACGCCAACCTTGTAGCTGTGGTGTATTCTGAAGCATGTAGCTCAGGCAAAGCGCGTCCCTGATGGTTCTACTTCTCTTAAATGTTATAGATGGCCTTTCAGAAATGAGATGGTTGACCCATGGAACAGCCTTAAGCAGTGCCCAATGTTTGCCGAGGACTTTGAAAACCTTGTGAATCAGTGCAGAGTGCGTTGTAATGAATGACAGTCTTTGCTTGTCTGGGTCAAGGTCGTTTCTTTTTTTGCTGACTAGTGTGTCCCTTCTGTTGATGTTCCTAGCCCTGTTTTCTGCCACATGTAAGATGCGCTGATCATAGCCTCGCCTTTTGAGTCTATTAGTTGCTAATTTGGCTTGTGTCACGAAGTTGGCCTCCTCGCTACAGTTTCTTCGGATGCGTAATAGCTCCCCATAAGTGATGGCCTTCTTGGTTGATGGTGAGTGTGTGCTGGTGTAGTGTAGAATACTGTTCACCGCTGTCTCTTTTCTGTGTAGTGTGCTTTCTATTTTGTTGTTATTGACATACAGTTCAAGGTCAAGGAAATGTATCCTAGACTGTGACATTTCAAGGGTGAAGGTGACATTTAGTGAGTTATAGTTAAGAAAGCAGAAGTAATCCTGTAGTTGTGACCCAGTACCTGTCCAAATGATGATGATGTCATCTATGTAACGGCCCCAGAACTGGATGTGACTGGTCCAGTTCGAGGCCGCCGTTGACCATGCAAATGTGTGTTCCACCCACCCCATGAAGAGGTTGGCATACGATGGGGCAAATTTAGAGCCCATCGCAGTCCCCTGTTGTTGCTTAAACCATGTTCTGTCAAAGAGAAAAAAGTTATTGTCAAGGATGAGATCGATCATTTCAAGCAGCATCATGTTGTGGTCAAGGAGGTTAGCCCGTCTTTTTGAGAGAAAGAATTCTACAGCCATTTTACCAAGGTCTCTCCTGATACAGGTGTAGAGAGATTCTACATCTAATGTAGCAAACTACATCGTGCTATCCCATTCCAGGTCCTCAAATTTGTTCAATATGTTCATACTGTCCCTAACATAGGATGGCAAGTTGACCACTAATGGTTGTACAAAGGTGTCAACAAATTTGGACAATGCTTCCGTCGTGGACCCAATCCCTGAAATGATTGGGCATCCTGGTGGGAAATGCTGTTTCTTGTGTATCTTCGGTAGAAGATAGATACAGGGAAATCTGGGGTCTTTGATCTTAAGAAAGTTATACTCAGTGTCAGAGAGGAGGCCCACTTTCTTCCAATGCGTAAGCTGAGTATTAATCACAGTGGAGGCTTGCGCACACGGATTGTGGGTAAGTTTGGCATAATGTGTTGTGTTGTTGAGTTGCCTCAGTACCTCACCCGCATAGTCCCTCCTGTTCATAACCACAATGTTGCCTCCCTTGTCAGCTTCCCTTATCACAAGTGAGTCATTGTTCCGTAAACTTTGGATGGCTTGCCTCTCTTCCAACTCGGCGATTCAGAGAGCGCAAGGTAAATAGTTTTATTTATTTATTTACTTACTTTACTCCTGCCCGTTGTATGTCCGATTCCACTACCACACCACCCTGCCCCTCCCCCGCCCCGCCCTACCGCCCCGCAGCACTCCCTCTGTGAGCAGCCACTGCAGAAAGTGGTGTTATCTCACTCGTCATTGAGTGACCCTTGACACGATTTGCATGATGCGAGATACGCAAAAAAAGAAAAATCACAACTCCTGTCCTTTTTATGCACTTCGCCCACTGCCTAGAAACAGGCCCTGGTTGGAAACTTGAATGTACAAGGTACAGTCCAGGAAATGCAACCCTCATGGGCAGGGCTTTAAAGGGGATGAAAAAAGTGGGGAATTTCCTGAAAGTGACGGGGTCTATATATTTAAGGGCGTGGTTTAAATATATGCACAAAAATTCGCTTAGAGTGCCGCCCTACCCCACCTTTACATAGAATCGCAACTGGCATCTGTGTGCTATGCAGAGAGGCTAAGAATTGGATCACAACGTATTCTGAACAACTTTTTGCCCATGACAGACACTGAGAGAAACTTGCACTGCCTTCAGCCGCAACTCGATTGTGCCCCATTATAAACACCTGGCTGGACTCAAGCCGAATTATGCCCTAGACGAGAGTAAAATACTGCCTGAAAAACACAATGTAACACAACATTCTAGAAAAAGCAAACACTCACAGTGACATCAAATTAAGTAAAGCGCGTGAACAGAGATGTTTTAAGGCATGAGCAAAGTGGGCTCTGGCCCAGGGCCCCAGCTTTTCAGGGGGCCCTGATAGAACCAGCTCTGTTCTGCAGACTGCCCTGCCCTGATTACCTTGAAGGATTCTTAAACATAGATGATTTTAAACACTGTTTTCCTTTAATTTATTTTCAATAATAATGTGTAGTAGTCTGTTACAGACATTTTGCAGTGAAATGTTGCGCTTATGTTTTTCAACACCATGCAACATCCATAAAAATTTTCTTTTAGATCGGAAACAGGACTTCACAATTCGAAACGGGAGAGGGTAACAGAGATTATTTGCAATAATATTAGTGAGCCAGGCGCGCAACACCCATTGGGTTCAAAGGGCTTCAGCCCTCCCCCCCCCCCCCCCCCCTTCGTGAGACAGCTTCCCGGGCACATACACAGCCGCACCCGAGTACTTCACAGGTCTTTAAAAGACCATTCGCTTGTTAATGAGGCTTTGTTGTTTTTTCACCGATTCTTGAGCCCCTGCAGCTCCACTCTGCCTATTGCTTGAAGAATTACCCCCCCCCCGAAATTGTTTCTTAGCTCTCCCCCTGAAATTTGGCTCTAGTTGCGCCTCTGTAGTGAGCTGCTGCTGTATTACACTGTTGAAAACACACATCACTATCCATGAATATTAGATGGAAACATATTTAGAATTTGGATGTGTGCCTGTCAGTGTGTCAGGGACCTGGCCAAAGAGGGCTTGAAAGAGCTTTAATTAGATCATAAATACAAAGCAGTTCCGAACAGGAGGCGCCAAAATACGTTTGGCCCAGGGCCTCCAAAATCATTAAGATGCCCCTGCATGTGAAATATAAGAAGGTACAACATGGATCACCTTAGCGTTTTTACTCTCTTTGTTCAGAAATAGATCGATGTTTTTGCATAAAAAGTTAGGGACATGAATACAGGGCCCGAAATGGACCCGTTTCAATGTTCATTTTAAATTACTACCTGGTTTTTTACCAGGCCCAATTAATGCCCTGAATTAACGCCCTGTTCCTGAGTACTGTTGTTTAAGTAGTGAGCCATTTCAGTTCCCAGGTTTTACTAGTAAAATTTCTGTAGCGAAGTGTCTGCTTGTGTTCTCACTGGTAACGGGGGTGACGTCGTGTATATACCATGGGAAGAACCGTCCTCACAGGCTCGGCGCGAACGAGTCATCGAAGCGTTCCGTTTCAAAATACCTCTCTCTAATGAAGCCATCAGGGCTCCACAGCCCGAGGAACACTGAGCACGAGTACTCGCAGCGTCTCTTCCCACGACCCTGAAGTGTGACCTTCTACAGGGGTTTCATGGTCCGAGTTCGGTGGTAACCAGTATCCATAAACATCCGCTGCTACAACCTACAAACTCGGTGGTGATTTACCACACCATTGGTCAGAATTTGTGGGACGAGGCGAAAAACTGGTGATGAAAAAAGGCAAAGAGGGTCGTCCTTGGCATCGTGTGCGCGCTCGGGAACCGTCGGCTGCAGTCACCCGGTAGGTCCTTCTCCAACGCCGAGTATCTAAAGTATCTATATAGCTCCTCGAAGATATAGGGGCATATTAGCAAGACCCACGTTAACATTATCGCCGTTTTAGCGGCAGGAAACTGCCGCTGAAACGGCGATAATGGGCTTGCTAATATGCGTTATGGAATTCAATAGAAGCCCAGGTTAGATGTCCTGCACATCTAACCTGGGCTTCTATTGAATTCTATAACGCATATTAGCAAGGCCATTATCGCCGTTTTAGCGGCAGTTTCCTGCCGCTAAAACGGCGATAATTTTAACGTGGGTCTTGCTAATATGCCCCATAGTTTTATGAGCAAAGCTTTGTGGGGCATATTAGCAAGACCAGCGATAAAATTATCGCCGTTTTAGCGGCAGGAAACTGCCGCTAAAACGGCGATAATGGGCTTGCTAATATGCGTTATGGAATTCAATAGAAGCCCAGGTTAGATGTCCTGCACATCTAACCTGGGCTTCTATTGGAATTCTATAACGCATATTAGCAAGCCCATTATCGCCGTTTTAGCGGCAGTTTCCTGCCGCTAAAACGGCGATAATTTTGTCGCCGGTCTTGCTAATATGCCCCTGTATTTCTTTCAACTGAGAGATTCGAATAGCACAGCAGCGCGAATCACTTCTGGGCAGTATTTATAGCTCAACAGGCAGTTGCGAAACCTCCGTGGGTTGAGTGTCTGCTGCAGGGACCTGTGTGTAATAGGTAAATCACAGGGGAGAACACCAACAGAGGAAACTCTGCCTTACATCTTTCTGATGCTGAAAAAATGAGTGCCACGGATATGGGAAAACATCTGCTACGGTGTAGTGGGTTGTTTGAAGCGAATTCAAGCATCAAAAGTTCGTAAACTAGCTTCCACTTTGGAGTTTTGCGCCTACTTTTCTCCGATAATCACTAACTGTGGAATGTATTAAATGGCACGTCCCCCGAACAGCGTTATTCGTGAATACTGGCCGAAAGCTACATTTTAAAGTAGTCCTTCTTTGTACTGGCATCCTGGTATAGGTAATAACGGAGTATGGTCTCTGAAGCGCCTGCTTGGATATTTGACTCTGAAATACATTTAAATTTATTCACAAGCCTGTGTTGAGAATTTTGATGGAGGGACGTGTTACAAAATGAACTGGTTTTGAAGCAATTTTGGCACTACTGAAATCTCTAAAATGGGATCTGGGAGTACACGTGTACGACGATGTCACTAGTAGGCCTTTTGGCCACAAGTTGAAATCACAGATGAGCTGAGCAAGTGTATTTTGACGCACATCTCCACTCCCTGGCACTGCACACAGCAGAGAGGGACGTCTGGAAATTGAACTCACTGCCTAGCCGGCGCTACCTCTTTGAGGGCAGCCACGGATGTAATCCTTGCAAGCGCCATAGACATCAAGGAAATTAGGGGCTCAAGTCACACAGCAACATACTCTCCAACCAATCACACTGACCCTTCGAGGTCATGGTGGGATATCTCTATTTGGTAGTGGGACTAAGAGGTCACCAAGAAGGAATACTATCTGGGCCACATATTTTGAACTACATGCCACTAGGCTAATTAATTCTGCAAATGAATGTAGGTCAATTCTAAGGGCACTGGATCTCAAATGCCACAACTTCAGTGTACACAGGAGCAGCTATACCTCCAGGCCATATATTAGTATGGCAAGTGAATTTTACACCCTGTAGTAGAGAGGCCACATTTCACCTTTACTTTTTGTTGTTTATTTATAAAGTTTTATACAGCACAAACACGACCCTTGCAGGTCTCAGAGCGATTTACAGTGTTTAATGAGATAGGTAGTGTAAAGAACAATATCATCAAGGACGGAACACATCATGACAGAGTCAGCCAAGAGAAACCACCAGAGGCTCCAAGAGGGGAAAAAAACAAAAAATCCCAAAATTTATTTATTTATCGAGTTTTGTATAGCACAAACTTGACCTGAAGGTATCAGAGCACTTCACAGCGTTTACATATCAGCAATTACATGAGTTACACTTGGAGTAAATATAAATACGTGGTGACAATATGTGAACGAGGTATACGGAAGACATCGGGATAAGTTGGTGAAACAATTTTGAGGAAGATACAGTATAAATGCATATATCATTTTACCAGAGTTAGCCTGGCAGCAAGTGCATGAGTTACATGTGGAGTAAACAAAAATGCATATTAATGATATATAAAGATAAAATCTATGACGGACAGTAGTATAGGTGGACGATATTTGAGGTAGAAATGGGACATATATAGGACGGCATTTGAGGTAGATACTATATATATCCGAGGGGTGGAAACAGACAACTGGCGCTTAGGAGACTTGAATCCAGATATATTCTGATGATGAACTCTAAGATTCCATATGGGATGAATGCGGATGAAGCACTGTCAGTGCATCTGTAATTCTGCTTGCATTCTCTCTTTCTCTTCTCTGAGAACCACTCTGGGCTTTGTAAATAGTGCACAATTTTCTTTTTTAGTCACACGATAGATTTATGAATTCCACTGTGGGTCGAGATTACATTTTTTTTTTTATATATATATATATATATTTTTTTTATATTCTTGTAATCACATATGAGGTAAATATAGGTGTTAGCCTTCTTTGGCCCACTTGGGCTGTACTTTATGGTTCCTTCCGTCTCATGCGCTATACCTTGGTCTAATTCTCCCTTTGTATGAATTTTTACAATGCGCGTGTAAGATAAGTGATACTCTCCGGTTATTTGATCTAGCCAATAAATTTAGATGTTAGTCATTCCAGCCCACTTGGACTGTATTGTTTGGCTTTATCCTCCGTAGGCGTGTCTTCATGGTTTATATTAACCATTTTTTGAACTTTTGCATTAGGCGCCCAAGGGACTGGACCGCATCTTACTTATTTATTTTTTGTAATAATTCTTTTGGAACATGACAACGGGCCCAGCATTATTTTATGCTTTTACAGCAGGGCGCACCCAGGGCTTTTTACCTTATCTATTAACTAGCATTTTCTCGGCTCCAGACTAGGGGGCTGATTAGGATGGCGGGCGGATGTCCACCGCCAGGCCGGCGGTGGCGACCGCCGGGCCGGCGGTGGACATCAGCCCGCGATCGCAACCCAGAAAACCGCCGGTCAGATTAGGATGGCGGTGGTGACTGCGGCGGTGGGAAATTCTTACTGCCGCTTTTCCGCCGGTTGCCATCCGCACTCCTGCCTGTTGGATGGAGCTGGACCGGGATAATGGTGGCGGTGCCGAGCAGGCTCCGCCGGCACGATTATGATGCCGGCGGTAGCCAGCCTTTCCGCAGCGGTCAAACCGCCATGGAAAGGCTGGCGGAGATTGTCTTCCGGGGGCCCGTTTCGGGCCCCCAATGTGTTGGGGAGGGTGGGTGCACTGGGGGGGTACCCATGGTCCCCCCCTACATTTCCCTGTACCAGGTGGCAGGCACTGTGTAGTGCCTGCCACGCAGTGCAGGGAAATGCAAGACATGCTCCTTTCGACATCGCGGCGGTGCTGCGGGCAGCAGCAACCGCCGCAATGTTAAAGCCCGCAATCGTACCGCCGCGGTCGGATTTTGACCGCGAGTCATTGTAATTCGACCGGCGGTTATCTCGCGGTCCATGCGGGCGGTCTTTTCCCGCTACCATGGCGGTCGGGGAGGTTTTCCGACCGCCATCCTAATCAGCCCCTAAGTGCCTCTCACCCACAGGGGCCGCGCACGGCAAGAATAGACTGTCACTAAGTCTTTCTTTCTTTCTTTTCTACCTTTGGAATTTTTTGTCATTATACATTTTCTTTAATACATGTGCTGAGACTTTATCAACATATGTCCATTTATTGTTCATTTATATGTGTTGACTTGAACTGTTTAAACTTTTATGTTGATTATGACATCGGTTGCTGTGACAACCACGAGTGGTGACTATGCACTTAATGATCACTTTTAATGGCGCCCTTTATTGTGAACAAGGCGGCTCGCCGCGGAAACGCGTCAAGGTTTTCGTTGTGAAAGAATAAACTACAGTGGCATATTTCCACGGTGTCAGCGCCTGTCATTTGGATACAGTGTACATGATTGGTCATATATATATATATCTCTAACAACAAAGTGTGGCTTTGGCTGGCGTGCATCCTAATTGCTGGTGGTGCAAATATGAGACGAATACCATGCATGCCTCTTGACATTTCAAGAACACTTCTCTCTTGATCCAGAAAAAACGTTTTCTGGATCAATCAATCAATCAATACATTTATAGAGCGCACTACATACCCGCGAGGGTCTCAAGGCGCTAGGAGGGGAGGGGGGTGGGTGCTGCTATTGCTCGAAAAGCCAGGTCTTGAGAAGTCTCCTGAAGGCCAGTAGGTCCTGAGTCTGTCGCAGGTGGATGGGGAGGGTGTTCCAGGTCTTGGCGGCGAGGTGGGAGAACGATCTGCCCCCGGTGGTTGTTCTTCGGATGCGGGGGATGGCGGCGAGGTTGGCAGAGCGGAGCTGGCGGTTCGGGGTGTAGAAGGTGAGACGTCTGTTGAGGTATGTTGGTCCGGTGTTGTGGAGTGCCTTGTGAGCGTGGGTGAGGAGCTTGAAGGTGATCCTCTTGTTGACGGGGAGCCAGTGCAGGTCTCTCAGGTGGGGTGTGATGTGGCTGTGGCGGGGTGTGTCGAGGATGAGGCGAACAGAGGTGTTCTGTATCCGTTGTAGTCGTTTCAGGAGTTTGGTCGATGCTCCTGCGTAGAGGGCGTTGCTGTAGTCCAGTCTGCTGCTGACGAGAGCATGGGTGACCGTCCTTCTGGTCTCGGTGGGGATCCATCTGTAGATCTTGCGGAGCATGCAGAGGGTGTTGAAGCAGGAGGATGAGACGGCGTTGACCTGCTTGGACATGGAGAGCGATGCGTCGAGGGTGAACACCAGGTTGCGTGCGTGGTCGGTGGGTGTTGGTGCAGTTCCTAGTGTTGTCGGCCACCAGGAGTCGTCCCAGGCGGAGGGGGTGGAGCCGAGGATGAGGACCTCCGTCTTGTCCGAGTTCAGTTTCAGTTGGCTGTTTTTCATCCATTCGGCAACGGTTTTCATTCCTTCGTGGAGGTTGGTTCTGGCGGTGGAGGGGTCCTTGGTGAGGGAGAGGATCAGCTGGGTGTCGTCGGCGTAGGAGATGATGTTGAGGTCGTGTGAGCGGACGATGTTGGCGAGCGGTGCCATGTAGACGTTGAAGAGGGTCGGGCTGAGGTATGATCCTTGGGGTACGTCGCAGATGATCTCGGAGGCTTGGGATCGGAATGGCGGGAGGCGGACACTCTGGGTTCTGCCAGAGAGGAAGGAGGTGGTCCATTCCAGGGCCTTGTCGCGGATCCCTGCGTTGTGGAGGCGTGTGCGTAAGGTGTGGTGGCAGACGGTGTCAAAGGCGGCTGAGAGGTCCAGGAGGATGAGGGCTGCGGTTTCTCCGTTGTCCAGGATGGCTCTGATGTCGTCGGTGGCGGCGATGAGGGTAGTTTCGGTGCTGTGGTTTTTGCGGAATCCGGACTGGGATGGGTCCAGGATGTTGTTGTCCTCGAGGTAGTGGGTTAGTTGCTTGTTGACGATCTTCTCAATGACCTTTGCCGGGAACGGGAGCAGGGAGGTGGGCCGGAAGTTCTTGAGGTCTCTCTGGTCTGCCTTGGGTTTTTTTAGTAGGGCGTTGATCTCGGCGTGCTTCCAGCTCTCCAGGAAGGTGGCGATCTCGAAGGAGATGTTTATGATCTTGTGGAGATGGGGTGCGATGGTGGAGCTGGCCTTGTTGAAGATGTGGTGCGGGCATGGGTCTGACGGAGAGCCGGAGTGGATGGTGTTCATGGTTTTGATGGTGTCGTCGTCGTTCACGTGGGTCCAGGCGAGCAGGGTGTTGGTGTGGATGGTGGGTGGTGATTCTGACTAGTCGGTGGCTGTCTGGGGGGTCTGGGTGTGGAAGCTGTCATGGATGTCGGTGATCTTTCGATGGAAGAAGGTGGCTAGGGAGTCGCACAGGTCTTGCGATGGCGGAATGTCGTTGGTGTTTGAGCTGGGGTTGGAGAGTTCCTTCACGATGTTGAAGAGCTCTTTGCTGTCGTGTGCGTTGTGGTCGAGGTGGTCCTTGAAGGAGGTCCTTTTGGCGGTTCGGATGAGGTGATGGTGTCTACGGATGGTGCTCTTGTGGGCTGCATAGTTGTCTGGGGTCTGGTCGTGGCGCCACTTGTTCTCGAGCTTTCGGCAGGTCTGCTTGGAGGCCTGGAGTTCGGCGGTGAACCAGGTGGCCTTTCTGTCGGAGCATCTGTTGGAGGGTTTCTTGATCGGGGCGAGCGTGTTGGCGCAGTCGTAGATCCATTGTCTGAGGTTGCGGGCGGCAGTGTCGGTGTCGGTGGGGTCCGCTGGCGGGCTTCGGGCGAGGGTGGTGATTAGCTGGTGATCGGTGACTTTGCTCCAGCTGCGGCTGGTGAGTGTGGTGGTGCCTGGTGGGTTTCTGGAAGGTGAAGTGGATGCAGCGGTGGTCGGTCCAGTGGAGTTTGGTGGTGGTGATCAAGAGAGAAGTGTTCTTGAAAAAAAAATTATATATATATATATATATATCGCGTTATCGCCGCTGTATAACCAGGATTTCTCCACAGTACAGACACAAACCCAAGTTGGTGCAAAATTTAAAGTGCTTTTATTCCATCGCCATTACGCGTTTCGGCTCAGCTTGAGCCTTGTTCACATGACATGGTTCGATGATTTAGTGCTGTTTTTAAAGTGATAGTAACAACCAATTAGGATATCACATGGTACTTTCGACTATAGACATTGTAGATACACTTTGTCATTCATGTAATTATCTTTACAATTCAATGTGGTAATTGTCTTTGTTATAAATACATGTATTGCGATAATTAATAACATAATTATTTCTTAAATTGTGACATGTTTACCATTTGATCTTTTGATGAGTAGATTTTTAATGCATGGATAAATCCAGATTGGCAAACAAAGTTGTATAGCTAACTGCTTGTCCCGCTGTTGTAGTAATGGTTGTAATACATGATCTTACGTGATAAAAAGTGAGAGGAGTGCAAAGTGCTAAAAAATAGTGCTTTCATATTTCAGTTAAAAATCGTTCCAACTTATTATATCCTCTCTTTTTGGATAAACTAGATAAATTCAGTACCATTGTTACGTTTTCCCCTTAAGATTGAGTCTCAATATGTGTCGTGCTTCTTTATATAAATCTATGTCAGATTGTGTTTTAGCCTGGTCTCCTTCAATGGTATCACAGTGATCTGTCCCCTATGTATGCAACATTCTCCCTTATAAATAGACATATAATTATATCAAAGTTTAGATGTATCATAATGTGCAAATTGCAATCAGTGCATGTATTTAAATAAATAAATACATACATTTTCAGACTTGTTGCATGTATCTACCAAGGTCATAAAATTGCTTCATTTGTATAAGTTAAATACTATATAAAAAACATTCAACCTTAAATAAATAAATACTTATATAAATATAAATCTGTACGAATACATATATCAAATTTATCTGTACACTGAAAAACACTTGATAAAAGAAGAATTTTACATATCGCAGAGACTAAAACACAATACCACAATTAAAAAGATACTTTTGCTATATATATGACATATACATATGGCTAAAATGTATGGCTAAATCACAGAACATCTTTTGATTTCTTTCTTTCTCAGTGTGTCTATGTAAGGCAAGTGTGCAGGTCTTCAGTTGCGTTTAGCCCTCCCAGGTATTTAGAATCCAACTGTAATATATACCTTGTCTCAAGTTTTCTTAATTTGTTGGTTCTCTCACCTCCCCGTCTACTAGGAGGGACAGCGTCCAAAACAAAATATTTTAAATCTGTGTTGTTTGAATTATGTTTGTCTTTGAAGTGACGAGCCACCGGATATGTGTTGTCCTGATTTGTGATGGCTCGTAAGTGCTGCAACACTCGCTTGTGTACCTGCAAGACCGTGCTACCCACGTACTGCAAGCCACAAGGGCAAACAAGTACGTAGACTGCAAATTCGGTCTTGCAAGTCAACAATTTAGTAATCTTAAATTCCCTGTCACTGAAAGGTGTTCTGTATGTGCTGCTGTTAATGCCATGTGTACAAGCCTTGCACGTTTTACATCTGTAAAAGCCTTTTCTCATGTTAAGCCAGCTTCCTCCCTCTATTATTTCAGAGCTGGTTTTCACTAATTTGTCTCTTGTTGATGGTGCCTTGCTGTAAGTAATGGACACCCTCTGCGGTAGCAGGGGTCCTATTACCGGATCAGATAGTACCATGGCCCAATTTCTCTGTATAATTCTCTGTAAGGACTTTTACTGTCTACTGTACTTCAAGATCATACGAAATGCCCCGCTGTTACTGTCGGGCTCGCTATTCTTTGCTGTCTTCTCTTTGTCTTTCAGGGCCTCAGTTCTGGATAGACGCATAGATTTTGCAATGGCTTTGTTTATGATATCCTCAGTATAACCTCTTGCTAGAAATCTAGATTTGCTATCCCTCTGTGCTCTAGCTAATTCCCCATCGTTACTGCAAATACGTCTTAAACGCAGCATCTCACCATATGGTATGCTATTAATGAGATGTACGGGGTGAGAGCTACTTGCGTGCAAAGAAGAGTTCCCTGCTGTCTTTTCCGAAATAACCGAGTTTCCATTTTCCGATCATGAATGTATATTTGGGTATCAAGAAATTCAACAGATGTTGCGCTGATAGTTGATGTAAAATGGAGGTTGAGTTCATTACTATTAATTTCATTAACAAATGTAATTGCTTCTTTCTCGGTTCCCTGCCAAATCACAAATAAATCATCGATATAGCGCAACCATAACCTCACATTGTTAGTCATGTGATGGCTATGTTTATCCATGAGGACCAGCTCCTCCCACATGCCCATGTGCAAACAGGCATAACTAGGAGAGAAGCTGGCCCCCATGGCTACTCCTCTATCTTGTCGATACAGCTGGCTATTGAACATGAAAATGTTATTGTGCAGGCAAAATGTGATCATCTCTTTTAGCATAATGCTGTGCTGTTCATAATGCCGTGGTCTGCCCGCCAGATAGTGTTCAATTGCTTTTAAGCCATCCACATGTTCTATACTTGTGTATAGCGAGGATACATCCAGAGCCATCAATAAATAATCATCTTGCCAAGTTACATTAGAAATGTGCCTTAAGAAGTCACTTGTGTCACGTATATAGCTGGGTAACCCCTTAACATGCTCCTGTAAAAAATAATCCACATATACTGTAGTGTGTTCCAGTAACCCTCCTTTCACAGAGATAATTGGTCTGCCTGGGGGGCATGTCGGATCCTTGTGGATTTTTGGAATAAAGTACAATGAAGGAGTTGTAGGGTTTTCGTTTTTCAAATATTTGTATTCATTTAGAGTTATGAGATTAGCATTCCTCCAGCCATTTAATTTTGCAAAATATTCCTTGTATGATGTATTGAGACTAATTGAATTACAGCGACTGTAGCAAGACCTATCGTTCAGTTGACTGTACGCTTCTTTATTATATTCATCAATTGACCATAGCACAATGTTGCCGCCCTTGTCACTATTGCGGATAACAACTTTATTGTCCTCTTTTAATTTTTTGATTAACTTGTCATATTGTTGATCCTTGTTGCTCCTCTTCTTGTTCTGCATATTCACGGTTTTGTTCAGTTTTTTGATTTGTGATATTACTGTTTCGTGAAAGATGTCAATTGAATCACGGACCATGATAGGATTGAATGATGACTTGGGTTTGAATGGAGTTGTTGATTTATATGTTAAGATTGTTTGCTCCGTATTTCCATAGGTAGTTGGGCTGCTGTTTTCATTAGATAAATCTTCCATGGTTCTGAGTAAAGGTAAATCCGATTGAGACAAGTTTGAATGTGCGTTGAGGGCTCTGCATGTGAGGTCAATTTGTGTGTTTGACTCTGTTTGCGTTTTTGACATTAAATGAAACTTTCTCAACTTTAACTTTCGTACCCCTTTGTAAATATCAAGTCTGGTCGAGGAGTAATCAAAATTCATTCCAGGGGCATATGACAAGCCTAAATTTAGAATATATTTTTCTCGCGTTTATAATGCTGTATTCGTCAAATTAATTATGGTGTTCTCAGTCATATTGTTATTCATTGTTTGTTCTGCCAAATTTTCTTTCCTCTTTTCCTGTATTGATTTTGCATGTTTTGAGTTTGCCTTGCGCCTCTGCCTCCGCTTGTAGTTACTGACGGTTCTCCGTTCCCACTTTGTTTTTGGGGCCTCGGGCGGAGTGTTTGTCTTCGCTCGTGGCAAATAAAATTTAATTCTTCCCCCGGAGACGGTTTAGGGATTTGTTTGTCACCCCCGATTCTTCTCATCTCCGATTCGGATTCACTTCCCTCAGCTGAGCTTGCCTCTGAATGTGAAGTTTCTGTCATGAGCCCGCTGCGTGTGGATGTCGTAATATTGGAACCTTCAATGTTTTTAAACTTAGACACCCTTATCGCATCATAGCGTTTCGCAAAGGTGAATATTTTCCCCAATTCGTAGTCTTGTTTATCTCTTAAAAATTTGAAGGCTTTTCTTTCTTTAAACTTGTCCTCCTCTTTCTTTAATCTCATCAGCATGTCTTTGCATAATTTAGTCTGCTCTTCTTTATTATTCATTTTATCCAGTTCCTCGTTGATTTCATCTATTTCTTTCAGTAGCTTAGTTCTGTCAATGTCTGCATATTTAATTAGAATGAGGGTCAACCTTCTAGATGAATCTAGGTTGTATTCTGCCCACTCACGCATAAGATCAGGGTTTGGGTCATCGTAACTTGGTGCATTTAAAATCCTTAGACCCCTGGGAATTCTGCCCACGTCTATATATCTCTGGAGGGATCGTGACTCCCACCATTTGCTTTGTTCCGATTTCATTTTTTTCTCCAGGGTTCTGAACTTAGTCTTGATGGAACTAGATTTGTTAGAACTAATAATTACTGTACTTGTGGCACTTGATGTGGATGGGAGGTCATCCGAAAACATTTCTATTGCTGCTGCCTCCCGCACTCACCATGTCGGCCGACATGTTTCAAGTTACTGTTTATAAGCTGTATGTGATGGGAATGGCTGTGTATCCGTCTCAGACTATTCACTTACTTAGCACTCCTCTTCACCCTGCATTCGCCACTTATCCTACCTGGGTCACGCAGTCGCTGCCCGGTCCTCCGACTCAGCGCCGACGGCGTTCCTGCAGGTTTCGGATGTCTCTGGCTGCAGGGGGTCAGTCGTTCCGTATCCTTTTTGGATCCAAAATGTGCTGCCGGGTTGCCCCGGAAGTAATGTTTCACTTCAAACGACGACCATTCCAAAGAGGGGGTCCGTGGTTGATCGAGTGAAACCAAAACGATCAATTACATTGCGTTATCGCCGCTGTATAACCAGGATTTCTCCACAGTACAGACACGAACCCAAGTTGGTGCAAAATTTAAAGTGCTTTTATTCCATCGCCATTACGCGTTTCGGCTCGCTTGAGCCTTGTTCACATGACATGGTTCGATGATTTAGTGCTGTTTTTAAAGTGATAGTAACAACCAATTAGGATATCACATGGTACTTTCGACTATAGACATTGTAGATACACTTTGTCATTCATGTAATTATCATGTAATTATCTTTACAATTCAATGTGGTAATTGTCTTTGTTATAAATACATGTATTGCGATAATTAATAACATAATTATTTCTTAAATTGCGACATGTTTACCATTTGATATTTTGATGAGTAGATTTTATATATATATATACACATACTGCATTACAGCGTAAGCACAGCAGCAAGTACACAACTTACCTGTAAAATAAATAAAATATTTAATAACCATTTATAAAAGAGAAATTTTACACGGACAATATAATAATTTTAGTTGCTTTCAAGTGTGATTATTCATGAAAACCCAGATCATGTTTTATATTTTAATATTAAATGCCTTGGGGACGATCTCTTTGCACACCATTATTATGATATCAAAACTAGCTGATTTTTTTTTATATCAGCTTGTATGATTACTTTTAAAGTTAGCAGTAATTATTTAAATGCAATGAAATAATTCAGACAAAAGCTGCTCTATATTTGCTTTACAGAAAGAAAGGATTCCCATTTTCATACGGTACCTCGACATGCGCAATGAACCAAAGATTGACAAAGCCAATTGGTTAGGCTTTAATTTGGCAACACATGCACGCAAAGGCATTCCCAAATGCTGTTTGCATGTGCTAGCATATTAAAACCGACTTTTTTGTTTTGCCAAAATTAAATTCCAAGATTTTAAATTCCAAGATTCCTGCAGAACTACAGGCTATTACTAGATGTCCTAAGTGTGAGCAGCACTAGTCCAAATTGCTGCATCCACAACAATGGAGCCAGAAAGCATGTTGCCAGAAGCGACTACTAGCTGAAGCATATTGGACACTTCTATCTAGGCATACAACATAGATGATTAAGCTCTCCAAATGTACTTTGACTCTCTTCCATGAAAGAGTTTCTTTGGCCACTTTGTTATAATTATCATATATTTTATTTTCTATGTATTCCATTTTGAATTATATATATTCATTTATTCAGGTACACCTTTCAAATGTTAATGCATATTTATTAATTTCACTCTTCAATACAATGTGATAATTCATTCTGTTTGAATATTTAGTCATTTTGTTTCTGGGCATCTTTGAATTGCCTTTGTAGGCAATGGGCCTGATTCACAAACTGCACTTTGGAGAATGTATTGTAATACTATAAAACATACTACAAAGTGTTATTCTCAGACTACGTGCAGTTTACACATCCGCGTTACCTGTACTTATGTGTGCAGAGTTTTCCAACCAGGCTCTGACTGTGGAATCTACACACACACACACATAAGTATACATTTTAGTACTAAATGTGGGAGAGGCTGAAGGAAGTGGATGGAAACATGGGCAGCTACTATAAAATGTGATGGAAATTAGGGAAGAGTATGAGGGGTTAAGGGAGGATCAGGGAGGGACGAAACCCACCCACACAAGAGTAAGCCAATTTCTTTACACAGAGGGTGGGGACATGCAACATACACTTTTGTAGTAAATTTACACTTGAAGGTTGTGAATACTGAAAAGTAGCATGATTACACCAAAGTGTAACTTACTCAAAAACGTAAGTTACCTTTATGAATCAGGCCCACAGTTTTTAAACAAGGAACAAGGCTTCATGGAAACGGATATCAGGACTTCTCCCTTGTTGTTTTTAAACAATAAACAAAGTTTAACAGATGTGATTTTCCTTAGATATACATTAGCCAGTGAGAGCAAAGTGTTGGCACCTGACTTGCTATGGAAGTGTGCTACTTTACAACCTTGCACAGATTAAGGAACTTTACTACTCCTAAACTGAGAAAAATCCTAACTTTAAGACTTTCGGTATTCACAGAAGGCATTTAGGAGTCCTAAAGTTAGGAGTCCTAACTTTACTACTCCTAAACTGAGAAAAATCCTAACTTTAAGACTTTTGGTATTCACAGAAGGCATTTAGGAGTCCTAAAGTTAGGACTACTAACTTCTGTGAATACCGAAATGAGTAAGTTCATTCTGTGAATACCAAAATGAGTAAGTGAATTCTGTGAATACCAAAAAGTACTAACTTTACGTTTTTGCTGTAAGTTAGTTCTGTGAATCAGGCCCATTGAGTAAAAATATCGATGTAAAAAATATAGTTGTACCAAATATCGATTTTTATATATATAAAATAATAATAAATACTAAATATATTAAATAATAAAATTAATTTTAACAAAATAAATTACATTTAATATACATTTTAACAAAATATAACAAATAAACTTAATTAAAAAAAGTTACACACAAACATAATAATTTATACATATGTATATATTTACTTTAAAACAATTAATAAACTATTAATTTTAATTTATTTGATAAATGTAAAATTATATAAAAATGTACAAATATATGTGTATATATATATCAATAATCTAAAATATAATAAAAAACATTCTATTATAAATTAAAACATTAAACTATTTAAAAATATTTAAACTTACATTTCCCAATACAGTCAGTGCAACAGTAGGAAAAGTGTTGGATAGCGGAGGGGTAAAAATTATTATTCCCACTTCAAGGAGTGCAACAGTAGGGAAAGTGTTGGATAGGGAAAGGGTAAAATTTACTATTCCAACAGTAGGGTAAGTGTCGGATGGCGGAGGGATTAAATTTACTATTCCAACTCCAGTCAGTGCAACAGTAGGGAAAGTGTTTGATAGCAGATGGGTAAAAATTACGATTCCCACTCTAGTAAGTACAACAGTAGAGAAAGTGTTGGATAGCGGAGGGGTAAAAATTATACTATTCCCACTCCAGTGAGTGCACGAGTAGGGAAAGTGTTGGATAGCAGAGGGGTAAAAATTACTGTTCCCATTCCAGTGAGTGCAACAGTAGGGAAAGTGTTGGATAGCGGAGGGGTAAAAATTACTATTCTCACTCCAATAAGTGCAACAGTAGGAAAAGTGTTGGAGAGCATAGGGATAAAAATTACTATTCCCATTCCAGTGAGTGCAACAGTAGGGAAAGTGTTGGATAGCGGAGGGGTAAAAATTACTATTCCCCCTCCAGTGAGTGCAACAGTAGGGAAAGTGTTCGATAGTGGAGGGACATAATTTCCTATTCCAACTCCAGTGAGTGCAACAGTAGGGAAAGTGTTGGATAGCGGAGGGTAAAAATTACTATTCCCACTCCAGTCAGTGCAACAGTAGAGATAGTGTTGGTTAGCAAAGGGATAAAATTGACTATTCACACTCCAGTCAGTTCAAAAATAAAAACAAAACAAATATTAAAATATATATATATATATATATATATATATATATATATATATATATGATAAAAATACAAATACAAATATATTTATTATTAGAAATAAAAAACCAAAAACAAATTATATTGTTAATTACATATGACAAATCCCTTCAAATATTATATAAAATAAAATAAAAAATAAACTTCAAACAAATAAAAAAAATTAACTAGAAAATATTTACAAACAAAAACATGAATTATTACATACATTTATTTTATTTCCTACCCTATAACACCACACAAATCACAACACACTTCTGAATTTAAAAAAATGTACTTCCATAAATAACATAATTAATTACCAATTAAAGAAATAATATTAATTTAATAAAGTAAAACTAATAGAAATCTATTAACTTCCCACACTTTAACCCTATAATTCTCACAACACACACCTAAATTAAACTTTAAAATAATTAATTACACAGTTTAAACTTATTTTCAAATAAAAAACTATTACTATTAAACAACTAATTATAAAGTAAGTAAAATGTATTTAATACCCACCATTTACCCCTTTAAAAGTAAAAATCACACACACAAAAATAATCAATTACCCATAATAAATAGCAATTAATTAATTAATATTAATTAACAGCTATTTATTAATTAATTAAACACAAATTACTTCCCAACCTTTACCACTATAAACCTCACAACAAACACCTAAAAGTAATTACGCAATTTCCATATTTAATTTACAATTAATTAAATATTGATTAACATCTAATTACTGATTAATTAAACATAAATTACTTCCGCCCTTTACCCCTATAAACCCCACAACACGCACCTAAAATTAATTATATAATTGACATAATTCATATTAAATAAATTAATTAATATCAATTAACAAATAATTATTAATTAAAAGATAATAAATTACTTCCCACCCTTTACCCCTATAAACCCCACAACCCGCGCCTACAATTAATTACGCAATTCCCATAATTACTTTTCAATAAATTAATTATTATCAATTATCAACTAATTATCAATTAATCAAAAATAAATTACTTCCCACCATTTACCCCTATAAACACCTAAGCATGCACCTAAAATTAATCACACAATTACCATAATTAATTACCAATTAATTAATATTAATTAACAATCAATTAATAATTAATTAATAATACATTACTTTACCCAATTAGCACTATAACATGTTAATTAAATAAAAATGAATAAATAAAAAACAATCATTAATTTAATATAATTAAATTACTTCCCACCCTATTCCCCTATAAACCCACAACCCGCTACAGAACTAAAGAAAGCAAAATTCAATTAAAATAATATTAATAACTACTAAAAATTTAACACGTATTAAAAAATATAAACAATTATTATACAAAAAAATACATCACATACATTTAAAATGTATACTAACATAACACTAATTAAACAATCGATATTTTAAACAACTATGGGGCCCATTACGATACCCAGCGTAAATAAATCCGCCAGGCATGGAAGCGGCAAAAATCCGCCCGCACACACCGCCTGAACACCGACCACGCCATTATGAGTACACAAACCGAAAACCGCCATCGGCGGAAAAATCACACAAAATACCGCCCGCCATCGTCCGAGTCGGAGTCAAACCGCCCGCCACGGACGGAAACACGCACGACAACACAAAACCGCCCGCCCACACGGCCGACACACCGCACGTGAAATTACGATCGCACCGCCATGAGCGCGGAAAACAACAAATATACCGCCCGCCAGCGCAAACAACGCCGATGAGAATCGACACGGCAGAAGCCATGGCGCCAACGTACCTGCACAGAAACCATCCGCACACAAAACCAATAGCACACAACATGGCCAACAAGTCCACACAGCAAGGCACACACAAATACACAAGCACAGTACACATCCCGAAAACACCCCCCGGACAAACAAAAAATACAAAGGCCAGAACCCCAGACACAACACACCTGAAAACAACAGACCATGAGGACACACCCACATAGGTGAGTACAAAAGCAGCACTCCCACAGACCACAACCCCTTGCTACATTGCAAACCAGAGAGGAGAGGAGAGGACACAGTGACACAGCAAGGACAGCAGCACACCACAGAAACGCACACATCACAACCACCACCACCACCACCAAACACCGGCACCACAAACCCCCTGCACATTACACAACACACACCGCACCAGCACCACAAACACCATGGCACCACAAAGGATGCCCAAGTTCACGCCCATGGAGCTGACGGTCATGGTCGACGAGATCATCAAGGTGTACCCACAAATCTATGGGAACATGGTCCAGCACACACCACTAGCCACCAGAAACAGAATGTGGAACCGGATCGTAGACCAGGTCAATGCAGTCGGGACCCTGCCCAGGAACAGAGTCGAGATAAACAAACGTTGGAATGACGTAAAGAGCCTGGTCAAGAAGAAGGAGGGCAAAAACAGAGAGCTGGCTGCCGTCACTGGCGGAGGGAATCCCGCGCTCTTTAAGACCTTCAAAGCGTGGGAGGAGAAGGTGCGAGTCGTAATCCATCTGGAGATCCTCGCCGGATTAGCAGGGGGAGTGGAGGCTGGTAAGTACAAACTAATGTATACCAGCACACCGCTATGTACTCACATGCGCAACTACCATGCCACAGCTCCCAGGGACAAACACCCCCATGTCCAGCACACAATACACAACACATCACACACACATGCAACAGACACTACCACACACAGCCCAAACCGAACAACTGTAAGATGCGTGGGGACATGTGTACACTAAGCCAGCCACGTAACCACCAACAGGTCCCCAAATATGCCAGAAGCGCCACAACGAGCACCCACCACACCCATGTGTCCGCCACAGCTGCACTAACCGACAAGTAACAGGTAAGTGGCAGGAACACAAAGTGCAGTGGGTGGGACGGTGGACAGCCCAAGTACAACACACACCAGGCCCCAGTCCCACAGCACAGCAAGGAGGAGCATCCCCCACACCCCACAGCCACGTGTCAGCCACCGCAGTGCACAACGACAGCCGAAAGGCAGACATCACGGTCCACAGCAATCGGTGTCAGTGGGTGTACAGCCACCCCCACGACCCACTACACCCCCCCACCCCCACAGACCTGCAACATGGAGCACCCCCGCTTAGAGCCATGTGGCATCCAGTACAGTGCACGCACGAACAACTTGCAGGTGGGAAACTGGACAGGGCTGGATTACTGGAGGCATGAGGACCATAACACCACCAACAAATGGGACATGTCACGTAGCAGACGAACACGCAGCACCGCCCACCGTCACGAACAAGTGAACAATGTGCACACGGACATGAACAACAGACTCACACCCCACATGACCCATCACAGACATAGCAACACCCAAGGAGCCACGTCTGCATGCACAAGCCACACTGAATATAGTCCCACACGGCAGCCACTGTGCAACTCATCACACACAACCGAAACACCATTGAAGTCCTGTCCATGTAGCCCCTACTGCCTGTCAACCCCACACCCCACAACTACGCCTATGTAAGACAAACAACACTAGACGCAACAGAGCGGAACAACAGAAATGCACACGAACACCACTGAACCCATCAAACTCACAGACACACCATGCACATACAACATACCATCCATCCCATCCGTCAGCCCCAGTCTCATGAAAGGCATGTCATCCGCACAGCTGCCACACATACAGCAGTCACGCTAAGACACATGCCCATGACCAACCATGTGCCAGAAGTCAATTAAGCGCACGACACACTGTGAGCAACAACACACAACATGGGCCACACCCCCCCGAGCACTGCAGTGATGCACATGGCACAGGGCAGCACGCACACCAAGGAGATGGGACAACTGCAATACGTTGGCTGGCACACAACTATCACTCACTCATAACGATGCGTCCAATGCCATGTCCAGTAACCACAACAGACAGCAAATATGCAGGGCATGTCAGGCATGCACACACCTCAGACCATGCACTGTCATGCTGCCACAACACATTTCACGTTCGGCACCCATGGCTCACAGCATGTACCCCAAAAGCATATCCCCTCCCAAATGCGAATCTGGGGCATGGCCCCCATGTTGCCATATGCGTTCCTAAGCGTTCCATTTGAACCCCAAAAGCATATTCCCTCCCAAATGCGAATCTGGGGCATGGCCCCCATGTTGCCATATGCGTTCCTAAGCGTTCCATTTGAACCCCAAAAGCATATTCCCTCCCAAATGCGAATCTGGGGCATGGCCCCCATGTTGCCATATGCGTTCCTAAGCGTTCCATTTGAACCCCAAAAGCATATTCCATCCCAAATGCTAATCTGGGGCATGGCCCCCATGTTGCCATATGCGTTCCTAAGCGTTCCATATGAACTCCAAAAGCAAAGTACAAACCAGACCCAGGATGGGCCAGGAGCCCGCATACACCAGAGTCACAATGAGTAGGGGCACAGCAACACACCCATCGGCATGGCCAATCCGTCCCATGCCACATGTGCACAGCACACAGTCCCATTGCCTAGCACACACAACTACAGATGCCACAGCCACACACTCGCCTCCGGGAAACCCATGTACGAGATTGCACGAACTGCCAATGTCAGACGACTAATACATACTTCGCCAGGTGCAACACAATAACAAATCTCATTCTCTCCACAGGTGATGAACTGCTGGATGCTGGGGATGGAGACAGCAGCCAGCACAGCCAGCCTACAAGCCCCCAACGAGGACACACGGATCTGGAGGATCTGTCCTCCTCTTCGGACACGGACCACCAAGCTGGCCCATCTGGCGTGGCAGGGCCCAGCCGCTCCCAGGACCCCTCCTACCCACCAACCCATCATCCAGGGATGCTGAACAGTCCCAGTCCCCTGCTGCCACTGTCGTTGCGGCCACACCCACGGTCATTGCGGCCACTACCACTGCTGCAACCGCCACCATCGCCGCACCGACCACCACCGCCTCCACCACCACCACGTCTTCGCTGGCACCAGCCCCAGCGCAGGTGGTGGCCCGGCACGACTGGATCCACCCTGGGAGCCACAGCGAGGACCGTGGTGTGCAATGTGGCTAGTGGGCAGGCCGGTGGCAGCAGGACTGGTAGGAGGAGCAGGGTCAGGGAAACGCCAGCCTCCCCTGGGAGCCATGCCCTGCCTCAAATGGCCAGAGTCCTTGGGGCCTATGAAGAGGCCCAAGGACAATGGGCCAGGTCTGCTACTGACACGCGGGAGGTGCTGGGGGTGCTGAGGTCCATGGACGCCCATATGGGCCAATTCGTGTCCCGTATGGACCAACTCGTGGACCTCATGGGCCAGCTGGTGGTGGCGGTGGGGTCACAGGCAAGGCCAGCAACACCACCTCCGCCACCACCTGCTAGGGCGCAGGCTCGGAGCAGCAGTGTCCACTTCCCCTGCGTCCACAGCCAGTGAGCACACCTCACCCACCACCAGCAGGTCGCCACCACACACCCCCTCCCAAACGTGGAAGGGGCCGTCCGAAGAGGAAACAGATCTCCCGGGAGGACTTCGCACGCTCCAGTCGCAAGTGAGGCAGCCAGCCAGCCTTCCGCCAGCCTTCCTTGACCAGCCACTGCATTGACTTGCTCTACGATCCCACTCCACACAGCCAGCTGGATGGCATGTGTGTGTTGGACTATGGACATAGAACCAGTGGGTACAACCTGATCATCACGCAGCCATGACCGACAGCTCATTGTCACTGCACGCACCACTTTTGTCATCACCTTACACACAATCACATGTCACAGTTTGTAATAAATGCACCTTTTTCACTAACTGCTGTTTGTGCCCTGTGTTTTATTTGTACGGAATACAACGGCCACCTTGGGCGGAAAGGCACCTGATGCGTGGCATGGCAATGGAATCCGGAGGGCCTGTAGGGACCTAGGGGTGGGAGACAGAACAGGAGCACATTCAATGAGTGTGTCACACACCCATCACACAGTACATGTCAACAACTACAAGCAATGTACACACATCGCACAGAGCAATAGGGCACAATGCCACAGTCACCAACAGTGGCATACTACCCTGGCCATGGAGCGTTGACACACTGCATGCAGTGAACATACGGCCACCCTGACACAGCACACACACACCTGCACAGATACAGACACATCATCCATCGTACATGGACACTCACCGTCAAGTGAAGTAGCGGGCGATGAGCTGCTGGCGCACATTCCCAGCTTCCTCCTCTCCGCTGTCCACCTCACTCGAGCTGTCCTGGTCTGCGGGCTGGGGCCCTGGTTGATCTCCGTCATCCACAATGAGGGGGATCTGCTTCCGAATGGCCAGATTGTGCAGCATGCAGCACGCCACCACTATCTGGCACACCTTCTGTGGGGAGTACGCCAGTGCACCCTCGGTGCAGTCCAGGCACCTGAACCTGGACTTGAGGAGGCCAAAGGTACGCTCGACCACACGTCTGGTCCTCCCATGTGCCTCATTGTATCGATCGTCTGCTGGGGTGCGAGGATTCCTCAATGGACTGAGCAGCCATGCCCCATTCGGATACGCAGAGTCACCTGGGTGTGAGGGACACAGAGAACCGTTGCAATTCCAACTGGACAGGGGACAGCATCGCACAACCAGCACGCTACACCACTCCACATACTCACCGACAATACAGGCACGATCCTGTTGCAGATTGGCCATCAGTCGTGGCAAGATGCTGTTGCGCATTATGTGTGCGTCATGGGCCGAGCCTGGAAACTTGGCACACACGTGGGTGATCACCATGTCCGCAAGGCACACCACTTGCACATTCAGGGAGTGCGTGCGCTTCCTGTTGCGGTACAGGTGCTCAGTGGCCTGTGGTGGAACAAGGCCAACATTAGTGCAGTCAATGGCTCCCACGACGTGTGGGATTCTGCCAAGGGCATAGAATGCACCCTTCACTGCCGCCAATTCACGTGCCCTGGGGAATCTGATGTACCTGTTCCGGTACAGCATCATGGCTGCCAGTACATCCCTCAGCACCTTGCTGAACATGGGCTGGGACATCCCTCCTCCACTGCCCACTGTGTGCTGGAATGACCCAGTGGCGAAGAAATGCATGGCGGCCATCACCTTAGCCGTGGGGGTGACAGCAGTCGGATACACCCTGCGGGGACGGAGATGGGGCTCTAACATGGCACACAGTCGATGCAGAGTTGGCCTGTCCAGCCGAAACTTCCTGATTACCTCTGTATCGTCCATGTCCGCCAGCAATTGGTATGGGCGGTCAATGTTCGGTCTCCGCCTAGGTGACAATGGCAGAGGACACATGTCAAAGCAACACGGCACATAGCAATTTCGCATACACATCACTGACATGACTGAGCAAGCACATGAGCCACAGCCCAGCTGTCAAGCTGGGACGGCACGGCCACAATACACTTACACAGGTCTCCCAACAATGGCAATGGCTAAGTGAGACATACCACTGCCATGTGCATGCACATGGGGATCTAGGCCCCAATGACTTGCGGGGCGTGCTGATGGGGACTGACTGCATATTCGTCAAGCGGCAACGCCACGGCAACATGAGTGTCTGCTGAGCATGGAACTGCTTACGAGGCTGGATGAGTATGGCACACGACGACGACGATGTGGGCACGGGCTGAGCGGCCAATACAAGTGGGACCTGTGGCACGAGGGGATATGAGACAGTAGTAGGTGTCAGCACTGCACCCTATGTACAGCACTGTACGGATCACAGCTCCCGAAACATTGACTGGTGTCCACATTGACAGCCCCATGCCAAGACGGCTGTGTGCTTGCAGTCACACGTCACAGGTGAGAGGTTACATTGCACGTGCCAGGTGGCAGACGTACATAGTGGGAGCTGGCATGTGTGTGCATGTGTCTCCTGTTCAGGATCCACCAGATGGGCGCTGACTCTGTACTGACCATTGGACAGAGCATGTTCCGTGGAAGGCTTGTGTGTGTGGGATGGTGGCACTGGATGTGCCTCCGTTGGGTGGGGGCCATGCACAGGGCGGGTACGTCGATGATTGCGCATTGTTGGTCACGGTGGGTGCACCAACTAAGATGTGTTGCCCTGTGTTCAATTCCTATGTCCGCATGATGATGGACTGTAGATGTGGGCAGACTACACATTGGTCGATGTGCTGTCTATATGCATGTGCCTTCACACCAGGCACAGCTGCCCCTGCACATGTGACCCCTGCTGGACTCGCTGCTGGGTCTGTGGAGCTGATGCACCTTCTGCGCGTGGGGCGGGCAGCTCTCCTCACTTCCTCATTGCGCATGTCATGTCTTTGCCGCAGGTGACATGGATCATGGAGGGCCCACATGTACGCGTGGGTAGGCTACACATGATTGTTCACTGGTCGCCACCCCCAGTCAGTGTTTCGAATGGGAAGGTTGTCGTGCTGGTGGTATGTTCGATGTGGCGGATGGGCGGGCCTAGGTGCGGGCTTACATTCCGGACATGGGGGGTAGTTGGATTGGCGACTAGTTGCAGTACACACGGGACACGTCTCTTCCTTTCCACATCTGGGTCATCCCTTGTACTAACTGACAGTGATACAGTCATCTTCGCCCCAGCCCTCATGTCCTCCCCTCACCCCCCAATATGCATGCTCACCTGCGAGGCTAGCGCTTGCACAGGCAGCCCCAAGCTCGCACCAGAGAGGGCAAGGAGTGTATGTGTGGGTCCAGTTGCACGAGTGGGCTGTCTCAGGGTATGATGTGTGGCGGGACGCCGTCCACCTGCGTGGTGCCCCAAATGGAGACCCGGCCTGCATGGACTATGCATCACAGTCTTCGCCTTCCGGATCCGCCACCTGCGACACCCAGTGGCTGTGGCTGCCCTTGCGGCCAGGCCGCGTCCGTCTGTGGCTGATGGCCCACACATTCACTCTTTGGCCTCTCTGGGGAGGGCTCGGGGGTGGTGGCGCACGCGCTGCACTTAGTCGCAATGGCATGTGTCGTGGTTGGTATGATGGGCAATGGATGGGATGGTGCGAGCCACCTCCCGTGACGTCAGTGCTGCTCGTGCTGTGGTGCGTCCCCCTACACTTCCATTTGACTTGTGCCATGCTAGACGTTGAGGTTCTATTGCCTGCGTGATATGACCAGGAGGAGCGCGAGGAGACCTCTCACACACCATGCTCCACTGCCATCCCGTGCCCTGTATCGCCTGTGTGGATTGACTATGTTGGGGTTATACCTGGTCGACTGGGGCTGTGTGTGCCTTGTCAAGGGGCATGGCGGGCGCACAACAGGATCCAGCTTGTCCACAGAGGGTGGGCTGAGGTGCGCCTGGTACCGCTTTGTACGTGTGCCCGGCTGCTGTGCACACACGTGTTCACTCCCCCGACAGGTGTCCTCTCACAATGCCCAGGGAAGCGGTGGTGTACTGTTCATGACCCCTCCCAACACGGCGTGCTCCAACTTGGCATGTGCGCATCTACCCGTCGCACCCACCCACCTGAGCACTGCGTCCATACGACTTCACACGACACATGTGTGTCTTCCACAGTAGTGCTACTCATTTGCGTTGACATCCAATACCAGTGGACTACATGGTCATGTCACGACTGCCGTGTACTTCACATACTCTCATCCTCTCTCATTCGTACTTGTGAAATGAGTCAGCGGAGACAGTTTTGGTTTCAAACATTATATTGAGTCTTCTGTCCTCTGTGATGCAGTATAGTGGACACTACTGGCAGCGGAATACATGTTGAGGATATACTGAGCATGATTACAAATGGGATAGGGTGTGGGGTTACATCTGCTTGGCCAAGGCTGTGCTAATGTACATTTACGTATAGCTGCGGAGCTGCGGACTTTGACACAGACGGTATACATGTAGCCTACCAGACCGCTTGGCATCATGGGCACAGTCCATCTCAGTTCCATGTGACAGGTTTGCTGCGGTTGTTCCTCATGCACGCGTGCATGTGAGATGACATCAGGGCATGTGCTTGCGTGCATGCAGCAGCGTGCCACTTGTTGTTGCACTGTGGTGGTTACTGGACATGTCACAGTCACTGGGGTCGTGTTGTTGTTGTATGCACTTGTCGTCCATGCAAAGGTCCTGGTATGGGATTCCCGGGCGGGGTGGGAGGGGTGCAGCACCCACAGACTCCAGGCGACCTATTCATGTCCACTGAGCGGTGTGTGTGTCCATGTGCGCTGGATCCATGTCGTGTCCTGGTTGTTCGTGCAGTTCCGTCCATGTGGGTGCGATGCACAGAGCCCATGCCACTGCCTCCCACGATGCATGCGGTGTTCCTGGATGTGATGGGGAACAGTGTGCATGTCCCGGTCATATCCGATGTCATGGCGATGTCGTTGATGGTGTGGTTACAGTTGCCGGTCGTTTGGTATGGCTGTTGTGGTGGTGACTGGCCAGTCCGTGCGGAAGCTGAGCATGGGTGCGGGGTTGGACTTCATAGGTCACTCGGGGAACCTGCGTTGTGGTCCGACGTATTTACAGGTTGTCAGGTATGCGATGCCGTCCAGCAGGGCTTCCATGTCATTGGTGGTGTACATGTTTGCCAGCCAATGAAGCGGATGGTGGCTGTCAAGGTGTTGTTCGTAGGTTGTCCCTTGGAGGACCATGATGGGGCATGCTGGGTGACATTCGATGTAGCTGTTCTCGATGATCCGTCGTGTGGAGGCACAGTGGTTCCATTTCAGTGCGCGTGCGATGTTGGCCACATACGCCATGCCCCCATAGGCAGAGCAGGCCCTGTCGTGTGCGTCCAGAGGGAGGAGTAGTGGTAGCAGGTCCGCCTTCAGACATGCCGGGTTGGAGAGCCATATCTCGACGGGATGCTGGTAGGGACACCTCCGACAGTAGAAGACGGGCATGACGCAGCTGAACAATGTGATGCGGTAAGTCAGTCGGTAACTTACGTTCAGCAGGGACAGGAGATCGCATCCCAATGTATGGTATCAGTGTTGGTTTGGTACAGCTTGAGCTGTTCGGCGTAGTTGGGTAGGTGTGTTGCGGTTGCCATTTCGCAGCGGTTCGTTGAGGTGGCGTGCTCCGGCTGTGTGTGCAGTCTGCAATGTGCACGCTCCAGGGTTGCTGTGAGCTCTGTGTAGTCGTGGGGAGACAGGACTTGTGTTCTGTTGGCTTGTTTGGAGGACACGGGCCCTCTTCCCACATGCTTCTCAGACAGTTCAAGGTCAGTGCTGTGTGACTCCTTCCAATTAACTTGCATGTGGCCGACATGGGGGAGTGTTTTCTTCTTTCTTCCCCGTCCGTTGTGTGCTTCTGTGATATGCGCTATCTGCCCTGTGGTCGGTCTCCTCGGCATGCCTGTGTTGGTCTATTCTTGGACAATGGCTGTATTCACCGGCTTCTGTCGTAGGGCTGTGGTTTCGGAGTTGGAATGGAAGGTCATTCAGTGCTGTCTGCTCTCCCTTGTGTGGGCGGCAGGCTGCCTTTCCGCTCTGCGTTGGGCCTTGTGTGTGGATGTTATTCTTGGGCCACCTGTTGTCGGTCCCCGGGCTCTTTGGTGTTCCGTTTCATATGTCTTGTTCATATGTGCAGGGTGGTATGGGTGTTTCAGTGAGGTACTGGCGTTCCTCTTCCCGAAGGGGCCCTGCTTCTCCTAGTTGGTGTTGCCGCCGCTGTGTGCTACGCCATGTTTGTTACACAGGGGTGTGTCCTGCTGTTGCGTGTCTTCACTGACATGTGTGCGTCGGTTGTGTGGCGTTGGGTGTTGTCCGTGAATTGGGCGTTGGGGACATGTCTGTGGCCGGCCTGTCACGTGTCATGTGCGTTCGGGGTGGGGCTGATGTGTGTGCTGCTTGGTTGTGTCCCTGTGTCTGTGTGCGACGCATGCATGGCGCTGCGGTTGGCCTCTGCGTTGTGCGCATGTGTGGCGGCGTCATCGGCGCTTTGGGCCGTGACGGGGTGGTTGGTTACTAGTCCCAGGTGGTGTGTACACATGTGTTCCGCGATGTTACGATTTGGCCTGTGTGTCATATGTGGATGCGATGGTGGATGTGTAGTGTGCACGCGCTGGTGGGGGGTTGTCCGCTTTTTCCGCCCTTGCACTGTGTGCGCTGTTTGCGTGCACTTGTTGTGTGTGTGCCTACCTGCGTCTCCGCGGTACGTTGCGTCCTTGGTGGTGCATCAGCAGAAGCATGGGAAGGGCCTGCAGTGCTGGATTCATGCTCGGGGTGCCGCATCTTCGTTGTCCGTGCTCTGCATCCGTGTTACCGCTTCTGTTTGACGTACGGTATCTCTTTGGCCGTGGGAGCCGTTTGTTTGCGGCATCGTAATTTATGCGCCGGGCGGGACGTGTTTCGTCGGACGGTGTGTGTCAGTTGAGCTGCGCCGCTACGTGTGCGGGCGCACTTTGATGGCGGACGGTGTTGCTGGCTTGCCGGCGGTGTTTGGCCTGCTTTTCGCATCGTAATTGGGCGGGCGTGTGGACTGCTGCGTGCCGGCGGTAACTGGTGGTTTCTGCATCCGCCAGCACGGCGGTGGTGCTTCCGCCCGCCATCGTAATGTGCCCCTAAATTAATTATGTTAATTTTTATGTGTAGCGGGTTGTGGGTTTATAGGGAAATAGGGTGGGAAGTAATTTAATAATAATTAATTAATTAATATTGTTTTATTTATTGTTATTGATAATTAATTTATTGTTAATTAATTACTAATTGGTCATTCATTTTTATTAATTGATTAATTTATAATTATATTAATTATAATTAATTTATAATTTTTTATTTATTGTTATTGTTAATTAATTTATTGTTAATTTATTATTAATTGGTAATTAATTTTTATTAATTGATTAATTGATAATTAAATTAATTGTGTTCTTTTTTATGTGTAGTGGGTTGTGTGTTTATGGGGGAATATGGTGGGAAGTAATTTAATGTTATTTAATTAAATATTAATTTAATTTTATTGGTATTTATTATTTATTTTTTAGTTAATTAATAATTAATATGTTATTTATTTTACAAAAATTATTTAATTAATAAGTATGTTAATTTAACCCCTACGCTATCCTACATTTTCCACACTGTTACACTCACTGGAGTTGGAATAGTAATTTTAACCCCTACACTATCCAACACTTTCCCTACTGTTGCACTCACTGGAGTGGCAATAGTAATTTTTACCCCTACGCTATCCAACACTTTCCCTACTGTTGCACTCACTGGAGTGGGAATAGTAATTTTTACCCCTACGCTATCCAACACTTTCCCTACTGTTGCACTCACTGGAGTGGGAATAGTAATTTTTACCCCTACGCTATCCAACACTTTCCCTACTGTTGCACTCCCTGGAGTGGGAATAGTAATTTTTACCTCTACGCTATCCAACACTTTCCCTACTGTTGCACTCACTGGAGTGGGAATAGTAATTTCTACCCCTACGCTATCCAACACTTTCCCTACTGTTGCACTCACTGGAGTGGGAATAGTAATTTTAACCCTCCGCTATCCAACACTTTCCCTACTGTTGCACTCACTGGAGTGGGAATAGTAATTTTTACCCCTACGCTATCCAACACTTTCCCTACTGTTGCACTCACTGGAGTGGGAATAGTAATTTTAACCCCTACGCTATCCAACACTTTCCCTACTGTTGCACTCACTGGAGTGGGAATAGTAATTTTTACCCCTACGCTATCCAACACTTTCCCTACTGTTGCACTCCCTGGAGTGGGAATAGTAATTTTAACCCCTACGCAATCCAACACTTTCCCTACTGTTGCACTCACTGGAGTGGGAATAGTAATTTTTACCCCTACGCTATCCAACACTTTCCCTACTGTTGCAGTCACTGGGGTGGGAATAGTAATTTTTACCTCTACGCTATCCAACATTTTCCCTACTGTTGCACTGTTTGGAGTTGGAATAGTAATTTTATTACCTCCGCTATCTAATATTTTTTGTATTATTTTAGTTAATGTAGTATATAATTAATTTTAAAAAGATTAAAAATAATTTTAATTTTTTAAATTTGTTATATATATTTATTTAATTTGTATTTATATATATTTTTTTATTTGTATAGATGTATTTATAATTTATATGATATTTTAAAAAAAAAGTATGTTATTAAAATAATTATTAAAAATTACTAGTAAGTATATATATATATTATATTATATGTATATGTTTAATTTATTTTTACATTACATATATATTACTTATAATTTTTAAACTTTTTAAAATATTTTTAACTATGTTTATTTTAATTATATGTATTATTTACTTTATTTTACATTCTTTTTTTAACTTAAATAAAAAACGATATTTTTAACAACGATATTTTTGACATCGATATTTTTTTTCTCGATATTTTTGTACTTACCATAATGTAGATAGGATGTCGATATTTTTGACTTCGATATTCTTGCGTCGATATTTCTGTAGGTCGATATTCTGACCTTCGATATTTTGTCAGTGATTCCTGGTGGGCCAGTGTCAGGATGCCATATCTGACTTGGCAGGAGGGAGAGTGGAGAAAAGGTGCCAGGCACCTGGGGCTACTACCCTCCACTTTCGGACACCACAGAGGTTAGAGAGGCCTGAAAGGATTGAGGCCTGGCTCTCATCACTGACAGCTGTCAGTGGCCACTGTGGCTGGTTGTCCTGGTGGACAGAGTTGCCCCTGGGAGGGGGGCAGGAGTCACACCCCGGGGGTGGACTGGGCCACACCACTGTGTTGGCCATGTGGGTACTGTCTACCTGTTGGGACTCCTCTGTGAGCAAAGTAAGTTTAGGTGATGCGCAGATGAGGTCCCCAGGTGAGGAGAAGGGTCCCCCATGGGTCAGCCTAGTGGGCCCTGAGAGTATGGACAGAGGGATCCAACTGGGTTCAGGAAGGCGTAGAACAGGAATAAACCCCTGCTATTCGGGCCAGGTTCCATGTTCTGTCGCCCCAAGCAGGGAAGCCCATCAAGGTATTGATTGGTCTACCCTGGCTTTAGGCTGGAAGGGGGTTGTGTTGGAAATGGCCCTTTTTGCAGGGTTATCCCCAAACTTTTTGCTTCTTCCTCCTATGTTTTTTCCTGACCTGTGTTTGTTGGCTTTAGGACTCTGGGCACTTTACCACTGCTGATCAGTGCTAAAGTGCATATGCTCTCTGTGTAAATTGTTATTCTGATTGGTTATCCATGATTGGCATATTTGTTTTACCAATAGGTCCCTAGTAAAGTGCACTGAGTGTGCCAGGGCTGGTAAATCAAATGCTACTAGTGGGCTTGCAGCACTGATTGTGCCACCCACATGAGTAGCCCTGAAAAGAGGTCTCAGGCCTGCCACCGCAGTGCCTGTGCGCAGTTTGTTAACTGCCATGTCGACCTGGCAAGTGCACCCACTTGCCAGGCCCTACCCTTCCCTATCCTTGCACATAGGACACCCCTATGGTAGGCCCAAGGTACCCCCCTGGGCAGGGTGCAGTGTATGTGAAAGGTAGGACATGTACTGGTGTGTGAAAAATGTCCTGATAGTGAAATACTGCCAATTTCGTTTTTCACTATTGAAAGGCTATCTTGCCCATAGGACAGAATGGGGAATGCTTTGTGACATTTTACAAGCATATCTTCCCATAGGAGTAAGATAGAAAATTGGAGTCTGGAATCCCTGAACTCAGAATTTAATAACACATCTTTTAGTAAAGATGGTTTTTAAATTATGTGTTTGAAAAATAGCACTTTTAGAAAGTGGCTATTTTCTTGTTCAACCTTTCTGTATGCCTCTGCCTGTTTGTGGATTGACTGTCTGGTTTCAGTGTAACAGAGACAGAGGATGTGCATTCCCTATAGACAGCCTTTGGGGGGGTTTAGGTGTGCCTGGCCCTTCCTGGATGACCCAGCCCTGAGCTGAATAGACCCTGGCTGCATATAGAGTGGTGGGAGGAGATTTACCCTGCACCTGAATGGGGCCTGTCTCCCTTGCACAATGCTGTCTTCACCTCCTGTGGTCATCTTGCACCAGTGAAGGCAGAACTGGTTTGAACTGGGCTCAGAGCCCCTTGCACAAAGAGAACAAAGACATTTTGGGGTATAAGTATTAGTCCTAAAACCCCTGAACTTTAGACCATTCCTGGAATTCAAGAGGAACCTTTGCCAAGGAGAAGAGCTGGAGAAACTGAGGAGAAGTACTGCCCATGCTGTGTGTCTGGGGTTGGCCTGCAGTTGCTGTTTCTTCCAAGGAAAGGAGAAGGACTTTGCTGTGTGCTGTGTCCCCTGCTTGAAGAAGATCTCCAAGGGCCTGAAGTGAGCTGGCCTCCTGTTCAGAAGTCTCAGGGACACAAAGACTTCACCCCAGCTCCCCTGAACTCTGCTGTTGTGAGTTCTGACCTGCCTTGAGGTGCCTGTGCCAGTTTTTGACCTCTGGAGGTTGTTTCTGCTGTTGGGAGCTGGAAGAAACCCAAGAGAAGCAAGGACACCTGTTTCCGACACCGTCAACGCCGCCGCTGTGACGCCGCGGCCTGCACCGAGGCCCGGGGAGCGGCTCGTGAAGTGAACGACGCATCGCTCAGCCTGCTCCGCAGCTCCGACGCCCTACGACGCCCGCCGACGCCGGCAGTGATTGGCCGTGCCCGACGCGAGCGCTCGCATCGACTCCGTCATGGCCAGTGCCTACATCCTGTTATCGCGGTGCCGATAACCGTCGAGGGCGACTCTACGAACTTGCCGACATCGCATCATCAACGGAGCCGACATTGGCCATCATCGACGCCGTGCATCGTCACCGACTTTTGGGCAGATTCCGATCTGGGTCGGAAAACTCTCCGACCGAGCTGGATCCGGAGAGATTTCCGACCGAGCCGGACTCCCGCAGTCCGACCGAGCGAGTACGATGCGCACGCATGCTGCCGGACTCGAGTCGGTCGGACTCCCATTGAAGTCAATGGTAGCCGGTCGTACAACGCGTACGTGGGCTCCCATTGACTCAATGGGTACGTCTTGGACAAGTGGGTGCGCGTCGGTGTAACACGCACCGTACATGCATGTGTAGGGGGGACCCATGGGTCCCCCCTGTGTGCGACTTGTGCAGCTACGGGTGAAGGGGGGTCCGACACGGACCCCCGAAGTACGGCTCCGACAGTTTTCATGAGCCGGACGGTACGAGTCGGTCGGACTGCTCGAGGCACGCATCGTACTGGCTCGGTCGGGTAACGTCTCCACTGCGTGGTGCGGATCGTGTCCGTGCGAGTCGGTTGGAGCGATCGGAGCGGTTCGGACCCGGGAACGAGACGGTCGGAAACAACGCGTACGATCGCATCGTACTCGCTGGGACGGACAGCTGTACGAGTCGGTCGGAGAAAAGGCGCTCGGCTCGTATTTTTCCCGGCCGGATCCCGTTCGGAGAGCTTCCGGCCGAGATCGGAATCGGCCCCTTTGTTTCCAAGATACTGTTTGTTTAGGGGTCTGTGTGACTCCGCGCCCGGCCCCGCAATCCTCGCGGTCGGCGCCGTACTTTGGATTTCTTGCTATCACGACGTCGCAATAGCCCCAGTTTGTGCTATTTGATTTCTACAAGCTTATTTTTGCAATATCCTTTTGAAAGTCATTTTTCTGAATATCTGTATGTTGGATTTTTGTCGTTTTGGTCTTGTTTAGTTTAGATAAAGATATTTTATTTTCCTAACTGGTGTGGTGACCTTTTGTGGTGTTTTCACTGCGTTACTGTGAGTGTTGGTACAAATACTTTACACATTGCCTTTGGGATAAGCCTGTCTGCTCGTGCCAAGCTACCAAGGGGGTGAGCAGGGGTTATCTAAAGTGTGTATCCCCCTTACCCTGACTAGAAGCAAGGGTCCCTATTTGGACAAAGGTACCTACCTCTGCCAACTAGAGACCCCCATTTCTAACAGTATCAAAATGTGTCTCCTTTCTTTACTTTGCCCAAATATACAAATGACACTCCTCTCCACCTTCCTCCTTTTCTGTTGGATCAATTTGATCAAAAAGCATTCTTACAGCCACACCTAGGCAATTTTGCAAGGTATGTACCCTTCTTTGCGTGTCCTTGCCAGCGACAGAGGCTTTGCTCCCTGTACTGCACTGCATAATTAAACAACACAGTAGATGCAGGTGGCAACATGCCACTGCGGGGTGGCAAGAGGAAGCAGGAATGGGGTGAGCATCCCCATAAAAAAAGACGTGGGGGATTGAGGGGCACCCCCATAAAGAAAAAATTTGCTCAAAAAGTGAAGTGAGGACAGCAAAATCACCCCGGTACAAACACCCATCATTAGGATGTGCTGGTATTTGCTCCCCATGTGAACAGTCCAGCCCGAACTGCCAGGCCACCTTTTGTGTGTTTCATGTACCGCCCTAAGTGGCATGGGCATACCCAGATGTGGGTCCCTTGCTCATTGTGTCACTGGTAACCAAGCTGTCCCCATTCGATGAGCCCATAACTAGGGCAAAACCGGTCCTGGGTTGCTTGTGTACCAGTTCAGGGAGGACCTGGCCTGGCAGTTCGAGCTGGACTGTTCCCATGAGGAGGAGGGTCAAGACTGATTTGCATGTGGCTGGGTCCAAACTGAGGTGGCATGGTGAGCAAAAGAACAATGGGTTGGGATGCAAGCTCGAGTGATTGCCAAAGATTAGACAAATTGCAACCATTCCTCCCTTCACCTTTTGTGAGTTTCATGTACCGCCCTAAGTGGCATGAGTGCCCAGACGTGGGCCCCATGCTCACTGTGTCACTGGAACCAAGCTGTACCCGGCTGATAAGTCCATCTAGGGGAAACCAGTCCCGGGTTGCTTGTGTTCTGGTTCTGGGCACCGAGGCCAGGGGTGACGGGTTATAATTCCTATATTTTGCCCAGAGAAGCAACTTTCCAAGGGTGTGGCTGCAACAGCAGCACTGAGATACTTGCAGTTAGTCATAGATAAGACCTCATTGGCAACACCGACAGCAGGTGCACTGTGGCCACAGAGCCCAACGGGAGCAGGAATTTAATTTGCACCATTAGCAAGAGGATACTCTTTCTTTTATATATCTTTTCTATAGACTGGTAAAATACTTGTTTACCAAGAGATTGGGATAAATTAAATTCTAAACATATAATCATTTTTATAGAATGAAGGATCACAAAACTACAAAGAGAGGATAAAGTTCTGTATTAATTGTCCTGAAGAGGTCCCGCTGTGAGAGGGATTGAAATGCGTTAGTTGAGATATGGTGGATTTCTTTAGCAATTTACAGTTCAGAAGAAGAAAGAAGAAAGGTTTCTAATTTTGATTAAAATTTACACCTGTTTGCAATACTTTCTCGTAACAGCTTTTTGTCACATGTTTTCATATTAACTAGATGAGTGCACCACTAGATTTGAAACATAAAACCTTCAATGGTTCATAGTCAAAACTTAGATCCCCCTCACCAAATGATCTAACCTGAATTGTGACCTGTTACTGCTGGTTGTACAAAGGTCAGAGTAGGAAACAAGCAACCTCCTGAAGTATCTTTTTGTGACAAGAGGTGACGCCCTCTTTTTTGCCGCACTCGGCCCATCATACTGTCTTTTTTTTAGATATGACAGTCCCAGTAGTTTTTGGGAAACTTCAGACTCACACTCCCAAATCTCACTGGCAAAGAAGTGTCCCCTCCTCTGACCCTTTCCCAATCTCATGCTGTGTTCCTCAAAGGGCTCATTCTGACATCAACACTGTCCAATCTACATATGGAACTATTGAGAATCCCGATGGAGGAGGCCCGGAGCTGCAATCTACCACTATACAGATGATACCGAAATTTGATTAAGAATGTCTATATTTCAAGACGTCTGCACGTTTCAAGATTGTTTGACGAAACTTCACAACTGGAAGTTGTCTAACCTTTTGAGACCAAAGACCAAAACCCCAAACGGTGTACTTGTGCATCTTTATTGACAACTTAATTCCAAAATCTGCAAAGAATGGTTGTTTGAATTTCAGATAGTTTGAACTGCACCTTCCATTGCCTCTGAATTAATATAACTGGGCTAATGGCTTCACCTTCACTTAACTATGTACGAATACATCAAACCAACTTTTGCCATGCTGACCAAGCACTCGTTATCTCCTGCATCAACCATGAGAATGCCATAAACATGGGAGCGGAAAAAGCCAATTTAGATCTCCTTAAAGCAATTCTGCACTCTGCAGCCAGGCTACTATCAGACACAGAAAATTACAACCGCATCACTTCTGTCCAAAGAATTACTGTTTTCTCCTAGAAGCAAAAATCTAATTGAAAATGGCATGCACCATCAGTCATTCTTCAGAGATGCCATTTGTGGAACATGTTGTTTGAAGAGCTGGACTCATTTCAGTTCTGAAATCAATGAAAACCCCGTCTATCTAAACTATACTTGGACAAGTAACTGATCGTTTATTTTCATGAAGTATCCCTTTTCTCATCCCATCTCCTCGTGCACTCCTTCATTCCTCTCCACTGTAACCAAGCTGATCTCCTATCCATTCCCTTCCACCCTTCCCTCTAAGCCAATCTATAGCCCCACTTCTCTCCTATCAACCTGCGTTAAAGTAAAGCCGCCATTTTCATCCCTCTACCCTTCCCCATCCCCATCCTACCAACACCTATCTTCTTCTAATCCACAGACCCTTTACCCACATCTCCTGTCATATATGGTTTATTGGCTACTCACGTTGGTCTTTGTTCTCTATAAAGCATGCTGAAACATTCTTGGGAGAGGTGTATTTTACAAAAATGAAAAATAAATAAATATATTAGTGCTAGCCTTTTTAAAAGTATGCACATTGGACCATAAAAAGCATGTTTTTTCTCAGTAGACACGGGTTTCGATTAAGTACCAGATTATATGGTCCTATAGAACCCAGGATTCCTGTATAGTGCATTGCAGCCCCACATCAGCAGACTATATTTCTTGGCAAACTGTAAGAATGTGGTGAAAGGTTTTGCCATCTGACCCTTGACTGTTAAAAGTTTTCCGATTGGCTAGGTGTGCTGTTGACCCTCCCGTCTCTCTGAATGGCTGCTATCTTGAGTTCTCAAAGTGATTTGACAGACGATTGGTTCGAGCGCCCGTCAATCCTAATTTTGGACATGTTGGGAATGCATGAGCTGTCAGTTGTTCTAAGCAGACAGCAGATGAGATGAGCTGTTTATATTAGACTTTGGTTTCTGCTAGTCTCTGCAGAGCAGTTTTGCTGAAATGTTTTAATTTCTATACCAGTTGTAGGACAGGACCAGGTACTTGCTTATGGTCCTTTCTCCTCAGGAGTATTTCACTCAGAGTGAAACGTGTTTTTCGTGCCTATTCCAGGCTTTCTCTTTCCAGGCTTTCTTTTTCGTAAAACTGCATGTGAGGGAGGTGAATCCCATTGCCACGCGGACTTCTGGTAAGATTGGGTTCTGCTTCCACCTCTGTTTATAGAGGAATTGTTATTTTTCCTCCTCCCCAAACCTTGGGGCAAGCTGTTTTTCTCTGCTCTTGCGCAGGGCCATGCACTCAAAAGTTTCCCTTCGTTAGGGCTTAGGCCTCGATTTATTTTCTGGTGATGGAGTATTCTCCCTTGGTCTGGCGGAGGTCTATACGTCCACCAGCCCGCAAGATTTATAAATGACCGCCTACCTGGCAGTCATTTATAAAGGCATTGGCAGGAACCACTGTCATAGGGGTTCATGTCAATGCATTTTACTGTTTGCTATGGGGCTGTGCCGGAAGGATGCACCCCTGTAGCAAACAGTATTCTTTTCTTCTTTTCAAAAAGAAAATCCCGAATGTGATAATTTAAAAAAAAGACAAAAGTGATGCTCGTCTCACCATTTGAGGCTTCTCCCATGGCAGGGGGAGCATTATGATGCTTTTATTGTTCTTTACCGCCAGGTTTTACCTGGAAGTAAGGAACATTAAACAAGCATTGGCATAGCCATTAGGTCTCGCCTTTGGGATCTTATAAGTGTTTAGCCATGCAGCACACAAGCTGCGTAGGTTACAAACATCAGAAAGTACATTCAGCAGCCGGTCACATTTCATGTATCAGCGGCAGGACCAGAATAATTCCACCCTGCATGACTCGGGCTGTGCGTTTTGGGTTCCGTCCTTGGAAACGCTGAGGCGTCACAAGGATAACTTTATAGTGATGCACTATTGCCGAGAATATGTGCACCCAATCAAGCCAGGCAGTGCTTATCCATTTACACCGTAACATAACAACAGATCTGTGGAGACAATATTTGGGAACGGGCTCCGATCTCCTGTAACATTGTGCGCAAAGAGCTCGCAACATCTGGCAGAAAACATTTCAGGGATACTTTTGAAACGCAGCAAGTTTTTTTTTCTAAGGCTCAGATCGTCTAGTTTGCTGTAAACTACACAAAAGTACGCGTTTGGGGTTTATTTTCAGCTTTTGGTAATGGTTGATTGAACTGAAATAAGAAAGACGCCCTTCGACGTGGCTGCGTCAGTGCTCCTCCGGTCTGAAGTAGCTGAATGAATGGATGCTTGAATGAATAGTGCGCTGATTTGTTTTTGAATGTTTTTTTTAGTTGGGAGCAGAACTATTTTGAGATTAAACGAGTTTTATAAGGACGGGAAGTCAGAAATGATGTATTTATGGAGGAGATTATAGGAGATTTAATAAGGGGTGCCTGTTGGACTTGGCCCTTTTTGCAGGGTCATCCCTGAACTTTTTGCCTTCCTCCTAGCCTTTTTTCTGACATGGTGTTGGTGGATTTATGACTCTGGGCACTTTTTCACTGCTGATCAGTGCTAAAGTGCATATGCTCTCTATGATAAATTGATGTATGGATTAGTGACTCCATGATTGGCTTGATTGGTTTACTTGTCAGACCCTAGTACAGTGCACTGCGTGTGCCCAGGGCTTGTAAATCCAATACTGCTGGTGGGCTTGCAGCACTGGTTGTGCCACCCACCGGAGCAGCTTCTAAAGTGTGTCTCAGGCCTGCCACTGCAGGGCCTGTGTGCAGTCTGGTACTGCCATGTTGACTGGGCAAGTGCACCCACTTGCCAGTCCCTAAACCTTCCCTTTATACATATTAGTCACCCCTATGGTAGGCCCAAGGGCAGGGTGCATTGTAGGTAAAGGTAGGACATGCCCTGATGTGTGTGGCATGTCCTAATAGTGAATTACAGCCATTTTCGTTTTTCACTATTGCAAGGCTACCTGTTCCCCATAGGCCAGAATGGGCAGTTAGATTATTACATCTTATAATCCTAACTGACTCAGGGAACCAGGTAGGAATTCGAGTTTAGTATGCCTGAACTCAGAATGATAAAATACATCTTTTAGTGAAGTTGGTTTTAACATTCTGTGTTTGAAAATACCACTTTTAGAAAGTAGGTATTTTCTTGCCTAACTATCCAAGCCTGCCTCTGCTAGGTTGTGTATTCCTTGTCTGGAGTTTGAGTGACAGGGGCTGGGGGATTCCAGGAGACAGGGTGAGTCAGCACAGGGCTGAATAGAGAGTTCTCCATGTAGAGTGGTGGGAGGAGTTGCACCTGGGACCTGAATAGGGCTGTGCCTTTCCTCCACAATGCTGGCTCCACCTCCTGTGGTGTGTCTGATGTCCCTGGCCTGCACTGTCAAAGGAAGAGAAGGAGTCCTGTAAACAAAGTGCTCCAGGACTGACCAGAACTGGTTTGGACTAGGGAAAGGCCTCTCTGCCTTCAGAGAACAAAGAGAAAAGTAGTATAAATATTGGGACCCAGACCCAAGAACTTTAGATCACTTCTGGGAATCAAGACGAACCTTTGCTGAGGAGAAGAACCAGGAAGCTGAAGGAGGAGACTACCCCTTTGCTGTGTGTTTCGGGGTTGGACTGCAGTGGTTGCTTCATTACCAAAGAGAGGAGAAAAGGACTGAGTGTGCTTTCTATCAACTTGAAGAAGAATCTCCAAGGGCTTGAACTAGAGCTTGCCTCTTGCCTGAAGTCTCAGGGATACAAGACTTCACCAACCAGCTCCCCCCTGAATTCCCTTGCTGGGAATTGAAGTGCCTGCTGTTGTGCTGGGCCTTCTGAGAGACTGCGTGTTGCTGGGAGCTGGAAGCGCGACGCAACAACGAAAAGCGTGTCGCCGCAGCAGCCGCTGTCATCGCATCGCCGAGGAAGCGAGACACCGCTGCCGCTGTCATCATCGCATCGCCGAAGCACGGCGCATCGCCGGAGAAGCGGGACTCTGCCACAGAGGTCATCGTCGCATCACCGGAGAAGCGCGTCGCAGGGCCTGTCGCGGCTCCAAAGATCATCGAGTCGCCGCACGGCCGTCGGGCGTGCACGCATCGCACCAACGTTGTCGCATCGCAACCAAGACGCCATTTTGTCGCATCGCACCGGAGAAGAGTATCGCATTGAGGTGCCATCTTGTCGCATCGTACCGGAGAGCAGTAAGAAACCGACGCATCAACTCCCCACACAATAAGGAAGCAAGCATCAACTCCCCTGCGCAGCAGTAAGGAACCGACGCATCCACTCCCCTGCGTGTAAGGAACCGACGCATCACCTTCCCTGCGACCCTTTTGTTTTCTTTGAGTTACGGATTCAAGGTACATTGAGAGTAAAGTGTTGCATTTACAACTTGAGAGAACTGAGCAATTTTATAACATTTGGAAGTCTATTTTTGAGTACAGTATTGTGGATTTTTGTCGTTTGGTCTTGTGTTAAGTCTATATAAAAATACTATTTTTATAATACAACCTGTGTGGTGTCCATCTGTAGTGTTGTCACTGTATTACTGTATGTGTTCACAAATGCTTTACACACTGCCTCTGAGATAAGCCTGCCTGCTCGTGCCAAGCTACCAAGGGGGTGAGCAGGGGTTATTTTAGGAGTGTAGCCCCTTACCCTGACTAGACGCAAGGGTCCCTATTTGTCACAGGTACCTACCTATGCCAACTAGAGACCCTCAAATCTAACATTGGTGGTCAGCGGTGAGGATTCTGGACTTGCATTTGTGACTCATGTACAGTAATTGGTGTACACTACTAGTGAGTGCAGACCATAACGCAACCACATACTTTTTGAGAGGATTTTTCCTTGGAACTTCTTTTCTATTTTTTATTCCTGAGAACTGCCAGTGTTTTTGCTACCATGAGCAAGTCAGCATCCATAGTATCTGTAGACATTGTTTTGGAAGAAGAGAGAATTGATACTTACACTGTGCCTCATCTCAAAGCTTTGTGCAAGAAATTTAAAATCTCTGTGAAAGGCCTCACCAGGAAAGAGGAATACCAGAAGGCGCTGAGGGCCTGGGTAGAATCTAGGAATGCCAGTGAGCATCCTGAGGAGCCAGCAATGGAGGCAGAGGATTTAAATGGGCAGCTTGAGGGGCCAGTGGGCCTAACTGGAGGGAAAGTACCTTCAGGGGCGGGCAGCAGTGTTTCTTCCAAGGGATTGTCCCCAGGAGAGCTGGAGGACAGAGCAAAGGAGAGGATGCATAAGTTGGCGCTAGCTAGGCTCAAAATGGATGGTCAGAAAGACATAGAGAGCAAGAAAATAGAGCTTGGGATGGAATTAGAGATGAAGAAGTTAGCCTTAGAGGAAAAGAGGATGCAAATGGAGCATGAGAGAATGATGAGGGAGTTGGAGTTGAAAGCCAGGGGCTTAGGGATTCCTCCCTCTGGTGGCAGCAAAATTGTATTATTGAGTGCTGAGGAAGTGCACACACCCAGAGATGTGGCGCCTGACTTGGAGGGGGTTGATTTACGCCAGGAGGTTCAAGGACGTGAGGTAGCTCCGGTGGTGCGCAGTGTCCCTGAGGTAGATTGGGGAACTGGCCCAGGGGTTCATGGTCCTAGTGGTGGGAGGGACACTCCACTGACTCTAGATGAGAGGAGCAGGGAGGGGGGTTCCCCCATGGTTGAAGTCCTGGTGTGTGAGTGTGAAAACCGCCCAGAAGAGTGTGGGTTGAGTGACAGAGACAGTCAGATACTGTCTTGCCAGTCTCAGAAGAGTGGTGTGGGGTACGTGTGCAAGGCACTGGATGGTGAGGTGAAGGATAGTTTGGTGGGTCTGTGTGATCCAATTTTGGGAGAGCATATTGTAAGTCCCTATTTTCCAGAGCTATGCCAACACCTGTTGGAGTGTGAGTTCTCTGCCCCCAGGGAGCTCACAATGGAGGCAGACCTTTTGGTGGATTCCAGAGGGTCTGAAGAGGCATTGGGGAGTGACCCTAAGAGGAGTGGCTCAGGTGTCTTCCAACCCAGAGTGGTGGGAGAGGTTCAGTGTAGCCCAGCTAGGTCCCGTGGTAGTGGGAGGGGTGTAGGGGCTCATGTCCTGTCTCTGCGGAGAAGGAGTGAGTGTGGGGCTGCGTGTCCCAAGGTGCCCAAAACCCAGTCTCAGGGCCTGGATGGTTCTTTAAGGGAACACCAGGTAGGGAGCCTAGGCTGTCCTGATGGGCCGCCCGTTGAGGAGGATCTCCTAGTATCTAGAGAACCTGGAGCATCTGTAAATGGAGCTCCAGTGTTTCTGGTGTCTGGCGGTGCCGCTCCACTTGAGAGGGTGCAGAAGTCCAGAGTGAGGGGTGAGAGGGGGAAAGAGTCCCCAGTGGAAGAACCAGTGGGTCAGGGGCCAGCCAGAAGGGCTGAGTCACCGGTGAATGACCATGGTGACACCACCTCTGTCCTGGGGGATCTTCACGCGCTGTCAGATGGACAGGGGGCGGGAGATCTGGCCAGGCAGACTGTCACACAACACATGAGAGATGTGTTACCCTCTGGGGGGCATGCGTGCTCCCCAGGAAGTCCTGGTGCGCCAGGCAGATTCTTACACAACTCTAGAGGAGTGTGTTTCCCTTGGGGGGGTTGGTGTACCCTCCTGGAAGTCCTGGGTTGCCAGGCACAGGTCCAGCCTAAGGGTACAGACCCTGGGTTGGAGGGCCAGGTTCAGGGTGTCCCCCCTGACCTGGAGGAAGGGGCAGTTGCTAACAGTGCCCCTACCAGTTTGTCTCCTGGGGGTACCACTCCTGATGGGAGGGGGCAGTACTCTGGAAGGGGGTGCAGAGGGAGGGAGTCCTCGCCTCTGACCCCGGTTCAACTGGAGGGTTTAGACCCTAGATTGGAGGACCAGGTTCAGGGTGTCCCCCCTGACCTGGACGCCCAGTTGCAGGATAGAACCCCTGAACTGGTGGGCAAATTGTGCAGGACACCTGCCACAGGTGCCCTGGCAATTCTGGAAGGGGGTACCACTCCAGGTGGGAGGGTACAGAGCCCCAACGAGGAGGAGGAGGACCGGGTGTGGGAAAGCCCCCCCCAGTCTCCAGTCCAGCCGCCGAGTACAGGCCTGGGGCTGGTGGGTCAGTGTCAGGATGTCATACCTGACCTGACAGGAGGGAGAATGGACAAAGGGTGTCAAGCACCTGGGGCTACTGCCCCCCGCTCTCTGACGCCACAGAGGTTTGAGAGCCCTGAGAGGCATAAGGTCTGGGTCTCATCCCTGACCACTGTCAGTGGCCACTGTGGCTTGCTGTCTGTCTGTTGGGACACACCTGTGAGCAAGTTAAGGTTAGGTGCTGCACAGGTGGGGTCCACAGGTGAGGAGAAGGGTTCCCCATGGATTAGCTTGGTGGGCCCTGAGAGTATGGACAGAGGGATTACAATAGGTTAAGATTGGCGTAGAACTGGAGTATGCCCCTGCTGTTGTGGGCCAGGGTCCAGGTTCTATCGCCCAAAGCAGGGAAGCCCATCCAGGTAGTGATTGGTCTACCCTGCATTTTTGGCTGGAAGGGGGTTGTGTTGGACTTGGCCCTTTTTGCAGGGTCATCCCTGAACTTTTTGCCTTCCTCCTAGCCTTTTTTCTGACATGGTGTTGGTGGATTTATGACTCTGGGCACTTTTTCACTGCTGATCAGTGCTAAAGTGCATATGCTCTCTATGATAAATTGATGTATGGATTAGTGACTCCATGATTGGCTTGATTGGTTTACTTGTCAGACCCTAGTACAGTGCACTGCGTGTGCCCAGGGCTTGTAAATCCAATACTGCTGGTGGGCTTGCAGCACTGGTTGTGCCACCCACCGGAGCAGCTTGTAAAGTGTGTCTCAGGCCTGCCACTGCAGGGCCTGTGTGCAGTCTGGTACTGCCATGTTGACTGGGCAAGTGCACCCACTTGCCAGTCCCTAAACCTTCCCTTTTATACATATTAGTCACCCCTATGGTAGGCCCAAGGGCAGGGTGCATTGTAGGTAAAAGGTAGGACATGCCCTGATGTGTGTGGCATGTCCTAATAGTGAATTACAGCCATTTTCGTTTTTCACTATTGCAAGGCTACCTGTTCCCCATAGGCCAGAATGGGCAGTTAGATTATTACATCTTATAATCCTAACTGACTCAGGGAACCAGGTAGAAATTCGAGTTTAGTATGCCTGAACTCAGAATGATACAATACATCTTTTAGTGAAGTTGGTTTTAACATTCTGTGTTTGAAAATACCACTTTTAGAAAGTAGGTATTTTCTTGCCTAACTATCCAAGCCTGCCTCTGCTAGGTTGTGTATTCCTTGTCTGGAGTTTGAGTGACAGGGGCTGGGGGATTCCAGGAGACAGGGTGAGTCAGCACAGAGCTGACTAGAGAGATCTGCATGCAGATAGGAGGGAGGAGTTGCACCTGGGACCTGAATAGGGCTGTGCCTTTCCTCCACAATGCTGGCTCCACCTCCTGTGGTGTGTCTGATGTCCCTGGCCTGCACTGTCAAAGGAAGAGAAGGAGTCCTGTAAACAAAGTGCTCCAGGACTGACCAGAACTGGTTTGGACTAGGCAAAGGCCTCTCTGCCTTCAGAGAACAAAGAGAAAAGTAGTATAAATATTGGGACCCAGACCCAAGAACTTTAGATCACTTCTGGGAATCAAGACGAACCTTTGCTGAGGAGAAGAACCAGGAAGCTGAAGGAGGAGACTACCCCTGTGCTGGGTGTTTGGGGTTTGGCCTGCCGTGGTTGCTTCATTACCAAAGAGAGGAGAAAAGGACTGAGTGTGCTTTCTATCGACTTGAAGAAGAATCTCCAAGGGCTTGAACTAGAGCTTGCCTCCTGCCTGAAGTCTCAGGGATACAAGACTTCACCAACCATCTCCCCCCTGAATTCCCTTGCTGGGAATTGAAGTGCCTGCTGTTGTGCTGGGCCTTCTGAGAGACTGCGTGTCACTGGGAGCTGGAAGCGCGACGCAACAACGAGAAGCGTGTCGCCGCCGCAGCCGCTGTCATCGCATCGCCGAGGAAGCGAGACGCCGCTGCCGCTGTCATCATCGCATCGCCGAAGTGCGGCGCATCGCCAGAGAAGCGGGACGCTGCCACAGAGGTCATCGTTGCATCACCGGAGAAGCGCGTCGCAGGGCCTGTCGCGGCTCCAAAGATCATCGAGTCGCCGCACGGCCGTCGGGCGTGCACGCATCGCACCAACGTTGTCGCATCGCAACCAAGACACCATTTTGTCGCATCGCACCGGAGAAGAGTATCGCATCGAGGTGCCATCTTGTCGCATCGTACCGCAGAGCAGTAAGAAACCGATGCATCAACTCCCCACACAGTAAGGAAGCGAGCATCAACTCCCCTGCGCATCAGTAAGGAACCGACGCATCCACTCCCCTGCGTGTAAGGAACCGACGCATCACCTTCCCTGCGACCCTTTTGTTTTCTTTGCGTTACGCATTCAAGGTACATTGAGAGTAAAGTGTTGCATTTACAACTTGAGAGAACTGAGCTATTTTATAACATTTGGAAGTCTATTTTTGAGTACAGTATTGTGGATTTTTGTCGTTTGGTCTTGTGTTAAGTCTATATAAAAATACTTTTTTTATAATACAACCTGTGTGGTGTCCATCTGTAGTGTTGTCACTGTATTACTGTATGTGTTCACAAATGCTTTACACACTGCCTCTGAGATAAGCCTGCCTGCTCGTGCCAAGCTACCAAGGGGGTGAGCAGGGGTTATTTTAGGAGTGTAGCCCCTTACCCTGACTAGACGCAAGAGTCCCTATTTGTCACAGGTACCTACCTATGCCAACTAGAGACCCCCAAATCTAACAGTGCCCATCACAACCAAAGACAGGGCGCGTACGCGGCCAAACCCGTTTATGGCGTCAGTTGCGCTAAATCTAATTGAAACTGAGAAAACAATCCAAAAGTGTTTTGTTTAAATTCGGGGCAACGAAATGGGTTGCAGGTAATAGGAGCGTATAGAGATGATGGGACAATCCGAAAGTGTTTTGTTTAAATTCGGGGCAACGAAATGAGTTGCCGGTAATAGGAGCATATAGAGATGATGGGACCCGCTCACTTATAAAATAAAACAAGGGAGGGTGAGGGTGAGACAGGCAGGGGAGAGAAAGTAGAGAAATGTCAACAAGCGCGCGCGGTCACGCTAATTGGAAACAGATGGCCCCTGCGCGCCGCTGCTCGCTCCCGCAAGGTGGATGCTGCCACACGCACGAGTGTTTGAAAAGTGCAGACCGATTCCAAAAGGTCATCTCCTAGAGCAACGCATGCGCGCTGCGCTAGGCTCGACCTAAAAATTACCACATGTCCTCTCATCCAAATTGGGCATGTGACATGCAGCCGTTTCTCTGACGGCCCTGACTCTGCAGGGCCATCGGTGGGGATTAATCACGGAGGAGACAGAGTAGTCTCCACCGAGATTAACCCTAAGGTCTGCCCGCATGTAAATGCGGAAAGACGGACCACTATATTGGTGGGGAGGGAACCAGGGCCGGACTGGCCGTAGCGGGCACCGGGCGTTTCCCCGGTGGGCCGCCAGGGTGGGGACGGGTTTTGGGACCCTGGCTGTTTTTGTTACAGGGACGTTTTTGAAGCATAGCTGCAATATCGGCCCTGTAACAAAATCGGCCGAAACTGGCCCTCGCAAACAGCTCGGCCGTCCCCCCCAACCTCCCGGGGGGCCAGCCGAGCACTTTGCCAGTGCCGGTTTTGGTTCCCAGTCCGGCCCTGGAGGGAACTCCATCGCCGTTGCGAAGGAGTACCCTCTCTGTCAATATATAAATCAGGCCCTTAGGGGCTCATTAGGATGGCGGGCGGACTCCCGCCCGCCATCCCCGCAGTTTTGGGACCGGCCGCCAGACATGCAGCGGTCCCGCACCGCGAATTAGGATGCGACTGCCACCATGGCGGTCGCATTCCGCAATTTAACGTTGCGGCGGGTGCTGCTGACAGCAGCACCTGCCGCGATGTTAAAATCGCATGCCAGGCATTTCACTGCACCACATGGCAGGCACCACACGGTGCCTGCCACTTGGTGCAGCGCAATGTAGGGGGGTACCATAGGTACCCTCCAAGTGCACCCCACCTCCCCCAGACACAAGGGGGGCCCGCTACAGGCCCCCAAGCACAATCCCCGCCAGCCTTTCCATGGCGGCGTTGCCCCCATGGAAAGGCCTTCCAAACCCAACATCCTAATATGGCGGACGGTGCCTGCTAGGCATCGCCACCATATTAGAGCCCCTGCTCCACCCGGCAGGCAATCGTGACGATTGCCACCGGTGGAAAAGCGGCGGATGGACTTTCTGTTTGCCGCGATCCCCACCGCCATCATAATATGGCGGGGGTAAAGCTCATGGCGATGGCGTAACGATCGCCACCGCCAGCCCGGCGGTGGCGATCGTTACGCCATCGTAATGAGCCCCTTAGTTTTTCGTTTTCTCTCATATTGGTCATGTTTAAAAAGGTCTGCAAAGGTAGTAAACAGCGGGTGTACTAAGTGTGTCCCCACGATGGTGGAGACTGTATAAAATATAAATAAAGTCGATGGTGTATGGGGTTCGTGCTAGTACGATGGAATACTATTCTTTGACATGCAGACATCATTCTTTACCCAGCACATCAAGGTGACGGAGGAAGAGGTTGCTTTTGCACTTGGAGTGCACAGACAGGCAGCTGAGGCTTTGGGTGAGAGGCAGATGACGTAATGTGGGAGGTCTGCACTGCACAGTGAACTCCAAGTGCACTCCACAAATGTGCCAAACACTTCCGGTCTAGGGTAAGGAACTTCTGAGGACACCAGAGAGAAACAGTACAAGAAACAGTCATTGGAATACATCAATGCCTGGCCATGTCCTGAGTAGTTATTGTGGCTTTCCTCCACTCCGGTTAACACCTGGCCCTTTTCATTGCAGCACCATTGTTGTTTTCCCCTTCCAGTTCACTTGGGTACTTCAGGCATTTAGTGCTGCTTTAATTGCTCCACAGTCGAAGAGGTCAGTAGACTCCTTGTTTCTTCCAGTCTTTGTGGACACTGGGTTAGATTCTTGGCCTTCGTAATCTTGTTCAGACCTCACATTTGTAGGCCGGAAGGCCACCTTTCTAGTCAAGGGTTACACATAGGTTTTGTATACTTTATTATTCATTAATGCTGCGACTTGCTCTGTAGTGTGCAGGGGCACATGGGGGCGCATGAGGGGTTTGGCCGTCTCAGGCTGGCCACACCCCTCATGCGCAGTGAAGCTCTCTACAGTCCCAGCTGTATTGCTAGGGCTGGAGAGAGTAGGCACAGGCTCCCAGTCTGTCTGGGAGCGCAAGTTGCCCGCGCTCCGGCCAATCCTGAAGCTGCTCTCATGCGAGATCAGCTTCAGAATTGGCCGCAGGGCAGGCTGGGAGCCTATGCCCAGGACCAGAAGAAGAATGAAGAAATTTGCAGGAGGCGGCCGCAAGTTAAGTTTATTTTCGTTTTTCTTTTGCCCCCCCCCAAATCCTCCCCACCTCCCTCCTCTGGCCTGGCCTGCCCCCCCCCCCCACTTTGGCAGGGGATGGGCCGCTACTTGTAGTGTGGACACAAGAGATACTAAAAATACTGAAATCCCTCTGGTGAGCACTGTCCTACAGACTGAGGTGCGAAATCCTATCTACTCTTTTTCTATCCTACCTTCTTTATTTTGCCCTCACTTCTGCACTTGGGATTTTTAATTAAACTCCTCCCACAAAGGGGTTCGGTGAAGATGCAGGGTTGCCTTCGAGCTTCTTTATAATGGGGGTCCTTTAGAGGTCTGCAGATGCAGAACTCTGCTAAAAAAAACAGCGAATGCCTTATCTGGTAACCTTGTGGTTCCCCACCCCATTTAGAGAATGGGTAACAGCAGAATTTCAGTATTTCTTCTGGAGGAAACCCTTGACGTGGCGATGTATTGGCCACAGGCCACCTCCAGGTCACAGTAGTGGTAGCACCATCTAGTCAAAAGCAGGGCACTCGGCACTGGTTTTCCCTGCCCGAAACTGCCATATAAGGCATGACAATTCCAGAAAATAAAAATAAAAAATGCATCTGATGCCCAGGGAGAAATCTCATTGTGCCTCAGAGATTTTGAAATGTTCTACTTCATAGAATCATGCTATGTGAATTTGTTTGTGAAATACACAAAAGCACATCCGGCCTGTTGACATTCTGCTCTAACTTCAGTGCATTTAAAGCATCAGCATATATTCTGAAGGCATAGAGATCACTGCTAGGCAGGAGAGGATCTCTCCATACATAAGGTGGCTCCCTTCCTAGAGGGCACAGGTCACGGTCTCTGCTGACCTGGCTGGCCACCAACCAAACTATGACTGAGCCCATGAAACTTGGCAATTCAGACAGTGTGTTGAAGTGGGCGACAGCCAAGTACAAGCATTGGCAAAGCCAATAAATCTATTGTCTTTGTCTATGTTGTTTTAAACTTGACACAGCAACGTGGCTGAAAGTGAAAAAAAAGCACTATGACGTAGTCAACGAAAGGTGCATCATGCCATTGTTTTTAAAACTTTCAACCATGATGGCTGTGTGCATACTTGTAATTTCACAATATAACATTTTTATTAGTGGTAGCAATTCATTTTAGTGCAAGCATGCATGTAAATAAAGTGTTTAAATTGTAGTGATAAAAGCGTCATTCCCGGGCGTTGCATTTGCTCTGCTGTCTGCAACGCTGCCACATTTGTTTGGCTATTTTTTTTTTGTTGCTGTGTAAGATTAGTTTTAATTGTGAGTGTGTGTGATTGACTTTGAAATCACACGCTTAAAACATGCTTCTGTTAATGCACTGTAAAAACTGATTTCGGTGCATATTTACAAAGAGGATTAAGTGATGTGCTTTATGCAAGCATGCGTTTTGTAAGTAAATCAAACACACTCTGAGTTAAAAAGTCATGTTGCACCATCCAACAGCAATTATATTTAAATTGAACGGATTGAATTTATCTGTACTTTGATTTGTAGGTGCAACACTGGTTTTTATGCTGACGGTGTGCGATTTACTTCTAAACCATGGTCTTAAACTAAGTGTTTGAATGGCTTTTTGTGTTTATAAAGATGCACTTAAATATACTATTTAGATTGGAGTGACAGGAGCATGATGTAAGAGCATGTTTAAAAAATCAGTCATGCGTATTCACAATTAAAAGTAAAGTTGTGCCTGAAAATCAGAGTAGAAATAAAGGTAAGGGCAAATATATCTCTGATTTGCCTGGGCAACATATCTTTTAATTCTGAGTGGGAGCGATTTACGTTCAATGAAGGTTTTTAAATGCGTTGTAATTAGTTGCTTAAGTAGATGTTTATGAACAATATCCAGACCTCTGTATAGAACTGTAATTTAAAAAGCAAATAATTAGCAAGTCTTTCATATTCTCACAGAGACTGCAGTTTGTTTGGGGTGAATTACGTAAGACATTATAATGTAATTGGCAAAGCTATGAAAGAGTTTTGCAGCATGTCTTAGGGGGTAGGAGGTGGAAGTGGTTGGCCTTCTAAATTGGAAGACCCCAGTTTTATGGCTAACGTATGCCCTTGGCAACAATGTGCTGGCACAGCAACCGGGAAAGGAGATAAACAGAAGGAAGGAATCCTTTGTTTTCCATGTGCTTCTTGAGAGCAAGCAACGGGTACAGTCCCACCCAGCTACCAAACGGAAAAGCCTGTTGTTAGGGCTTTAGATTTCTGTAAGTCAATTTCATATCTGTGAGCCAATTCAGACAATCTTTCATGAGCTTGTCCTGCACGTATAGTAATGTCTTTCCACATGAATAATAGCTCATCATCCTGATAGACATTTAAATTGGACATGTCAAGAGTTCCCAGTATCATCTCTTCCAATTCTATTTTCAGTTTAGCTACATCTAGTGTTCTTTCCCTCTCTGTGGCCTGAGTATCCCTTTCACTTGTGCCGGGGTTTCCGCTACTAGTCGTGGTATCTGTACACCTAAACCAGGGTTCTCCAAAGTCCGTCCTGGAGGGCCGGATCCATGCCAGATTTTTAAGATAACTACATTTATCTAAATGGGGATATGCAAAAAATCTGGCATGGATCCAGCCCTCCAGGACCGATTTTGGAGAACCCTACTGTAAATCAATCATTGAGTTCTCAGACAGTAAGACCTGGTTGTTCTACTGGAGTATTAAGAATTATCTCTCCGCTAAAGGACCTATGATTTACGTCAGGTGGTGAATTCAAAAGGGATATGTCAGAACTTGGCAAACCCATAGGCATTCCTGTCCTGGGGGTACTGTTATTAGTGCTTGGAGGCAAATTTGTGTTAGGCATTAAAAAGGGTTACATCTTTGGGAAAACCTTCCATTTGGGTCAAACCATGTCCGATTTAATGTAGAGTCTGTGGGCCCGATTCACAAAAGTCCTGACACAAGGGAAAACACCATCAGGCACATGCATCAAAAGAAAACCGATCGCAAACGGGCAGATTCTCAGAATCTGCCCTTTGCGATCGATATTTTTGCATTTGGGATGCATCATCCCAAATGCAAAAATCGCAATTTAAGTAATCTCTAAATTGCGATTACTTAAATTGCGATTGCATTTAAGGAATCGCAAATTGAGATTCCTTAAATGTAATGCAACAAAGTAAAAAAATTAGTGATTTCGCTATTAGGGCGTAATTTACCATGAAGTTGAACTTCATGGTAATTGCAAAACTTTGAGAAATGCACTAAAGTGCATTTTTCAAAGTTGAAGGTTACACACACACATGTCCTTGGGACATGTGTGTGCGCAACATATGTGCACGGATCAATTTCAGGGGTGCAACAGGGTGTCCTTTGACACCCCTGCACCTTGAAATTGCATGCGCAATTTGCGAGTACCTATTGGTACTTGCAAATAACGCTCGTAATTTCTCTCATTCATTCCTATGGGCCTGTAGGCCATAGGAATGAACGGGAAGCCATTCCTTATTTGCGACTCGCAATTTGCGAGTCGCAAATAAGGAATGTGAAGGAATCGCTATTATTATAGCGATTCCTACATGCATAGGATTTTGCGAATCCTTAAATGCGAATCCTTAATATTCGCTATTAAGGACTCGCAAAATCCTAGCTTGATGCATTTGCCAGCATGTGCTGAGAATGCAGAGCCCGATTCACAAAAGTAATCTGAGACAAAATCCTAACTTTACAACTTTCGGTATTCACAAAGGGCATTTAGGAGTAGTAAAGTTAGGATTTTGTATCAGTTAAACTTAAGTTTTGGTCTTAAGTTAAACTTAAGACCGAAACTTAAGTTTTGGTCTCACCACTGCAGAAGCTCAGTCAAGAGTCTTTTTGGCTCAGGGGAATTTTGAGTATTAGCCGAAGCCACACTCAGCAAGAATCAAGGGGAATAAGCATAGAGGTCTAAACCTCTCGATGTCAAAGGAAAAGTGCTCCAGCATCAGACAGTGTAGGCTCCAGGTATTCACACTAAAATCATTCAGGTAATACCCCTCTGTTCGCATCATCATGGGTTCTATTGTCTTTCACCATTCTCAAGTTGTGGACTGAAACATTGGCAAAATATTACACACTAAATATGGGAACTACATCATCCTTGCTCAACCAAGCCATGTTGAAACATTGCTTAATAGGACTCTTCAGTTAATGCTCTGGCTCTCCATGTTCCTCGATCAAGGTCTTTTTCTCAGGCTCTCTATCTATCCCTAATACAGTGTTGTATCTATTCTCAAACTAACAATGTGTGTGAATACCTGCAAGGGAAAGTCATGTCAGCAGAAATGGAAAACAGTATTTTATTCAGAATGGAAAGAGGCCTACTAAGGGCAAGTTTAAAATATTTAATCAATGGTGCACATTTAATATGTGTTTGCATGTTTAAACACAAATGAATATAAGTTGTCAGAACATTAGATTCATTTTGCATGTCATATACGGCAAATCTTTAATAAGCATGTGTAAGTATAGCTAGGAACTACACTTTATTTGAAATATATGTGTAACATTGGTGCACACATTACATAAATCCATTATAATTTCTAGAGTAAGCACATTCTAAATATGTGAGGATGGTTTCTATTCAATCATCTAAGCAATAAATCTCGTTTAATGAGCTAAGGCACACAGTGTTATGTATGAATTCTCTAATTGACAGGGAATACACTTCAATACTGATGTTGAGTGCAACATTTCATTTCATTGTTGTTAGGTCACACAGGAAAAACGTCCTAGGTGCACGTTTATGTGATGTATCTGTGATGAAAGGTGGGGTCAAAATGACCTTGTACCAATGTCAAAAACAGAGGTGCTTTCAGAAGAAGGCCCAGACTACAGGGAGATCAGACTGGGGGTGAGCTGTCAAGCAGAGGCCTCAGAAAGCAGAAAGAAAGAAGCAAATAGACAACCCATGAGAGACCTCGGTGGTATCCAGTTAGCATTAATAGAGAGTGTAACTCTTTAGGAGCACGCAACGAAGGCCCTGATTCGAAGTTGGATGAAGCAGAATCCCCAGGTAGGGGTACCTCTCGTTTAATTATACACAGACTGTTGTTCCCACACCCCACAGAATTAAATTGGCCAGTAAACCAGCGTCTGCATAGTTATTCCCCATTCTGTGAAGTTTAACTTGCCAAAGGTGTAGTTAGGCAGGGAGACACCAGCTGGAGTCATTCATTCTAGCCACCTGATATGCCCGCATATAGCTATGCCTGTCTTGTAATCAAAGGGAAGGTAAAATGGAGAAACAGAGCCTTAAATGTCAGCTCTAGAAGATATCATAAAAATTGAAGCCCTAAGGACAGCAAAGGCTTATCACCAAAATTAGTCATCCTCCAGGACACACATGATTATAAATATTGCAGCTCAGGTTCAGTTTATTTAAGTATTTGTCACTAGCCCAACATAGGAGCCCTTCAAATAAGTGAAAAAATAAACTTAGCTCAAACTATACACAAATAAAAAAACTTTTCTTTAAATCTCAAACTAGATCATATTTACTGAAATGTTTTATAAAATATTCCAATTTGCCAAATGTTGCATTGCTTCGTCCATGTTAAAAGTACTTCATTTTAAAAATATGGGGCGAAGTAATCTGTGCCTCACTCCAGACTGTATTTCACATACAAGCAGTGCTGAGATGCTGAAAACCAGTCTGGCATATCCCCAGTGGGCTCAGGCCAGATGGCTGCTTTCACAGCTGGATTCCCTGATCTGACCCAGCCATGAAAGCACCCAAAACCTCATTCCAGTCGAGGCTCCCGCAATGTGGGACTGGTTTGAACATTTTGGCCATCAATGATTTTGGTTCATCATCAGCCATGCTGAATACCTGTCTAAAAGAGAGGACAGATGTAACCCCGTTACTTCTTGCCCCTCCAGTAACCTCCACCCTTCTGGTTGCCAAGCAAAGATGAGGCCTTGTGGTCAGAGTTTCTCACTTTGGAACATAAGGAACCAAGTTCAAATCCTGATTTTGGCGCAACATCCTGTAATTCTAGGCAAATCCCTTAATCTCACTGTACCTAAAAATAAAAAAAAAAGTGTAACGTAAACTTGTTCTTTTTTAATTTACTTGGGCCAGGTTTAGCTATGAATGCAGCAAAACCGAATTTAAAATTCGGATCGAAACTCCCTACTTCAAAATGCATGATCTGAATTTTGTGAGCATTTAAAGAGGTGGTAATCATATGCACATGTTTTAATTAAAACACCATATGATGACTTTACCACATATATAGGTAATCAGATCTTCTCATGACAATCATCCAGCACTAGAGGCTACATATAAGACTTTCCATAATTCTGGAATGGGATCAGAATCAGTTAACAGATCTGTGCATAGGTAGAACCTAAGAGTTCTAGTAGTATGGTTCTTCAGCATCTTCCATCTTCCAACCAATTCCAGAGGGAAAGCACTCATGAATCCATAGACTATGTGCCCAGGCGTTGTCTTCATGCCTTTTGCATATGCCCAAGGATGATCTTAAGAAGGCATCGATTATGAATAGAAATATCAGTGGGATTTTAGCAGTGGGGGGCGACATGACTTGCGGGTGGCAGCGTGGGCGCAGGAGGTCACCAGGATGAGGGGGTGGGGGGGTAGTCTGGAATTAAATTTAAAAAGAAACTTACCTTAAGGCCGGGTCCCGCATCTCTGGTCCTGCTCCTGCTCTCCTGCCTCCGACTCTGACAGGAACAGGAAGCAGGCAGCCAGGCTCCCTCCCCTAAGCCAATCACAACACTGCAATGCAGCGTTGTGATTGGTCTGAGCGCCGTGACACGGCGCTTAGCCAGGGACTGGAGGCGTGGGCATGTTCTCCATGCAGGCTGTAATGCAGCCTGCATGGAGTACGGGGAAAGTGCGCATGACTGGTTTGGGTGGCCCGAGAGAGCCGACCAAACAGTCATTGCGCACTTAGGAGTGGGCAAACCACTTCTCCCCTGCTCCGAGAGCAGAGCACCCCACCCACCCGCCTGCCACAAAGCAGCAGGACACGAAGCATAAAATGATAATAACTAAGTTATTATCATTTTATGTTTCTCACTGCTTAAAAGCAGTGGGGCGACGCTCCTCCGCCATAGCGGAGGAGCCGCCCCTGGATTTTAGTATTATATACATGCCTCACTGCTCCGTGATCTCCTTCTTTCAGGTTCTCAACGAAGGATTGGAGGGCAAAGATAATATAGAACGCTGTGATAAATGGAATAACATATGCTTTGTGGAAGTGCTGGAGGAGGAAGAAAGGACTACAACTTCCCTACCTACTTTAACAGTGATCCCCTAGAAAACCCTATCAAGCTGCAGGACCCCACAGAAGACAGTAATTACACATATATTGGATTTTACTGCTCATCTTCTATACGTGGTAATAATGTTTGAATAAAACCAGAAACGCATAGAAAAACATGTAGAAGAACAGTAAACTACAAATTTACTAGGACCTCCTGAGGGAAGAAAAAGAGATAAAGACACGCTCATAGAAGGGAAATACGTCTGAGGGTTTAATGCCGCTTCATTGAGACTCATATGGAAAGAAAGAAAAAAGTAAAAGTCCTGGAGGATGGATCAAGGAGACACATGCATTCTGACAATGAAGAAAGGAATCGCAGAAGTATGAAGCAGAGAGATTATTGAGGTGTTTTTTCAAAAACCCTAACACTTTTGCCAGGAAAGGCAGTTAGAATATACAAAATGGCACAGGATTGTGTGAGACCACAACATGAAAGAATTTTGTAGCATTGGAGTAGTCGAGATATGGGGCAAAGAAAAGTCATGCAAGGATTGTCGACTTAATTCAGTTAAACAATGCTAGCAACCTAGTTGATAATGTTATTTTCTAAATGTTTTCATTGATGCATTGTGGGAGCAGAGAGCATGGACTATTCTGTTGAGGTATCACACACCTATATCTTTGGAGCTGGTCAAGACCAATGAGGTCTTGCATACAGTACTATACAGCTCTATCACAAAACTGATTGTTAGAGGAGCAGCAGGCATGGAACATGAGATTGGGGGTCAACAATCGTGCAATTTTGAAATTCCAGAGAGAAGAATAGAAAAACTGGTTCGAAGGAGTCAGTGAAAATGGAGAACGGGGTCCTATGCAATAAGTAGCAGTGGCATAGCAATAGCTCCTGCAGTGCGGGCGCCCCCTCCGGCACTGTGCACAAGCAGTGGAGCGCCTGGCCTTAAAGCTCCTGACTGGGTCCGGAGCGTGGGGGGCCCTCCGCGAACTTTGTAGGGGGGCTCCCTCAGGTTTTGTTACACCACTGTAAGTAGCAATATTTATTGAGTCGGCGATAGAAGAAGTAGGCAGTTCAATGGAAACAACACTCAGAGTGCTTTCTAGGCATGTAAATAGCCCAAAAAGGCTAGTCAAAGGGACGTTTGGGCTCACATATGAGAACATGCAATTTGTGAATGGGGCCTTGTGATAGGTGTCCCGCTAGATGGATTTAGAACATCTGAAGCTTAAGTGAGGGAGTGTTGAGTTCAGTTGCTTTTCCTTCACAAGAAATGGTTTGGGAATTTTGATATCAAAATCCCTTCACTTTCGACTTGTGTCAGGAATTAAATAGCCAAGGGGGAGATCCATAGCGAAAGTTGCAAAAAAGAGCAATTTTCAGGGCTTTGTGGTTCAAGGAAGCAAATGTAAGGTCTCTGTAGAGGTGATGATACCTTTTATTGGACCAACATGACTTCTGTATCTATGTTACAGTTATATATATATATATATATATATATATATATATATATATATATATATATATATATATATATATATATATATATATATATTACCTACTGGCGGTCGCCAGTAGGTAGTTATAGTTAGGACCTAGTTTCCATAGGAAAAGCATTTTTTCTTTTCCCAATAACTTTGGCGCCAGTTGACGAATGTTCACGAAATATTCAAAACTAGTGGCCCGCTCCGGTCAGCTTCTGTCTTGAAAGTTTCGGGGTGATTCGTCAAGCGGGGGCTGAGAAAAAAGGAGGGTCCCAAAACGCGTTTTCCCCATATTAATTTCCATAGGAAACTTTAGACAAAGCTTCAGCCCGAACTGCTGAACGGAATTACACCAAATTTGGCAAAAATGTAGGTCTTGGTTCAGAAAGAGCCCTTTTTTTTAAATGGTGTAAATCCGTTCAGTAGTTCCTGAGAAATTAGAAAAAGAAAAAGTTTCGATATCTGAGCACCGAGGAGGGTTCGCGAACCCTCCCGGGCACGAGCTTCACTCTGATTGGCTGCCAACACTCCAAACCAGGAAGTGTTGGCAGCCATCTTGTGACTCGGTAGAACCGAGTCACAAGAAAACAGTGAAACAAAGTGAAAAATGAAGAAAAGGGGGCAGGGTAGAAACACCCTTATTTTATTTTATTTTATTTATTGAGATTTATATAGCGCTGGCTAGACCCGGAGGTATCAGAGCGCTTTACATGAGGAAGAAACATTGTTTCAGAACATGGTTACAAAGTTACATCAGTTACTGGAGCGTATTTACAGGAATTACATGAGTATAAAAGCATAGCATAAACATGAGGAAAAAAAAATAGGCAAGGGGAGGGAAGATTAGGGAGAGAGGGAAGGAATAGGGGAGGTAGAGGAGAATAATGGAGGGAAGAGGAGGGGGAGGGTATAGGAGGCACAACGGGGAGATGAGGAAAAACAGTGTCCGACGTCCGGCTGGGTAGGTGACGGCCGAGGGGTGAACCTGAGCCAAACTCCTCTATAGCTGCGTGGGACAGCTCCACCGGTCATCGGCCAAAAGTTGCCCGGGCACCGCAGTACATACAAAAGGTTATAGTTTCCACCTAGGGGGGCATAGTCCAAAAAGTTCCATCGAGCGCGCCAGCCACGGTGTGAACTGTGCTGTGCTCCCAGCGGTAATGGGGTAAAAAACCCAGGCCTCTGCTGTGTGAGACTCCCTTGTCGCTGTGGACTCTCTCAGAGGGGTCTCTGAGACTCCAGGGCATAAATGCTGGATCCCTCCCCAACAAGGGGAGAAGGAGTGCTTTGGAAAGGGGCCCACTCATGGTGGCCATTATTAGAAAATTGGTGAAGCCGAAGGGGGGGGAGTAGACTAGAAGATTAGACTAGAAGAAAAGGGCAAACAGGCAATAGGTCAAAAACTGCCAAGGTTTTTTACAGGTAAAAAATGCCAAGCGGCCATCATCGCTGAAATGGCTGAGAGGCGGGAGGTCGTCACCATCTTGAGTGAGACAGGATGCGGGGAAGTACGTTCCAGGGAGCACACCTCGCTGAGAATAAGGTCCCCCCAGCCGACGCTTTATGATCGGAATACGTTGCGCAGCATGAAAATGTTTTATGTGGCTTCAGGAGTCATCTGGGCCAGCCGACACGATGGAGGCTCAGCGTAGGCGCTGGATCGGAGCTCAGAGAGAAGCCGACATCTTCTTCCAGCGCATAAACCTGATGTGGTAGCAGCCACGTCAGGTTAATGCGCTGGAGGCACTCGCCTCGGGATCCACCACTCAGGCACGTCACATATGTTTCAGGTGCCTCGCCACTTGTCTTTGACAGATACCCCGAAATTGCCTCTCTGTCCGCCTAGGCCCCCTGACATGTGGCCTACTTTTCTGGATGCCTGGCCTTGTCTAAAGAGGTTGCCATTTTGAGGTCAGGCACTCCGGTGATCTTCGTCAGGCCTCCCCTGTGGTGCCTGTTACCCCTAATCCTGCCTCCTTACTTCTTGGGGCGTCCCCGCATTTCCTGTCCTTGAGCGACGCGGCAGGCCCCCCGACAAGCGGCCTATTTTCCTGGATGCCTGGCCATGTCTAAGTTGGCCGCCATTTTGAGGTCAGGCACTCCGGTGATCTTCTCCAGGCCTCCCTGTGGAGCGAGTTACCCCCTAATCTTGCCTCCTTACTTCCCAGGGCGACCCCGCATTTCCTGTCCTCGATCGTTGCAGCAGGCCCTCCGATATGCGGCCTACTTCCCTGGATGCCTGGCCATGTCTAAGGAGGCGCCATTTTGAGGTCAGGCGCTCCGGTGATTTTCTTCCGGCCTTCCCCGTGTAGTGCGTTACCCCTAAGCTAGCCTTCTTGGTTCACGGGGCGTCCCCGCATTGCCTGCCCTCGAGTGCCGCAGCAAGGGGTACGTGCCCGTTTCCTGGCGGCCGCACCGCTCCACTTTTATTGTTGCTGCCGGTCGTTTCCTGGCGGCCGCACCGCTCCGCTTTTATTGTTGCTGATGGCCCGGGCGGAGGGGCACGACCGATTCCACCTGTGGCCTCGTGATTTCACCAGCACTCCGTTGGAGGTCCTGTGCCCAGGTACCTCGATGACGCCTCGCAGGTCTAGAGCCACGTCGGTCGCGGTATCCGGGTGGGTCCAGTCATCAGCAGGAATCTTGTGGCTGCATCATCGTCGTGTAGGAGGCATCCCCCTGGTAAGGAAATACCGTAGTTCCATTCCGTTTCCCGTTTTCCTTGTGGAGGATGGCTGGGCTAAAAAAGGGATATAAACGTTGGGTTTATCCCCAGCCCGGAGCATCTGGGGTGAGCTCCTCACCATCGGCGGCCATCTTGCGTTTTAGACCCCCTAGGCCTGCTCAGGGCCCAAAAAAGCATTTTTTTAAATTTTAAACGGCGGAATTCACGTTGGGGTCACAAATCCCGCCAAAAAATTTAAAAAAATGAAGCGCGGGCTCCCGCGCTTCATTTTAATGAGGCCCCCGGGTGGGCCAGGTCCCGGGGGCATTGCCAGAATAATAATAGCATGGGCCACCTCCCCGGGGCTATGCTGATTATGTGCAGGGGGGCACGTGGCCCCCCACAGCCCCGGGGACCGCCACCTCCCTGGGGCTTTTTAAAAAAAATAATGCGTGGGGGGTGCCACCCCCAACGCTGCCCCGGGGACTGCCACCTCCCTGGGGCTTCATTAAATAAGGGTGGGGGGGCCTCGCGGGCCCCCCCAAGCCCCGGGGACCACCACCTCCCCGGGGCTGTAATAATTAATGAGTGTGGGGGCTCAAGCCCCCACACTGCCCCGGGACCACCACCTCCCGGGGCACTTTGTATTTAAATATGGCGGTCTGTTACGTACCCCCGTGCCCCGGGGACCACCACCTCCCCGGGGCTTTGCAAACGTTGGTAGGGGGGCCGCGCGGCCCCCCTCCTGGAGCCCTTGATGGCCCTGGGGACCGCCACCCCCCAGGGCCGGCTCCTGCAGGGAAACCTGCTCTCGCTTCAATGAAGCAAAGCAGATTGCTTTTCCACAAGGGGTGCTGCATATCAGCAGCTCCCCTTGTGGAAAAGCAATGGCGGCTCCCACAGGAGGCGGGGAGCCGGCAGGGACCGTGGGGGCATTGGGGCTCCCCCCATGGTCCCCAATGGAAAGGGCCGGCCCCGGGGGATGGGGTCCCCGGGCCAGAAGTGGCCCGGGAGGGGGGCCACGCGGCCCCCCTCCCTCAATAAAAAATTATTTTTTTAAAAAGAGGCAGAGCCCCGGGGGATGGGGTCCCCGGGGCTAATAGAGGCCTCAGGAGGAGGGCACGCAGCCCCCCTCCTTAAAAAAAAATATTTTTAAAAATATATATATGGCCATGCCCCGGGGGATGGGGTCCCCGGGCCGAAATTGGCCTCGGGAGGGGGTGCCACGCGGCCCCCTTCCCGTTTATTTATTATTATTTTTTTTAAATAGGGGTCAGGCCCTGAGGGATGGGGTCCCCAGGGCCCCAAAAATGGCAAAAGAAGGGGGGCCACACAGCCCCCCTTCTGAAAAAAAAAAGCCGGCATCGCGCCGGAGGCCCCGCCCCTCCCTGTAGCACTCTGCAAACGCGTCCCCTGGCGCATTGTAAGTTGGGGAATTAATTCCCCTTGAATACTGAGGGTCCCTGGGGGCCAACTAGTCCACCAGGTACCTCCAGTATGCGCCAGGGAGCTGCGTTGCAGAGAGGTGGTCCAATGCCACACCCCCTTTTTACACCACTCTGCAACGCAGCTCTGTGGCGCTTACTGGAGGTACATGATGGGCTAGTTGGCCCCCTGGGACCCTCAGGACTCAAGGGGACTTATTCGCCCAATTTACAATGCACCAGGGGGCGCGTTTGCACAGTGGTGCAGGGAGGGGACGGGGCCTGATATTACAAGTGTGCAAACACACCCCCTGGTGCTTTGTAAATTGAGGGATTAAGTCCCCTTGAATCCTGAGGGTCCCTGGGGGCCAACTAGCCCACCAGGTACCTCCAGTAAACGCCACAGAGCTGTGTTGCAGAGAGGTGGTCCGAGGCCACGCCCCTTTTTACACCTCTCTGATCTGGTCCCTAGGGGCCAATTATGGAAAGTCTTGGGTGAGATGGGCATTCCCTCGCTTATTCTTAACATGCTTGTCCGACTGCACGAGGGCAACTATGCCCAAGTAAGGTGGGGGTCACAAGAGCAAAAACTGATAGGATTTCGGTGAACAGAGGGTTCGCCAGGGCTGTGTCATGGCGCCTACCCTGTTCTCCTTATACGTGAACGGGGTGGTTAGCTTCCTTTGGGAAATTCCAGCTGACGCCCCGGCCCTGGCAGGAGACAGGGTACCTACCCTTCTGTTCGCAGATGATACGCTCTTGATTTCAAAGACCCCGGTTGGGCTACAGAAACTCTTGGATAGGTTTCAGGATTTCTGTACTTTAAGGGGGCTGATCATCAACACCACAAAGATCAAACTGATGACATTCAACCCCTACAAGCCCTTTAGATACACTTTTACTCTGGGTGGAATACAATTGGAGAGAGTCCAGACTTTCGATTATCTAGGCATTCGACTCTCCGAGACAATGCACTGGAATCCCCACATTAATAAAATGCTCTTGAATCATAAACGAGCAGCTGGCGCAATAGGCAGAGAACATCGCTCCTCACAGAGTAGACCTGTTGCCCCAGCACTCACGATCTATGCTGCAAAGGCAGTAAGCTCAGCCCTTTATGGCGCGGAACTGTGGGGGTTCAACAATGTGCAAGAAATCTGTGCATCTGAACATAAGTTCTTGCAAGAGTTAGTGAGCCTTCCCGAAATGTCCCACTAAAGCCTCTGATGAGTGATATGGGAAGACGGCTCCTATAGAGACATTGCCAGATCTAGACCACTGTTTTACTGGGCCCGATTGCTATGTACTGCTGAACTTACAAATTATGCTGCTGCATTTAAAGAAGTAATCAGTTTAGACTGCAGCCACAGGGTGAGCTGGATCAACAACGTTAAGAAACTAGTTTTGCTTTAGGTTTTAAAGACTCTTGGGCAGATCAGAATCCACCCTGTAAGGACGACCTTAAAAAAGCATATTGGGCCTGGGTTGATACACAGGAACTTAGTAAACCAAGAGCAGGCAGGATGGTAGATGATTTTTATCAGTTTAAGTTGCATATATTTTTAGAACCATATTTAGATTTTATTCAGATCCCAAGAGACAGAGCACTTTATATACAGTTCAGGGTTGGCTCGCTCTTAGTTTGTGAGTTAACTGCAAAATGGAGTCCTCCCCGGCAGACAATTGCGGATTGCCCTTGTTGTGAAGCCCCAAAAGAGAGTGTGGCCCACATTATGTTCGTATGCCCAGCATACTCGCGGGCCAGAACAAGATGGATAAAACCAATCTGTAGACAGCTGGGTACCTTGGATCACCGCGTTGCTTTGCGGATTTTGAAATCAGATTCAAGAGTCCTCTTTGCCTGTGAGGTGGCAAAGTATCTCGGCTGTATTTGGTCTGTTAGGTCTAAATTTTTACGCAGGGAGGTATGAGTTTATTCTGTGAATGTATTTTTAAGGAAAAAGACTTTTCTGATTGTCATCAATTAGCTGAACTGATGTACGTTCTATAATTATTAACAAAATGATTAACCCCTTGTATAAAATAATCGGATGGAATGTATATACCTATTTTTAATACCTGTGTTTTTATGGATGGAATGTACATATCTGCTCTGATCACTGTTTTTATGATAACTCGTATCTTTCATTCTTGTTTTGTATGTATGAATGATCTTGCTTTTATGATACTTGTTATCGAAATAAAGCTATTTGACTGACTGACTGACCTCTCTGCAGCGCAGCTCTGTGGCACTTACTGGAGGTACCTGGTGGGCTAGTTTGCCCCCAGGGACCCTCAGGATTCAAGGGGACTTAATCCCCCAACTTACAACGCACCAGGGGGTGCGTTTGCACAGTGGTGCAGGGAGGGGGAGGGGCCTGATATTACAAGTGTGCAAACACACCCCCTGGCGCATTGTAAATTGGGGGATTAAGTCCCTTTGAATCCTGAGGGTCCCTGGGGGCCAAGTAGCCCACCAGGTACCTCCAGTAAGCGCCACAGAGCTGCGTTGCAGAGAGGTGGTCCGAGGCCTCGCCCCTTTTTACACCACTCTGCAAACGTGGCTTCTGGTGCACTGCTGGTGGGGCGATGAGGTCCTCTTGTGTCCTGAGGACCTCAAGACACAAGTGGACTTCATCTTCCGAGCAGCAGTGCGCCAGAAGCCGCGTTTGCAGCGTGGTGTAAAAAGGGGCGTGGCCTCGGAACACCTCTCTGCAACGCAGCTCTGTGGCTCTTAATGGAGGTACCTGGTGGGCTAGTTGGCCCCCAGGGACCCTCAGGATTCAAGGGGACTTAATCCCCCAATTTACAATACGCCAGGGGGAGCGTTTGCACAGTGGTGCAGGGAGGGGGCGGACCTGATGTAACAAGTTAGCAATCTTGCTGTGTGGGACTTACTGGAGGTAATAAAAGGGGTAGTTGGCCCCCAAGGTTGACGTTGGGGACTAACTACCCCTCCTGTTACCTCCAGTAAATCCCACACAGTGGGATTGCTAAAAGGTGTTTGGAGGCCACGCTCACCTTTCTCCACCACTCTGAAAACGTGTCTGCTATGTTATAGTTAGAAATTAGCATTTAAAAAACCTTTGAAATTCACTGAAAAAACCATAGGTTTCAGGGACGTTATAGTTAGAAATTAGCATTTAAAAAAACCATTGAAATTCACTGTAAAAACCAAAGGTTTCAGGCACGTTATAGTTAGAAATTAGCATTTAAAAAACCTTAGAAATTCACTGAAAAAACCATAGGTTTCAGGGACGTTATAGTTAGTTGGACATTTCACTCATACAAAACCATAGAAATTCGGCCATTATAGTTAGTTCAGCTAACTATAACTCACGCCCCGCAATGCACTGCTGATGAACGTCACATATTACATCATTCATGACATGGTCAGTGACATCACTGATGACATCTCAAATGACATCACTGATGACATCATCCACGTGAAAATCTGATGCACCTCCTCACACTCTAATATAACCTTTGATACACCCACTGTAAAATACAGACTACCATTTTCAAAACCATCGACACACCAATACCAGTTACTACATACGCACTCACTGATTCCTAGGTCTACACACACATCCACTCATTCACCCATACAATCACTCATACATGCAGTCACTCATCAATACAACACTATCATATGCACTCATACACCTATACAGACACTCACACACCACCACTCATCCAGAGTTACTCACACACCTAGTCAGTCATGCAAAGAATCAATCACACTTCCATTTACTGACCTATACAGTTATACACACACCACATCACTTATTCAAACAGAAACAAACGCATACTTACTCTCTTATACAATCACTGATACAAGTACACACTCATCCATACAGCCACTCTCACAATCACTGACTCTCACGTATAGTCATTTATATACTCCAACTCTCACATACACTGCCTTTTACATATGTAGTTACTTGGACATGTACCACTGAGACATCCATTCACTCACCAACACACCCATACACACACTCACCCACCCATACAGCTGTTTCCACATGCACTCTTGAACCCATACACCCAGTGAATCAACCACTCAAACATCTATGCACAGAGTCACACACCTCCCACCCACACACACACTCAGGAACCCATACAAATACTCAGGCAACCAATTGATAACCCATATAGACACTCATGTAGCTACTGACCAACCCATGCAGCAGCTTATACAACAACAGACAGACTGATACAGACATTCACACAGTTTAGTCACTAACCCATGCATTCAGTAAGACACATGTAATCACTCACTTAAACAGTCAGTCACGCACCTACTAAATCCTCCATCCAGACACTTATACACCCACTCATTCTTCAATACACCTTGGCATATATATATATACATATTTAAACTTTAAAGAAACACACAGTCACTGGATGATGTCATCAGTGATGTAATCAGTGATGTCATTTGAGATGTCATCAGTGATGTCACTGACCATGTCATGAATGATGTAATATGTGACGTCATCAGCAGTGCATTGCGGGGCGCGAGTTATAGTTAGCTGAACTAACTATAACGGCCGAATTTCTATGGTTTTGTACGAGTGAAATGTCCAACTAACTATAACGTCCCTGAAACCTATGGTTTTTTCAGTGAATTTCTAAGGTTTTTAAATGGTAATTTCTAACTATAACGTGCCTGAAACCTATGGTTTTTACAGTGAATATATATATGGATATAGGACAAGCAAGGGCCTTTCCTTGCATACAAATGAATTGCATTAGCAGAAGCATGATGTTGGTATCACACATATCTAGGAACGGGAGGACTTGATAGAGGGACTGTAAAGTTTATAAAAACTAGGGAATCCAAAATTATAATAATAATTCGTATTTGTAAAGCGCGAACATATCACCCCTCAAAGGGTTTCAAGGCGCTGGGAGCCGTCGGGGAGATTAAGTGAGCTACATAATGCTGATCTAAGCTGCTGCCGATGCGGGGGATTGAACTGTGAGCGCCGCCCTCCGAAGTCAGCCGCTCTGGCCACGGTGCCACATCTCTCCTCAAAATTGTTTATCAAAGTATTGAAATGTTTAACATTTCAACCTGGAACAGATAAATAATTTGGAATCAAATTTCTACCTAAAAGTGTTTATGACTCTAAAGTATGCTAAGAGTTTGGGTCACTGGAAGAAACGTTTATGTGTAGGGGAGACTGAAAATATTCTTACCTGCAACCTTATCCCGTTTGATAGAGGAGACATAAAAAAAGGTGCTGGCTTCAGTGATAGACAAGTCTGTCTCCTCGAACAGAAGCTCACAGATCAGAAAAGCTTTACCATTTCCAGTGATGGAAATGGATAAAGAAGTCATAATAGGACAGTGCACCCAGGAAGTAGAGATTATACATTCCTGTTCATTGGGAATAATACAATGTCGTGAATGGACTTTGCTTTTGCCTGAGTATATATGTATAAGACTCTAGAAGATGCAAGAATCATAGCAGCAAGGTGATTGAGTCACACCCCAGTAAAACAAATGGAAGGATCCATACATCGCAAGAGAGGATCAAGCAGAGATGTAATGCATCGGCCTTCAAGGATAGACAGAACATAGGGAAAGGTGCCGTTAAAGGTTACATCTAATTACTTGAAGGAAAAGGAGGACAAAGATGAGTGCAGGAAAGAGATAATCATATTGGGTCTTGTGCCTAAATGAAAATGGTAGCAGGGAAGGGCATGATCAGTGCACAAGATGGCTGCAGGTCTTCAGTGCTCCTGGAGGCTCCTCATTCCTTGGCCCACTAATGTGATCCAGGATTCCAACAGATCACCATGAATCCAACCACTCATGGTGACCATGGAGCTGCCCTGTGAAGCTTGATTGCAGAGAGTCAAAGGTGGTTTAGCTTGATCTGGCGGCCTTGGCCCTGCCCCAGTCTGCACGCAGGGGTGCAGTGGTGCACACTGGAGAGGTTTGATGGTGGTGAGCCACACATGAATGGCCTCCTGGGTGAGAGACATGAGCCAACAGGGACAGCAATAGAGTAGTGAGACATGGTGCTCTGAGCTGCAGTGGCACACAAAGGTTCCATCGTGATCCAGAGACATGATCGGGCTAGAGGAAGTCTGATTGTGAGTGGATGAGGGAGTGCTGCATGTCCCTGGTGGGAACACAGGATCTATCCTTTCCTAAATCCTTAGTGCTTTGAGGAAGGAACTACCCATTTTGAAAGCAAAGCTGTCTATTCCAGGTGGAACACTGGTTCCAGACAGGATGCTCTCTGGAAAGTAGTGTCAGACAGCCGCGGAAAAAAAGGCTCAAGGGCACAATGTAAGTCCAAGGTACTCCAAGGTGCTGAGTCCGAAGTGCCAGGAGCGGCCCATGAAGGTAACAGTGGTTGGGCCGGGTTGGGGGGGATTCGACAGACGACCATGAGGGAAAATTAACTAATAATTAATTTTCCCTCGTCGTCATCTGTCGTAACCCCCCTCCCATCCCACCTGGCCCCACCGCTCTTACCTGCATGGGCCGCTGCTGCGAAGTGCAGGACTGTTCTTCAATGGTTGAATCTTTGGAAATGGAGCAGCCCAGAAGTGGAGCTACCAGGAATAGAACTGAAACTTTCAGGATTGTTTAAACAAATCTTTTTAACGTTTCTGACATTTTCTTTCACCCTATTGAAACAAAACAGAACACGAAACAAAATAGCTGATAGATTGCCGGTGCCCTCATAATCAAAGTCTCATCTCATATGACATTGACAGCAAATGCATTAGAACCGTGCACTTACAACTTTGGAAAAATCAAACACTCTTCTCTAAACATACATGTTCAGCAAGCTGCTGGAGGAAGTTATCTCAAGTATGCGCATATCGCCATACATTTTTATGCCTGCGGGACAAGCTTATCGTCACATGGTATTCATCGGCCAATACTGGTAGAAATGCTTTCTTCATTCCTTTTCAGTCTGTATAGTGTTGGTTAACATCTGCTGGTATCTGCACAGACATCAACAAGGGGTTAAAGTCTAGTGAGTTGCTAGTTGCGAAATTTTAACAACTTTGTTATTATGATCCCCTTTCTCCCTTACTTGACCATATTTTGTGGTCAACAGAAAATAATTGAATTTCCTTCTGTCTGCCGACACTGGAGTACTTAGTATCCATCATCTCCTTGTGTTTGCTCTGTTCGCCCTAAGTTGGCAGGGTATGCCCAGACGTGGGTCCCTTGCTCACTTTGCCACTGGATTCAAGCTAGCCTGGCTGATAAGGGGTGTTACCCCGAAACCTGTCCCAGGATGTTGTTTCCGGTCCAGGGAAGACCTGGCTTTGCAGTTCAGGCTGGACTGTTCCCATGAGGCCCAGGGTCAAGACTGATTTGCATATGGCTGGGTCTAAACTGGGGTGGCGAAATGAGCTAAAGAACGATGATGGATTCAACCCAGATCTAATAGTGTCTGGGGGGGAGTGTCTGAAAAGTTTTAGCGCTCCGTCCATCATCTCCTTGTGTTTTCTCTCTACTTAGTATCAACGCCAACACATATTAGATGATATGTTATTTGTGCTCTAAATCTTTAGTCACCTATCCACTCTCTGACAATCCTATGAATTAATCAGGAAAACAGAGAACTTACTTGTTAATTCAATGCTGCTAAACTATGGAATCCTTGCAGCTTACCGGGGCATTACTTACCTCAGTGTCCAATTCCCACACAGAAGCACTTTAAATGATGAAGGAAGTTTGGTTCTCTGAAACACCCTTTGTGGTCTCATGAGCCTGGAACCTAGATAGGCCATGGATGCTTCTCTAAATGTGAGAACTATCCAGATGCTACTTGTACAAAGGCATTTTCAGGATTACATATTCATCAGTACTGCAGTTTCTTGGCTTCACACATTCTTTGATTGAATCCTGACACCTGCTCTCTCTGCCTTAAACTTCTAATAGGGAAACAATATCCTCACCTCAGCAGCAGACCCAACATGCTAACGATGACATCAAAAGAGGCGCCAGCTCTGGCTGGCAATGCAACATTCTGCACAGGAGCACTCATACCAATGCCTGTCATTTGACGGAATAAACAGTGAAAATCCCTAAGGAAATGCAACACTTCAATTTTTAAAATACTTTATTAATGTTTCGCTAAGTGAACAACAATACACTTACAAAAAAATCTGTCTTAGTACTTTAATAAGATAAGAAAAATTGCTAAAACAGATCTAATGGTGTCAACAGGGATAATATATATGTGTTCACAAAATTAGCACGCTAATGAACAATAAGTTCACATAACATAGCATTTTATATTTTTGTTTTGAAACGAAGAGAGAGGAAAGAAGAAAAAGAGAGGAAAGGATAGCCTATTCTAAAGGAGAAGATACAAACTTTACAAATACTTTCATGATAATCTGGAGAGACAGGGCCAAAGAGTATCATGGGGGGTCAAACGTCAAATGCACATCAGGGATATTATTCTGTCATCTAGATAGAATGGAAGAAAAGGGCAATCATAATAAATCACGTTTGATTAGTTGAGTAGAAATGACATTAGCACTATCCAACCTATGGGGATGCCAAAGCATATTCCACCATCTAAGACAGGTAACATCCTTAGCATCCTTGCAATTAGACATGGTAATCTGTAATACAATTGCAATAGCCAAGCCATCATCATCAAGATACTTTATTTGGCTCTACTGAGCCATAAAATTCACAGCAAGAAGACAAATACAGTATAAAACACCATAAAATGAGAAATATTGTTAAAATCACTAAAAGCAAGTGTTAAAAAACATCAGTATGACGGGAAGAACATTCAATATTTAGATCGTACCTTTACAGCACTTAAGACGTAATTTAAAACAGCATAAATAACAGTTTCATTTCCCAAACAGTGCAAATAAGCAAAGGCTGCAGCATGAGATCTGGTTTTTAGTACTCCTAATATTGGGCAAAGGAACCGCCTTCTTTGTGCAGTATAGAATGTGCAAAAAAGCAAAAAGTGCACAGTGCTTTGTTCTACTGGGACTTCACAATGACAGCGGGGGAGAGACGAAAACCACGTGCCTTTTTACTGGAAAGACTAACAGGAAGTGTATGGTTTGGAGACAAAACCTTGTCAGGAGGAACTTCTAGCCAAGTCAACAAACTTTCCCACCAAAACGTTCTTTTCCCATATTGGAGAAGATCCACCAAGGAGGATGTGGAGTTTATCAAATGGCAGTGAAGTTGAACAGATGTCTGTGGGGCATATTATCAAGGATCTGCGATATTTATCGCAAAGCGCGCTTAGCGCTGTTTTTTTTATCGCCGGCTATCGCTGGATTTCCTCGCGGTGATAGCGCGGTATTATCAACGCGTATCGCAAAGGCGATAGGAAATCCAGCGATAGCGTGTAAAACCAGCAATAGCGTGAGTATTCCAGCGCTAAATCAACAGCGCTAATGAAAAGCTTGCTAATAGGCAAGTGTATACTTAACCCAACAATCCACCCCCATTGACAAGATGGTTAAGGCAAGTTTTTCAGGCATTAAGTTCCAGCGATAAGCGCGATTAGCGCAAATTTTCCTATCGGTTCGCGGGCATTGATAATAGGGGGAAGTTGTGTTTGCGACTGTTTCAATGGAGTTTTAGTCAGGAAAGCCTACTTTGCATGTCATTAGCGATATATATCGCTGACATGTTAGAGGTAAAAGAACGGCCGCTATCGCTAATAAACTCACGCTAAGGCCCGTTAGCTGCAGCTTGTTAATAGTGTGATAAAAATATCGCCGCATTAGCGGCAGAAAAGTGCCGCTAACGCGGCGATAAAGGGCTTGATAATATGCCCCTGTGACTTTAACCCAAACTTATGACCAGAATCGGTGGACCGTAGGGCATTCATAAAACATATGAAAGATATCGCTATGATGTTCTGTACAAGACCAGCAAATGTGGCTGAGAATTCTATTTAAACTAAATAGCACTGAGCAGTCGCGGTCCGTGTAGGAGTGCCGGCCGGGCGGTGACGTGGGGCGGGGGAGGGGCAGGGTGGGGGGTAGCAAAGTACGGATTACGGACCAATACAGGTAAGTAAACATTTAAATCAATAAAACGAATTTCGTTGTGAGCGCTGCATCGCCAAATGCGATGCAGTGCGCGCAACGAAATTCGTTTCATTGTTTAAATGTTTACCTATCATTGATCCGTAATCCTTTGCTACCACCCTGCCCTCGCACCGCCACTGTCACGCTGACTGCATGCACTAGCACTGAGCCACTAAATAGTGTACCAGAATTACTACTGCTGAAAGGTACTTCCTTAGGAAGCCCTTAGTTTGTGGTGTCATTGGCACTACATTTTGTTTGACCCAGGTGTTTTGGTTTCCACGCTGTAACTCATAGGAGAGAAAAGGATTATGTTTTGAGAAAATTAGAAATATGACTATGAAAACCAGTACCCTATGTGAAGTTTGCCTCTTTTGGGTCCAATTCCAGCACCTAGCTGCGACCTTGTTAGTTACCAAGCCTCACACCCTCTGGCCTCATCGTAGAATGAATGCTGTGGTGAAAGCACCACATATTAGTTTGCGGAAATTGCGAGCTATTGTACAACTGTTTCAAGCAATACATAGGATCATCTAGCAAACTCTCAACTGTCTTAATGCAATGGCTATTCAGCTATTCCAGTTCCAGTGAAGATACGAAAATCTTCAGAGGCCTAGACTAGTTGGTACATAAGCTTACAATCAGCTTTAGGTGAGACAGTCACGTGACTCCAGCCAGGCGAGGCCTAAAATGGTTGGCTGCAACAGGCTGTTCAATTTAAAGAATGTACTTTTGCGGGAAGTTCTTTCTGGAATCAGACCAAAATATATGTGTAGCCTGGCAAAACATAACACGCCAGAGAGAAGGCTAAGGCCTGCCAACCCTTTGCCTTGCTTCTTATGTGTTTGAAAAGCAAATAAGAGAAGCAAGAACATTCTCAACCCAATTCGCACAATTGTGGAACCTCCTCTCCTCAAATGTGCACTTTGTACCTTTATTTAAACTGTCAATAAAAGGTACCTGTTGAACCAATAACTAATTTGACCATCCAGAACTTTTTAATATTGCCCCTTGCTCTATACATATTTTATCTATTGCGTTTATTAGTGTTTGTTTTATTGTATATGTATTATGGGTGCTGATTGTTCTCTTTGAGCAAACGCTCTTTAAGTGCTTCTGCAAATAAAGATGTATGAAATAAACAGGCCAAACCAACGCAACACATCTCTGCCATGGAGTGCCCAGAGCTACACACGTGGTGGGAAACCATATGCCGGGCTCTGTCTTCTTATTCATGGCCAAGACACAAATCAGAACGTTCGATGGCCTCAAATTTGACTGCATACTGGTTGCACCCGAGTATTTTCTGCATCATATGCACAGCAAAATCTTTGAAATGATGATCTTTGACTTTTAATCTGAGTGGGTTATGCCTGGAAAAACTGAGTATGGGGCAAACTTTGAAATAAGAGGCATGCACAGCCATGTGTTTTTGTCTAGTGGCTCGACAACCTGCAAGTAATGGAGGTGATCTACGTTTTTACTATACAATTTGTAGGAAAATCATCCTTTTTGTCGTGATCACCCCCATTTTTTGACTGATACTGTGCCCGGGCTCTGCTAACCAGGCCCAGGGTCAGTGCTCTGTTTAAAAGGCAAATGGCAATTGCTGTAATTACTATTGGTTCAGACAACCTACATGCAAGTCCCTAGAATATGGTAGGGCATGCAGGTTTAGAGACCCCAGTGGACTTAATGCACTTAAGTGTGCACTGCTGTGGTGTCTGGTGTCGTATTAAAGCCACCCCTGCCTTGCAGGATGGTTTTAAAATAAAACTGTGTCAAAATTCGACTTTGGATTTAAAAGAACTTCCAAAGTCTAAAACTATCTTTTTATTACATATAAGTCACCCTCAATGTCTGCCCTAGGTGCCCCAAGGACAGGGTGTCTTGTTATAAAAAGCAAGGACATTATAAAATATGTTTTATATGCCCGGGTGAGGGAAAAACAGCCAAAGTCGTTTTTCCCCATTGTGGTGCTGCTAGCTCCATAGGCTAACATGGGCAGGCTTTACTAAAGTTTAGTTAAGTCTCACTTTTGGTAGGAGTGAGCTAGCAACATAATTCAAAGTATCAAAATATTAGTTACAATAAATCCAACAACTTGCCGAGGTCGAATTTATTATAACTATTGCAGGAAAGGAGTTTTAGAACTTACTTTCCTGAAGTTAGCTAAAGCAGCCCTGAAGCAGCTTCTCCTGATTGGCCAGCCTTTGACAGCCTGAGCCAAGCTGCTCCCTGATTAGGTGGAAGAGGCCTGGGGCTGAAACAATACAGCCATTTGATGGGAGGAGATTTAGTTCCTGGATAAGCAAGAGACAGGAACGGGCTGGAGAGATAAACTGGTCTTCAAAGGGAGAAGCCCAGATGTCACAGGACCCAGGCCAGCCCCCAATTCCTTGATCCTCAGACAGACGGGAGCCCCCCTAATAAGATTAGAAAAGGGGCTGGACAGAAAGTGTATGGAAATGTTAGCCACACCTGTGCGTTGGGTTAGCCAGACCTGAATTCCAAGGAGAGATTTTCTCCATTTTGATTTTTGCTGAGAGGTACCTTCTGGGATAAAAATATGCTAAACTTCCCAGGAAGTTGTCACCGCAGATGGTGGCAACTTGAGCCCCATTGGTTGGGGTGTCCCCCCTCTTGCCAGCCCAGATTGGGGAATACATTTGAGAGAGCTCCAAGAGCACCTAAGATCCCTGCCTGAAAACATCTGGAGATGAAGGACTGCCCTGCTGGACCCTTGGACTGCACAAGAGAGGACTGCACTCAAATGTACTGTACCTGCTGCACTCTATCGGCTCCACAACAAAAGGACTTTGCCTGTCTTGAAGCACAAGGAGTGGACCCCCTGAGCAGCAACAGGTAGAAAAGTCCTGGAAAAAGCCACCTGCAACATCCACTTCAAGGACAATTCCAGCTGACCAGCTTCACCTGGATTTTACCTGGCTTGACCAGGTGCATTGTGGGAGTTGGAGTCCCAGATCCGAAGAGACAAATCAGAGCTTCTGAACCTTTGGCTGGTGCTATGGTCCCTTTGTGACCCTCAAGGAACCTTTCAGAAGAAGATCTGAAAGTCTGAGAACTTTTTGCCAACTTTTGTGAAAACGCTCCATGAGAAGACTGGCATCGACGATGAGAGTCAACCCAGCAATGTTGAACCGCGACTTGGCCTGACCATGCAGGTTTGACCCGCTGAAAGCTCCGGGGCACCTCGCCATCGACGACTAATACAAAGGCCTCAAGGACTCACTGAGGCAATGCGCTGCAGCAGGTTGGTGTCGTCGAATTGAAATCCAGATCCGAGGACCTGATCATCGATGTCAAAAGAAAAAGCTCCAAAAAAGTGACTAAGTCAGAAAAGAAAAAACTGGACCGGGCCCAACCACTCATCGTAACTGACCCATGCTCCATCGCGGTTGGCCTCAAACTTTGACTTTGTCCCGGTTGGCGTTTTACACTTTTAGGCGTTAAAAAAACATTATTTTATTTAAACTTTAAAAATTCATATCTTTGGTTCCCTACGTTGGATTTTTGTCGTATTGGTGTCATTTTAAAGATAAAAATATTCTTCATTATAATAAATTGGTGTTGGATTTCTATTGTGCTGTGTCTTTTACTTATGTACAGTTTTGGTGATATTAAATGCTTTACACACCTTTCTCCTAAGTTAAGACTAACTGCTCGTCTGCCAAGCTATCAAGGGTCCAAAGCAGCTATCAGCGGTGGCCCTGCTACCACACAGATGGAAGAGCCCTGACTTTATACGCAGCGGAGGCGCAGGGGTCCAGGGGAGCCCTTTGCAGGCTCTTGGCATGCCTCATCAGTGACTCCAGCAGCCCGGAGCTGGTGATGCCGCTTTAGACAAAATGGCGGCCCCCTGATTGCAACACCTGGATTGGCTAGTGATGCTTGTTTCCGGTCCAGGGAAGACATGGCTTGGCAGTTCGGGCTGGACTGTTCCCATGAGGCACAGGGTCAGACTGATTTGCATATGGCCATGTCTGAACTGGGGTGGCGGAGTGAGCTAAAGAATGATGATGGATTTGGATTAAACCCAGATCAGTTGACTGGGGGTGAGTGCTTGCAATGTTCAACACTCCGTCCATCATCCCCTTTGATTTTGCTATGTTCGCCCTAAGTTGGCAGGGATTGCCCAGACGTGGGTCCCTTGCTCACTTTGCCACTGGATTCAAGATAGCCTGGCTGATGACGGCTGTAAGCCAGAAACCGGTCCCAGGATGCTTGTTTCCGGTCCAGGGAAGACATGGCTTGGCAGTTCGGGCTGGACTGTTCCCATGAGGCACAGGGTCAGACTGATTTGCATATGGCCATGTCTGAACTGGGGTGGCAGAGTGAGCTAAAGAATGATGATGGATTAAACCCAGATCAGTTGACTGGGGGTGAGTGCTTGCAATGTTCAACACTCTGTCCATCATCCCCTTTGGTTTTGCTATCATCAGTGCCTCCAGCAGCCCGGAGCTGGTGATGCCGCTTTAGACAAAATGGCGGCCCCCTGATTGCAACACCTGGATTGGCTAGTGCGGGCACGGTGGAAGACGCGCTCTGCAGCCACACTGCCTCTGATCTCTCACCCTGTCGGCGTCCGGCAGTCCCGGGGCAGGACCTTGATAGTGGGGCTGCCCCTTATGGCACTGGGGGAGTCCTGTGGCGTCTGAAGTGTCACATGATGGTGAGCGGCCCAGAGACTGGGGCTCCCAATACCTTGACTGGTTCCCGGGCACTGGGCCAGTGGGGAGGCGCCTGGATCCTTCGGGCTGATCTGCAGTGCTGAGTAGCCTGTCTCGTCTCCATAGGCGCCAGTGGAGTGTGCCATTTGCCGTCCTGGTGCCCATCCTACATTGATAGGAGCCTAGCTACTGCGGGGGACCGTCGTGCTTGGAGGGCCCCACGTGCGGTGCCACACCCTGCTGTTCACACAGGGCTGGGGGTCCATGCCAGAAATTCTCTCACCTCTCCACTGGACATTGCTGCAATTTGGATACACCTACCCACTGCAACGTGGGCATCCACTCGACACCTCCTACCCCCACTGAGGCAGAACCAGGGGCCTTCATTCCTAAAACCTCTACTCAGAACCTGGATCCTCCCTGCGCCTATCATTGTCGCGGTGCTGCCGCTCTTGCGTAAAGCCTCGCATCCCCCCCATTGAATTCACAGAGGCTTTGCGAGGCTCCCTGACTGCCCCCGGCTGCATTGACTCCTGGACTATGTGGGTGCTGCTTTAAACCCTTGGACTTCTGCGACTTGGGAGCCTGGGGCTCCGCCGAGCGCTGGGGGCACAAGGGGGTGTTCGCCTGGAGCCAAGGATGGCTCCTCCCTGGCTCTCCTGCAGTGTTAAATGAAATCTATGTCCTTGTCGGGCGCAGCAGAGCCTTCATAGACTAACATACAGTCTCTGCTCATCTACGCTGAGACTTTGCGACAGCTACTGTCTGAAGGGGGCTCTCTGCAGGGGACCTACTTGTCGCTGTTGTCACTCAGAGCCCAGAAGTGGGGGATGGTCTCTACGATGGTGGGTGTGAAAAGTAAGCGAGACAATACGTCTGGGCGATGTTCAACTGCACCACCCCAGTCCATACTAAGGAATGCCTCACACACACAGCCCCTCTCGCACAGTGATCCTGAAGGTCACGGAGATTCGGACCAAGCTCCAGTGGCTCGATCCTTTCTGGCCTTCCTCTTAAACTCCCTGAAATCTGACATACAAGACCTCAAGAAGGACCTCGCTCAGGACATGAAGGTGCTTCGGCACGAGCTAACCTCCGTGGGGGAACGGGATGCTTCCCTAGAAGAAAACGCGACTACGCGAGGGGAGGAGGTGGAACTGTTGCGCCAGGAGATCATACGCCTTCATTAACAACAGGACAACCTCTGGGCCCAGGCACAGGATCTCGAAAATCTGTCCCAACGGTACAATATTCACCTTCGAGGGGTCTCTATGGGGTCAGAAGGTTCGGACATCCGAGCCTACACACAGGCGCTGTTCCGATCTATTCTGGATTGGGAGGATGATGCCGACCTACAGTTAGACAGAGTGCACAGAGCTCAGAGCCCAGTAGGGCCCAATGCTCGCTTAGTGGACATTCTCGCATTGGCAGCCGCTCCATTAGGGCGTTGGAGCGCCGCTCTACTGCTTTCTCGCAGTGCGAGAAGCAGAAAATAAAATGGTATTTTAAATACCATTTTATTTTCTGCTTCTCGTGCTGCGAGAAAGCAGACGGCGGGGTATGCCTGGTTGGGGGCGGGCGGGAGCGTATGCCTGGTGGGGGGCGGGCGAGTGGTCGGGGAGGAGTGGCTTGCACCACTCTGAGTGCCCTGACTGCTTGAGTCGGCCCTGGGGCTGACCAAAGCAGTCATGCGCACTCTACATTTTCTCTATGTAGGCTGCATGCAGCCTACATAGAAAAATAGCCTCCCTACTGGTGCTCGGCTGGGCGCCGTCCGGGACTCCGCACCAATCACAACGCTGCCATTGCAGCGTTGTGATTGGCCTAAGAGGAGGGAGCTGCAGCATGCCTGTTCCTGTTCAGAAGAAGCGCGGGACCCCGGCCCAGGAGCAGAGGCGGCGCGGACCCGGTCAGGTAAGTTTTCCTTTTATTTTAAAACCCTCCCCCTACCCCCGTACGACCCCCCGCGCGAGTATTGCACATTCCGTGACATCGCAGCCTTGCATAATGAATTTGCACTCTTCATTCAGCCTGTGACGTATTCCAAATGTACAATAAGTTCTGCTGCTTACAGCTGTGACATCATGCTAATATACAAGAAATCTGGCTTCGCACTGCGGCGACATCATGCCACTAAATGAAGCTTTAAGCTGTTCACTGCCCGGTCAAGCCAGTGGACGTGCGCTGTTGACTTTGCTCCCGTGACGAACAGATGTATTATATTGTGTCCTTAGAGTGGTTCAGTTCGACTCTTTTTCCTTTCCTGAAATGCCAAAAGGCTTTAAATAATACACCTGAAATGAGGACCCTCCCCTGCTGACAGACTCTGCGTATTGACGAAGTCTCTCTTCTCACAAATGTCATTAACTTTGCTGTTGATCTGTACATGTTTTTCCGTGAGATGGGTTTCTAAGTTGCTTATTACAGCACCATCAGTTAATTGGTTAGGCCTCGCTTTTCAGTCGCTTTGCACCTCGTTCCAAGAGGGTCAGTTATCCCGAATCTGGGGGCAGCAGAAGTTTGCGCCCAAATCAGTGTAACAAGTTGGGCGCAAATGTCACCCTTTTTTCCTGCACATGTTTTTACAGGTAGCCCCTGGCAGAATTTGAGCAGGAAAAAACGTCAGTTTCCTGAGTGCTGCAACTTGGAACGAGATAACACGTGCAATATTACTGGGTTGTCCTACATTCCGAGGTGCAGAACCAGGCATGGAAGGAAATGGCCTCACTAAGTTAATACTGCCCGCCCCCAGCGGAGTCGTTATTGCGGAGCGGTATTTACCTCTTCATATAAGAGGCCAGTGATAGTGATGCACGGTGCTAAAATAATTAAATATGAATTATGTATTTCTAAGAAGTGAATTTGAAGTGCGTGATTAAGTAGTTGAAGCCTTGGTTGATGGAGGAATGCTGTGTCCGAAGTTTGTGTTTGCACTGCTGTGGGGGCCGGGGGGATGGTGGGGGGACTGGTGGGCTGGGGGGTGGGGGGTTATGAGAACATACACAGCCCTGCTGCATTGGAGACAAGGGCCCCGTGCCTGGACCCCACGAAGCCACCCCTGCACCTGCCGAGCCAGGAATAGTGCAGCATCACGGCACCCCTATTGAACAGGGTCAGTCTGGTGTTTTGAATTTGTGATACCCCCCACCCCCCTCTCATAGACCAAATGTTGTCTGCTGGAGTAATAATAATGTTAAAATGGACCTGTCTGTATTTTTTAATATTGACTGTGATGGGCTTACAATACTGGTCATGGATAGGGTTTTCAGGAGTAAGTCTGCTGGTATAGCTCATGTATGTCTTGCACTACTGGCAGCTATGATGGTCTTTCGGTAGTGGGTACCATGGGCTGGCCTTGGAGTATTAATTACCTGAGGCTGTTGACCAGAGTGCTATGTATCTGAAACCTTCCAGGTAACCAGTGGGAAGGGTGAAAATGTGACTTTCTTCAGGCCTTTTAGTAAAAGCGCAGGCACTCTGCTGGTAAAATACGCAAAGATTGTCCTCTATAACTCATAAAAATTGGCAATTTCGTAAATGATAAATATTGCAATCGTATTGCTTTATTAACCTTCCTGCTTCCTCAAGTTTGCTTGAAAATGCACCATTTGTCCACTTTTTATTTCAAAATTTTCTCAGGGGGGAAAACGCCCCCGAACCCCCATTAAGTTGTTCGGGCTCACTCGCTACCCTCGCTCGCCATAGTGCAGTACGGCAATCATTTTACGCCTCACCACTTTCAAATGTCACCATCCGCCACTGCATTCTCACCTGCATCCATGACTTCCAGATCAAAGAAGAAATTATTCACAAGGCGCAAACCAAACAACCGATACAAATTTGGGGCCATACCATCGGCCTTTATCAAGCCATTTCTCTCATCACTCTTCAACACCGCAGGGACTTTAAACCTGTAAGTGACTTTTTACGGTCCAAGGAGGTCGCAGCATATAGTTGGGGACACCCCTTCAGACTGATATTCCGATGGGAGGAACAAGTCCATCAGCTTAGGTCACTCACGGATGCTCTCTGTGTGCTCGGCCTCCCAGAGGATCCCTTTTCTCATCCCACCTCCGGCTCTTCCGGGGGGGGGGGGTCTCTGCCCTGTACCTCATCATGGCGAAAGGTGAGCAGACGTAGGAAACCTTCCCACCCCGGACCTGGCTAGCTTAGCCTCAGGCACCGGTGGTGCAACCTCTTGAGACTCTTCCTACCAGCGATAAATGCATGGCCATCGGACCCTGATTGGGCCACCCTCTGTTTAGAACGGCCTGGGGAGATGAAGAGCCACCCTTCACTGTCGTTCCTGCTCTACGCCCTTGAATGCTCAGGTCCACGCTCCACTCACCACCTGCCATGATTGACAGACTTCTACAGTTAACGGTTTTATGTCTCTTTTGTTGTTTCTTAGGGGTTGTTCTTTGTGGGGTTTTACAACTTCTCCTTGCTTGGTCTACCCTTGGCTCTTCAGAATGCACTATACTGGTCCACTCAGGGTGGGAATGCTCCCCTGCCCCATGCCCTGTTAACCTGATTTGGGAGTCTCCCCGGAAAGCTGCCCTCCCACCTTGTTTTTCAGGAACCTAAGGTAACTAGCCTCAATGTAAGAGGCCTTAATAATCCCACTAAACAGGTATCGGTCCTCTCACTCCTAGAGCAATCAGGCAGTGACATATGCCTTCTGCAGGAAACTCACCAAGTCTCTGAGGATGTCCCAAGAATGCAATCCCATTGGTTCCCACGCCAGCTTTGGTCCTTGTGCCCCAATAAAAAAGGCGGGTGGCAATTCTCGTCTCATGTAGGTTCAAGGGGGAAATACTGTCCATACTGATGGAAGTCAAGGGACACCTTTTAGCAGTCAGGCTTAGAATGGGTACTTTCCAGTTTACCCTTGTCAATATCTACTCACCTAATGACCACAAGGAGTACTTTATCACTAGTTCCCTGGCGCCTGCACTACAGTCCCGTGGTGCTGCCATCCCGATAGGTGGAGACAAGAACATAGTTATGGATATTGATATGGATTGCCCAGGTCAACGCTGCGACCAAACTGGGGCGTTTTCAGTCACAGGGTTATGTTGACTGACAGATTGGGGACTGCAGGATGTCTGGCGATGACTGCAACCCTCTACTAGAGATTACACGTTCTATTCAGCGGCGCACAAAACACATGCACGTATTGATCACTTCCTGCTTGCTCTAATATCGGATACGGTCATTGCTCCCTGAGCGCTCTCTGACCATGCCTCCTCTCCCTAGATGTTAACCAACCCAGGCGTTCTTGATGGTGTCTTAGGGACTCCCAGCTTCAGTCACAAGCCACAGGTGACTCCCTCCGAAAAAGTGATCGCAGACTATCTTCCAGTGGCGTAGCTAGCCCATTGGCCTCCCGTGGCGGTCCCTGCGTTTCCTGCGGCAGCCGCTTTGAAGAGGTGGGGAGGGTGCAGGCGAGTTTTCTCCGTTCGCCGCCCTGCAGCAAATGCATTGAGGAACGGGGGAGGCTTGCGATTGCTGCCCCGAGACGGCATGTAAGAGCGGGGGAAGGCCGCTGCCCCCCCTTGCTATGCCACTGCTATCTTCATAATAACGATACCGGGGTGACATCCCTGGCCTCTACCTGGGAAGATCTGAAGCTAGTAGTGAGGGGGGAACTCATAGCTATCTCCGCAGCAGAAAATCGACATTGTCGAGACAAGCGACAGAGTCTGGAGAGGACAGTCTTGGAACTCGAGGCTATCCACAAGCAGACAGGGGCCCCTAGAGTTTGGAGGGAGCTTGAGAAAGCACAGCTCCTTCTCAAGCGCTTAAATCTGGATAGGGCGGAATATACTATGGTGCGCCTGAAACATAAATTTTACTTAGGGAGTAACCGCTTGGGCGCATGTTGGCACATTGTCTCCAAAACAAAATCCACTCTGGGTTAGTGAAGGAGATACGTACTGGACCATCAATAGAGGTCCATTCTGATACAGATATAGAGTCAACATTTCAGGCCTTTCACGGCTCTCTCTACGCAGCCTCAGACGGCCCCTGCAGAGTTTCCTCTGATTATCTCCACAATGTCGCACTCACCTCCCTTCTGGACAGGGACTCCGAGGCCATGGAGCATCCCATCCGAATAAAAGAAGTGATCTCAGCCATTGCTCATTTAAATATGATGAAGTTCCCGGGGCCTGACGGCTTTAGTCCACAATTTTATAAAGTTTTCTGCCAGGATCTGGCCCCCTTGCTTACTTGTCTGTGTAACTCCTTTGCTGATACGGTCTCACTCACTGACTCCATGCTTGAGGCCACTATCTCTGTAATCCCAGAGCCCGGTAAAGACCTGGCCCTCTGTGGGTCGTATAGACCTATCTCTCTCCTGAACATAGATGCAAAATTATTCACTAGTATCTTGGCGCACCGCCTAAATCCACTAATGCCAGGCCTGATTGAGCCAGATCAATCGGGAGTCATACGCACCCACCAGTGCAGTGATAATACCAAACGCCTTCTGCACCTTTTAGATGAGACTCACAGGTCACGGAGAGAAGTTCTACTTCTCTCCATCGATGCCGAGAAGGCATTTGATTGTGTCCACTGGCCGTACCTATTTGAAACACTTCAAAGATTTAGTATTGGTGAAAAATTCTGCAGATGGGTCCGATGCATTTATAGCACCCCACAAACCTCAGTGGGTTAACGTCCCTAACTTTCCCTGTGCAACGGGGCACACGACAAGGGTGCTCCTTGTCCCCTCTTCTTTTTGTCTTATACATGGATCCCTTGCCACAAGGGTTGAGGGACAATCCGACTGTCGCTGGGATTCTCTTTGGTGGTTGTACCATCATCTTATCATCCTTTACATTGATGATGTCATCTTGTCCATCACAGACCCGATGTCCTCGTTCCCCGCACTGGTAACGGTGCTCCGGACTTCTGGGGAGATCTCAGTATTTAAAGTAAATATGCAGAAATTCCAGATCCTGAATCTCTCAATCACTCCTCGTCACGAAGCTATTCTGCGCTCCCTGTTTCCTTTCGATTGGGCAACAGACATCATTCTCTAACTTTGTATTAAGCTGGCCTGGACTCTCCCTAAGACAATGGCTGCCAACTGTGTAACCCTTGCCTCACAAATATGCTGAGATCTGTCCACATGGAGCCGAATCTCTTGGATGGGCAGAAAAGTGGCGGTCAAAATGACCATACTACCGTGCATTCTATTCCTATTTTAGATCCTCCCTTTGACTCCACCACACTATACTCTGCGTTCCCTCAAATTGGAAATCAATAAATTCCTTTGGGACAGCAGGAAACCCTGACTTCATAAACATTTACTTTATCGCTCGATGTGAGACGGGGGTATCGCAGTACCTATGCTACTACCAAGCCTCCCAACTTAGATTTTTGGTGTAATGGAACCGACCACTATCTGAAAAGTATTGGTCCTTTATGGATCAAGCGGTCGCAGACTCCAAAAAATGGAAAGAAGTCTGGCTTCCCCGTAAGCACAGAGCCTGGAACCGCTACTCCTCATCGGTGACTAGCTCCACACTCAAAATATGAGAATCTGTAGCACTCAGGGCAGGCTTGATGACCTTTCCCTCCCCCATGACCCCGATTCTAGCTGACCCAGACTTCATTCCAGGGAGGCAACAGGAGGGGTTCCTGTGATGGTGGGAAGGGGATGTAAGCGCATGGGATGCCCTTTTGACGCAAAAGGGGTTATCCCCTTTGAACAGTTTAAATCTGATTATTACTTAGCAGGCTGCGACTGCATACAATACCTACAATTGCGACATCGGGTGTCACAACTGGAGAGTAGGCAAGGGGCAGGAAGGCCTATGACCTCTTTTGAGAAGTGGGTACTCCTTAAGACTGATTGTAAAAGCCTTATTACTGAACTTTATGCCGTGAGGGCAAGGAGTTCTCCCTGACTAAATCTAAAGGGCAGTTGAGATGGGAGACGGAGCTGGGCAGAACTCTTCCTGTCAAGGAGTGGGAAGATGTCTACTACAGAGTATACCACACAGCACATAAATGGGAAGTACCGAGACTGCATATAAAATTGTCTATTATTGTTATCGGACCCCAGCAAGACTCCAAAAATAGATCATAGGGCGAACAAAAGAATGTTGAAGGGGGTGCAGAGACACTGGAATGCATCTCCACCTCCTATGGCACTGTCTGAAACTCGCCCGTTACTGGGATCAAATTCAGAACAATATTGACTGTGCCTTTAATACCTCAATCCCGAGGTTCCCAGCCTACACTATACTTGGGCTCCCAAATCCCTTGGCCTACCCACTCTGCTCTACTCGAGGGAGGCAAATGGGTCTAGCCCTGGGGCAGCTCATAAGGTGATGATTCTTTCTCAATGGGGAACTGACAGGACTCCCGACTATGCCACCTGGCACCACAAACTGTGGTTTATCCTGGGGATGGAGAAGCTGTCCTTTTTTGTTGACCCGAATCGCACCTCTTTATCCCGACATGTGGGTGCCCCTCATTCAACTTCTTTCCTCTGAATTCCGAGAACTGACATGCCTGGTGTACCTGAGGCTGCTACGCTTGATCCCCGACATAGCCCCCACGGACAGTTAGGCTATACTTGCTTAAAATGTTATACCATTTTACACTACCCACACCATGCCATATTGAGATGCCAACATTACTGACCACGTAGCTACTTTCACAGAAGGAGTGGGGGGATGCTTGAATGTTTATTTCTTGTTTTACACCTAATAGAGCTTAAACTACGCTGCCAGCCCCAGGGTTGTAGGCGGAGAGCTGTGCTATTCACAATATAATTTTCATTGAACGCTGCCGGCCCCCTAGGATGTAGTCATCTAGCTGTGTATTTTGTTGATATGGCTATAATAAACAGAACTGTTCCATAAAGTATACTCTCACCTCTCAGTGTGATTCATACACAACGGACAAAACTGGTCCGGGGAGGGGGGGGCACGATTTAACATTTGCTGTAGAGCTAATGGCGTATTAATGCAATATGTTCACTGGAGCTCAACTGGGATACTATAGGGGGAGTGTTTAAGTTACTTGAACTTTAAGTACCTTATTGGACACCATTATGTTAGGAGGGTAGTCCAAGATGTTTTTCTTGTTGACCAGAAGTATCTCCCACTACACAAAAGGTTGGAGACCCCTGCTTTGGATAAAGCCTTTAAATGAAGCTCAAATTCTGCGGCTAAATCACTAAGATGCTTTTGTGATCAAGTCATCTAAATTCTTGTTCATGTGTTAATTTATTGTAAATCTTTACCCCCTTGGCAGTGACCAACACAGGAAGGTTTTGAATTTATTTTGTATCTCTTTCTGATAATTCTGTGTTTCATCTTTTGCTGAGCAATACATTTACAATCAACACAATCAATTGTTTCAATAGTATTGGTGCATGTGTTTTGTTTTTAACATGGACATATCATTATTATTGCAAAATTGCAAAATGTATTATGAATTTTCAATAAGACAATTAAATAAAAAATTATTCCATTCCAAAAACCTCCAAGGGTAGAGTGTCTATAGAAAATAAGAATGTATTGCGATGCTTACCTTGGATGGTGGCCTGCTCCTAATCAGGCTGACTCCTGTCCCACGAGGAAGTGGCCTTCGCCCAAAGCCAGTCTGAGCTGGATTTGCAATGGTAAAAGAGAGGTTCCCTATTATGATAGGTCAGTCATTCGGTGGGGCTACATAGCTTCACCCTAAGGCACTTGGGGCCTACCATTTTGAAAGACCTCCACTATTATGTCTGATCAGGGGAGACATCCTTTACCACGCAACTTTTACAACGCGATGCTTTTACATCGCGGTTTTCACAACGCAATTCGTTACAACGACTTGCGCTGGATGGCAGCTCTTACCTAAGGAATAGTATGATTTACTATTCCAACACCTTCCCTACTGTACGTAGATTGGAGTTGGAATAGTAAATCATACTATTCTAAGTCAACGCCCTCCAGCGCGAAGTCGTTAACTGACTCTAGCGTTATAGCAACAGCGATGTTAAATACTGCGTTGTAAATGTATGCGTAGTAACGTCATACATTCCTGATCAGATAGTTTTACCTCATATCAAGAGAAGTGTTTCAATCGTGGGCTAAGGGTTTGAACAGGAACCTCTCATGGACAGGTAGAGAGTCCTCCACCAAAGACTGCAGAGGTGTTACTATTTCTTGGTACTCCTTAGAATACAGCTGGGCTGGAAGAAGATCAGAAGAGGAGGAACGTGCTGTCCGCTTGCCTCTGGAAATGCATAAAGGATACAAAAAGTGTCTGATGCATTGCCTTCTTTCCCTTGAACCCCACAACTGGAAATGCATCTCAAAGATCAGACCAGTTGGCCTCCTCATATGGTTCCAGGATCACAAAGGACAAGAACGGCATCCTGCAGAAAAACCAGATAACAGTGGACTTGACTGTGCGCTTAGCCCTGTCAGATTGGTTATACTTGCTTACCGCTGTGCCCTGGAAAGCAGGAAGCTGTCCCTTGGAGTTAGTTTAAAAGCCTGAGGAGTGACCAGGACAAAGAATGTCAGAATCCCAAAAAAGTTGGAACATAAAAGAATGTCGACTTCTGGAGGACCAAGTCGAGGTGCCAGAGTTATCTGAGAAAGGAATCTCAGCAGAAAAGATTTACAGGTTCATCATGCTTGGAGAATTTTTGGTAGAGACTTCAGCATGACCATGGAATTCAGGTACCTAGCATTGAGTACCCCTGCCTGGTGACAGCTTTTAGCTTATCCAGCGGGAGGATCTTGAACTTCAAAAAAACACAACAAAGTACAGAGGTATAAAGAGGGAGCAGATGAAGGTAGCTCCTAGCTCCAGCCTTGATAGGACTCCAGCAGTTAAGATGTTTGGCTCGGCCCACTCAGAGCTTTCAACAACAAAACTGAAGGCTTTAGGGGGACCTCACCGTTCACCGGCATCAGAGCTCCGAAAGAGACTAAATGGCCCATTAATAGTGGCCTGGATTTTCACCTCGAATTCTCCACCCAGAACCACTGGCATTATTAACAAACATTTATTAAGCGCGTAGCTACCCTAAGGCATCCCTGCGCTGGCAGCCAAAACAGGGGGAAGATATGATAACTCACCGAGTCGTATTATGAAACAGCCAGGTTTTAAGAAGCTTTCGAAAAGGAAGATGGTGAGTCTCTGAGCTAAGGTGCAGGGGAGGGTGTTCCAGAGTCTAGCTCTATTGTGGGAGAAGGAACTACCCCCAGTCCTCATCCTTCTGATCTTAGGGATAGCGGCTAAGTTCAGGTTAGCGGAGCGAAGGAGTCTCCTGGGGCGGTAAAAGGTGATGAGAGAGCCATTAATATGGGGGCCTTTCCCCCAAAGAGTCTTGTGGGCTATGCACAGGGATTTAAATTTTATTCTTTCCGAAATGGGCAGCCAGTGTAAGGTCTTCAGACCTGGCTTAGCTGACTGAGTTTTAGGAATGCTAAGTAGCAATCGCGCTGCACAGTTCTGGACAACTTGAAGTTTCCTTATTGTAGATGTAGGTGCTCCCATATATAGGGAGTTGCCGTAGTCCAAACGGGAGAGGACCAAGGCTTGGACCATGATTCTCCTAGCCCCCATGGGAAGGAGAGGTAGAACTTTCTGCAGCAGTCTAAAGGTACCATAGCAGGCTCCTGCTATTGTCTAGCCAGACGCCTAGACTTTTAATCCTAGACTTAGGGGCCGGTGCAGGTCCAAGGCAAATTGGCCATACCTGTTTAAGGTCAATATTAGGCGAGTTGCCCAGGAGCATTATTTCTGTTTTTTCTCCATTGAGCCTGAGACAGGAGTGTTGCATCCATATTGCCACCTTCTCAAGACAAGATTCCAGGTCAGATGGAGAATTCTGGGGATGGTTGAGTGCTACTACCAACTGAGTATCATCGGCATGCGTGACAATTTTAATCCCATATGGCAAGATGATCTCAGCAAGTGGTCTCATATACACGTTAAATAGAGTGGGGCTCAGTGACGAGCCTTGGGGCACTCCACAAATGAGTGATAGGCTCCTTGAAGTTGTTTTTCCTGCAAAAACCTGGAATGTTCTACCATTTAAGTAGGATCGGAGCCAGGTGATGACTCCACCTGACACACCAGCATTACTAAGTCTGTTGAGAAGTATGTCAAAGTTGACAGTATCAAATGCAGAGCTAAGATCAAGGAGGATGATGGCTACTGCTCCTCCTTGGTCGAGAATTTTCTTAGATTCTTCGACTACGGCAAGAAGAGCGGTTTCTGTTCCATGATGAGGACGAAAACCGGCCTGGGAGTAGTGCAGAAGTTTATGAGTTTCTAAGAATTCAGAGATAATCGTGTTAACATACTTTTCTAGGACCTTACAAACCATAGGAATCAATGAGATAGGACGATAGTTACCCAAGACATCCGGGTTTAAGCTCGGCTTTTTGAGTAGAGCTTTCACCATGGCGTGTTTCCAAGGAGATGGAACTTGGCCGGTGGAGATAGAGAGGTTTATCACTTCCAGTATGATTGGAAGTACGATTTCATTGAGTTTGCGTATAATGTGAGAAGGTGCCGGATCGAGGGGGGAGCCCGATTTTATTTGAGCAAAAATTTTCGATAGGGTATCCAGGTCCATAGTTGGAAGTTCCACTAATGAGTGCTCAATATGGCCTGGGGGCCTGTTCATAGTTAAAAGTTCACTGGGACATGGAGATCCAGGAAATGCATGATATATGTCTTGAATTTTTCCATGCAAAAATTCAGCAAGTTTGTTACAGCGATCAGAGGATACATCAGGTGGTGTGCCGGGAGATGGAAGCTCTAGGAGATTCTTCGCAATGCAGAAGATTTCCCTGGGATTGTTTATTGCTGAATTAATTTTTTCTTCATAGTAAAGTACCTGTGCCTTTTTTATTTCAGATTGATAAGATTTTATGGACTCTCTATATTTTATTTTACTAAACTCATTGTAGTCCTTCCTCCATTTCCTCTCCATCTGTTTACAGGCTTGCTTAAGTAACCGGAGGTTAGGCGAATACCACGGAGACATTTTCTCTTTCACCCTTTTGCGGCTAGATTTAACAGGGATAACTGTGTCCAGTGAGGACTCTATACAATGGGTGAATTTTCCGGAAGCTAAAATGGGACTGGGATCTAAATTAGGCTTAGAATTTGTAAGCACAGAGGTCCAGGATTCCACAGAAAGCTTAGACCAAGGACGAACTTTCCTGTTGATAGATTCCATAACAATGGGTTGACTTAAAGAGTTCAGAAAGATGGGGATCAAAGAATGATCCGACCAAGGTAAAGAGATAGGAACACCAACCGACAGCTCATTGTTGTTGGTGAAAACAGGGTCTAATGTATGGCCTTTCTTATGTGTAGGGCCTTTAACTTTTTGTATTATTTGGATCGCTAATAAATCTTGGATGAGATTCAAGGCATCAGTTTTATTACGATCATAAAAGTGTAAATTAAAATCTCCTAAGAGGGTAATGTTGGGGTTGGAGCTTGCTAAAGAGGCTGCCATTTCATTGCAATCATCAAGAGTGTTTGAGGAGGCAAGGGTTGGTGTAAGGGTCACAGGCCACTATGGACTAATGGAGAATAACATTTGGGAATAGCTTTTTCTGTGCTGATTCCTATCTGTTTTCCCCATGTTCATGCAATTTTTGCCTACTTTCAGCACCAACTGAACGTTTATGCTTCTTGGTGCTTTTTTCTTTTACACTTTAAAAAGTCACATCTCCTTATCCATTTATCCAATTTCTGTCCCTTTTTGTATTATTTTATTTATTGCATTTTTATCTTTTTACTAGATTGGTTTGGAAAATTTGCTGTTTGGTTTTCCGAATTTAATATTGTTTTGGTGGTGCGTAAATACTTTACATGCTTTCTCAGAGGTATTCCTGATGCTTCAGCCATAAGTTGGCAGGGCTGAGCCCAGGATTCCTCCTGGAAACCTAAGAAAGCACTAGATTACTAATGTGGAGGAAACTCACCCTCAAATGAGTAACCCATTCTCTTACTGTATAGTGGTTACAGTCCATTTAAGGATCTTGACAACAGGGTGCTGTCAGTAGAGAACATTCGATGGAAACCGTTGCATAAGGGGAGAGAAATGCCAGTAAAACATCTTTGGTAAGTCCATAGTTATTGAGAACCACAGAAGCTCATGATTGGAGTAGGTAGTGGAGGGTGAGGGGCAAGAGGATGTTAAAATGGGCAGTGAAATGGCTCTGTCCAGATGAATTGTGGTTTCTCTTGGGGTCTGCAAATGTAATCTTGCAGTACTGAAGAATGGCTTGGAAGAACTTGACTGGTGGATCAAAGAGGTTCTAAGTGATTTGGAGCTTGAAAGAGTGAAATTGTGATAAAATCTCAGGATTACACATTTGAAAAGTCAGTAACTGCAGGGGGATTTGTTTCAAAATTGCATGGAACCGAGTTGACTGGTTATAAGCTGCTTCTAGACAATCAAATGCAGTTCTCCGTTGTGCAATCTCTAAATTAGGTTCTGTGAGAAAATCTTTAAAGTGGATTCTTGCAGTCTATGCATTTCTACATTGACATTGTTAAAGTATCATCCAGGCATGGACACATGCCTCACTGTGCCCAGGGAGTCAAGCTACCCGATGAGGGTGTAACATGCCTGTGCTTACATGTTAACTTGTGAAGAGGGGCCTTACAGTTTGGTCCACCCTGCACCTTTTGGGGAGGGCTGGACTGACTTGCAACAGTGATGTAACATAAGGCCCCTCAGCCCCCGCGGTGCGGGTGGGCCCGAGCTCCAGGGGGCCCCTTCAGCAAAAGCGATAGGTTGTGGGCCAGGGAGTGGGGGCCCCCTCCGTGTACTTTACAGGGGGTCCCTCAAGTTTTGTTACACCACTGACTTGCAAGTGGTGGTAATGACACAGAAGGCCTAAAGCAAGATGGCCGCTTTCCCTAAGCACTTGAAAGTGATATTGCCATTATTTAAGAAGCATTGGCTCAAACGTTTCAATCCTTTCATGTTCTCCAGAGGCCGGACAAGTATCACATCCTCACTGATACAAATAGTTCCATCCCATTAATAAGTTTCCCATTCTTCTACCTTGAAATACCTCTTCCTCATTCATTTTTGACTCAAATGCAAATAAACCTCACCTTCTGAACCCTGCCTTGCAGATACCATTTTAGTTTGTTTGCTATTTTTTGAATGCTGTGAGCATAGTCTTTGCTTGACATCAGTAGAACTGGCGTCTGTAGAAAAGAGTATTGGGTGATTGTGGTGAGCAGCAATAATTCTTGTGAACCTCTTGGAATGGCAGATCCATCGCTCTGGTTATTTTGTTTTACTTATCTGTGTTCATTTTATTTATTCTTTTTCATAGCCCGAATGTAGTCTGAATGAATATTACAAAAAAAAGAATCACTAAACACTGTATACAAATGGAAGTATACAGTATAAACAAGGGTGTGGGTGACATAGTGATCAGTGCTTTAAATGGGGGCAAAATAGTGCAGGTACTCATTTAAATGTGGCGAGTGGGCGGGGCTTGGGGGTGGGGCTTAGGGCAAGACATGCCGATACTTATTGACTTCGATACTACTTGCAGCACATACCAAAACACATGAGAAATGTCTTTCAATAAACAAAGCAGGTTTGTTTACTCATTACACAAAACGAAAGCCAAACGTGGCGATATTTTAACATTTCCTTGTTTTGTAATATGTGCAACATCAATACTGTTAATTGCACAATTCTATATATTCTCGAGTGACACAGAAAAAAACATGCAGACGTGCACACACAAAGCATTCCACACATTTCCTTTAATATAACTTCCAAGAGTGTCTCTATTCTCTTCCCCCTTTCTCTCGTTTTTCTCTCACACAAAAACAATCACAGGCAAGCACACAGGCAAGCAGACAAACATACACAGACACTTAACAAAAGAATCAGGTGGGATTAAAGCCATTTTAACCTGGTTACCTCCCACGGCTTTCTTAATTACGCTGTCACCGGGCAGCTTCGATGTCTGTGTTTGCAACCCAGCATGATGGTGAACACCCAGACGGGTATGCAAATGAGCCCACGCTGAATTGTTCAGCTGGGCTCGGCTCAGGTCTACAGAAGTGCCTTGGCTATCAAAGAAAGGCCGCCAGCACCAGCGTTTCATGAGTACTGGTACTATCCTCGGCAGTAGAGAAGTGCTGGTACTCAGAGTGATAAATCTAAGAAGTGCCGGTACTCAGTACCGGTGAGTACCGGCCCATTTAAAGCACTGATAGTAATAAAGTGAAAGTGGCATTATTGACACATAAGAAAAGTAAAAGAAAAAAGTAATGGATGAAATACTTAATCAAATTTATGTCAGACACTAGTGATTACTTTGGGTCCACACTCTAGTACACATTTTGTTTGCTCACTGTACCACTCCAGATAGGATCGATCTTATGTAAAGTAGCCTTGGTCCTGCCACAATAGCACCATTCTAGTCCCATTGATCTGCCACATCCCCTATGAACAATAGCAAAGGCACCCCCAGACCGTTTTTGCTTTGCTGACCCTCACCAGTGAGGTCCAGCATTAGTTATTTGTCACAGATACCATAGAACCCACGTCTTTGTATTCCTGCAGCACCTAGGGCATTTCACTGACAAAAAAATATTGACCCATAATACAAGCTACTTAAGGCCCCAGAAGAAATTTATAATGTACAAAACCCATTTTACATGGCAGAAAAACTTAAATTTGGTTCTGTGACCCCCTACCCAATAGCAATTTAGAAGGGACATGAAAGAGGCGTGGCTTTCAAATTTTGATTTGGTAATCTATGTATCAATGCTTTGTGACCACAATTCTGGTCAAAACCCATTCACCAGTTACCAACTCCCAAGTTGGGGTAGTAACTGATCTGCAAAGGGTAAAGGGTCTTTCCACTTGGTGAATCGGCGTGGCAGCCGTGGGGAGAGAAGGTAGAAGTCCAGGGGACAACTTCCTGCTCCCTTTGTAGTTTTCCAAAACATTTTTTTTCTAGGCAGCCCCAATTCCTTTCCTGAACATTGGGTACCCTAAAAAAAAATAAGTCTGTTTCTGAATGCAATTACAGGAATGGTGGTATGCTGTCCCTTCCAGGCCATCATCCCTGTGGTTGCAGCCAGTCAAAGGGAGTCGCAAAGTGCAACCTTCCTAATGAATATTAATTAGGCAGGTCATAAATATTAATTAGGGAGGTCATTTTGCACCCTTCTTGTTATTTCCTATTTTGCAATCTAACCTATTAGTACATAGGTCTGTTCATAAAATCTGCTTCTATTCGCAAAAAATTGGTCCACATTTTGCAAAATTTTTTTGTGCATCGAATCTTAGTACATCTGGCTCGGAGTTAGGCAAATGAGGAGTGGGAGTTCTCCAGGATGGCTCACAAACAGTGTTAATTATGCAATGCACAGACAAATGAGGAATTTGACTCGCTGTTCCAGGGGGATGGAAAATGTCTTGTCTTGGAGGAGGATCCCTTCCTGGTTGGCACTTATGACCGTGATCATCTCCTCTCGTGGTTGTTTCTGGTGGTGATGATGAGAGGTCAGTATTTTTTTTAGGAGTGCTTAAAGAACTTGTTCATCCAGAGTGGCAAATGCATTGGGTGTGATTGGGCCCTCTATGGTGTACCTGGAGTCAATGGAAGAGGTGCACGAATGCCAACCTCTGAGACCCTATCACTTCTAGCTTCTCTCGTAAAGGCTATGGAGACTCTGGGGAAGTAGAAACTGGCTTAATTCTCCGTCATGTCTCATAACATGATGTCTTTGAATGTGGGCTGGAGGTTGAAGCCACATGTATCCTAACTGAAGGCAGCGTCACGCCTAAGTGCGCCAAATGTCCTAACGCCAAGAGTCTTGAATGATGTGGTGCTGAGATGCTCACTGCTGCCCATGCACACATTGTGACCATGCTTCATGAACATTTCCTGCTTCCCAACGGACATTTCCTCTAGAGAGCTAAATTGCTGAACAAAACACAGAATGAGGGTGAAAAGCACCCTTGAAAAATAAGGAAAGATATCTAGCTGTAAAAAGCAGGAGACCATCCTAAGGGATCCAGTAAAGAAAAAGAAAATCCCATTTAAAGTTGTGACTTCAGCACAAACACCTTATAAAGTCAGCAGTAGTCAGGGATTCCTTGCTTAATGGGTGGAAAAAGTTAATCGCCTGACAGACCCTGCCAGGCATCATTTACTGGTGCAGCTTTTGAAATTCTTAAGTTGAAGGATACATTTTTCACTTTCATTGCAGCCTACTCAAAGAGCATCCTTTTTTGTGTTTTGTGTATTTTTCTATTTTTACGTGTTTGATATTTTTGGTGAAATCACTTTAATCTATCTTATTCGGCCGAATATGTTTATGTGGCCGCTTTTTGTTATAAAGACAGACATAATCCCTCCTAATGTGCTTGTGTTTTTACCTACAAGGAAGTGCATGCATCTAAATATTGTGCTCTGAGATCCCACACATCTGTACATTTCAGAGAGAGGACCCATGATGGAGAACTAGGGGCCAAATGTATGACCCTTACATTTTGCGACTCGCAAATTGCGTCGTTTTGCGACTCGTGAAATTCAATGTACAACAGTGTCACAGACACTGTTAGCGATTCCGAATGGGGTTGCAAATTGCCTGCCTCATTAATATTCATGATACAGGTGCTATTTGCGACCCCATCAGGAATGGCTAGCACTCCCAGGGATGGTGGCCTGCTGGGGTCAGCAGACCACCATGTCTGTGACTGCTTTTTAAATAAAGCAGGTTTTGTTTTTAAAATGCAGCTTGTTATCTTTCAAGGAAAACGGGATGCATTTAAATAAGAAAAATGAAACATTTCTGTTTCTTTTTTTAAGAGTAGGCAGTGGTCCCTGAGAGCACTACCTGCTCTTAAAAAATATTTTCGCACACACTCACAAAGGGGAAAGAGTCCCCTGGGGACCCCTTCCCATTTGCGAGTGGCTTACCACCTACTTGAAGTAGGTGGTAAACTGCGAGTCATACATTGCAGTTAGACTCGCTATTAGGAAGGAATGCCCTTGGCACGCCCCTTCCTAATAGCGAGTTGCAAACCATATTTTGCGAGTCGGTAATAGGTTACTGACTCGCCAAATAGGGTTTGTACATGGGGCAGACCAATCTTGTGGTCGCAAATGGGTGGTCACCGTATTGGTAAGGGAGTTAAGTTGAGAATGTTTAGGGGATTGTTAAAGTTAAGAGTACCTCGGGGACTGACTAGAAAGGAGCGAAAAGTGAAGGATGGGGCATTTAATAAGGGACATTTATTATTATGAATTTCAGCGGGCAAAACGTTGACGATGGGGTGAGCTTTAAGTCACAAGCATGTTTATTTGACACGAGTCTTATTGGTTGTATAATTTGATAAACAAAAGTCAATTTGAGATATAACCTAATAATCATGTTTTTTTAAATTGTAGTGAACCCCTGACGAAGTGCCAGGAAAGGCACGAAATGCATTGGGTGACGGAAAAGATTTAATCGAGGAGTACCTATGTAACATTCCATGCTATAGAATAAGGCTCGTTATGGCATGTCTACAGCATTAAGGAGTTTAAATGTGAACATAGTGCGTCCAACATGTGACCTACAAACCATGAATAACGTAATACATGGAATGACTCAAACAGAAATAAATATTTGTGATGAACTTGAGTAACTTTTGGCATCTTTGTTATGCACTTAAATGCTGTGCGTCCGGTGTGGGGTGTTAACCCACCCCACTTCTCCCAAGGGGTCAGCAGACCACCATGTCTGTGACTGCTTTTTAAATAAAGCAGGTTTTGTTTTTAAAATGCAGCTTGTTATCCTTCAAGGAAAACGGGATGCATTTAAAAAAGAAAAATGAAACATTTCTGTTTCTTTTTTTAAGAGTAGGCAGTGGTCCCTGAGAGCACTACCTGCTCTTAAAAAATATTTTCGCACACACTCACAAAGGGGAAAGAGTCCCCTGGGGACCCCTTCCCATTTGCGAGTGGCTTACCACCTACTTGAAGTAGGTGGTAAACTGCGAGTCATACATTGCAGTTAGACTCGCTATTAGGAAGGAACGCCCTTGGCACGCCCCTTCCTAATAGCGAGTTGCAAACCATATTTTGTGAGTCGGTAATAGGTTACTGACTCGCCAAATAGGGTTTGTACATGGGGCAGACCAATCTTGTGGTCGCAAATGGGCCGAATTCCCGTTTGCGACCGCAAAAAACGGTCATACATCTGCCCCCAAGATTACAAGTAAGTAACCTTCCCTTATATCACAAAATCATACTGTTGTGGTGGGATGAGAAAGACGCATGTTTTAAACAAGAAATCAATAAATTGAAAACTGTCCTCACGCTTGTAATTTCCAGTAAGAAATAGAAAAATATTTTTATTGAAGACATTACCAGTATACTCTGTCTGCACGACTGAGGGGTCTTTCAGATTTGCAATGTGCTACTAATAATAGACCACTGATGACACTGAGTTTTTTCTAGTGTGTTTACTTTATGTCGAAAGAACAAAGATTTAACCAGAGGCAATGATTGGATTAAATAGGATGTTCACGTGTCTTTATTGTCCAAATGCAATTTCACGTTTAACTGGTGAATGGAAGGAATGTTGTTTTTGTTTACTTTTCACGAGAATAATTCTGATTGCACAAAGCACATTAATCATATTAGATGGTTTATTTTCATTATTCAAGGCACTGAAGTGCACTGTTTCCTTATAGTTTGTTCCTTGATTGCGTCAGGCATAGGTGGAAAGATCTGGGAGGGTTGAGGCGTGTGCAAGCATTATTGTTAGCATGAATGACCTTGACACATTGTCCTCTTTGTAAAACTCCTTAATGGACACAGAGAAGGCAGAAGCTCGATTGGGCTCCCCTGCCCTCCCTTCCCTGTATACTCAAGGGTTATATCTCCCCTCAGCCCGCTCAGTACAAACCCTGGCTTGTGGCAGCTTTTATAGTCTTTGGGGTGCAATATCTGCCTTCTCTGTGTAAATTCAGCCTATGGGACTCCAGGCCGGCTAGGGCCACTTCATTTTAGTTTTTTTTTTGTTTGTTTGCGATGTTTGTTAATGCTGTAAGTAAACATGGGTTATCTACGCTCAAGGCTTAGCACTAGTGATGAAAACACAGCGGCTCAGCAACTTGAAATCTTTAAATAAAATACACAGGGGCATATTAGCAAGACTGGCGATAACATTATCGCCGTTTTAGCGGCAGGAAACTGCCGCTAAAACGGCGATAATGGACTTGCTAATAAGCGTTATAGAATTCCAATAGAAGCCCAGGTTAGATGTCCTGCACATCTAACCTGGGCTTCTATTGGAATTCTATAACGCATATTAACAAGCCAATTATCGCCGTTTTAGCGGCAGTTTCCTGCCGCTAAAACGGCGATAATTTTATCGCCAGTCTTGCTAATATGCCCCACAGTTCATAGTTCCAGGTATCAGAATGCCAAGCGTTATAATTTTTACATACCTACGTTTTGATTTTTCTGTTCCCTCCACTCCACCTAGGCTGGATCGGAATGGGCTGTCATTTTTCATTTTCAATCACGATTCATTACAGTTCAGTCACAAGTGATGTTCGCTCTCCATAATGGATGTACTCTATTCCATTTTTATTTGACTGACTTTAAAATACTTTTAAAAAATGAGACGTTCTATGAGTAAATAGCAGCAGACACTTCTTTCTTCTTCCAGACTCTCTTTGCTGGAAAGGAAGGTTGAAAGAAGAATCATTTTCACCTCACATCAATTACGTCCCATTGGGCATCATTATCTTATTGCGGTATGTTTTTCAATTTTTGGGACAGGCTACAGACATCCTTGGCAGTATGGAAGACCTCACATCATGGATTCTTCAAAGACGAAGAGCACTTAGCACAAAGAGAGTGGGCTTTGGGTCAGCACACATCAGTCACTGGCTTTCATGAGTTTTTCATCGAGTGGCATTGATCTGATGCTAGACAATTTGTGGGTGGTTACATTGTCCATTAGGTTTTGGAGAAGGGACCTCATGTGCACCTTTTGCTAGAATGCAGATGCAACATTGGGTGTCACTTGCGCCGTTCACTATTTCACGAGAACTTGTGCACAGTATAACACAGGTTACACATATTTGCCCTAGTCTCTGCAGGGTATACAGGCTACCTCCTGTAGTTTGTTACTGTATACTTTGCTGACATGGCAGCATTTTAATTGCTGATTTATGTCTTTTTCGTTTAGGAAGTGGGTGCTGTCTGGATGCCTTGTCTTGACATAATGCACAGTGATATTCATTAATTGGCCTTGCGCTTTTATTTGTTTTACTTTGCTTTCATGCTAAAGTGTTGCTGTATTTACGCTGTTTTCATTCTCCAAGTAAAGATGTGTGGGCATAGGCTTTATTAAAGAAGCAGTAAAAGTATTGGAATACTGACTCTGTCAAAAATATGTTTGCTGTGTGTGCCTTTTAAGCTCACGACTTACAACACTAACGTCGTCTTTTGGCTCCTTTTCACAAATCACTTCTTTGCTGGTATAGCAGAGTGGTCCTATTCCCAGGTTCCATATTGTAGTAGTCCTATTTGTTGCTTCATTATACGTTTTCTTTCTAGGACAAGTGGAGTCATATTAAGAAAGTGCCCCAGGGGCATAACGGGCATGTGCACCATTGTTTGCGTCCCCAGGCCCCTTGGCATTACAGAAGGGGCCACAGACACTTGCATGGCCACTTCTGTACAATATATTGTGCCAGCAGTAAATGTATGCCAGCATGCTCTGAGAGGGGCCTTCTCTCTTATGCAAAGGCAAAGGAAGCCATCATTTGAGTGGATCTTGGCCCCATACAAATGAGGGAATCCTTTGTCTTTGCCCTTGGGCCAAATTACCGAGGGCAAAGAAGGCGTCAGTAGGCGCGCTGTCTGAGCCCCAAACAGGTGGTGCACTTTCAGTGAACCCTTGACTGCGCCCATTGGAAGGGAGGAAAGGGGGGGCCCGGGAACCTCACCCAGGCTTTCCTGTCAAGACAGGTGCAATCGCTCACAGCACGCACCTGCAAGGGAATCCCTCCCTCCCCCTCCCTTTAAACTGGGGCCAGATCTCCTGCTGCACGTGAAAGGCAAAACCAGCAGCTTCAAGGAGCAAGTTCACCTTTCAATGATGTTGCTGTTCAAAGTGCAGGTGAATTTTATTTCCTGCACTATGAACAGTGCATTGATCGTAATAGGGCACACAGTCATAGTTAAAGGTGTGATGTGGCGCACAGTGGGACAGTGCACCCTACATGTAATACGGCCCATGGGGGAAACACACACAAAGTGGCCTGCCTATTACCAAACACATTAAAAAAGCCAGACTTCCTATCTTTGCCTGACTCTGACACTGACAGTGCTTTACAGCAGCCTGTCTGCAAAAACATGTTGTTTGTTGGATAATTGCCTAGGCCATGAGAGGACTCTTTACTCCCCTGGTGGCTTACAGAGGGAACAGATTACACAGATGTGCCCATGGGACATGTCAATGAGAACTTCACACAGAGAACTCACTCTGGGAGATTTTTTATTCTGCATTAGGCAACTTCACCCTGACACTGTAACCCAGTAAACGTCACTCCCTAACATTTTAGCACGTTTTCAGAAACCCAGTGCCAGTTCTTGGTACTGGTATATTGATGTGGATGGGGTCTCAACATTGGAAGCACTTCACTTCCATAACCCTATGGATGATCATTACATCTCCTCAATGGGGTACTCACTCCATATAAATAGAAACTGGATGGCCCATTACATCTTCTGGCAAATAGCTTCGATGGAAGTGGAATGGAAGACAGTCTTTGCTGGTTGTTCACTCTTCTGAGATTCGCCTCACTGATTTCGGTGACAGACCATTTTCTCAAGTGCAAGACTTTCATGAAACTATTTACAAACAGAGTTCACCTGACACAACATATGTCACTATGGTTACCCATTTCCTTGGGGAGCACCCAGAAACTATTCACTCAATCATCCATCCATCCTACCTGCTGCAAGTCAGTCAGCAACGGGTTCTCATTAGGACAGAAGATTCACATAGCTTCTGGTAATTCCCCATAAATCCTTAGATTATAGGATTTACTTCTCACCACATTGATTTACAGGCTTGGACTGGCCTGTAGGACAAAAGTCCCTTGTGGCGCGAGCTGCTCAAGGGTCCTCGTGTTGAGGAAACAATGCCACTGCGACCAGATCCTTTATTGTGGGTCATTTCCACTTAGGTTAATGAATCATACCCCCTGAGTGAGTACTTATTTGTTTCACAACAGGGGGAGCACTTCTTATTATATTAGGCCCGGTCATACCATTCCTATGCAGGATACTGGCCATTCAGATGTACCTATATCCTTAGAGTCCTGATGTAACCCTCAGAACCAAAATTAGGGTTGAAAGCCATCAAGAGTAATCAGTAGCAAGCAAACAACTCAGCAACTATGACCAGGAGACTATCATAAATTCAAAAGTTGTTTGTTACACACACACACAAACCTTTGTTTCAACATCTGTTTGTCTGTTATTGTATTTTTGTTGTGGTTTTCTTCACATGGGACACATTGCACCTAGTCGTAACCTTGTGACAAACATTGCTGCATTTTTAATTATAGATAAGTATAATTTGTGTTGATGCACAAGTGTGACAGCCATTATTGTTTGTTTGATATTGCATTGATTGCATAAGGGGGCTTCGCCTTTGCTTTGATTGAAAAAGTGTTTCAATGATACCAATGAGAACCATTGTCGTGCAGGAATCGTTTTTGAGTCCTGTCACGCCTCACGGGACCAAAAAAACACAGCCCGTACCCTCGCTGTTTCAATCTGGCCAGCCTGGCAATGTCAGCGTGCCAGACTGCCCAAAAGGCCGGTCCAGCACTAAGGACTCTAATGGGTTGGGCATGATACCAGGAACCTGGGACCTTTCCCATGGGAGCCACGAGAGAGATCCCGAGTAGCGCTTTAAAGCAAGAACTACGCTGAACGTATTTCTGAGTTAAGGTCCCATCAGGAAATATTACATGACAGCAAGTCCTGTGCTCCCTGCTTCCCTTGCTCCATATCATTCATGTGAGCTTCATCCGGTCCAGGTTTTTCAGCCAACAACAGTTTTCATGGTGGGACTTGTAGTTTCTTTTTGCCGTTATAAACAGGGGCTTACAAGGCCCAGCTAGCTGGAAAACCAGGACTGGCTGAAGATCACCCTCTTGGGGAAAGGAGCACTAAGAAACCTTCTGTCGTTGTTGTCTATGCAAGTATAAATTAGCATAACATAAGATACCATAAAACAACGATGCCAGCAGGCCTCTGCTAAGCTGCAGATAAGAGCCACCATTCAAGGCCTACTCCTTCACGGAAAGCCTGCCAGGTGCTGGTGCCTGCAGAGGATAACACCTTGCTCCGCTGTTGAAGCCAGATACACACTAGGAAGCTTGCAGAGCTCTCACAGTTCACTTGTGTCTTATAACTTTTTTTCCTGTTATGTAGCCTGCCAGAGAATGAACCTGGCATAAATCTGTTTTTATACACTCTTATGTAACGAAACGAAAACACCTCATGCTCACTATTGAATCTTATCTGTCATCTCTCTTCCCTGAGCCAGCTCACTATGCCCAAATTAATCTGTGTTTCTATTGTCACTGCATCTTTGTTAGTTGGTAGGCTTCACTTTATAGTCGTATAGAACCTGACGTAAGATGTTTCTAGGCGCTTCCTAAGAGATGGGAGCCCGATCCCCTGCATCTGGGTCCTTTCTTACATGTCTTACCTTTGGAATCCTCCTCCCCTCTTTCTGTTGTTTTTCTCAGCTCCTGTTTCATTGCTGTTATCACTGACATTTTCTCAGGAGTAACACAATTCAGCCAATACTTCGTTCATATATTAACTTATTAATGTCTTACCTACAATATATATACAGAGCAATATTCCATTTTATTCCAATCTATTGCTACTACAATCAGTTACCATACAATAATTGTGTACACAACAGCTGTCCTGTTATCATTAGAGTGCATTCCTATGGGTATACAGGTAACCCCTCCATGTGCCACTCATGCCCTTGCCTATTCTTATGGGTGAGTATTGAGTTTAAAGTTCTTTGTACCTGCCTGGCTTCTCAAACAGAGCACAATACACCAAGAAACGTTTATATTGTTAGATTCTGGCATATGGATCCCCTCCTGATCGCTTGTCACTTGAGAATTGATTTGCGTCACCTACATAGCCTACAAGGAAAAGTGACATGAGAGCAGACTGGACTCCACTAGTCTCAGACTCTATCAGTCAGACAAAATGATGGTCCCAATAATCGTGGCTAATCCTCCATTAAACATTTGGAAGGAAGTGACTGGGTCATGGAGGAAGCTGAGTAGTGTAAAAGGATGACAGATCTGTTACAATAAACTATATAAATGCCCTCAATGCTGACAATGTTCCATGAAGTCACACTTGATCTTTCACTCTGCTACATTTACCTAATAGTATGTGGTGTTTAAATGGCATTTACAACCCCATAGTCATTACTAAAATTAAATAGAATGGGCTAGGAAGCAACGGGACTGGAAAGATACAACACAAATGGATATAAGAGGCACGCTTGTTGTCCGGCGTCCCATGGCGTTAATGACAGATAACGGGTGTTTATTTTTAGTGGTACTAATTTTAGTGACCTAGGAGGGTTCAAAACCTGACTTCACGCAATACTATTTGCACTGGTGACCATAGGATCAAAGACAGATCCCTGGAGAGGATGTATTTGTCCACTGAGATACAAGGCTCAACAAAAAGTAGTGTTTTGAACGTGAAGAACTTGTGACATAGAGGAAGCGCATGTAATTGTTGCTTCCCTCTGAATATCAGTGATGGATATACAAACACAGAGTTAATCATTTGTTCAGATCATGACCAGCAATCTATCGAAACTCCTGTTAAAGCTCTAAGGTAGGAGGTGAACATTTTATTGGGCAGTTTTGATTCTGTATTTGTGGAGTTATTTTATACCAAAGTCAATGGTTACCATCAGATAAATAAGGGGGTAGCATCTCCTGTTTTTGTATCAGAGTAGTTAATGGCTTTCCTAAATTGAATAATTTTAAGCTTTCAAGTTATACAGCAGGAGTAAGGATGTAGACACTGAGAGAAAATAAATCAGCTATCCACTGAATCATGAAATCTAGAGATCCAGCTAAAAGAACATGGGCAGGTACAATGCACCAACAGTTTGTATAGTCAAAACCCATAGTTAAGGGTTGGCTCAGTGCTAGCGAAACTATATACCTCTAACGTAACCAAATAGTAAAGATTACCATGTTGAATCATGGCCATTTAAACAAAAAAAACGTAAGACACAGTTGATTGGAGAATTATATAATGTAGAAAGGATGCTGGTCCATCTGAGGAAGAAATTTGCCAGTACTATAATAATTCCTATGGCATTGAAACCACTGCTTTTCATAAACAGTGATAAGCTTGCTTCCAAAAATGTTCTTTGTTGAGGATGACCAGCCTCATAATAGATAACCTTGAAAAGCAAATAACATTTGAGGAGGCAATAGTAATCATGCAACAAATCTCAAATGCAAAAAAACAGCAGAGGAACATGAGCTTTCAAGTTAATACAGACAAGGAATTTAGGCAGCAATAATCATATTTTACTAGACTCAATGATTGCAATTGTGGAAAGGGCTAAACTTCCAATCCCCGGTACAAGGTTATATATAGACACAGAGATTTTAAAGAAAGATTCTGCCCAATTGCTGACTTTGATTTTAAAGTTCATGAATTATTATTTTTAACTGCACTTATTGTTTTACAGTTTGTACAAAAGTGGGTTGTCTGACCAACTATTATGTTGTTGTTGTTGTAATTAATAAATAAATAAATAGTCTTAGCAGTAAAGTAGTTCCAGTAAATGGTACTCATGTATGCTGTTGGCAATAGGGGGTTCATAGGCAGAGAGATTCTAATTAACATAAAATATGGCAAGTACATTCCTGGATATTACATCAACAGAGAAGAATCCCCTTCCAGTGAATCTACTGGATGCAGAAAAGACAATTTATATTGTGTTGTGGCAGTTTTATTGGTCCTGCCTATTAGATCTTTCATATGTGAATGCTTTTGTGGAGCTGCTCTTAACCTGGTATCCAGGCCGCCTACTCATGGCTTTCCACGACTATTTAGAAAATTAAATATTATTAGCAGATTAACAAAACATATTTGAAAAAATAAGAAATTAAAATTGAAATTTTAAAATGCTCTGTAAATGTGTAGGGAGTTTAAATTGGATGCTAAAAATTAAATTGCTATCCTTAGCTTGGGAACAGTGCAAGTGCAGGAAACGGAATCTTGTATCAATGATTGGTGTCCTCAACTGAAGCATGGTATGCGCTAACAATAACAGAGCATGCATTAGGTGCAAAAATTACAATCTGATATACTACAGTCTAGCATATTACTTCATCTTATAGAAATAAAACCAAATTTTGAAATGCTACAACCTTTTTTTTAAAACTTAGATTTCTTTTTTTTTGGTGTGTATTAAATATAATATTCATAATTTGTAAATTTGTTTGCTGTATACTTGTTTCTGTCATCTACAAAAATTTCAAAGCCCAACCCACCGACCTCCACACCCTCCACGCTCCCACAGAGACAAACCCTGACAACCTACTCACCATCTGGGACCAGCTCTCCACAGAGAACAACCTGGCCATCATGCATTCCATCCACCCAGGAGCACCCACGGACCCCTGTCCCCACCACATTTTCAACCTCGGGAGCAAGAAGATCAGCACCAAGCTTACCTCCTTTCTCAACTCATCCATCACCACAGCCACCTTCCCCGAAGAATGAAAACAAGCAGAGGTCAAACCCCTTCTCAAGAAACCATCCACCAACCCCAATGAACTCAATAACTACTGTCCCATCTCTATGCTCCTTTTTCCCGCCAAAGTCCTTGAGAAAGCCATCAACCGCCAACTCACTGAATACTTGGAGAACAACAACCTGCTGGATACCTTCCAATCTGGATTCTGCACCAACCACAGCACCGAAACCATCCTGATCGCTGCCACAGATGGCATCAGAACCCTCCTTGACCGAGGAGAAACAGCAGCCCTGATCATCCTCGACCTCTCAGTGGCGTTCAACACAGTATACTACCACACCCTTATTGAGAGGCTTCATCACATCGGAATACGAGATGACGCCCTCAAATGAATCTCCTCCTTCCTCACTGGAGGAACCCAGGGGATCCACCTACCACCATTCATCGCCGAACCCAAGAGCATCACCTGCGGTGACCCTCAAGGCTCAACCCTAAGCCCCACACTATTCAACACCTACATAACCCCACTGGCCGACATCATCATAAACCATGGACTGAACATCATATCCTATGCAGACGACATCCAGCTCATCCTCTTGTTATCAGAAGACCCCTTCACCACAAGCGCCAACTTCCACAAATGCATGACGAGCGTCGCTGACTGGATGAAAAGCAACTGCCTGAAACTCAACACTGACAAAACAGAGGTGCTGATCTTTGGGAACAACACCTCCCGATGGAAGGACTCCTGGTGGCCCCCCTAAACTAGGACCTTCACCCATACTGACAGACCATGCCCGCAACCTTGGAATCATCTTGGACAGCAAGCTAACCATGAAAAGCCAGATCAACGCAGTTTTCACACTCTTCGCATGCTCTGGAAAATCTTCAAATGGCTTCCTGTCAACCCCAGATGAACCGTCACTCAAGATCTACTTAACAGCCGGCTGGACTACAGCAACACACTGTACGTAGGAATCACCAATCACCTCCTGAAGAGACTGCAGACCCTACAGAACGCAGCAGCTAGACTCATTTTCGATCTCCCCAAACAGGCCCATATCACCCGCCACCACAAGAAGCTCCACTGGCTACCCATCCAGAAGAGATGCCAATTCAAGATTCTGATCCAAGCCTACAAAGCACTCCACGATCAAGGATCAGCATACATCAACTCAACCACTGCATGAACTTCCACCAACCCTCCAGACATCTGCACTCCACCTCCCTCTCCCTCGCTCACATCCGCCGATCCGCTTAAGCATTAGTGGAGGATGCTCCTTCTCCTACCTCACTGCCAAGTCCTGTAACGGCCTTCCCCTTCACCTCCGGACCTCACCTTCTCTTCTAGAGTTCAGGAAGGGACTCAAGACCTAGCTGTTCAGCTGAACCACCTGAAGCAGCAGCCCTTAGCATCTGTATACCCTTACGGGTGACAAGCCACGCTATACAAATCCTGATTGATTGATTGATTGTATTTTGTGAATTGCTTGAAGTTTCAAATCAAAGAAAAAGTGCTTTGACCGGGGACCCTGGCTTCCAGTAGTCATTCAGTGGGGATCCACAGAAATCAAAAGTTAAAAACTGCTGTCTTACTGCTAGACCCCGATGAGAATAGAGGAGTTAAATAGGAACTGGATCATGGCATGTGTCATCATCTCAATCACTGGAAAAGAAATTGAATGTCTCGAACTACCACTTATTTGCAGCCTTTTGCTCACTCATATTCATGAAGAGTTGTCGCTCTCCTATGAAAGGTGTGTTAAATAAGGTTGCATCTTTGAGCCCACATAAAAGATATTTACCAATGGCATGAATTTCAGGTACATCCATCTGTCTTTCTTTGATTGACTGTTTTGCACTTCTTTGCAATTCTTGGTCCTCCTTTTTAACAATGCTGCAATCAAGAGGAGAGCTTTAAGCACTATAAGCCACCAAGAGCACTTTGTTTCTGCGTACAATCATGCTTTGCTACTCCACATGTCACATGTCATGAAAACTAGAGCAGGTGTTCAATCTCTGTCTATGCTTAGTTCAGAGCTTTAGAATGATCCTCCAATGGTCATCAAATCCATCACTTGTCACACATCTTTTAGGAAGCCACTAAAGACTCATCTGTTCTGTTCATCTAACCTACTAACTTGCTGCAAATTCCTAATCAGTTCTGTTCTTAGCACCAAGATTCCTTGATAGGTAATGTGCTCTTAACAAGTTCTCTCCATTCCATTCTATTAGTTGTGGATGCTTTGCCACTCAGGTAATCTTCTCTCATGACTTTTTTTAATCAACTGTTCCTCAGCATGTATTTCCTACTTTTTTTTACAGTTTTTGTTGCTTCTACTGCTGTTACGCTTTGTTGAAAATAATATGGGAGTTGTGCTTATTGTCCTCAATTGGAAGTCAACCAGTATCTGTGTCACATACAGCTGTCGGGAAAAGAATCTTGGATTCGTTATTTTTATTTAAAGTGTGATCATACAGTAACCCCTGCAACTCCAACTTGATCTCTAGAGCCCATATTTCATTGCCATAAGTGAGGATGCCCCGAATTTGCTTTGGACAATAACAATGACGTCTGAGCATATGGGATTATTCATTGACTTGGTAGCATGTTTGAGTCCTTGATTCCTCCTTGTAGTTTGTATTTGTGAAACCCCAAGATTGTCACTCCCAGATATGTGAATTTATTCATCCTTTCCAGTCTAGATCCAGTCAGACAAAACTCTTATGTCAAGAATATGTTTTTCTTCTACGCTTATATTTTTCATTGTTTAATTCCCAACATTACTGTTTGTGGTTGCTAAGAGTCATGCTTTGTTGTTTTTGTTGGGCTTTACCATGTTTTGGGATTAAGACTGAATCACAGTAATTAAATGAATGGGCATTGTAAAGTTTCTTATCTTGGAGATATCAACGGACAGTTTCCCCCCACTTTACCGTACATAAAATTGAGGTATATGTATGAGTAGTAGAGTATTGAAGACACAATACAAATCATGTAAACAATATAGCAAAAGATTTTGGCCATCAACTTAAGGTTGTAAAGGATATCAAACACTTCACCCCAGAAGCCAAATTCTAGTGGATGATTCAAGCCCTGATTCTTTGCCTGACTGGCCTATAAAAAAGCACCACTCAAAGCTGCACTACCTGTGTCAGCCCACCCCAACCATAGCACTAGGTGTTTTTTAACACATACCACCAGCCCTTATCTCTTTATATTGGCTTTCATTGATGCTAGACATTTCTGTAAAATGGTCTGCCTAGCAGCAATGTACTCTACAGCGACTCCCCCGAATACTTATCTGAAATACTGTGTTTAGAGGCCACCCACCCCTGCACACTGCCAAAACAATGTTAATGGAAACATCTGGTTTCAAGAAACAGCAAATGTTGCCCTAATCCTAAAATTTGGAACTCACACCCCCAGGGATTTCACCTGTCTGTCCCTAGCGTGGTTTTCAGAAGAAACCTAAAATTACTTTAGCTAAACTGTTCTTGTTAGATTATTTTTCCTAAAAACCCTTCTTGACTTGATACTGCTCCATTGATGATTCATCTTACCACAACAGCGCCCCATAGTTCTCTCCTTATCCTCCTACCTCGTCTCATTTTCCCTGTATATCTGCCAGAGGTGTTCTACTAATCTGACAACTTAAGACAACTTAATTCTCTCCTGTTGTAGACAATGAGGGCTCTTGCCTCATTGATATCTTTCTTTAAATGAAGTTCCGCATAGATTTGGTGATCTAATGTAAGCCTCCCTGTGTACATTATGTAGCTACTCCTCCTTCATATTTACTTTAACCCAATAATTTTATCTTCATTTCACTCCTTGTTCCACTGTGCTGTGCACTTTTTTTTCTTTCAGGGCCTACTCTTATGTAAATGGATATGGATGTGTGAAGGGTCCTTAAGTGAGCATGGAAGTCCAGGTGTACTATGTACTGGCAGGATTTTCCCATGGGCAGAAGACATCAACTGGCTCTACCAGCAGCTTGAGGACAAAAATCCCCTGCAGATGGGAGAATTGGCCACTAAACCTATTTTCCTATTTGCAAAAGGAGAGTTGATTTACTTTTGGCAGTCCCTTCAGGCCCAGCACGATAAAGATACCAGCCACTACTAGAAAGTGATAACAAAGCAAAACAAACACCTCGCCCTAAAAAGTAATTCAGAGTACTAAAGAAAGAGGTGTGACATTCGGGCAAGGTTACATAGCATTACAGCAAACTCAGAAGGCTAGTGAATTAAGCCCACTCTGCTATCTCATAAGATTTGCAGATTAGATATCCGTATCCTTGGCGGTCTGATGAAATGAACACCAGTAAACTGAATTTAGTAGCATATATTATTTACAGAACGGAGGTAGTAAGTAAACACTATATTTAATTAGTCAAAAAAAGCCATCGCTGGAATATAAAGCATATATTTAAATATATTTAAAAAATACAGAATTGTGTAATTAAATAGAAGAATCCATACAAAGAATCAGACCCTGCTCAAGCTTATCCAAGTGATCCTAGTAGTTTCCACCATCCAAAGCGAAGATCCTAAAAATACAGGTCTCAGATAACCAAATTGGTTCCTGAGGAGCATTAAAATGTCATTATCAGAACTTACTCTTAGACAATGGAGAGAAGGCTGTGGAGATTGAGAAGCAATTCTTTCTGTCTGCCTTGCAGACAGATTATAGAAATCTGTCTTCTTACAAATATCTAATAAATACAGTTTTCTGGAATACTCACCAGGAAATTTCATTTTATTCTGCTGTAGCATTTCTGTAACACTCTCCTACCTCTTGTATATGCCCCAAAGCACTTTGCCTGACCGTCAAGGTGAGTAGTTACAACCTCTGTACTACATACAACCAAAAACCATGGGTTGTTTGAGATTAAAAAGGCTCCAAGTAACCTTACACACCCCTTCGCCAGTGGCCCTGATGATTGCTTATATGTGCTGAGTTTGCAACCCTATCAACTGGAGTCATTAACAGCAGAACTCCAAGAAAACTGTTACTAATTTAGAGTGGGCACTCAGAAATTCTGTTTTATCCTTTTGTAGCATTGCGGCTTTATTAATATGAATATTAGTAGGCTCCCCACTACAATATAGGAACTATTGTTCCTGATGTACTACTGTTAACAACCACTGTGGTGCATGGATGGGGAAAGGGTGTTAGTTGAAATGGCATCTTTTAGTGATGAGGTTTGGTGTGTGTGATGCTGCAGTATGTGTGTCTTATGTATGTGAGTGTAAAAAAGAATGTAAGAAAAGGATCATCCATACACATGGATTGGTCATGCCCTCAAGGACATAACTATTAGAAAGAGGTGTTGTCCCAGATCAAGGGGATGACAGGAGTTGGCCTACCAAATGTTCCAGTAATAATTCTCCTGGGAGACTTTGGTGAAGATAGCGTTTACACCCTATCTGTATTATTAGGTAAATTGGTAACACAGAAGATGAAAAATGTCCTAGCTATCATAACGGAAAGTTTCAATTCTATTAAGGACTCTGAGGTGAGGATTATGCCTTCTTTCTACACTTTATTTTCAATAGAAGCCATTATTTAAAAACGTAAACATCAACTACATTTCCCTTGAACACTTGGGAAAGAAGTAGAAGAACGTCCGATGGGGAAACAGTCTCACAACATCCAATCAGGGTGCATAGTGTCCAAACATAGTCCCTCTTCCCTAGCCCTTCTCCCTCTTTCGTCACGCGAAGCCAGCCGTTGCATCACCTTCATGAATCCTGTTTATTTGCATCAGTTCCTACAATGACAAAGGAAAATTGTCACCACCTAGCAGCCTAACCACTATCACCTGTGGCAGAACAGCAGTGTAAGTAGTCAGTGTGCAGGATATTCAGTCATATAAATCAAGACAATCTCATATCTCAAGTTGTATTACTTACTCTTTACGGGGAGAGCGAAATCTTCATAGGAAATCCATAGGGTGGGATAATCTTTGCCTCCGAGTCCTTAATAGAATTAAAACCGTCAGTTACGATAGCTAGGACATTTTTCATTCTATGTCAGGACTGGACAGCTTGTTTAAAGCTTGCCCACCACGAGGTGAGCCATATCCAGCACTGGGTTGAAGTAAAACCTCTTAAAGGTAGAGTCCAAAGACCAGTCTGTGCGTTGAAGATATCCTCTAAACGGGCACCCAAGCCAAATGCTTTAGAGGCCATTGCACCCTGTGCCGACTGGGCCCCAAAAATCTGAAGGTCAATCCCTGCTTCCTGCATTACCCATCTAACCCATCTAGCGATGGTCGGGGAGGAAACCGGCGTAAATGGCTTACGCAGGGCAATGAGGAGCTGCAGCTCCCCTGGGAGATGCAACTCTTCGGTAACTTCCTCATATGCCTTCAGGCATTGGACAACGCACAGCTTTGGGAATTCTGGAAATTCTGGGTAAGTTATAACTCTTGTATGACACTTCGTTCGTCTGTGGCGTGTGAACGTCACTCCGTTAGGAGAAAAAATCCTGCCTGTGATGTCTAGTGCTCTCACGTCCGAGGCGCGACGGCAAGAGATGAGACAGAGCAGCATAACTAGCTTAGCTGACAGATCCTTCCTTGAAAGAACCTGGTTCACCTCCCAAAGAGCTGAGTAGCAGGGCTCTGGTGGGAGTGAGAGTCTGATTCCCCGCAACAAACGGCACACGAGGGGGTGTTCCCCAACCGCCACATCATTGAGCGGAAGGTGACCGGCTGAAATGGCTGACCGAAAGGTATTAACTGATCTGTAAGCTAAGCCACTAGAGGTCTAGTGCGCTAGAAAATTAAGAATGTGCACACCATCTGCATCCACAGGATTAAGACTCTGTCGCAAACACCAACGGGTCCATCTACCCCATGCGGACCTGTATCTCTTGACTGTGCTGTCAGCCCAGGCCTTGGACCTGAATACTTCAGCCTTTTCCGAAAGGCCCAGGACCTCCCATCGTCCCCTGTAATCAGCCACACCATGTGCGACAACGAGCTTTCCTGAATCAATGGGTGCGGAGCTTGGTCGTGATTCATGAGGAGAGTTGTAAACCGGGGGAGTGGGATTGGAGAATCCCAGGAAAGTTCCAGAAGAACTGGAAACCAAACGTGTGACCTCCAAATGGGAGTGATCAGAACCACTTCCGCCCCCTGTCCCCTGACCTGCACGGAGGTCCTTGTGATCATTGAGAAGGGAGGGAAGGCGTAACCCTTCTCCTGAATCCAGTCCTGGAGAAAAGCATCCGTGACCACTGCTAGTGGGTCCGGTCTCCAGCTGAAGAAGCAGGGAAGCTGATGGTCTAATCTTGAGGCAAACAGGTCCACCGAGAAAGGACCCCATTGTTCGTGCAAGAGCGCAAAGACCTCTGGGTTGAGCTTCCAAAGGCTTGAGTCCCGGAAACTGGGACTGGAAATCGGCCACCTGGTTCTCCTGGCCCGGTAGGTACTCCGCTGTGACCGATATCTGATGCTCTAGGCAATACTGCCAAAAGCTGGCGGCGAGGTCCAAGAGAGCTTTGGAACGAGTGCCCCCTAAATGATTGATATAGCGGACCACCGAGATGTTGTCCATTTTGAGGAGCACACAGGACTGGATGAAATCCGCTGTCCAGCAATGTACTGCAAAGGAGCCTGCTAGTAGCTCCAAACAGTTGATATGTAACCTCCGTTCTTGTGGAGACCAAAATCCTCCCGTGGAGAAAACGCCGCATCTGGCACCCCAGCCTGCTCTGCTGGCGTTGGATTCTATGACCAGGTCTGGGGCGGAGCCGAAGATTGCCCGGCCATTCCAGGCGTCCATGTGGGCTAGCCACCATTGGATCTCTTCTCAAGCTTCTTCGGAAAGTAACACTCTGTGAGAGTAGGGAAACCCCCTGCTCAGATATGTGGCCGTCAGACATTGCATCGCCTGATATTGAAGGGGTCCTGGGAAAATGGCCTGGATTGACGAGGAGAGGAGGCCTGCCACCCGTGCCAGCTGCCTGAGAGAAACCTGTTGTTTGGCGAGAGTACGTCTCAACTTGTGTCGAATCTTCGAAACTTTCCTGGATGGCAGACATAGAGTGGATGAGGTGGAGTCTATAAGAAATCCTAGGAAGGTCAATCTCTGTGCTGGAGTTAAGACCGACTTTTTCTCATTCACCTCAAAGCCCAGGCTTTGAAGGAGATCCACCTCCATTTGGAGGTGGACAGACAGCTGATGTGGGCACTGACCCATCAGGAGAAGATCGTCCAAATACACTATCAGACGTATTCCCTGAGCCCTCAGGTACTTCACCACTGGTTTGAGAACTTTGGTGAAACACCATGGGACTGAGGAGAGGCCAAAAGGCAGGGCGGTGAACTCGTACATCTGCTGCCGCCACATGAACTGAAGGAACCGTCTGTGAGGTGGGAATATTGGAATGACGAGGTAGGCATCCTTGAGGTACAGCCGTACCATCCAGTCCAGGGGCCGAAGGACATCCCTTAGGAGATGAATAGCCTGCATTTTGAAGTGGCGGAAAACCAGCCACTCGTTGAACTCGCGGAGGTTGATCACTGGTCTCTGGCCTCCATCGGTCTTGTCAACTAGGAAGAGATTGCTGATGAATCTCCGGGGATGGGGGGTTGAAAGAGAAACAGCGCCTTTGGCGAGGAGAGATGCGACCTCCTTGTCCACCAGGTCGGCCTCCCGCCCTGAAAACTGAATGGGATGGGTCCGACCCCTTGGGAGGGTTTCTCCAAAAAACTCTATGTGAAACCCTTGTACCGTCTGAAGGACCCAAGCGTCCCCTGTGATGGAAGTCCAGGTCTGGAAAAAATTCATCAGTCACCCCCCTACTCTTAACCGGGAAGAAGGGAGAACACTCACTGGGACTGGAGGAGGCCGTGGCTACTCGGAATCCTCTGCCTCTGCCATGTCGACCTCTCGTAGCGTAGAAGTTCCCGAAACGGGATTGGTCTTGAAACTGGCCTTGCCGGGAACCTTGCCCTCTGGGAGGGTACTGATTGGAAGGGCGACCAGTCAAGCGGCCCCTACCTCGACTGGCCCCGTGGAAAACACAAGCAGGGAACACTTTTTTAATAGGAGCTTGGGCTTTATCAAGGGGGGTAAATGAATTAACAAATTTGTCCCCCCAAAGAGCCCTCCCTGAGCTATGGCACCCGCTTCTGAGTCTGCCAGATCCCCCAGCTTGGGGTCTAGCTTGATGAGAAGGGAGCGGCGACGCTCTGTGGACAGAACGCATTTTGCGTTGCCCAAAAATATGATTGCCCTTTGTGCCCACCCCGAAAGTGTTTCCGGAGAGATCAGGGAACCTCGGCCATATCCAGAATTTTCGTGAGGGGACCCAGGGTGTCCAGAAGCTTGTCCTTGCATGCTTGCCAGGACCTATCAATCCCTTTTTTGGGATCTTTTCTAAACTTCTGGAGGAAGGTGGCCATGTGCGTGTCAATTTCCGGAGTGAGGGCCACTTTCCCCTCCAGGGAGGGGAAAGTTACGGGCAGTTACGGGACTTCTTCTCTAGAGGTCTTGGAATGCGCCCGCCACATAGTTGGCGACCTTCTCGGCTGGGGCCCATTCAGAAGACCGAGGGTGGATGATCTCATCAGGGTCAAGCATATATGGCTAGGGAGGGGTGGGAGGGGAGCCATGGCCTAGAAGGGCCGGGTTCATCATCTGCATCCTGTCCGGGTGGTTTGGCGCAGAACCATCAGGAGTTGTGATCCCATCATCCCCCACTGGCAAGGGAGACTGACTGGCCAGGAAGGCCTGCTTTAGCCTGTCAAAGGTGTCCAGGTCCACTCCAGTCTAACGGAGACACTTGGCTGGAATTGGATCTTGGCCCACAGAGGGGGAACCCCTGGGGTGTCAGGAGGAGGGATAGGAGTTGAGAAGGGACCTGATATCTTTGCCCAAGCTTGGGCCAACTGGCGAGTCAAACGCTCTTCTAAGGGGGCCATGGCTTCTGACACTGCCCTGCAGATAGATGCGTCCACCACATCATAGAAGTCATCATCCCATGGGAGAGCTGCCAGAGGATCCTCCACCCCTTGGGGATCCTCCTCAAAATCCATTACTCAGTAAGGTGGTGTGGGTGCCCGAGAGAACAATCTGGGGGTAAAGCCCAAGAGAATCTGAGAACCTGGGGGAAAGGTTCAGTAAGTGGGTGCTGGATGTCATCCACAATATTTGTTTGCGAGCACCTCGCTTTTAGTTGGGTCTAAGTGCTGGGACACTTCACCCTGGTGCAAAATAGTATACAGGGGGCCGGCCTGGGAGTGTGTCCTGACAGGCCTCAGAGGCCTGAAAATGATACTGACCCTGTTTGGGCGTAAACAACGTGTATACAGACTCTGCAGCCGAGCGCTAACTCCGCAGCAGAGCGTCAGTCAGAATCAGCGCAATCGGGCATTAATTATATGGGGAGCGGCCCGATCCCCTGTACAGACCCCTGCTGGGGGCAAGGCTGCGGACCTATGGCGCGCAGTCAGATCTCCTCTCTGAGGAAAATCAAACTTGCGTGCCGTGGTCCTGCTGTGCCTCCAGCGCCCTCTAGCGGCAGGAGGTCCGAACCACAGGAGTCGCACCCGTCACGACCGCGTAGGAGCACAGAGCGTTCCCGCGGTCAAAGGGAAAAAAACACAACAGGAAAACAAACAAATCGTTCAGTAACGTGGCGAAGCTGCTTCAGCCGATGTCAATGCCAAGAGAGTACAACATGCAGATAATCATACAGTAAGCAGAACACTTCAAGTACACATAGGTAAAAAACAGAAGCACTTATCTCGGCTGCGCAGCAGCGAAGAATGAGGGAGAAGGGCCAGTGAAGAGGGACTATGTTTGGACACTATGCACCCTGCATGGATGTTGTAGCACTGTTTCCCCATTGGACGTTTTTTCTACTTCTTTCCCAAGTGTTCATGGGAAATGCAGTTGATGTTTAAGTTTTTAAATAATGGCTACTATTGAAAATAAAGTGAAGAAAGAAGGCATTATCCTCGCCTCCGGTCCAGACATAGACTGCTGGCTGCACGCTTAACTCTGGCACATATGTAGAAATCGCAACGTGGCCTTCTGACCTTAGTGTAGGGGACTAAGATATGGAACATGTATGCTGTGGATCAATTTTCTACTATGGTTAACGACAGAATGAAAAGGTGCGAGAAATCTTGACTGCCCTTTAAAACATACCTTAAAAGAGATTGACCAAGAGTAGGATGTTTACATTAATCATTAATGCCTGGCTTGCTACGCAACAGAGGACTATCTTCCACTGCGGAGGAGACCAAAACTCACAATGCTCATTAACAATTGTACTTGTTGCTGCCCAACCAAATACAACAAGGTCTGGGGCAAATGGACGAATCAACTGGACTAACTGAACCAAAGTTTGCCTATGTACACAATTGTAATGTTTGTGCGCTGTGGTTGTGATTTGAACCGTTTACTTGTATGCAATCAAAGCTAACACATGCTGTAATGCCATGAATCATTGGATAAACGTGTTGTGCTGTTAATTGTTTGATCTTAAAAAATCAATAAAGTTGATTGTCAAAAAAACAATTGTACTTGTTGGGAATAAAAATTAGATAAAGTGCTATGAATTAAGAAACATGATTAACTGTGATTGACATAACCTCCACAAACTGAGCCGCAAGGAAGCCTGTTTGCCTGCTGTTGGGGGGAGAGAGCCGTGCCTGCTGTACCGCTGGGGACCACGAGTCCCATGATCCTTCTGGTCATTGGCGCTTAAGAGCGCGTCGCAGCCCCACGGCCAGTGAAGCCGCAAGGAAGCCTGTTTGCCTTCTGTTGGTGGGAGAGAGCTGTGCCTTCTGTACCGCTGGGGACAACAAGTCCCATGATCCTCCTGGTCATTGGCGGTTAAGAGCGCGTCGCAGCCCTGCTGCCGGTGAAGCCGCAAGGAAGCCTGTTTGCCTGCTGTTGGGGGGAGAGAGCCGTGCCTGCTGTACCGCTGTGGCCACGAGTCCCATGATCCTCCTGGTCATTGGCGCTTAAGAGCACGTCGCAGCCCCACGGCCAGTGAAGACGCAAGGAAGCCTGTTTGCCTGCTTTTGGGGGAGAGAGCCGTGCCTGCTGTACTGCTGGGGACCACTAGTCTCATGATCCTCCTGGTCATTGGTGCTTAAGAGTGTGTTGCAGCCCTGCAGTGTGGGCCGCGCCAGGGCGAAGCCCGGGCCAAGGGCGGGCCCATCCACGCCTGACGGAGCCCGAAGGAGGCTGGGCTGGGCCTCCCTCTAACTTTCACAATCTGAAGGTTTTTGCAGACTGAGCAAGGTGGGGGCTCTATTAATACCTTGGATTCTTTTCTATCCAAAGCAGCGAATGCATTAGCTAAGGAAATTAAAAGTGCAGAGCGAAGACTTTCGGTTGGGGAGGTAGGACTTTTACCATCCGTTCTCGGAACTGTATCTCCTGGAGCATTGCCAGGGGTGGAGACCGATCATAATGTAGCTATTGCTAATATAAGTGGTTAAAGCCAGAACATGACAAATGTACATCCTGAGGTCAGGAACGCCAACTCCCCCACGGAACCACCAACTAAGAAAAAAAAAGGGGGGGCGCCCAAATAAATCGGCCTGTGGAAAAGCGAAAGTTATGACCCACTTACAATCTTTTACTACTTCAAATACACCATCTGACTGCGATATCTCATGCTCCAGAATGGAACAGGCACTCAAGCTTTCTTTAAAACCTCTTATGGAGAGACTAAGTATAATTGAAGAAAAAGTAGCTACAATTCTGGCTCCAGTCTCATCACAAGGGGGCATAACTCAAGAGACAGAGATAACAGCACAGGCACCTGCCTCGTATATGATAAGTGACCCCTCCCCTCCCTTGGGCCCTGCCTTACTGAATCAGCCGGAAATACAGATACAGACATAGGGGGGGGGGGCGACCAAAGAACAGGTATAGAGACTGCAGGAGGTAATAACTCCACCCGGTCATGCGAAGGAACACAATTACAACAAATAAGGCAGTCATTCCGCCTCCTGTCATATGATATCCCTCCAGTGCATACTAGTTTAGTAGCTCCAAAGGGTACGATATTGGTTTCAAACTGGTGGCAGGAGCAATTCAGAAGGACAGGGGTAACTCTTCCCAAGAAGGGTGGGTGAGAGACTACATGGGCCAACCTCTTACAAGGCTAGATCTACCGCCATCAGCATGCCCCTGTGTGGTGATGTTGGCCAACGTCCCCGAGTTAAAGGACATTCAAGTAGAATCTACCGAACAACTGATGATTACAACGCTACACTGGCTGAATAAACATTCCCTGGGAGGGTTACAACTTTTTACACATGTCAATATGGCAAGAAGAGTGGGGTGGGTAAGCAACTCTAACAAAAACATAGGGGGGATTGTGTAGTGGTCAATTTTAAGTGCCATCTTTTGGTACAGAAACTATTGGAGCTACTACCCAGCTGCCCATCTTCTAATTCAAAGATTTATGCTCTCCCCCTAGGCTTCTTTTACAGACCCATAAACAGAAATGTAAACCAATGGGAAATTAGGAACAAACCAACACTCACCCAGGCTTTAGCAGGTCAGTTTTATGAACCACAGATAAACCCCCCGATACCTATTAATAATCGATTTGCAACTCTAGAATGCCTGGACTCTTGCGATTGACAGAGGGTGGATAGCATGATGTTAGACATACAACGTGCTCCCGTCAGTACCTCTCCAATGCCTCCCCAGATATCCTAAGATGGAACGGAGTGGCTCAATTTAATTAGCTGGAATATAGCAGGGTTCAGACATAAACTAGCTGATCAAAACTGGAGAGAACTTATTAATAAATATGATTTAATCTCTCTACAAGAGACATGGGAAACAGGTTCGGTCCATTTAAACGGCTTTCTATCGTATTTTACACCAGCCCTTCCGTCCAGAGCAGGACGTGCAAGCAGAGGTATCTTGACGCTGGTAAGAAATACTCTAAATTTCAAGATACTAGCTTCCCGTAATGATTCCTTATACTATAATCTCTTGTTGATTAAAACCCCGGAGGGTGCTATCATTCTTTAAATCAACTACTACAATAACAATTTTACAATAGAGAAGTCAATGATCCTGGATGTAGTGGAAAAAGCAATCGAAGCATACACTAGAGACTATAATAGCATTATAAATATTCTATGGGTGAGTGATTTTAATGCACACAGTTGTCATAATGTGATAAAACCAGTGTGTGGACTAGCAAACGAGGAAGGACAAGGGATTCCTCATTTCACACACAATGACTATGGCCAAGCACTTAATAGATTGCTTATTACAAGGAATTTAGAAATTATCAATCCAGCGGATAGTAACACAGGCATGTTACATAAAGCATTTGGAACCAACTTGCAGGGCACCACCATTGTTTACTTAATAGTTTCAATACCACTAAAAGTCCTCTTTAGAGATATTGGGGCACATGCATCAAGCTATTTTGCGATCGCAAACGTTGCAAATCGCAAAATTTGTCCGTTTGCGATCGCAAAATAGCCATAAGCACTGCATGAAGCAAAATCGCAGAATCTTCTGTAAATTTGCAAAATTTTGCGATTACCTAAATACCGAATCTGAATTTGCGAATCCGTAATAGGAAATCACAAATTGGTTATCGCAAAACCTATGCAAGAAAAATTTGCAAATTGCGATTCTGCAGGGAATCGCAAATTGCACTTGCTAAATACCAACAAATGAAACCAGGTGGTATCCATTTCAAAGTTAACAAATCATGTGGTAACCATTACCAAACTACTTAAACAGGCCCAGAAGGCCTCAGAATGTTTCACAATGGCAGCGCTCTACGTCATGGCGAGGAGGATGAGGCTACGAGCAGCAGCACAGAGAAGAAGGAGGATACAGGAGCGCATTTTCAGAGTGCGGGTTACATTGTTGGGGCAGACATATGCCATCCCCACTCATGTGCAGGTCCTATGTTCTCTGCACCTCCTAGAGTCAGGTAGCTTTCAGGGAGTAATAGCTGCAGCTGGAGGTGTCACTCAAAGTGCCCTATCGCGCTATTTCAACTCATTCCTTGACGCCATGTTGCAGAGGATACACCACCACATAAGGTTCCCCACAACACCACAGGAATTGCAGCAAACCAAATATGATTTCCACCAGGTAGTTCATTTTCCCCACGTTATTGGTTGCATTGATGGGACGCATGTAGCCATTTGTCCGCCCTCAGTGAATGAGTACATTTACAGGAACAGAAAATCATACCATTCATTGAACATACAAGTCATCTGCAATTCCAAAAACATCATCACAGACATAGTGGCTAGTTACCCTGGCAGTACACATGACTCCTACATCTTCAGACACAATGGCATACACAGACGTTTCCTTGCGGGTGAATTTGGCGAAGGATACCTGCTTGGTAAACAGATGTAATACTGGGGATGATTACGATGGCGGACGGACTTGGTCCGCCCGCCACTGTAGCGGTGATTGGGACCGCCCGCCAGACATGCGGAGGTCCCACCACTGCAATTAGGATGCGCCCGCCACACTGGCGGGCGCATCCTGGGCTTTCAACATTGCGGGCGGTGCTGCTGGCTGCAGCACTGTCCGCAATGTTGAAAGTGCTTGCACCGCATTTCCCTGCACCGCGTGGCAGGCACCACGCGGTGCCTGCCACTTGGTGCATGGAAATGCAGGGGGGTACCATGGGTACCCCCCAGTGCAGCGACACCCCCCAAACAAGGGAGGCCCGGAACGGGCCCCCAAACCCCGTCAGCCTTTCCATGGCGGCATCGCCCGCAAAGAAAGGCGCCTGGCCACACACATCCTAATATGGTGGACGGTGCCTGCTAGGCACCGCCACCATATTAGTGGCCCTGCTCCGCCCGCCAGGCAATCGGTGCGATTGCCACCGGCGGAAAAGCGGCGGACGGACTTTGCGTCCGCCGCGATACCCACCGCCATCCTACTATGGCGGTGGGTAAATCTCAATGTGATGGCGGAACGATCGCCACCGCCGGCCCAGCGGTGGCGATCGTTCCGCCATCGTAATGAGCCCCACTGTCTTGCAGATTCTTCGGCCATGGTGACACATAGCAGTGAGTAATGTTTTTGTTTTACACCCTGTAGGTGATAGTGCATACGGTGTGCGCTCGTTTATACTGACGCCATACCTAAATCCAAGTACCCCAAGTGAGCAGCGATATAATGAGAAGCATATTTCCACATGCAACGTGATTGAGAGAACATTTGGTTTACTGAAATCTAGGTTCCACTGCCTCCACAAAACTGGTGGTTCATTACAGTACAGGACAGATACCTGCTGCAAAATCGTCGCCACTTGTGCCATGTTGCACAACATTGCTACTACTAGAGGTATACCCCTGGAACTCTCTGACAGCGAGCCTGAGGAAGTCAATCAGCCAAGACAACCACCACAAGCAGCACGCGGTCCGAGCGCAGCAGATGGGAGACAGAGACGTGCAGAAATCACTCAGCATTTTTTTTAAGGTGGGTAATGATGAGACAACACACTACATGCTCAACTGTTTAATGAAACAAAATGTGGTAGTGTTAATGCACACATACCAGGTGCAAACAAGCATTTTGTTATACAAAATAAAACAACATGACATTGCAATGGTATTTAAATGGCAGTCCAGACAATGTTCATGCTACTGGTTACCTCACTTCTTTGGGCCACGCACTCCCGGGGGCCTTTCTGTAGTCTCTGTCCCATCCCTTGTGGACCCTTCAGAGCCAGTGGTGCTCCGAGTACTGCGCTTCTTGCTTGTGGTTATTGGTGCCAGGAGACTACTGAGGCTGGAGGCCTCCGCACTCTCCCTCCCCCAGAACATTGTTGCCACCAACTGCAGCAGTCTGGAGTTGCTCCACCTCATTGGTGACCTGGATAAGGCCCCTGGCCACATCCCCACAGCAATGGGTCATCTCAACTTGCATCCCCACAGCCTGACGGGACAGCTGAGCTTTGGTTGTGCTCAGCCGATTGATGGCCCTGGTGTACCCATCTAGGCGCACCATCAAATTATGATGCCTCTTACGTTGGGATGCATGGTCATCCTGCATCACCCTGCACAAGTCATGCATGGCTTTGGTGACATTTGTAAAATTTTCATTTGTGGCCCTCTGCCATGAGTGCCCTTGCCCTTCGCCTACGAAAGTGGACGGTTCTGCGCCGCATTGGTACCTCTGGTCTTGTTGTGGGTGTATGGCCAGCCTGTGATGTTGGAGTGTCAGGTTGGCTCCCCTCCTCACTTTCTAAATCTGGCAGTGGTGGCATTGTGGTCCTGCGTCTAGTGGGTGCAGGTATCGGTGATGCTGGTGCCACTTCTGTTTCCTCTTCTGACTGTGCCTCAATATCCTGTATGTCATGAACATCACCACCGTCAGTCTCCTGCACAGCTGCATCTGTGATGTTAAACAGTGCAAGTTCAGTATTTTGTTGTGGACATGTATGTCACGGTGCACAGACATAGGGGCCGATTCCGATCTCGGCCGGTAGGGCTCCGAATCGGATTCGGCTTAACCGGATCCGATTCGGAGCCCTATTTCCCGACCGATTCGTACGCGCGTCCGGGCGAGCGAGTACGATGCAAAATCGCCGACCGACTCGTCCGGGCGTCCCGACCGCTCCGACCGACTCGTTCCGGGTCTAACCGCACCGACCGACTCGCTTGGACTCGACTCGCACCGCGCAATGGAGACGTTCCCCGGCCGGGTAAGTACGATGCGCGCCGCGAGCAGTCCGACCGAGCCGCGCACTCCGGCTCGGAAGAGCAGTCGGAGCCGTACTTTGGGGTCCGTGTCGGACCCCCTGTACGCGTAGGCCGCGCGAGTCGCACACAGGGGGGACCCATGGGTCCCCCTACCTGTGCGTGTACGGCGCGAGTCGCTTCGCCGCGTACACGCTGTAGGGGGCGCCCTTGTCCGCCTCGCACCCATTGAGTCAATGGGAGCCCGCGTACGCGTTGTACGACCGGCTCCCATTGACTTCACGGGAGTCCGATCGACTCCGAGTCCGATGGCATACGTGCGCATCGTACTCATTCGGTCGGGCTGCACGGGTCCGATTCGGTCGGAAATCTCTCCGGGTCCGGCTCGGTCGGAGAGATATCCGGCCCGAATCGGAATCGGCCCCTTTATATCGAGGGTTTTTTTTCGGAGTACAAAAATATCGAGTTGGAAATATCGAAGGGACTGAATATCGAGATCAAGAATATCGGTGACCAGAATATCGACATGAAGGTAAGAAATATCGTTTTTGTTATTATCGAAGTCAGTAATATCGTTTGTAAAAATATCGTTGTTAATAATATCAATGTTTATATTAGTGTTATGTATTTTAGTATGTATTTTAAATGTATGTGTTCTATATTTTCTGCTAAGTATTGTATTTTTTTAAAATATATGTATTACATTTTTAGAAGTTATTAATGTTTTTAAAGTAAATTTTGCGTTTTAGTTCCGTAGCGGGTGGTGGGTTTATAGGGGAATAGGGTGGAAGTAATTTAATTATAGTAAATTTAATAATAATTTTTATAAATTATTAATTATTTTTAATTAAATTTTGCGTTTTAGTTCTGTAGCGTGTTGTGGGTTTATCGGGGAATAGGGTGGGAAGTAATTTAATTATAGTAAATTTAATAATAATTTTTAGAAATTATTAATTATTTGTAATTAAATTTTGTGTTTTTATTCCGTAGCGGGTTGTGGGTTTATAGTGGAATAGGGTGGGAAGTAATTTAATTATAATAAAGTAATTATTAATTTTTATTTATTGGTATTGATAATTAATTTATTGTTAATTAATTATTAATTGGTAATTAATTTTTATTAATTGATTAATTGATAATTATATTAATTGTGTTAATTTTTTTAGGAGCTGGTTGTGGGTTTATAGGGGAATAGGGTGGGAAGTAATTTAATTTTAATAAAGTAATTATTAACTTTTATTTATTGGTATTGATAATTAATTTATTGTTAATTAATTATTAATTGGTAATTAATTTTTATTAATTGAATAATTGATAATTATATTAATTGTGTTATTTTTTTTAGGAGCGGGTTATGGGTTTATAGGGGAATAGGGTGGGAAATAATTTAATTTTAATAAAGTAGTTATTAATTTTTATTTATTGGTATTGATAATTAATTTATTGTTAATTAATTATTATTTGGTAATTAATTTTTATTAATTGATTAATTGATAATTATATTGTGTTATTTTTTTAGGAGCGGGTTGTGGGTTTATAGGGGAATAGAGTGGGAAGTAATTTAATTAAATGAAGTAATGATTAATTTGTATTTGTTATTATTTATGAATAATTTATTATTAATTAATTATTAATTGGTTATTTAATTAAAAAAAAAATTAATTGATAAGTATGTTAATTTTAACCCTCTGCTATCCAACACTTTCCCTACAGTTACACTCTCTGGAGTGGGAATAGTAATTTTACCCTTACGCTATCCAACACTTTCCCTACTGTTGCACTCTCTGGAGTGGGAATAGTAATTTTAACCCCTATGCTATCCAAGCACTTTCCCTACTGTTGCACTCTCTGGAGTGGGAATAGTAATTTTACCCCTACACTATCCAACACTTTCCCTACTGTTGCACTCTCTGGAGTGGGAATAGTAATTTTTACCCCTACGCCGTCCAACACTTTCCCTACTGTTGCACTCTCTGGAGTGGGAATAGTAATTTTTACCCCTTCGCTATCCAACACTCTCCCTACTGTTGCACTCTCTGGAGTGGGAATAGTAATTTTTACCCCTACGCTATCCAACACTTTCCCTACTGTTGCACTCTCTGGAGTGGGAATAGTAATTTTTACCCCTACGCTATCCAACACTTTCCCTACTGTTGCACTCTCTGGAGTGGGAATAGTAATTTTTACCCCTTCGCTATCCAACACTTTCCCTACTGTTGCACTCACTGGAGTGGGAATAGTAATTTTTATCCCTATGCTATCCAACACTTTCCCTACTGTTGCACTCACTGGAGTGGGAATAGTAATTTTTACCCCTACGCTATCCAACACTTTTCCTACTGTTTTAGTTAATGTAGTGTATAATGTATTTTAAAAAAGATTAAAATATTCAAATTTTTTAATTTGTTATATATATTTTTTATACTTTTATTTATATTAATGGTGTATGTGTATATATATGTATTTATAATTTTTATTATGTTTTTAAACAATTTATAAGTTATTAAAATAATTATTTATAAATATTATTAAGTAAGTATATATATTATATTTTATACATATATATGTTTAATTTATTTTTACATGATATGTATTAGTTTTAATTTTAAACATTTTAAAATAATTGTAACTATGTTTCTTTTAATTATATGTATTATTTACTTTATTTTACATTATTTTTTAAACATTAAAAAAACAATATTTTTAACAACGATATTTTTTTTTAGATATTTTTGTACTTACCATTATGTAGATAGGACTTCGATATTCTTGGCATCGATATTTTTGTGTCGATTATTTTGTACCTCGATATTCTGACTGTCGATATTCTGTCAGTGATCCGTATGTCACATTGCGCATGGCATTGTTTAATAAAATTATTTAGTTACAATCAAAGTCTAGTTTAATCACTTGCTTGTTGTACTCTGATGCACTAATTCTGTTTTGATCCCTCCTTGCCTTTCAATTAGTATTTGCTGTATGCTGATACCATAATGCATTTGGGTGTGGCAAGTAAAATGTGGACTGGAGTCAGATTTGCTACACTGAGCCTGATCTGCATTGAGGGGAATTTTTTAGGATTTGACAATGAATTATTATTTGCATTGATCTTACCTTGTGAGAGACCGGCGTGGTCAGAGGTATCAATCTGTGTTACGCCAACAACTGCTTCCGGCTGCAGTGTTGACTCCACCATGTCCTCCAGGGGTGTGTTGGCACGTTCCGTTGATGGTCCCCCTCCTGTTTTTTTTGCATCTGCAAGCCTTGCAGCCACCCTTTCCTTAGCACGGCTACGCAGGTCATACCAGCGCTTGCGCAGGTCAGATATGGAGCGCTGTGTGACCCCCACTGCATTGATCTTGGATTGGATCCCAAGCCATATCTTTCTTTTCACTGACTCTGGGACCTGCAGTGACAGCTTGCCAAACAGTTTGTCATGGCTCTCGACGACTTCCTCAATTAGGACTTCAAGTTCTTTATCGCTGAATTTCAGCTTCCTCTTGCGCCCTTCTGCTTTCTTGTCACTTGTTCCAGAACCCATGCAGGTGTTCTTGCACAGGTTCTGCTCTCAATGAAGCTTACTTCTGCTCAGCTCCAACAGTCTGCCTCCTCCTCTGCCTCTCTCAGTGAACAGGTGTGAGCAATGCCAGCATCACTTCCTGGTAGTGATGTCATCAAGCTGCATCAATATGAGTGAATCACTATTTGCGATTCTGTATTAGTGGATTCGCTTTTTGCGAATCGGTAATACGCAATCGCTATTAGCGATTGCGTATTTTACCGATTCGCAAAAATATAGCGATTTTTTTGAAGCAAAGACTTTTGTGATTCCTAAATAGCGATTTCTTAAAAATCGCTATTTAGAAATCGCAAATGGGATGCTTGATGCATGTGGCCCATACAGACTTATCCTTCGCACTTCAGTGATCATATGGCATTAGTGTGCAAAATGAAATGGGAAAAAACACATGCTACGGATACTAGCTGCATTCCAAAGCCGTATATAGGGGAAACAAATCGGATATCTCTTAAATGGGGCAATATTGATAAAGGAAAAGTGGTCCCTTTGGTGGTTAATAATAGATACTCTGAAATAATGATCTGCCTTAATCTAGACTCTCCCCAAACAAATGTGGTGGCAGCTTTTTAGCTAATTATGAAGGAGGTGAAATCCAACCTTGTATGTAATGCCCCTAGTCGTAATTCTTCTAGTCGAGGCTGGTTCGATTCAATCTGTACTAAAACTTTAACCAACCTCCATAATGCTCTTAAGCTAAATCCTAGGGATCAGTCATTGGTTAGTTACCTTCATAAACAATACAAAGAGGCCAGAAAGAACAGACAGAAAGTACTAGAAGAGGAGGCCTGGGAGCGTCTTAAACAGGCTGCCATCACAAATAACTCAAAAGATTTTTGGGCGGTAATCAACCCTCCATTTTTGGCAAATAACTCAGACCCCACTCTTGAGACCCATGTGGACAAAGACACTTGGGTTGAACATTTTCCAAAAATCTTTGGTCTTATTTCCGGCGAGCTGGAATCTTATCCAGAAGATCCTTTATTAATTTCAAGCACTTTTTTATTGTTTGAAGAATCTGAGGTCAGAAAGGCCATATAGCAGTGTAATAGGAATAAGGCTCCTGGACTGGATGGCGCACCTATTGATTTCTTCTTTGATAAACCAGACCTGCGGGATCCTTTTTTAACCAATGTTTTTAATGCAATAGCCAGAGTGGGGCCACCAGAATCCTGGTCTAAATCAATTATAGTCCCAATATATAAAAAAGGTGATAGATCAATCCCCCAAAACTATTGTCCTATTTTTCTGATGGATGGCTCTGCCAGTTTAATGGGATGTGTCCTATTAAATAGATTAGAGGAATGGGCCAGTCAGAGAAATATTTTGATCCCTGTGCAATATGGTTTCAAAAAACATAAAGGTACAATGGATCAATGCTTAAATTACCTCTAAATATTCTGTAGCTAAAAGGGGAATGCTCTACATGGCGTTCATGGATTTGTCAGCAGCCTTTGATTGCATTTCCCATCCCCAACTATGGCTTATTATGGAAGAGATGGCCCTTCATCTCCTTTATAAGACAATTGTATGCACAGGCTACAGCTTGCGTACGGTATGGAAATAAGGGTGAATGTACCAGGTGGTTTAGGATTGAAAGAGGGGTTAGACAGGGATGCGTCCTTGCCCCTTTTCTATTTTATTTATATACGAATGGGGTGGAGGCGCCCCTGCTTGATTCCACTCTAGATGTCCCTACGATAAATCAGACCCGCATTCCCATACTCCTTTATGCGGATGACGCAGTGCTAATGTCAGGACAGGCTGGCACTGCAGAAACTGATAACAGAGTATGTGACATTCATGGAAAAGCGGGACCTCCATGTAAAGGAGGCTAAATCCTTTGTGTTAGTGGCTGGCCAACGGGCAAAGAAAATCCCTGTCTTGCACATTTATGGTCGCAAAATTGAACAAATAGACACCTTTTCGTATTTGGGAATATTGTTTAATAAAACCGCCTCTTGGAACCATATGGTTGTAAATAGAAGCTTGTTTTTGGAAAAAAGTATTAATGCGATTTTTAGTTTTATTAAAAAATTGGGCTCCAAACCACTGGATGCTATAAAAAACATATATAGGGCTAAAGCTATCTCTGTTGCAACATATGGAGCAGGAGTATGGGGATACACAAACTCTGAGTCACATCAATCGATAGAAGATACCTTTTTGAAAAAATTAGTAGCTCCTCCTTTAACTGCCACCGTGAGCTAGAAGTACCATATATAACTGATCAGGTTCGCCTGGCACCAATTCTGTTGTGGCACTCAATATGGAGAAGGGAAACATTACACCTAACTCAAAATATCATTAGGGACTGTCTTTCGCTTGATAATGCTTATAAGATCCCATGGATCCCGTATGTTAGACATACTTTTACCATTTTAGACCTACAACATCTTTTTGAGACCCCATTTACATGTGGGTCAATATCTAAAAAATTAATTAAAAATAAATTTTTATGTAAAATGGAAAGAGAAAGACATATATATATAATATTAAAAAAAGAACGGTCCTAACTTATTTGAAGAAACCTATTATCCCTGAGGGAACAGCCTCCTGTCATTTGTAACAAATCCTCAGCATCTTTTTGTATTGTTAAGGTTTAGACTAAGGGGCCGATTCCGATTCGGGCCAGAAATCTCTCCGACCGAGCCGGACCCGGAGAGAATTCCGACCGAATCGGACTCTGGCAGTCCGACCGAACGAGTACGATGCGCACGCATGCACCCGGACTCGATTCGGTCAGACTCCCATTGAAGTCAATGGGAGCCGGTCGTACAACGCGTACGCGGGCTCCCATTGACTCAATGGGTGCGAGGCGAACAAGGGCGCCCCCTACAGCGGGTACGCGTCGAAGCAGGTCGCGCCGTACATGCACAGGTAGGGGGGACCCATGGGTCCCCCCTGTGTGCGACTCGCGCGGCTACGTGTACAGGGGGGTCCGACGCGGACCCCCAAAGTCCGGCTCCGACAGCTCTTTCGAGCCGGACGGCGCGAGTCGGTCGGACTGCTCGCGGTGCGCATCGTACTTACCCGGCCGGGGAACGTCTCCATTGCGCGGTGCGAGTTGTGTCCGTGCGAGTCGGTCAGAGCGTGTTGTAGCCGCGTTCGAGTCGGTCGGCGATTTCGCGGGCGCTTGCATCGTACTCGCTCGGCCGGACCCGCGTACGATTCGGTCGGGAAACAGGGCTCCGAATCGGATCCAGTAATGCCGAATCCGATTCAGAGCCCTACCGGCCGAGATCGGAATCGACCCCTAAATCTTATCCCCTGTATTTTGGGCTATCCGTCTGGTATCTACTCGCAGCAAGCTTTGCCTCCTTGCCAATGTGATGGAGTTTCGTCTCAAACCAATCTACATTTTATGTTGTTTTGTAAACACTATGCACTTTATTGGAAAATTTTCATAGTCCCAATCATGCACAAATATAATTTTAGGCAATGCTGATTAGCGGAATATTTTTTGCAAATGTTAAAGGATCACTATACTTGTTATTCAGTAGCATCCTTCCTATGTCTAGCGATAAAAGCAAGAAGGCTTATGATGTAATTATGAAACAGCTATTTTTAAACATGTGTTTTTATCTGGCTTATTTTATTGCCTCCTGGCATGATATTTTATTGAAAACTGTGCTTTGTGCTTTTATGATCTATGTGCTTTTTAGATCAAATAAAGTATTTTGAATTTATTTATTTATTTTTCTTTTGCTATTTGATGATATAGCTTCAAGAACTCTGTACTCTATGAAATAATTCAATAAATAATGCTGTTAAAAAAAGGGAGGAATATAAGCATAGGATCACAAGGAGCGTATAACTACATTTGTGATTGTGGCCTGGGGGTCACTTGGATCATGCATTTGGTAAAAAACCAGATCTTTAGTTCTTGTGTGAATTCTCAATGGTTATTGGGAGTATAGTATTGCACTAATAATGTACTTCTATCTTACTGATATGCAGATCGGTTTCCTAGACCAAAGGACTTAGTCAGTGTGCCAACCCGAATCAGAAAAACAGTTATACTCCAACCAATGCACAACCCACTGAGCAATATTTGAGCAAAATGTGTTCTAGGTAACGATCAATCACATGAGATATACCCGGGACAATCACTGGAATCCAAACCCTCCTTCGTTAAGGAATAACACACTCAAGAACACTAGAACACCACAGACATTTAAAATATTTACTTTAAATTCCTTGTCTAGTGCACGCAATATGAACTGTAACCACAATAAAGACATAATATGGCAGTAGCAATGGCTACTACAAGTGTGAATACTAAATATCACTTCAGTTTGATGCTGTTATTAATACAAAAAGTGTGCAAAAAAGTGATAGGTAGAATGCTTGAATTAATCTCTGCCACTGGTAAGTACTCGGGCCGCATCCCAATCCATTGGTATTTTGCACACCATGTCACCTCAGTTTGGACCCTGATATATAAAAATCAGCCATCACCCTGCTCCAATTAGAACAGTCCAGCCCGAACTGCCAAGCTAGGTCCTCCCTGAACCACAGCACAAGCAACTCAGGACCTGTTTCGCCCTAGTTATGTGCTCATCTGCCGGGTACAGCTTAGTTCCAGTGACACAGTGTGCATGGGTTCCAGGTCTGGGCATACCCGTCCCACCTAAGGGCGGCACATTAAAGTGTAAAAAAAGTGATGGCTATAATGCTTGAATTAATCTCAGTCACTGGTAATTACTCGGGCCACATCCCAATCCATTGCTATTTTGCACACCATGTCACCTCGTTTGGACCCAGCTATATGCAAATCAGTCTTGACCCTGCTCAAATCGCAACAGTCCAGCCCAAGCTTCCAAGCCAGGTCCACCCTGAAACAGAACAAAAGCAACCAAATACTGTTTTTTTACGAGTTATGTGCTCATCAGCCTGGTACAGTTTTTTTCCATCGACATAGTGTGCACAGTACCCATGCTCGCTGGAACAAGACATGTGCAGCCAGCTGATCTCACCAGTGACGGCTGGCACCGGTAAGAGAGGTGGGGCGGTGAGGCGGGGCGGGGTGGGTGTCGGAGAACTCGACATACGACGGGATAAGCTACATTAAAATTTAAAAAAAGACTTACCTTGCGCTCGCCGCATCATTGACTCGGCGATGCGGCAAGCGCAAGGTAAGTGGTTTTATTTTTTTTATTTTAATTTAACTTATTTCGTTGTATGTCGAGTTCCCCAATGACCGCCCCACCTCACCGCTCTTACCTGTGCCGGCCGCCACTGGATCTCACAGTAACTCCATATAAACATTTGAAAAGAATGGATGAAAGAAAGGAGTCCGGCTTCTCTTAGCAGACATCCACTGAACCTGTTTGATAGAAACAATACCTTCAAAGCCCATCTCCACTATAAAGCATGTGAAGAATCTCTCCTTGTCCCGCTAAAAGCGTTTCAATGCAAGACCAAGACTGACTCTCACAATCCAACCCTACTCGAAAGGTTCTGAGTAAAGGGCATAGGTGTGGGGGAAAGTCCCAGCCTCAAGGCAGTGAATCACCCAACTCTGCCCATTCTTGTTGTGTGATGTTTGCTTTACCCAGCTTCTACAACAACAGTAGTTGCTCTTTTCACTTGACCAATTCATAGTCCAGTGACTGTGATCCCAGCTAAAGGTTCTGGCAAGCTTACCACACAGGAGAGAAGAGATTCAACAAATGTCTATATACTATTTACATCAGGCAGTCATGGCTCTTTCTCTACTCACCATCCCTTTAACGAGCAGCTTTTCTTGATTTTCAGCTCAGACTTCTTACAACTGTGAGATTCTATGGTCTCTCATAGTGAAGACAAGAGAGTTCAACCCTAGCAATGGAGAGTTTACTGATTCCACAGCATCTTCCAATTTCCACCACCCTCACTGGCCAGCATGTGTAGATTCTTTTTTAACACTATAGATTGTCCCTCCTCAAGATTCATGTGGCCTACCCATCCACAGTCCATACTAGACTCCAGAGCTCCCAATTACAATGGGTGGAGGAAGTACCAATACTATGAGTATACCAATCTATTATATGTATGCCGCTGAGAATTAGGGAATAACATGCAGGATTCTGTGCTTCCGCAATGATTCTTGTAAGTTATTCTTCATTTCTGGACTTTTTTTCCTCCCAGACATTGTTTCTGCTCTGAGCAGGTTAAATACCTGGGTGAAAAACTCGCAAGCTATGGTGTTCCTGCATTACTTGTAATTTCTGAAGCACATCTTAAAGCATCAGGAATTACATAACGAGGGCTCTAGATTTCAATTTACACTATCTATGTCCTAAGCAACAATATTCAAATATGTTTTAAGGCAAAGGCAAAGTGGGCAATTGCCCAGGGCCCCAAGGTGAAATGAACTTTCTCTACATTTCACCTCTATTTCTCCATCTCAACCTCACTTCCTCTTCTCTGCCTACCTCTACATCTGACTCTGTCTTCTTAGTGTCATCTTAAGAATATGAATAATTGAACCCTGCGAAGACATATTTCAATTGTTTTTGTATGACCCTGTTTCCGAGAGTTTCATTATAATTCAGTATTTGCGGCTGTCCGAGGCCCCCGCAGGGGGCCACTAAGGAGGGCAGCCCTCTAGTAACATCTGGGCACCCCCCCCCCCTTTTCGGGTGGGCAGGGACTCAAGGGAGGAGTCCCCCCAGCCCGGTGGTGACGCGCAAGGCAGCGACACTTCCGGGGGGCGCGAGGATAGGGGGAGGATATAAAGCCTCCCCCCCACCACTTTTCTTCCTCTTCTCGCGCCAGACACGCCGTCTCTTGACCGCTGCCCGTCTCGCTGTCCAGTCGCCCTGCTGTCGCCGGCCGCGGAGCGCTCCCTGGTGAGTTTACTCCTCCCCCCCAGTCCCCCTACGCAGGGGCGCCAGGCCATACCCAGCTCCGGCACCCGCTCTAGGGGGGGGAGGACAGCTCCTCGAGGGCTCAGGCTATGACGGGGCGCTTGGGGCTGTAAGGTCTGGCTGGCCCTGGGCACGACGCAGCGTGCTCGGTCCGGGGTCCTCGCCCAGCCATTACCGGCGGGGTCGTTACGGCCTTCCCCACCCGCCCACTTGCCGGGAGATCTCCAGATTCCGGGCCGGGCGACAGGCCGCATCCAGCGATGCGTCGGGGACCCACCTTCCCGTCGCCTCCTTCCCTCCCCCTCCGGGCTCCCCGCAGGGGAAGGGGGGCGGGAGGGGGCTTCTGACATGCTGGCCACGCAGGGCCCAGCGCGGAGCACGGGGTCCGGGTTTGCCCGGGCCTGCTGGCAGCCGACCACTGGCATTTGTCTCCCGGGCGTTGGTCTCACGGGGCCACGCCGAGACGCACCGCCTCCCCCCTCCCAGCTCATCGGGGTCGCCGAGGGGTAGCTGGCGAGGCAGGTGGCACGCGGCCTGCTGGGGGCCGTCCCCAGGGCAGGGGAGTGGTCTCCGGCTGCAGCACGGGGACGCGCTCGCCTCCGAGGCGACCTGCTGCCCCAGCGTTTCCAGGAGATCCCTCTCCGCGAGTTGGGAGCCCCACGCCACGCCGCTCTTTCCCTCGGGGGGTTATTCCCGGCCTGCTCCGGCGGGCCGCTGAGGGGAGGCGGCAGGGTCAGCAGTGCGATCGGCGGTTGGGTGAGTCACCACCAGGGGTAGGAGGGTTCCCGGGCACGGCGCTTCACCCAGGTGAGCGTCAGTACAGTTGGCGGCGTGGGCGGTGCTTGCCCCGCGAGTATCTGTGGGGCAGGGCAGGCGCTGCTGCTTATTGTTAAGCGCCAGACGGGACAGCCGGAGATCCTCTGTCCGATGCCAGCAGTGCCTCACTTTCCCGGCGCTTGCGGCCCTGCACATGGCCTCGCCTGCCTCCTATCACCCGCCGCCCTCCACCGCCACCTACTCAGGAGCTGTAGCTCAGTGGTAAGTCCTGTGCCTTTGATGGCACAGGTTCCTGCAGGACAAGGGTTCGAATCCTGCCAGTGCTGTTAAAGTGTCCTAGGGAGATAAACTTTACAACAGTCTTTTCCACGGGCGGGATTCACCGTGGGGGGGAGGGTGAGCCACGCTGGCCGGGGCCTCGCTGGCCGACGGAGGCTCCTGGGAGCGGAGGGGCAGTGTACGCCAGGCTTTTCTCCTACAACCGGGGAGGCAAGGCAGGCCCTCAGCTGACATGCGGGGAGGTTGCGGGGCCCAGCGAGTCCCCGTGTGGCTCCGCCGCTCCTCCCGGTGTCCCCGGCTGGCTGCGCTCCCACCACGCCCTCTGAATTTGTCCCCGCGGTGCTCTCGGCGCTTGTTGCGGGGCCTGTGCTCCCTCCGGGGCCTTCCAGTAGATGCCAGGGCCACAGCGCTGTTGGCGTTCCCTGCACCTGCATAAAGGGGCATAGCGGGGGACGCGCAGCATTCGGGACCCGATAACCCCGCCGCGCTGCCGCGTCTTGGCACTACTAGGCCGCCTTCCCGCATCGCTCGGGACCCAGCGGCGCCCCGACCGGTCACGCCACGTGCCAGCATTTAGGGACACGTTGTGGGACCCAGCACATGCGAGTTGTCCGGTGGTGGCGTGCCCGTTAATTCGCCGACGCAACGCCCGCTGCTAGCTGAAAAGGTATGGGGTCGTCCGACACAACTGGTGTGCATGTAAGCGCCAACAGGGGAGGGATGAGAGCCAGCAAGGCAGGAGAAGTGGCCCTAGGTGGAGCTTCCCTCGGGCACCAAACTGTGCAGGGGCCTGCGGCTGTAACACCGATGGGCCCCCCCCACCCCCGCATAGTATTGTGGAGTGTTTGTTTTGCCATGCCTCACTCCGCGCCTCTTTGTTTTTCAGCGGTACGCCTCGCCCCCACCCTGAGGCACTGCCCAAACACTAAGGGACAAGTGCGGCCCGCGCAGTTGGAAGACGTGGGCTAAAGGTAACAAGGATCTGGGCCACCAGGGGCACGAGGTGGCGCTTTGGGAGGGAGTCCACAATAGGAGGGTCTGAGGGGTTGGGTACCTCAAGAGCCCTATGTCAGGGAGTTGGCACTGGTCAACTGACAATAGGGAAGGTCAGCAGCGCGACAGAACACTCCTCACCCATGTTTTGTCTCCACAAGCAGGACAGAATTGGACGTTCGGCGCAGCCAGGAACCGATTGCCCAGGGGGAAACGATCACATAGCAGGTATGGGTGCATGGGGGACCCAGGAGGAGCAAGCCGCAGCGTAAGTTAGGCCTAACTTGCAGGGAGAGGGAACAGTTCTGTCCCCCCCTTTTTCTCCCGCAGGACGGCGGACCATTGATCATGGCTAGTGGCTGCGAGAATTGGGTGCTTCCCCGCTCCACGGAGCTGGGGAGGGTGCCGGGGCCCTGAGGGCAGGGGCACGGGGGTATGGGGAGATTTACTTACCTCTATCTTCATCTCCACTCACAGAGTCCAGTGCGGCACCCATCCGAGCGTCGCCACCAAAAGATTGATAGCCTACCGGGCTGAAGTAAGTACGATACTAAGGGGGGGGGGACGCAGCGGCGGCACACCTGCACAGAGGCAGGACAGGCCTGGCAACCTGGGTTGGGCAGAGTGGCTTAAATGTTAATTTTCTTCCAGATTGAGCCGCCAGTCGCAGGAGGCAGGATGGATAGTCAGGGTTCCCCCCCTCTATTCTCGCAGATGTCCCAAGTCGATGAAACCCAGCCAGGCACCTCACAAGAAGTGCAGATCGCAGCCTTCCTCGCCATGGCCAAGACCAAGGGATTGGCTTGGGCCACAGAACTTCTGAAGGCCAATAATCCGGAGGACTCTGGATTCGTCAGTGCGTCCCCGACCACAGAGCAGGAGCACATTGAAGAGGCAGGCCCCACTAGGTCCAAGAGGACACGCAGGCCCACAGTCAAGGACTTCTCGGCAGACCCGCTGCCAACCAGGAGTCGGGCCATGACCACCCCTTGTATCCCTGCCATCCCGCTGCCCGTTCCTCCGCCCCCGGCACCTGGGCCAGTCATTCCCCCGGCCAGCAACCCGCTCCCTGCGAGCTACGCAACAACTGAGGACTTGGGTAAGCTCACAGACTCTTTGAGGAGCTTCATGGCCGAGGTCAGGAGCAGGCCTTGCGGGGGCCAGCTCGAACAGTGGGGGTGGAGGGGCGGTGCCGGCTCCTCCGGGGGTGCGCTTGGGGTCCCGTCCATCACGCAGGTTTGGGGAGGGGCGCCAGCACGGCAAGCGCAGCTCTTCCCCAGGGCGACAAGGCGTCAACTAGCAGCCCAGCAAAACACGTCTCCAGCAAGTGCCCCCGCCAGCTCGCTACCACTCCCGGTGGTGACCCCGCCCACCGCACCTCAGGTAGTCAGCGCTCCCACACGTTCCACAGAACTGCCCAACGCAGCCGGGGTGTCCAAGCCACTAGTCACAATGGCGCCAATGGTCTCGGGCGGTGCTCATTGGGGTGGGAGGTTCCCACAGCGGCCAAAGAGGGGATTTGGAGGCGAGAGTTTATCGATATATTTACCCTGCTCATGCACGGTGCGGAGGGGGTTGACACAAGAAAGATGGGGGTAAGGAGGAGGACAAAAGGTACAGTTCCAAGCTTGGCCGGAGAAGAACATTGTAACATGGGGACAAGCTTTTGCCATCCTGGCTGCAGTGATAATGGAAAAATACCCAGAACAGGGGCCGGGGTTGTTTCAGTATGCCAGCATTATCACCAACGAGGCTGGGACAAGCGGGGGATGGGATGGTACCACTATGACTGCGAATTCAGAAAAAGATGGCCATGTGTCCCGAACTGGAGTGGGACCAAATGGAGGTGAGGCTCTGGGTTAAGCACATGGGAAAGCGCACAGTTGAAGGGAAAGACAAGATTACCACAAACAACAGTGGGGGTGACAAGCCCAAGGGTCAGAAGCAGGAGTCGAAGGGTCAGTCCAACAAGTCCTTTCGGGGTGGTCGAGGAGGTGGCCGAAAGAATGGAGGTAGAACAGTGTACAATGGAACCTGCAGGTTATACAACGCAGGGTCCTGCTCCTGGGGCAAAGCATGCAGGTTCTCCCATACCTGTAGCAAATGTGGGGCCACACATCCTGCCTCTTCCTGTAACAAGCGGGAGGGCCCCTCACCTCTGCCGGGAAGGCAAGATAAATAGACAAGTTCCACTGTCCAGCCTCCCCAAACCGCCCCTCTCACCCCCTCCCAGCAGTGACGTCCCCGGCTTGCCTTCTAGGGGCAGGTCTTTCAACCCACACTTGGCCAAGGGTCCGTCCCCCATCATCATTTCAAACCTCCTCCCCTCATCCGCGAGTATCCGAACACCAAGGATAGACTGCTCCTAGCGGAGGGGTTCATGGAAGGATTCAGAATACCTTACCGGGGCCCACTAGCGAGCAGGGACGCGGGAAACCTCAAATCGGCCAGGGAGCAACCTGAAGTTGTGCAGGGGAAGATTAATAAGGAAGCGGCCCTGGGCAGGGTGGCGGGCCCCTTCAATCAGCCACCACTCACGAACTTTGTTGTCTCCCCTCTGGGGGTAGTACCCAAGAAAGAGCCAGGGGCCTTTAGGTTGATCCAGCACCTGTCTTACCCAGAAGGTGACTCAGTGAACTTCTGGTTAGAGGAGGGGACGTGCTCGGTGTCTTACTGCTCCCTGGACATGGCGGTAGACATGGTCAGGAGGGCGGGCAAGGGAGCTTGGTTGGCAAAGTCAGACATAGAGTCTGCTTTCCGCCTGCTGCCGGTCCACCCGGATAGCCAGCATCTCCTGGGGTTTAAGTGGCAGGGAGAATTCTTCTTTGATAAATGCATGCCCATGGGATGCTCCGTGTCCTGTGCATACTTTGAGGCTTTTAGCTCTTTCCTGCAGTGGGTGCTCTCGTACATTTTCAAGGTTGAGAGGGTGACGCACTACCTGGATGACTTCTTGTTCATCGGGGGCAGGCACGCGGGAGTGCAGCAGAGGCTTGCAGTGCTTTCAGGACATGGCCAGGCACCTAGGGGTCCCGTTAGCACCTGGCAAGACTGAGGGTCCGGCGCAAGTCCTGACTTTTTTAGGCATCGAACTGGACACGATTAAGGGCGAGTCCAGGCTCCCTGCGGACAAGGTACAGGCGCTGCATCAGGACATTCAAACATTGCTGGGGAAAGACAAAGCCCCCCTGGGTGCCATACAATGCCTCCTGGGAAAGCTCAATTTCGCAGTTAAAGTGATCCCTGCGGGGAGAGTTTTCGCCAGGAGGTTAGCTAGGGCAACAGCTAACGTCAAAAAGAAACACCACCTGGTTAGGCTGGCAAAGGGCTTGAAGAAAGACCTTGCTATGTGGTGCGAGTTCCTCACGCAGTTCAATGGGACGGTGATTTGGAGGGCACCTTGGGCAGACAGTCCTGAGCTCTGCCTCTTCACGGACGCATCAGGTAGGGAGGGCTTTGGGGCAATTTTGGGGGCTGAATGGTGCGCCCAGGAGTGGCCCAACGCCTGGCGCAGGCGCAACATCACAGCCAACATCTCGGTCCTGGAGCTATTCCCTATCGTCATTGCACTACACCTGTGGCCGGGGTCGCTTTCAGACAGAAAGGTCCTATTCTGGTCTGACAACATGGCGGTGGTGCAGGCCATCAATGGGCAAACAGCTAAGTGCCCGTTGGTCCTCTGTCTTCTCAGAGAGTTAGTCAGGGCATGCCTGCGCTGCAATGTTGAATTCAGGGCGAGGCATATCGAGGGGGTCAAGAATGTGGCAGCTGACGCTCTTTCTCGTTTTCAGTGGCTCCGTTTCCGGGAGGCCTGGCCGCAAGCGAGAGCAGAGATGACCCCCTTCCTGGCACACCTCTGGAGAATCTTGCAGTGGAGCAACGATTGAGAGCACTGGGCGAATGCTCATTGGCCCCAGGTACCAGGATACGATACAGGGCAAACTTGGCCACCTTCAAGAAAGTGTCACAGTCCCTGGGACTTTCCCCGCTGCCGAGGGAGGGCACAGTGCAGGCATTCGTAGTGTGGGCCAAGGAACAGGGGAAGAGCCATTCCTGGGTGTGCGGCCACTTGGCGGCAGTGAGCCACGACGCCAAACTTATGGGGGGGAGCGACCCAACCAAGTCCTTCATCATCAGGGCGGCCCTCAAGGGCTGGGCCAGAGAGGAGCCCAGAGTCCCAGACAACAGGGCCCCCATAGATTTTGACACTCTCAAGGGCATGCTGGACGTGTTAGAAGGGGTCACCTACTCGCAGTACGAGGCGTCGCTCTTTGCGGCTGCCTTCTGCCTAGCATTTTTTGGCGCATTTCGGATAAGTGAATTGGTGGCCAGGTCCAAGTCGGACCGGTCGGGCAATGCCTTAAGCATCAAGGATGTCGCCCTGGTGGGCACCCTGTCCATCCACCTCAGGAGGTCCAAAACGGACCAGGCAGGGCGGGGGGTCGATGTGGAGTTAAGGCCGCTGGGGGACCACAGGTACTGCCCGGTCGCCAAGGTCAGGGAGTACTTGGCACTCCGTCCCAACGCCCCCGGCTATCTGCTGATTCATGCAGATCAGGGTCCCCTGACGAAGTACCAGATGGAACGCTTGATGAGGGCGAGCTTAACTCGGGCGGGCCTTGCCCAGCCAGGCAAAAAATACACCAGCCATTCCTTCAGCATAGGGGCGGCCACGGCTGCGTTCAAAGCAGGAATGGAGCCAGAGGGGGTGAAAAAGGTGGGGCGTTGGGAGTCCGAATGCTACAAACGGTACGTCCGCCCTTGAAGTAATTTGTTTGTATTCATAGTGTGCAGTGATTTTGAGTGTACTACAGGTCATAATACTTGTGTGAAATTGAACATTAAAAGTACAGAGTGTGTAAATGGTGTCCTTTACTCTACTAGGGTTCCAGGTATGGGTGATCGGGCATTCATTCATCACCAGGGTGGCCCAGTGGGCGGCGCACCGGAATTGGACGCGGGGATTTTCAAAGACACAGTTTGAGTGGATGGGTTTCCCCGGAATGAGATGGAGCACCCTCAGGAACAGACTGGAACAGAGACTAGCCGCCCAGGGGGCTCTGCCAAAAATATTGGTGATACACCTGGGGGGAAATGACCTCATTGCCATGGGGAGAAGGCTACTCTTGCAGGCCATGAAAAGTGACTTGGGTGAAATCGTCAAACGCATGGGGCAATGTGAGGTCTGTTGGTCAGAGATGATTCCACGCAGAGTATGGCAAGAGGCGAAGTCTGGGGAGGCAGTGGAGCATTCCCGGAAGCGAGTGAACGGGGCAATGCGCAAGTTCACCGACCAGAGGGGCCTGGGATTCATCAGACATGAGATGATTCAAGAAAAGGTGCAAGGATACTTTGAGGCGGATGGGGTTCACCTATCGCCAGTGGGGATGGACCTTTTCCTGTTAGACTTGCGGGAGGCCTTGGAAATGAGAGGTTGCAGGTAGGACCATAGTTGCTTGGTGGGGGGCCCTGGCGGTGACGGGGGCCACCTCCAGAGCTGTGGCGGAGTTACAGGGCGATCTGGAAGCAAAGGGGGACAGAAGGGTACCTCTCTCTGCGCAGCACCATAGGGGGTGCTAGAGCCAAATCCTAAGAGCCTCATGGGAGGTGACTGGAAAAGCGTGTCGGCGCCCCGTTAGTCCTTCGGGCGGTTGTGGGCCTGAACAACTGGGGGTTTGCTATGCTACGCTCCGCCCTGAAAGGGGCGTGAGTAAGAAGGGACCATGTGTCAGGTGATCCGGGAGAAGGATCACCAGAAGTGGCAGCACAGATGGGGTTCGTCCAGTGCTGCTTGGCTCATCAGGCGGGCAGGCGGCCCAGATGGTTGCCTGCCCTTGGATCGCCCGTAAGATAACCCACCTTATTACATAACGGTGTATGTAATAAACCTGCAGCAATTTTACCCAAACAAGTAACGTGTTGTGTGTTTATTATCAGCATGCAGTATTGGTTGGGGGGGAGCGTTGCCAATGGTGTTGCTATGCGGCTGTCCGAGGCCCCGCAGGCGGGCCACTAAGGAGGGCAGCCCTCTAGTAACATCTGGGCACCCCCTTTTCGGGTGGGCAGGGACTCGGGGAGGAGTCCCCCAGCCCGGTGGTGACGCGCAAGGCAGCGTCACTTCCGGGGCGCGAGGATAGGGGGAGGGTATAAAGCCTCCCCCACCACCACTTTTCTTCCTCTTCTCGCGCCGGACACGCCGTCTCCCACCCTACCGCTTACCCGGCGTGGTCCCGGGCTGACGGGAGGCAGAGAATGTTGTAATGTTGTCTTTTTCGTTGCAGGCGGAGTTACAGGGCGATCTGGAAGCAAAGGGGGACAGAAGGGTACCTCTCTCTGCGCAGCACCATAGGGGGTGCTAGAGCCAAATCCTAAGAGCCTCATGGGAGGTGACTGGAAAACCGTGTCGGCGCCCCGTTAGTCCTTCGGGCGGTTGTGGGCCTGAACAACTGGGGGTTTGCTATGCTACGCTCCGCCCTGAAAGGGGCGTGAGTAAGAAGGGACCATGTGTCAGGTGATCCGGGAGAAGGATCACCAGAAGTGGCAGCACAGATGGGGTTCGTCCAGTGCTGCTTGGCTCATCAGGCGGGCAGGCGGCCCAGATGGTTGCCTGCCCTTGGATCGCCCGTAAGATAACCCACCTTATTACATAACGGTGTATGTAATAAACCTGCAGCAATTTTACCCAAACAAGTAACGTGTTGTGTGTTTATTATCAGCATGCAGTATTGGTTGGAGGGGGGGGGAGCGTTGCCAATGGTGTTGCTAAGAACCATTACTGGGTTGAATTAGTAGAAAATAGGTAAAAACATTCAAGGTTGTTCCAAACATCGCCCACCATAATACATCTTGCCCAGAGCCCCCAAAATCCTTAAGAGGACTCTGCTGCAGTTCATTGCAGTCAAAGATCCTGCCCATTTGGGAGGGGTTCAGGGGTGGGACATTCCTTATACACATAAACAAGCCAAACAAGGCGCGGTGCACAGTGAGTGACGCCATACAGTGGAATTTATGAAATCTCCCACGATGCTTTGAGGCATCCTCTGGGTATATTTAATGCATTCTCTTTGTGGATAGCGTGCAGTGTACACACACACTCACACACACACGCACATACGCACACACACACACAAAACCGTTTACTTCCTTTCTCATCTTTCAAACGTAAACTGACTTCACGCAAACCCCGAGAACTTCCAGAAAGCGCCTGTCTCGTGTTCTTTGTTTATCTGAGTACAAGCACCTGGGAGCTTATCACGGCCACACTGAGGAACGTGATAGCTCTAAAAGAATTTTATCTAATTCTCTGCCTCTAGAACAAACCCTACCACAATAGTTGTTGAAAAGGTCTGATGAAAGTCAATACACTGTACCCGGGTTAATTGACATCCTACAGACAGCTACAATGTGACTGTAAATGTGATTATCAAAGCAACATAAGCCTGAGTCATTCGGTATTTTTCTCAATTTCACATTTCATCGAGTTATCATTGTTTCGAGTTATTTGAAGAAGTTTAAAAGAGTTTGGGGCACATGCATCAAGCCCGCATTTTGCGATTTCTAAATAGCGAATTTTACCGATTCGCTATTTAGAAATCGCAAAATGCAATGCATGAAGGATTTGCAAAAAAAAATGTGATTCCTTAAAATTCCTTAATTGCGACTCGCAAATTGCGACTCGCAATTAAGGAATTGATTCCCATTCATTCCTATGGGCCTGGAGGCCCATAGGAATCAATGGGAATAGCATCGCGCAATTTGCGAGTACTCCATTGGTACTCGCAAATTGCACATGCAATTTCAAAGGTGCAAGGGTGCCAAAAGGACACCCTGTTGCACCCTGAAATTGTTATGTACACCCATAGTTGCGCACACACATGCCCCAAGGGCATGTGTGTGTGTAACATAACTTTGAAAAATGCACTTTTGTGCATTTTTCAAAGTTTTCACAAATTACCATCAACTTAAAGTTGATGGTAATTTGCATTTCTTAATAGCAAATTCGCATTTTTTTTTTTTGTTGCATTGCATTTAGGGAATCACAAATTGCGATTCCTTAAATGCAATCGCAATTTAAGAAATCGCAGTAAATTGCGATTTCTTAAATTGCGAGTGCCTAACACTTTAATGCATCGCAAAAGGCCTTTTTGCGGGCGCAAACGGACGAATTTTGCGAATCGCACCGTTTGCGCTCGCAAAAACCTTTGATGCATGTGCCCCTTTGTTCCTTAATTTCCTGGCTTCCCCTTCCCCCTGCCTCTGAAATGTCAAGCCCCATGAACATACTGTTGTTTCTTCCCACTGTTAGAACTGAGCTCCCAAGCTGGCCACAATGTCGACTCCACTTTTAGGCAGTGTTCTCACCAGGCTGTGTTTTCCAACGGCCTGGCCTGAGTTTTTATTTCCCTGCCGGTATAACAAGCATTTGCAATGCAACAGGTCTCACATTTGCGAGTTAGAGCTTTTAGCGGTGAAAATGACGATAGACCACATGTATCAACAATTTTGCATTCGCAAATGGTGCGAATCGGTAATTTTGCCCGTTTGTGAATGCAAAATAATCTTTCAAGACGTTTGAAAGGCTTTGTAGTCGCAATTTTAGGTAATTGCAAAAATTGTGATTATCTAAAATTGCGACTACAAGTAGGGAATCCCAATTTGCAATTCCCTGAGCACATGTATCAAGCATTTTCTAAATGCAAACTGTGCATTTAGCAAATGCTATTACCATTGATTCCAAGTCGATGGTAACCATGTGCAAAAATGCATTTTTCAAAAGTGAGTTGTAGCGCACACATGCCCCTAGGGTATGTGTGAGCTTTACATGTGAACATTTATTTTTGGGGTGCTTCAGGGGGCCTTAGGCCCCCGGTAACCCTTGCTATTGCATTACCTAATTTACGATTACCAATTAAGTAAGCGCAAATTAGGTAATGCAAAACCACTCGCACCTATGGGCTTTAGGCCCATAGGGCCACATGTATGAAACAATTTTGCATTCGCAAACGGTGTGAATCGCAAAATTTGGCCGTTTCCAAATACAAAATAACCTTTCATGATGTATGAAAGTCTTTGCAGTCGCAATTTTAGGTAATCGCAAAAATTGCGATTACTTAAAATTGCGACTACAAATAGGGAATCACAAATTGTGATTCCTGTAGCACATGTACCAACCATTTTCCAAATGCAAACTGTGCATTTAGGAAAATGCTATTACCATCGACTTCGAGTCGATGGTAACCATGTGCAAATTTTGAAAAATGCACAGAAATGCATTTTTCAAAGTGCCTTGTATCACACACATGCCCCTAGATCGTGTGTGCGCTTTACATGTGCACATTTTTGGGGGGAGGGAGCTTCAGGGGGTCCTTAGGCCCAAGGGCAGCACCCTTGGCTTTGCATTACCTAATTTTGGATTACCAATTAGGTAAACGCAAATTAGCTAATGCAAAACCATTTGCACCCATAAGCCTTTCGGCTCATTCGAACAAATGGAGTAGTATTACCTAATAGCGATTACCTATTTACTGAATCACTATTTGGTAATTTTAAGGAATCGCTAAATCTTTGGTGATTTCTTACATACATAGCATTTTGCAATTACAAAATAGTGATTCTGTAAAAATCGCTATTTGGTAATCGCTAAATGCTTTTGATACATGTGACCCATCTGAACGAATGGAGTAGTATAACTTAATAGCAATTACTTAATTGTGATTGCGAATCTTTAGGAATTGCTATTAGGTAATCGCTATTTTCTTATACACCATTTTGCATTCCAAGAGTGATTACCACAAATTCGCTATTTAAGGAATGCAAAATGCTTTTTAATACATGTGGCCAATAGGACCAAATGGAGTAGTATTACCTAATAGCGATTACCTAATTGCGATTGCGAATCTTTAGGAATGGCTATTAGGTAATCACTATTTTCTTACATACCATTTTGCATTCCTTAAAGAGCGATTACCTAAAGTTCACTATTTAAGGAGTGCAAAATGCTTTTTGAGACACGTGGCCTACGAATGGAGTAGTATTACCTAATAGCAGTTACCTAATTGCGATTGCGAATCTTTAGGAATCGCTATTAGGTTATCGCTATTTTCTTACATACCATTTTGTGTTCCTTAAAGAGCGATTACCTAAAATTTGCTATTTAAGGAATGCAAAATGGATTTTCAATACATGTGGATTTCCTGAACAGTTTAGTTTGTATTTCCATGTTGGTTATTTCTACTTTGATGTCCAGGAATTCTACAGAGGCATCACTTATGTTACTGGTCAGTTTGAGGTTGATATTGTTGATATTCAATTTCCTGATGAAATTTTCTGCGTCAGACTCAGTACCATCCCAGATGACAAACAGGTCATCTATGTATCTGAGCCATATGAGTGGGAGGAATTTTGTTTTCAAAAAAAGGATTTTCCCAAACTCCCTGTACTCTGTCTTCTCCCTAAAATTCACAAAAACTAAACCAATCCACCGGGTAAACCTATAGTGTCTTCAAAGGGAAGTGCACTGGAAAATGTGTCTAGGTATGTAGACAATTTTCTTAGAGACCATGTAACCCTTTTACCATCTTATGTTAAGGACACTAAAGATTTCCTTACTAAAATACAGAATATCGTATGGCAAACTGGCTTCCTTCTGATCACTATGGACGCTAATTCACTCTATACTATCATAGACCATGAGTTGGGCATTAAAGCTTGTGCCAAATATCTGAGCAAACGCCCAATTAGATACATGGAGCACACCGCCATGGTCTTAGATATGATGCGGTACTGTCTCCATAATAACTTCTTTCTGTTCAATGGAGAAATATATAGGCAGGTCCTCTGTACTGCAATGGGGACTTGTTTTGCCCCCAGTTTTGCTAATTTGTTTCTGGGGGCATGGGAGGATGATATAATGAACAGCATTGACTTCAGAGATGATTTCGAGCAGGTCATCATATGGCTCAGATACATAGATGACCTGTTTGTCATCTGGGATGGTACTGAGTCTGAAGCAGAAAATTTCATCAGGAAATTGAATATCAACAATATCAACCTCAAACTGACCAGTAACATAAGTGATGCCTCCGTGGAATTCCTGGACATCAAAGTAGAAATAACCAACATGGAAATACAAACTAAACTGTTCAGGAAATCCACCGCAGGCAATACTTTGTTGCATGCTCTGAGCAGTCACCCAGACAATCTCAAATGGAGTATTCCGTTTGGGGAACTGCTCAGAGCAAAACGGAACTGCAGCACCGAAGAAATGTTTCTCAAAGAACAAGACATCATGCTTGCGAGATTTAGCAAAAGAGGTTACCCCAAGTGGGTCCTTAGGAAAGTGGTCGAAAAAGTTAGGAATGTAGATAGGACCACCACTTTGAGAGAGACCGAAGTTACTGACTCTGAAGTCACCGATGACACCACAAGAATAATATTGACGTATAATGGCAATTCCAAAGACATTCAAAAAATACTGGCTAGGAATTGGGAAATCCTTACTAATGATCCTGTTATTGGTAGATCCATCACTGATAGACCCAGAATAACATATAGGAGAGGACAGAATTTGAGGGACATGTTGGTACACAATGATATCACCACCACTACGGGCAAGAATAACACAAATCTGCAGGGTTTCTTTCCATGTGGCCACTGCAAGGCTTGCCGCAGTAGCTTCATGAGAAGGGAGTATACCAATGCTATCACGAACACCACTACATATATCAAGCAATTTCTCACTTGTAGTTCCTCCTACATCATTTACATCCTGGAATGTCCATGTAATCTTTGGTATGTGGGTAGTACCACACACATGGCAAAAAAGCGTGTCATGGAGCACATGAGGGCTATACACAATCATGATCATCACTACCCCATAGCCAGACATTTTGAGCAACATCACTACTCCGACAGTTCTAAACTCAAGTATTTTGCAATAGAACAGGTCAACATGGGCAACCGGGGTGGCAACAGGGAACTCATCTTGAGACAACGAGAGTCTAGATATATCATCAATCTAGGAACCCGTTACCCTGGAGGACATAATAGCGATGAGAAAATTGCGATACACCTACAAAATGTTTAATCTTTGTTTTGATGATTCTCCGCTTCCCTTTGTTATGGTCAAAAGTTGTATATAGTTGCAATCCTACAGTACTTTTATAGGGTTCGTATATCATTCTATGATTTTTCTAATTTTATGTACGTGTCTACAGCCTGATCTAGCACAGGTCTCTGACATACAATGTTTTTACTCTTGCAGGAGGAAAGGAAGGGGCCCTTGGATTTGACCTGGGACCTCCCGGGTTTCCTACCCTTTTCTTCAATGGATTCGTTCATATGCTGCCCTCTGTGTCACAGATAAGGATTTTAATTCACTTTTTCCTATTGCTTCCAAACACTAGTATTATTTTGGAGCATTTTATGACTACTATGTCTATACACCCACTGGGGGATTCCACGTGTAATATAAGGAAATGTTAAAAGGGCAAATTTATTTGATTGGACTTTGGCGCGCAAGCTGCACTATGCCATTTGGACAATGCATGTGCCAAGGCACACTAATCAATGTTAATGCATATGGTGCAACCCATTAGTGGTCATGAATTTGATAGCAAGGACTTTCTGATGAAGTTTTATGCACCAGCTTTGGCCATGAGCGCAGCGAGAATTCTATAAAATGTACATGAATTGTAGTGCGCATACGACATATCATATATGGTATTGAGAGGATCGTTGAAATTTGTAAATGCATTACTTGGCACTGCTGGCTTAAATCAATGTACTGGGTATTATGTGCATTTTACTTTTCCAAGATGGCACTCGCATGAGACTTGTTTAGTCCTCTTTTCATTTGCATTTCCTTTGAGTTTTGACAAGCTGGCATTGTCCTTCCTCTATATTTACGTGCTCTGTAAACACTGTGGGGCCGATTCCGATTCGGGCCGGAAAACGTACCGACCGACTCGGATCCGGAATTTATTCCGACCGACACGGACCGGTGCAGCCCGACCCGCAAAGTACGATAAAATGCGTGCAAAATCCGACCGACTCGTACGGAACACAATACGAACGACTGAACCGCGCGGAAAACAGCTACCCGGCCGGAAAACCGCGCGAATCGAACCGACCGACACGCACCAGGAAGAAACCCGAACGAAACGTACCCGCGAAGTCCGACCCGCGCAGTACGATGCATCGCGTGAAAACACGACCGAGTCGCACGGAGCTCAAGCCGTACGACCGACACGCATACAAAACAGCGAGCCGAAGCAACCCAATACACCGCGACCGACGTGTACGCAGCACATAAAACAGCACAAACACAGCGTGAACGACTCTGAGAAGCTCGCACGAGACAACTGCAGGGTCCGACTCGGTCAGAAGAACGTCTCCTACATGCACAAAAAGTACAAAGGGAAAAACACACAAAAAAAGCCAAACAAGCAATTACAAAGCCAATAAATACTGGGGGGGGGAAACAGGGAACAAAGACACACCCACAACTCCACCCATATAAAGGACACAAATCCCTACCTTGATCCTTTGCAATTTCAAATTACCTGCCAGCACAGAACACCATCAGACAGCAACCACAGACACACCCACAACTCATCCATCACACAAGCCACACACCATTAGCACCTCAACAAATAGCACCCTCACATACACCCAGCAAAACACACACTCACACATCCTCACTTGCACACCAACACACACATCACTCACCACCACCACCCATCACCATGTCCCCCAAGAAGAATCCAAAGTTCCTAGATAGTGAATTGGAAGTCCTGGTAGATGAGATCCTCAGGGTAGAGCCACAGCTGTTTGGTACACTGGTCCAACAGACCCCCATGTCGCAGAAAATCAAGATGTGGGCGAGGATCGTCGACAGGGTGAACGCACAATCACCATGTTTGCGCACAAAGGAAGACATCCAGAACAGGTGGTATGATGTGCGCAAGAGGGTCAGGGACCTACTGAAGAAGGATTACATCTTGAGCCAACACACCGGCAGTGGCCCTCCTGCCAAACCAGTATACCCCAGGCCCTGGGAGGAGAAGGTGCGGGCCATCCTACCACCAGTGAGCGTATATGGACTAGAAAACATCCCAGAGCCTGGTGAGTACACAACCAATATACCCAATATTGTGTGACAATACACACACATCACTGTCAAGGGGATAGTCAAACCATGCACCCTTAGCAAATACACAGCAACAAAAACAGAATCATCCCAAGATGTGTATGTCAGTCAGATAAACACAATACATGCCATCTCATAGTGATATGTAACTGTGTCATGACATGTACAAACCCTACAACAAAGAAAGCTAGGCAGTGGCACAAATCTAACCAACAAACACTGTCAGATATGTAGCCACCACTACAACACCACCACACAGGGAATCCCACAGAAAGGAAGGAATTCTGTGTATGCTGGTCAAGTCAGTGTAGCCAATAGCATCATGGGAGTTGTAGTCACAGATATTGCCCACCCTCACAATACGCCCATCAACACCACTATGAACCATGCTCACATCACAGGGAGTGGAAAACAACTGACAAGATGGCTGACACTGGCTACTGCTGTGGGGAGCACAAGGCCCTGCTGGGAACTGGGCACCAACAAACAGCAGGACACCACTGACTGACATCCTGAAAGCCAACTTTCACTCCCTGCAATGGAAGCACGTTCCATGGTGGGATATCTGGCTGGGTGGGAAGGAGGACTGACAGCTATGACCATAGTTACCAGCAGCTCTTCTCACACACCCCCCTAACACAAACTCCACACAACCCCCCTGGGAGAATGCATTGCCTCACACTAAAATTAATTATCCCACAAAGAACAACCACCCTGGGTCATGCTGTGGGAAGCACAGTGACACACATGGGACTTGTAGCCAAACAAACGCCAGGATAACACTGTCAGCCATCCATTCAGCACAGGCACACTACCCCACAGGGAAGCAGAGTCAGAAGGAAGGAAGTATGAGCAAGCTGGGAAGGGGGGTGGAGGCAATAGCATGATGGGAGTGGTAGTCACAGCTCAACATCCCCCACCCACATGGCCCAGCAAGATCACACTGAAGCATGCACACCTCACAGAGAGTGGAAAGCCCCATCAAAGATGTCTGACACTGGTGCTCTGTTGTGGGGAGCACAAAGCCATGCTGGGAACTGGCCACCAACCAACAGCAGGACACCACTGACTGACATCCTGAGAGTCAACCTGCACCCACTGCAAGGGTGGCATGCTCCATGGTGGGATAACTGGGCTGGAGGGAGAAGGATGTCCGGATGTCAACAAAATACCACCAATGTTGGCCATGCACACACCTCCACATTCACATTGAAATGCTTCATGTTGTCAGGACAATGCGCTACACCAATATCAACAGCTGACTGTGACAACTTAGGACAATGCAATGTACAGGCCCACATCCAGAGGTACAGTCACAACTGTCAGGTGTTTGAACCATTGATGCCTGTAGAAACATTACATACATTGTGTGTCTCTTCTAAATACAGGTGATGATGGGGACACAGCAGCAGACGCTGAGGAGTCCCTGTCCCAGGCTCCGGAGGACACTGAGCTCACTGGTGTGGAACAGCCTCTGCCCACCTCGGATGACGAAGACCTACCTGGCACCTCCGGAGTGAGTCATCATGCAGCACCAGCAGGACCACCAGCTGCACCCCCTGCACCCACCCCTCCAACAACTGCCAACACACAGACCACCCCTGCCGACACGGACAGACCAAGGACCACCACCACCAACAGCACAGTGACCCCGGACCAACGTGGAGCTACGGACACCAACACCAGCAACAACCCCCAAGGGGGCCCAGGGTCACCTGTGCATGCCACTGCAGGTCCTGCACGTGTCGCCAGGGGTGGTGGGAGGGGTGGTCGCTGCTTGCAGAGGGGTCTGGACTGCATGATGACCCACAACTGGTACGCATAGCTGATGCGTACCAGACTGGCACCGGAGAGTTCAGCCAGGTAGTGGGGATCCTCAGGGACATTCAACAGCAGCAGGCTGCCCATCATGCCCGCTTGGACTTACACATGTCCCGCATGGAGTCCAAGTGGGACACATTGCAAGAACAGACGGCGGTGCATAGGGACATATTACAAAGCCTCCGCCAGATGTGCACCAACATGTCAACACCTCCCTGTGTGCCCACAACATCTGGTGCTGCAACAACTGCAACTGCCACAGGGAGGGAGGATGACTCTGGCGGAGAGTCCCCTGCACCGCAGCAGCCTGCACTTGAGGGTCCCCCCCCAAGAAGAGGGGTCGTCCGAGGAAGGACAACTGAGAGGCCGATGGCCATGCACAACCCCCAGGAAGCCAACACCTGTTCGGGAAAATCACCTTTGTGCGCAAACTCTTCACCCTGTCAAATGCAACACAACTCTCCCACATGACATGGGGAGCTCAAGTTGGACCAATGTATCAGATGACTGTGGATTTTACTCAGGACATTTCTGCTATCAGGACTTCCAAATCATCTAGGAACTTTGGATTACAATCACAATGTACAGCACCCACCATCCTGTGCACTATACTCACACATGTATGTCAATAAACTCACTAATACACCATACTTGCCTCTGTTGTAATTCCAACGTTGTTTCTGAAGTGGAGATGATGATCTGTGAAATGACACTGTGCATGCTAACTGCTATAGCAAGTACAACCCCGGCATGTGAGTCATGGCGACGTGACACATATGAGGGAGACACACCACCAGGGCTACACAACACATACACACCAGGGACATCTGACTCATCGCCTACACTGATGTTGCCAGGAAATACGGTGCAATGCACAGACCCAACACCTATTCACAGTCTGTGTTAACTAGCACACTGGTGCAGTAAGCAAATGTCAGTCAGATGTGTGACCACAGACAACGCACATCACAAAGTGAAGCACAGGTTTATTACACATTTGCAACATGTTGTAACCACTACAGATGCAAGGTAATCCCACCTGGCAGTGGGCACACAGTCAACAAGTGTAGAAGAAAGGAAGTCCATGGGTGTGGCGCACATCACCTGTAGGGAAACGACAGCTACCACCCTGGAAGTTGATTCACGGTGTCGGGGATCACAGTTGACCAAACAACTCTGAAAGTACCCTGTGAAGGACAGAAATGACACACAGTCAAAAGCACTGAAGAACAGGACAGAACTGCAATACTCATGCCCAATACATGTCACAAGATACCCACCCAGAACCAAGTTAGCATGTCAACACTGTTGTGGAGTACAGACTACCTGTAAGGACACATCGCTGCACGCATACAGTCATGTAGCACATGGACACACTCAAACAGCACCAGAGCACCACCAACACATATCATGCAAACTCACATCATTGACATAACATCCCTGGATACTCACATTCAGCTGAAGAAGTTGGTGATGAGCTGTGTGCGGACATCACCCTCATCATCATCATCATCACTGGCATCGTGGTCCAGGCCAGGATCCTCAACAGGTGGCGGATGTTGATCATCGTCAACCAGGATGAGAGGCAACTCCTTCCGCACTGCCAGGTTGTGTAGCATGCAGCAGACGATGACAATCTTGCACACCTTTGCTGGGGCATATGGGAGGGCCCCTCCTGTCTTGTCCAGGCAGCGGAAGCGGCTCTTCAGGAGACCAAATGTCCGCTCAATCACTCTCCTGGTCCGACCATGTGCCTCATTGTAGCGCATCTGGGCTGGTGTCACAGGGTTCCTGAGGGCGTCAGCAACCACGGCATGTTGGGGTATCCGGAGTCACCTACATACAGACAATTGCACATTAGCTGAGTTGGAAAAGAGGGTGGAACACTACATTGCAGAACACACACAATGGTACAAAGTCAGTACACACCAACAAGCCAGGCACGCTGGTTCCGCATCTGTGACATCATCCTCGGGATGCGACTACTCCTCATCACGTAGGCATCGTGTGCAGAACCGGGGAAACGGGCACACACGTGTGAGATGCTCATATCTGCAAGACATACCACCAGTGCATTGACCGAATGGTAGTGTTTGCGGTTCCTGTATGCCTGCTCTTGGGCCTGTGGTGGTACCAAAGCCACATGTGTCCCATCAATGGAGCCAATGACATGCGGCATCCTCCCCAGGGCATAGAAGTCACTCTTCACGTCAGTGAGTTGTTGACGTTTAGGGAAATAGATGTACTGGTTCAGGTATCTCAACATAGCCTCCAAAACATCGCGGAGCACACGGCTGAACATGGTCTGTGACATCCCACCAGCACACGCCACAGTGTGTTGAAAGGTACCAGTGGCAAAGAAGTGGAGGGCTGCCATCACCTTCACCTTGGGGGTCAGCGCTGTAGGGTATGTCCGGCCAGGTTGCAAATGTGGGGCCAACCGCACCGTCAATTCCTCAATCAGCGGCCTGGTGTAGCGGTACCGTCGGATGCAGTCCTGTTCGACCATGGTTGCAAGGTCAGGGAATGGTCTATGGACAGCTGGTGCCCTGCAGTGCATAGGTGAAGAAAGAAAGATTGTCAGTCACCCCACATATGTGGCATTGACCATACTCAATATCACATGATACATCATTATGAGACACAAGTACATGATGTGTGCAGTTCCGTAAGGACATGTATGGCACCTACATGGCCAACATCTAACATCACAGTTCAACAAGTGGCATCAACAAGTCCCAGGTTGTGCCATGGGATATCATCAGGCTGTGGCACAGTTCCCATCTACTGCTGTCACGTTCCAAACACACCCCACAGTGACATGTGAGGACAGATGTGCCCCAGGCATCACAGCTCATCGACAGATAGATTCCCAGGGACCCTGTATTGCCACATGGACACTGGCATGACATGGTGCATCATGAATACACCACAGCAAAACAACCATGACCCCCACAGGTAGTGGTCCCTGTTGCCTCGGCAGGACAGACATGGACGTCTGTAACACACACATGCACAACATCAAAGTCCATGCACAAACAACGTGGATGTGGAGACTGTCTCCCATTGTGCCCATGGAATCAGAGACATTGTAAACACAACATGCACACAGACTGTGGAGGGCCATCACTATTGTGGCAATGGGTCACCCTGGGACGTACATACCATCCCACATGGGACTCAGGGGGTATGTGACATGACATACACATACACAACCGTGAAATGTGACCATGCCACATGCTCTGAAATGAACAGTTGCACATCACAGTGGTCATGTGCACGACACACCAAGGATTCTGTCCCCATGAACACGTGCACAGCCTGGGAATGGCTGCCCCCAAGTGCCACCCACAGAACAACATGTTGACCCCCATACACGGAATAGGTAATGCAGCCTCACATGCCTTAGGATACAGTGTGGACAGGCTGTGGTGTTGTAGGTGTGCCCCTCACTCCCTGGGAAGTATATGTGGCTGGCATATGTTCACCTGTGACAGGCATGGTGACATATGCCAGTGACTTGTACAGGGAAGCGTTGTACAGCAATGGACCGATCGGTGCGCACCCATTGGCCATTGCATACGATGTGAGCGGGTAGGCGTTGTACAGCAATGGACCGATCGGTGCGCACCCATTGGCCATTGCATACGATGTGAGCGGGTATGCGTTGTACAGCAATGGACCGATCGGTGCGCACGCATTGGCCATTGCATACAATGTGAGCGGGTACGCGTTGTCATCCGATGTACGCGTTGTACAGCAATGGACCGATCGGTGCGCACGCATTGGCCATTGCATACAATGTGAGCAGGTACGCATTGTCATCCGATGTACGCGTTGTACAGCAATGGACCGATCGGTGCGCACCCATTGGCCATTGCATACGATGTGAGCGGGTACGCGTTGTACAGCAATGGACCGATCGGTGCGCACGCATTGGCCATTGCATACAATGTGAGCGGGTACGCGTTGTCATCCGATGTACGCGTTGTACAGCAATGGACCGATCAGTGCGCACCCATTGGCCATTGCATATGATGTGAGCGGGTCCGCGTTGTACAGCAATGGACCGATCGGTGCGCACGCATTGGCCATTGCATACAATGTGAGCGGGTACGCGTTGTCATCCGATGTACGCGTTGTACAGCAATGGACCGATCGGTGCGCACCCATTGGCCATTGCATACGATGTGAGCGGGTATGCGTTGTACAGCAATGGACCGATCTGTGCGCACGCATTGGCCATTGCATACAATGTGAGCGGGTACGCGTTGTCATCCGATGTACGCGTTGTGCAGCAATGGACCGATCGGTGTGCACCCATTGGCCATTGCATACAATGTGAGCGGGTACACGTTATATTCGCAATACGCGTTGTACAGCAATGGACCGATCGGTGCGCAGCCATTGGCTATGGCCTGGCCTGGCAACGGACGCGTTTTCAAATCTTGAACGAGTCTGATGCTGTAAATTCAGTTGGTCACCCACAACAATGTTGCAAATTCATGGGTGTCATGAAGTTGAACTTTGAAGGATGCTGTGGGCGTGTGTAAGTGGTGCAATTCCATGGATTGGCCAGATTCAGAAGATGCAAACGACTTGGACCTATCACTTTGGACATATGGGACAGTATCTGCCTCTGCAGCACACATATAATGCTGGCTGTTCCCCTGAGAGCTCACTTGCCTGCACTACATGCTCCAGGACGACATCTGCCACCACCACTGCTGCTGTATCTGCACCCTCTGGATCCTGCAATGGCACGTACTGTGGAGAGCCCCAGCCTTCAGCACTGAGGAGAACCAGGCCCTGCTGGACAGCCTCCTTCCACAGTACAGCAAGCTGTATGGGAAAGCAGGGGAGCAGGTGAGTGTGCTGTCCACTGCCTTACTAAATGTGCATGTTGTCTGACTAGCAAGACTTACAGTCTGCACGCCACTGCCTAGCAGGCTCACTGAGTAGTTGTCACCCCCCATAGTGTGTAGTTACATGCACTGAACAGGTATAGTGCAGTGACAGTGCATTTAAACAAGGTTTTACTTCCCAGGCAATGATACCATGTAGTAACTGCTGGCAAACTGTCCATAGCCATCGTTGCACTGCCTGTGTACATCATGTGCCCCTGTGATTGAGACATGTATATCCAACTGTGTAATGCACGGATATGTTGAATGTGTAGTAATGGCCTTTTCACTTTGTCATCCTCACAGGTTGATGCCCACCAGAAGCAGCAGATATGGCTGACCATCGTCCGGCAGTGAGATCCGTGGGGGTCTACAAGCGCCGGATCCGCAACTGCCAGAAGAGGTGGCAGGACCTTCGGGGCTGGACCCGGAGGATCGCAAGGGTCCAGCTGAAGCTGTCGCCTCCTCGCAGGAGGGGCGGACACCGGACCCTGACCCCCCACATGCTCAGGATCCTGGCGGTGGTCTTCCCTAATCTGGATGGGCAGCTGAAGGCCAGACAGCAGCAAGGAGGTGGTGAGTCCATGACTGCATTGTGAACTTTGTCTGCCATGCTATGTGCCCTCCTCTGGCCTGGTTAAACTTCCACAGTACATCAGTCATGTGGTCCAGGACCCATGTCCCTCAATTGTGCACTGCCCACTCCTCATCTGATACCCAGGTGTGGCCCTTACAGTCAGGGAATTGTGTCACTTGGGTACTGTGTCCTTGCATTTTGCTTAGCTCAAGGTGGGAGACAGCATTTGTTCCCCTAACTCTGTGGTGGGCATCATGGGTGGGTCCATTGCTTACACAATGCCTGTGTTCCTGCATTGTAATCTGCGTGTTACTTTGATATGTGGTCCAATTGCTGAGCTGATCCACCACATGTGCCTGGGGTATCTGGCACACACCCATGCTGCGGGTGGGAACAATGTTTGGGCCCCAGGAGTGTGTATATTACGTGTGTCACACATACTTACCCACCTGCCTACTGTCCAGGGCTCATCCCTCATTCACGTGGGGCAGGACAGTCATGCCTACTCCAAGCCATACAATACACTCTGTACTCCCACTCCCGTGTATCAGCTGACACGTTGTGCTCAGTGATATGTCCCCTCAGGTGTCTGCCTCTGTGTCAGTGTGCTGTGGCTTCGTTGTCAGGACTACTGGGGTGTTTCTCGGTTGGGGCTCAGCATGCCATCGGAGATGTGACCATAGGAGACGATACTTGTGTGACACATAGGTGTTTGATCACCTGACCGTGCAGACTGGGGTATGCGAATGTGAAGTTCAGGCAGCTGTTTCCCATTCACAGCAGATTGTCGGGTGCTCAGGTTCAGAGGGTTGTGTTACAGGTCTCCCATATGTCCAATTGGTATGACGTGGACAGATAAGGGTTCAGATGATGTGGTGTGTGGGGGATGTACATGTGCACTTGTTCAGCTCCAGGACTTGCATTCCCCATGACCTACTATTGTGACAGAGTGCAGACTGTTGTTGTCTGGCTGCCCTGCCCATGTGACTGGAAACAGTGATGTATGACTTAGCAGGCATGCCTGTGCCATGGCATGAAACTTCCTATGAGTGATCCTGCAGGGGAGTGACATGTGCTACATGCACACCATTGTGGCAATGACTATCAGGACATGGGTGCATCATGGTGTCTGTCGCTGGTATGCATCACATGCATTTCAAAATTGACTCTGGGCATCCCTTTATCCGGACACCTGTACTGACTCAGTGGCAAGAGTTGTGATGTGTGCATGTTCACATGCTTCACCGTGTTCTCTGCACTGTCCAACTACTGTGTAGGTGGTGCATGTGCCCACACTGGGTTATTGCCATCCAACAGACACCAGACAGATGGGTGCAAGGCCAGGAGGGATGTGAGTGGCATGGTTGACCATCAGACTGACAATTGGCTTCTCCTACTCTGTTTGGGCACTTTTGGCAATGTTCAACTAAGGATGCCAGGGCTTGCTCTGTAATGTGCTGTACTTACTGTGGTGTGTGCGTTCGGTGCAGGTGACTGATGTCTGTCTGTTTCCCTATTGTTTGCAGATACATCCACGGCCACAGGAGGGGAGAGCTCCACGGACCAGGAGGAGCTGCAGAGCCAGACTGGGTCAGCAGCCGAGGAGTGGTCGGAGGGACCCAGTGGCACGGAGGGCGAGGGGAGCCACACCGAGGAGTCCTCAGCACCATCCACCTCAGCTGAGGACCACAGCAGCTCGGAGGATGACTCCCTTGTGGAGGCGGGTGTCAGCAGCCACCACACCCCAGCTAGTGTTGCTGTCCCCGCCACCACCACCACCGCCCTCCCATCGGCTCCCATTCCCGAGGTCCGTGGAGGCTCCCATGTTCGGGAGCGTGTCTCCTTCAGGCCAGGCACCGCACCCCCTGCCCCTGTGTCCCCTGCTGCCCTGAGTGAGGAGTCTGTGTACCTCCTTCGCCAGCTCCATGTAGGGCAGACAGCGATGCTGAGTGTCCTCCATGCACACACCACTCTGTTGACTCAGCTGGTGTCATTCATGGAGGGCATCTCATCGGGCATGTCTGCCCTACAGAGGGGCAATAGGTCCATGGACTCCTCCCTGACGGCAGCAGTGTCCCTCCTCCAACAGTCCCTCACCCCTCCTACCTCTGCCCCATCCACACTCCCCAGCACCTTACCTGTCCCAAGCACACACACACCGGCATTTGCACACACCAGCACAGACACAAGCAGCACACAGACACACACGCCAAAATCAAGACGCACACGCACGCACAGTCAGGGGACTGAAACCACACTCACAGGGGATGGGGCCCAGGCACACACACACGCATCCACGAGCACTGCGCAGTCCTCAGTTACCTCTCCCTCCAAGGCCCCTTCCCTTGCCTCACCTGCAACTCCAAAGACACAGCGGGTCTTCCTCAGTGACCTCGGCCTATTCCCCTCCGATCCAGCTGATACAGCATTCAGGGGGAAGAGGAAGCCCACCCACACGGAGGGGAGTGCCACTCGCCCCCGGACACCCTCCCCCAGGCGCAGACCGACTGACGCCCCCATCCGCAAGTCCCCCCGGAACTGGAAGAGCAAGACCCCGCCGCTGCCCTGCAGCTCAAGCACCAAGTCTCCTTCCTCCATCCCTCAGGCCCCCACTCCACAGGTGCCCCCACAACACCCTGCCCCAGGTTCCCCCACCCACAGATACACCATCCCCAAAATGATCCGGCCTTCTCCCCCTGCCACTTGCTCTTCCGGCACCACCACCCCCCGCTGCGCATGTCTGTGCCACTGGTGTGGAGACGGTGTCCTCCCCCTCTGTCCTGCCCACCTTACCTGAACCCCATTCTCCTCCCCTGGAGGTAGGCACTGCAGTGGAGTCCACTACTACCCCGTATGACTTGGGCACTGCAGTGGGGAACCTGTCCACTCCATCTGCACGGCCCACTGCAGTCGTGCCGGCACCCACACCATCTGCGTCATGCCCCCCAGTTGTGCCGGCACACACCATGTCAGACACCTCCACTGCAGTTGTCAGTGGCTCTCCAGCACCCACCACCCCTTCCCTGCCTCCTTCTGGTGAGCCCTGATCCTGTCCCTGCGGTGCCTGGCCTGCCCCCCGTATGCCCCTCCGAGGGGATTGTCCATGGTGTTTTGCAGTGCAGGCATGCATAGGGTGACATCTGCCACTGTCACCCTGTTTTGACTTTCATAATGGACTGGCCATTGGCCTTTGTTTCTTTTTTTCTGGACTTTAAATTTTGAACACACATATGCTGAATAAAGCAACTTTCTGGTCTCTAGTGGTTTTGCTTCTGATGTACATGATGTTGATGATGCTAACCGTGCCCTTGCTGCAGTGATAGTGATTTTTGGTCTCATGAAAATGAAGTGTTACTGTGCAGGAACCCATGTGGTCCACGGGTAATGTGTCCTATCCTGTAGTGTATCCATGTCATCCTTAGCAGCATATGAGGGTGTCATGTTTTCAATATTTGGCAATGGGATTTCCTACTTACATTTGCAATATCACATCTGTGGCTTACACCCCTGCACATCTGTTGTGCTTGCCATTGTTCAATTAGTCTACTTCCCTGACCGTGTGGCCATCTCCACTGGACATGCAAGTTTGGGCATCCATGGGGAAGGACTCATCTGTGTTGTCAGTGCAACTTGCTATACATGTGTGTTGGATCTGTGCTGATGATTTCGTTGACACTCCCATGACCAGGCTGATATGACGGGAGCCTTAATTTCGTGCTAATTGTTGACTGTGTGACCAAGTGTTCTGCTGACATGATGGAGCCCTACTGAGGCAACATGTGGCACAGCTTTCCTCACACAGGAGTGGAGTCCCCTCATGGCAGTGTGTAATCCTGTGACATTGCCTGAGCCCAAGGTGTGTGTTGTGTGAGCATGTCTGTGTGTGTTCACTTCCATTTTGCTGTGCATGCTGGGATCCCTAGTGATGTTCCTGTTTGTGATGCTTGCTTAGTTGACCTATGCTCCCCCAAAGTCTTCTCCCTGGGTTCTCTGTGATGTGGGTGTATGGCACATTACTGGTCATCAGGGTGTCACCCATAGGTGTGTTTGCTGTCAGGGCTGAGTTTGTGGGCAAACGCTGATGGGACACAGTCAGGATTCCCCTTGGCACTTGTTGTTTACACCTGTCATGTAATTTCCAATTAGTGTTAGCTTTCAGTGATTGTGACACGTTGTGTGTGTGACTGCTGGCACTCCTCAGGGTCAGGGCTGCAATGTTGGTAGTTGTCTATGTGTGTTCTTTGTGGGTGACCTTGGCTTCTTCATTGGTGTGTGACTGTGGCTGGGATCCCATTGGTTGGTGTTGTATTGCCGTCATGTCCATGTACAGCGTAGTGTGCAGTGTGTCAGACATTCAGGAGTCTTGTTGAGTGGCCATGTGTGATGTGTTTCTGCACCTTAGTTCCCACCACCTCCCATGGGATTGTCATGGGTGCATGTGCAATGTCACCAGTGCATGTGAGCTTCTCTGCTGCACATTGTTGGAGGTCGAGGTGTGTGGTGTTGAGTGTGTGCAGATGAGAGTTGTTGCCCGGCTAGACCCCTGCCTCCATGTTGGCCTTGGCTTACTGGCCGTGCTGATTGATTTGTGCTTGCGTAGGTGTGATGGTAGTTTGTTGCTCAGGACACATGACTGTGGTTCACAGTGTGAACGACATCTAGCTTTGTCATCACAGTGGGATTGTCATGCAGCCCAGGGTCACCACATTGTGGGGACCCTGGGGGTAGTGCTGTGGTGTGTCTGTGTCTTGCTGTATCAGTTGCTGTTCCTACATGCTTGTGTGACATGTGTGATTTGTGCTCCCTCTCATCTAACAATGCCTGATTGCCCACATAGGGGATTTGGATCCATGAGTTACTTTTGTGTGGCACTGTATGCGCATCTGTGTAATTGGTATTCAGGCCTCATCATGTGTTGTGTGGTTGCCTGGGGACACTGGCACCCCCCCTCACGTGTTGTGTTTGATGTGCAGTGTGGGGCTGCCTGTTTGTGTTTGTGCATCTGCACCACTGCATTGGCATATCTTTAGTGTGCCATTGGCTGTATGTTGTTTGGTGGGTTTCACCTGCTGTCCCTGGGACTCCTAGGTCATCAGTCAGCACAATGATCATTGTTTGTGTGTCCCATTGCTGCCATGGTATGGTATTTGTTCACCTCACATCTACAGTCTCCACAGGATATCTAAATTTGTGTGCCCATTGGTGCAAATATGTGGGTCTGCATTATGATGGTCACTTCTGTCATTGTGTCATTGATGAATGTTGACAGTGTCAGCCCCCATGGGTGATGTTTGTCTGCACATGGCCAAAGGTATGTCTTATTTGCACTGCACTGTTTGCCTCCCCCAATCTATGTTGCTATGGGACACAAGCACTACTTTGCCACTGATGTGTTTGTTGTTCTGTGACCAGGAATCATCCATGCAGTTTGGCAGTTGCAGCTTTTTCAATGTCAACACTTACATTTTGGTCACTGTGATGATGGGGGCTTAGACCCCATTGCCACAATGTTCAAAATGTGCTTCAGCTATGGACCCCACACTTACATTTTGGTCACTGTGATGATGGGGGCTTAGACCCCATTGCCACAATGTTCAAAATGTGCTTCAGCTATGGACCCCACACTTACATTTTATTCACTGTGATGATGGGGGCTTAGACCCCATTGCCACAATGTTCAAAATGTGCTTCAGCTATGGACCCCACACTTACATTTTATTCACTGTGATGATGGGGGCTTAGACCCCATTGCCACAATGTTCAAAATGTGCCCCAGCTATGGACCCCACACTTACATTTTGGTCACTGTGATGATGGGTGTTGGACCCCATTGCCACAGTGGTCATGGTCTGCTTGCATTGTGGAGGCCACACACATTTATGTGTGACACATGTGATAGGGGGTCACATTGTATGTTCAAAGTCATGTTCAGTGTTGTAGGCATTTGACACAGTCTACACACGCTTGTCATGGTGTTGGGGGGATGTCTTTTTCTTGCATTCCTTAGGTTGTAGTGTGCTGGTTGTGTCATGCATTGTCCATCCTATGAGTGGGGGTGGTGTTGGTGGTAGGCATCCAGCCCCCCCTGGGTAGGGGTGGTAGTAGTGACAGGCATCCAGCCCCCCATGGGTAGGGGTGGTAGTAGTGGTAGGCATCCAGCCCCTCCTGAGTAGGGGTGGTAGTAGTGACAGGCATCTAGCACCCCCTGGGTAGGGGTGGTGGTAGTGGTAGACATCTAGCACCCCCTGGGTAGGGGTGGTAGTAGTGGTAGGCATCTACCACACCATGGGTAGGGGTGGTAGTAGTGACAGACATCCAGCCCCCCATGGGTAGGGGTGGTAGTAGTGGTAGGCATCTAGCACCCCCTGGGTAGGGGTGGTAGTAGTGGTAGGCATCTAGCACCCCCTGGGTAGGGGTGGTAGTAGTGACAGGCATCCAGCCCCCCATGGGTAGGGGTGGTAGTAGTGGTAGGCATCTAGCACCCCCTGGGTAGGGGTGGTAGTAGTGGTAGGCATCTAGCACCCCCTGGGTAGGGGTGGTAGTAGTGGTAGGCATCTAGCACCCCCTGGGTAGGGGTGGTGGTAGTGGTAGGCATCTAGCACCCTTGAGTGGGGGTGGTAGTGGTGGTAGGCATCCAGCCCCTCCTGAGTAGGGGTGGTAGTAGTGACAGGCATCTAGCACCCCCTGGGTAGGGATGGTGGTAGTGGTAGGCATCCAGCCCCCCCTGAGTAGGGGTGGTAGTAGTGGTAGGCATCTAGCACCCCCTGGGTAGGGGTGGTGGTAGTGGTAGGCATCTAGCACCCCCTGGGTAGGGGTGGTAGTAGTGACAGGCATCCAGCCCCCCCTGGGTAGGGGTGGTAGTAGTGGTAGGCATCTAGCACCCCCTGGGTAGGGGTGGGGTAGTGGTAGGCATCCAGCCCCCCTGAGTAGGGGTGGTAGTAGTGGTAGGCATCTAGCACCCCCTGGGTAGGGGTGGTAGTAGTGGTAGGCATCTAGCACCCCCTGGGTAGGGGTGGTAGTAGTGACAGGCATCCAGCCCCCCATGGGTAGGGGTGGTAGGCATCCAGCCCCTCCTGAGTAGGGGTGGTAGTAGTGACAGGCATCTAGCACCCCCTGGGTAGGGGTGGTGGTAGTGGTAGGCATCCAGCCCCCCCTGAGTAGGGGTGGTAGTAGTGGTAGGCATCTAGCACCCCTGGGTAGGGGTGGTAGTAGTGACAGGCATCCAGCCCCCAATGGGTAGGGGTGGTAGTAGTGGTAGGCATCTAGCACCCCTGGGTAGGGGTGGTAGTAGTGGTAGGCATCTAGCACCCCTGGGTAGGAGTGGTAGTAGTGACAGGCATCCAGCCCCCCATGGGTAGGGGTGGTGGTAGTGGTAGGCATCCAGCCCCCCCTGAGTAGGGGTGGTAGTAGTGACAGGCATCTAGCACCCCCTGGGTAGGGGTGGTGGTAGTGGTAGGCATCCAGCCCCCCCTGAGTAGGGGTGGTAGTAGTGGTAGGCATCTAGCACCCCCTGGGTAGGGATGGTAGTAGTGACAGGCATCCAGCCCCCCATGGGTAGGGGTGGTAGTAGTGGTAGGCATCTAGCACCCCCTGGGTAGGGGTGGTGGTAGTGGTAGGCATCTAGCACCCCCTGAGTGGGGGTGGTAGTGGTGGTAGGCATCCAGCCCCTCCTGAGTAGGGGTGGTAGTAGTGACAGGCATCTAGCACCCCCTGGGTAGGGGTGGTGGTAGTGGTAGGCATCCAGCCCCCCTGAGTAGGGGTGGTAGTAGTGGTAGGCATCTAGCACCCCTGGGTAGGGGTGGTGGTAGTGGTAGGCATCTAGCACCCCCTGGGTAGGGGTGGTAGTAGTGACAGGCATCCAGCCCCCCATGGGTAGGGGTGGTAGTAGTGGTAGGCATCTAGCACCCCTGGGTAGGGGTGGTAGTAGTGGTAGGCATCTAGCACCCCCTGGGTAGGGGTGGTAGTAGTGGTAGGCATCTAGCACCCCCTGAGTGGGGGTGGTAGTAGTGGTAGGCATCTAGCACCCCCTGAGTGGGTGTGGTAGTAGTGGTAGGCATCCAGCCCCTCCTGGGTAGGGGTGGTTGTAGTGACAGGCATCTAGCACCCCCTGGGTAGGGGTGGTGGTAGTGGTAGGCATCCAGCCCCCCCTGAGTAGGGGTGGTAGTAGTGGTAGGCATCTAGCACCCCCTGGGTAGGGGTGGTAGTAGTGGTAGGCATCTAGCACCCCCTGGGTAGGGGTGGTAGTAGTGACAGGCATCCAGCCCCCCATGGGTAGGGGTGGTAGTAGTGGTAGGCATCTAGCACCCCTGGGTAGGGGTGGTGGTAGTGGTAGGCATCTAGCACCCCCTGAGTGGGGGTGGTAGTAGTGGTAGGCATCCAGCCCCTCCTGAGTAGGGGTGGTAGCAGTGACAGGCATCTAGCACCCCCTGGGTAGGGGTGGTGGTAGTGGTAGGCATCTAGCACCCCCTGGGTAGGGGTGGTAGTAGTGGTAGGCATCTAGCACCCCCTGGGTAGGGGTGGTAGTAGTGGTAGGCATCTAGCACCCCCTGGGTAGGGGTGGTAGTAGTGGTAGGCATCCAGCCCCCCCTGAGTAGGGGTGGTAGTAGTGGTAGGCATCTAGCACCCCCTGGGTAGGGGTGGTAGTAGTGGTTGGCATCCAGGCCCCTATGTGTATGTGGCATTGGTGATAGCCATCCCGCCCCTATGGTGCTGCTGTTGCTGGTGTAAGTAATTTCTGCATCCCTATGTGTGTGTGTTGTATGTCTGGTACGTGTATTTTGTTTGTGTGGTGGGTGTTTGACTTACCTTCTGCGCCGTACACGTCCGTACCAGTTCCGGTAATAGATGTAGAGTATTGGTAGGATCGGCGCGATGAGATTCATTGTTGGTTCGTCTCGTTCGTCTTTCTCGTTGCTTCGCCTCGTCCTCGTCGCTGGCGTGTTGGTCTCGTAGCCGTGGATCGTCTTGTGGCGCGAATCGGAGCTTATGTGCGCCTCTCCCGGATGCTTTGACGTGCCGTGCGTAGCGACGGGTTCGGCGCGTACGGAAGGCGCATCGTACTAGTCCGGCCGGACGGGGATGCATTTCGGCTTCCGTGCGACTCGATTCTGCGTTCCCGGATCCGCCTCGGTCAGAGAACAGGAGCTGTATTGGGTGAGTGCGACTGGGTCGGGATTTGGGCAGTTATGCGCATCGTACTTGCTCGTTCGGACGTATGTGCGAATCGGTCGGGAAACACGCATTCGCCTGGTTTTTTTCCCGGGCGAATGGTGTTAGGTGCGCCTCCGACCGGGATCGGAATCGACCCCTGTGTGTATCGTGTGAGCAAGACCGCTTGTCGGTTGAAACGCGTCATGTAGCTCGGATTTATGATGTAATAAATCCTTCACCTGCATCGTTTCCAGTGTCTCGTTTCCTGAGAGCGCGCTTACTTTGGATTTTGTTTTTGGATTTTATACCGGAGGCTCCGCCGGTGTGCGCGCCACCTCCCACGGGGTTTCCAGACACCCGGAAGGAGCGTTGTTGGTTGGATATATATATATATATATATATATATATATATATATATATATATATATATTCCAAACGTTCTCCGCTGATAGGCAGAAAGTACTCGGACACTCCGATATGGTCAATAAAGTTTTAATAGCTGGTTTTTCAGCTATTAAAACTTTATTGAGCATATCGGAGTATCCGAGTACCTTCTGCCTATCAGCGGAGAATGTTTGGAATGCAAATTGGGGCCTCCGGTAGCCCGAACTCGGACCGCCCGTGAGACAGTCTGGCATAATCCTAAACCGGAACTGGTGGAGTGAATATATATATCTATATATATATATATTCACTGAAAAAACCATAGGTTTTAGGGAAAGTTATAGTTAGTTGGACATTGCACTCGTACAAAACCCGTGAAATTCCCCCGTTATAGTTAGTTCAGCTAACTATAACTTGCGCCCCGCAATGCACTGCTGATGACGTCACATATTACATCACTCATGACATGGTCAGTGACATCACTGATGACATCACTGATGACATCTCATATGACATCACTGATGACATCACTGATGACATCATCCATGTGATAATTTGATGCATCTTCTCACACCCTAATATAACTTTTGATACACCCACAGTAAATTACACACTGCCATTGCCAAAACCATAGACACTCCAACACCAATAACTACATACACACTCACTGATTCAGAGGCAGAGACCAGTGCGCTTCTAATCGTCTGTTCGCCTAGAATCCAGAATCCACGTTTTTGTGCAGGTCGCACCAGCGCGGAGTAGAGTAGGAGGACGCGAGGACGCCGAAACTGCCACGGCTCTGATCCCAGCTCCCCTCTCCCCAGCTGCCTCTCCCTGCCCCCTCCTCGAGTAAAACTTAGTAAAATGGGACCCAAGAGAAAGGACACACAACACACGATCTCAGAAGACCCCACCAACAGGCACCCGCCCATTAAAAGGATCACCAGGAGCAAATCACTTACGGAAAGCCTAAATGAACTGTCTCAAAATGCAGAATCAATGGGGTCGATTAGATACTTTTTCAGGACAAAGGGCGCTGCCAACATCGGCCAGGGCAGGCAGGAGCAGGCAACGGAGAATACACCACAGAAAGGGGGCGACATGAGCATTACGCAAGAAAACAGCACTAATCAGCCGCTAATTTACACCGCCGTATCCAGCGGAGGCACACCTCCTCACCTGGAATTCAGTAACAAACAGGAAATGGCCAATCCAGATTGCAAACAACTCAAAAGTACACTATTAAACGGATTACCCAGCGCACAAAACTCTTTTATACTCACAGATAAAGTTAACAACGCCACCAATGTCTCGGACCTCGCAATTGCTCCAAGTGGAGCCGCTGACATCGCAGTGTCAAGGGTGCAAATCCATTGGTCAAAAGATCACGATCACAGCGCAGCCAGTAAGCTCACGGATAGCATAGTACCAGCCCCATCCCCCACAAGCAGCCGACAGCAACCAATTGTTCAACACTCAGACTCTCCAGCGGCAGGGGAGTTTACATCTTCGTTTCTTCAAAATTTAGGTGATAAAATCGAGAGAACACTAGAACTGACCCCAAACCTGCTGGGGTGGGGACAAACAGGATCTCCACGGGCTACCAATGCAAAAGTAGATCATTGCACCTTTCACGACAGCCCAGAAGCAGACTTCCGGAGAACACTGATGTCGGAATCAAATAGTGACACCAACAAAGCTCTAGTGTGGCAGTCAACTAAAATGGAAGTTCAAATTGATCTTCTGCAATCGATTGCTGGCCGCTTAGTCAACATAAGCTCCAGAGTGGAAGAGCTGGAAAATAGGATCGACCAGTACATGCTATCCAACCGAGGTGAATGCTCCTGTTCCTGCTCAACACTCATTGAAAAATGGGCGCTACTTCCCGAGATCCTAGCCGATATAGTAAAGACAGTCCAAGGAAGCAGGGAAATATGGCTCCCGAGCAACACAGACGGCAGGATCACAAGAAGCGGCCACCTTTCGGCAGCGAGACAAATGGAAGTAATCGATCTCGGCTTAATGTTACCAGCAGGACTGGATCAAAATGGAGCACAAAGAAGCGAGGCCTCTGCCCATAATGCCAAATTGGCACAAGGAACACAAAGCCCAAAATGCAGGGCAACAGAGTGCAATGAAGTCCCGGACGCCATAGAAACTGACTTAAAAGAACCTACTCCCTGTAAAATTGGTGTGCCAGAACGCCCGTTGTCAAGAAGAGAAAAAAAGAAGATCAAGAAACAACAGAAAAAAACCAAGTTAAGAGGAAGGCAACTGCAGCTAAGGAAGACTCATGGCAGACGGTTACAAAGGGACCCCAAAGCTGGTCAGTTTTATCCAATTTTCATAAATAAAAACTGGGGCAAAACGGCCTTTGACACGGTCCCGCCCCAGTAGTACAGCAAAAACAGCTAATCATAACAAGTAATCCACCTGCGACCGGTCTAAAGCCGCAAACAAGAACAGGATACTCTTCAGGGAGCCAAACGACAGAGGACACAAGCCATGCACTAGCGGAAAAAACCACACTGCAATTAAGGTCAATAGCACCGCCGCTGGCGGAGGATTTAAAACCACTACAGCAAAGCTCCGGGCATCAGCTTGGCATTAGGTACACTTATGGCCAGAGCTTGAATTCCAAAGCAGGATCAGCCATAAGCAAACAAGGAAGTCCAACCATCGGATTAACCCAGGTGGCACAAGATCTAGGAAGGAACAAAACGAGCTATTCGTCAGGAACAGTAACCACCATCTATGAGGTAGTCCTCACCCCGAGATTCTATAGCACGGGTCAGCATGACATTTTGAATAGGTGTAACATTCTCCGCCTTTTCCAACACCTTGCTGTCCTAGACCAGCTACAAACAGGTGACATAGAATGGGTGAGATTCTTGAGTATGAAGGGGGACACACACGGCAATTCAACAGTACTGGGCTTGAAGAAAAAGGAAACCGTACAAGCCATCTTGAATAATTCTACACAACTTGCCGAGTGGGGCATCGATGCTCAGAATCTACCCAATCCAAAATACCCATACATCTTAGCACCAGACAAGGGGGACATGGGCCCTTGGTCAGTCCTGCAGGGGACAAATAGCTTAGGAGTCCCCGAGAACAGAAGGAAGAGATATAAGGACTACACAGGAATCACGATCGCATGCCAAAACAATCAAAGGGTAATTAGTGCCATCCCCTCACTCTCGGATCAATCCGGAACGTTGGGAAGCACACAGAAGCATTCCTAACAGCAGCAAGACCAGGTCTGGTAGGTGCGAGGCCAAGGGAGGACCTTTTCTTAAAAATAACCTAACATTAATCTCATGGAACATAGCCGGGAGTAGCAAGATCGGCGAGAACAAAAACCTGAGGCGATTCCTGGAAACAGGAGACATACTCTGCCTTCAAGAGACCTGGCCATTAACTAGCACACCATTGGCAGGGTTTTACGAACATTTTGTTCCAGCAATAAAAAAGAACCTTTTTGGTCGCCCGTCTGGCGGACTATCAGTTTACATAAAACACGCAAGCCCCCTCGTAGTGACAGGAATAAACTTAAATTCATCTGGGCTGCAAGCCTTACAAATCGAAGGCTTGAAACACACTCTACAGCCAATGCGCCTCCTAATAATAAACTGCTACGTCAATCCAGCACAAACCATCATGAAAGATCAGTTGGAGGCATTGACATGGGAAATAGACAACCTTTTAAATAAATATAAAACTCATCAGGTAATTCTAGCTGGGGACTTTAACCTGAAGGACCTCGACAATGCCGCACCACCATATCGAGGGTCGGGAATGGCCGCACCCTTTCACGACTTACTCGACAATCATAAGCTATCTTCAACTTACTCTGTGAAAGCAATACACTCGAATGGTGGGCAACTACAGCCGACCTTCCGGGACATCTCGAGAATCGACTATATTATGGTCAGTGAAGCAATGGCGGCCAGTTTGGAAGATTTTACAGTCGAGGATAGGTCGGAAAGCGATCACAGGCCATTAATAGCAGTGTTCATGCTGGAAGTTCCATCAGCCTTCAAGTTCCAAGCTATCGGAGAGTCCAGAGGGGATGAAAATCATAGCCTCTTAAGGAGAATTAGATGGACAGATAAGACGGGAGTGAAGCTTCAAAACTGGCTGGACCTAAAACAGGAGGAGATCCTAGCAATGTCGCATTCACCAATAAAAAACTGGGAGACCATAGTTGAGGAGATACAAATGAGCTTGGGCGATCCCCAGCCACAATGCTCAAGCTCCAAAAAGAAATCAACAGCTGGAAGCATTCGCCCAACCAAGGACATACGCGATACCAAACGCTCTTGCGTAAGGCACTTGCAATAAAGAAAAGCGGGGGCAGACAAATAGATGGGAAACCGATTGCATCATTGAGGGCAGCCCTAAGAAAGAAATGGTGGGAACACAAAAAGCTCACATAGAGAGGGAATGGATTAAAGTTTTCTCCCTGCTTAAACAGAAAAACTTGGCAGGATTATGGAGACACATAAACCGGCTAAGTAGCAGAGGAGTTCAAAAAGAAAACGGTGTGGCAGAGCAAGACTGGCTGGCCCACGTAAAGCAGCTTTATTCAATCGCCCACGTAAACATATGCAATACAGAAGATCCCAACCGCAGGGTGGACCATTCTCACCAATCAAGGGCAAAGATCGAAGAAACGACCCTTAGCCCCCGAAACCTACCTGAGGGTCAGCGAGTCCAGGCAGAGATGCGATGCACACCGCCAGCTCAGATAAACCCTCAAATGGTCATCAAGATACTCAAGAACATGAAGAATGACGGGGCCCCTGGGCCAAATGGGATACCCGCCACGGTTTTTAAAAAGGCCCTCCATTTCTGGGCAACCGTCCTCACTCCTCTGTACAACCACTCCTTAATGACAGCAAAAACCCCTGATTCCTGGAGGGGCTCCATATTAGTCCCAATTTTTTAAAAAGGGGATCGTTTAAAGCCATCAAACTATAGGCTTATCACTCTACTCGACCTTGAAGCCAAGGCCTATGCCCGCCTCATATTGAAGGACCTGGAGACATGGGCCGAAGGAAAAAGCATCATCCCCTGCCATCAGACCGGCTTCAGACCACAGTCATCGACAATGGACAACATTCTGGCGTTAGCGCACCTAGCAACGGAAGCAGTAAAAAAGAAAAACCCTCCACTCTTTTGCTGCTTCATCGATTACAGTACAGCCTTCGATAAAGTGGTACGAAATAGGTTATGGCAGAAATTAGAAAAATGGGGCATCCCGCCAAACCTATTGAAGGCAATTAGATCACTATACGAAGGCACCTGGGTACGGGTTAAAACCAGCGCCAGCACAGTGTCCCCAAAAATAACAACGAACAACGGTCTGAAACAAGGATGTGTGTTGGCGCCTATCCTCTTTAACCTGTATACGGCGGACTTGGGGGACGCTCTGAAAGGCGCCAGCCTAGTAGCACCGAGATTAGGCAGCATGAGGCTGCCGGTGCTACAATATGCCGATGACACTGCCTTAATGGACCACAAGAGGGTGGGCTTACAGAGAGCCCTAAATGCACTGAATCAATTTAACAAAGATAACAATCTTATAGTTAACCAAGGGAAAACTAAGGTCGTCATTTTTGGGAGCTACCACCTGAAAAAGAAAGCACAGTGGCTAATGGGAGACTTACAAATCAGTACAGTGGCAGAGTACAATTACCTAGGGGTTTGGCTTACGGAACGGGCCAAGGCAAACGTCCACCTGAAGCAGCAGTTTTCCAAGGCCAACAAGGTGACATTCCTGTTAAAGCAACTGAGCTTACACTTGATAAGCCCCACTGCAGGACCAATATTAACTGCCTTAAAAGCAAAACTGCTGCCAGCCATTAGTTATGGCCACCAGGCTTTTCCGGGGTCGCAGGACGTCCTCCTCATCGCAACCCAAGCTAAAGCATATAAATCAGTCTTTTCTATCCCAAGGTCGGCAAGGAAGTCGAGGCTAAGATTGGAGCTAGGCCTGGTAAGGCCAGACTTGATGTGCCAAGGGGAGATCATAAAACTATACTTAAGGATTATAAGGGCCCCAACAAACTCCTTAAGACACCAACTGAGCGTCATCTTTGAGGGGCCAAGATCGGTATGGCACACCAGCCTTGGCAAAGCATTTAAGACTTTAAAGATCGAGGAAAAGAGTATACCACTGCCTGAAATCCCACTAAATGCCTGGAAAAAGGCCATAAACAGACAAGTCCGCAAAACCTCATTTGACCTGGATCTTAAATCTCTTCGCTATAGCCCCCACTTGGTCTCGCTGAACGGCTCCTATATGGTAGGCAAGGCACAAACCTACCTAAACGAGGCCCTGACACCACAAGCCAGAACCAAAATCCTCTCCATGAGACTATGCACTTTAGGAATCACCGATTTTAACCCCGCATGGGCTCGCAAGGGGGAAATCACAAGCTGCAGACTGTGCCCCTACACGAGGGAATCCTGGCTTCACCTTTTATGCTGCTGCCCCGCCCTCAGGAACGAACGTTGACGACTTCTTCGCCCAGTCTGTATCACCAAGGGAATCAAGATATGCCGCGAAGTATCAGCCTTGTGCTTTTCTAGAACAACCACGATGACCTTGGCGAGACTGGGGAAATTCGTTCATTTGATTAGAATGGCCTTAAAGGCAGTAAATGAACACAATCAAACCAGGGCTACCAGCGAGGCAAAATAAGGGGGTAATGCAGACTCCCCTTAAATGAGGGTAGAGCCCCGATCCTATTCACTCGTCCCACAGAGACCGCTTAACATCTACGGCTCTAATTGGAAGGGCCAAGGAGAACGACCTATAGACTGCCGAAGCAGAAAACCGCTAAGGCCTACGCAGCTGTCTAAGAAACTCTGTGCAAGGACTCGTGATAAAGACTCGGTGCTGGTAGCCCGAGTGGTTGCAGTGGAGAGGGGATATAATATTTGAAGAAAAAGAAAAAAAAAACTTTTTAATTGGCAGCCTCTACATTTTTAATGTGATCATTCCTTCATTCGCTCGTTTTTTATGCTTTTCTTACTGTAATGATTTTAATTAATTGTACAGTTAATAAATACTTACTTACACTCACTGATTCTTATGTCTACACACACATCCACTCACTCACCCGTACAGTCACTCATACTTACGGTCACTCACTACAGGACTATCATATGCACTCATACACCTATATAGACACTCACACACCGCCACTCATCCATAGAGGTACTCACACACCTAGTCAGTCATGCAAATAATTAATCACACTGCCATTTACTCACCTATACAGTTATACACACACCAGCTCACTTACTCATACAAATACTAGCACATTCTTACGCTCTTATACAATCACTGATACAAGCACACACTCATCCATACAGCCACTCTCACAATCACACACTCTCACTTATAGCCATTTATATACTCCAACACACATATATACTGCCTTTCACATATGTAGTTACTCACACATGTACCACTGAGATATACATTCACTCACTAACACACCCATACACACACTCACCCACCCATACAGTCCATCACAGATGCACTCTTGAAACCATGCACCCAGTGAATCACCCACTCACACATCTATGCACAGAGTCGCACAGAGTCACACACACCCCACCCACACAAACACTCAGGCACCCATACAGATACTCAGACAACCAATCAATAACCCATATAGACACTCATGTAGCTATTCACAAACCCATGCAGCCGCTTACACACCAACAGACAGAAGGATACAGACATTCACACAGTTTAGTCACTAACCCATGCATTCAGTAAGATACGTTTAATCACTCACTTATAGAGTCAGTCATGCACCTACTAAATCATCCATTCAGACACATACACCCACTCATTCTTCAATACGCCTTTCCCTATATATATTAAACATATTTAAACTTTACAGAAATACACAGTCACTGGATGATGTCATCAGTGATGTCATCAGTGATGTCACTGACCATGTCATGAGTGATGTAATATGTGACGTCATCAGCAGTGCATTGCGGGCGCAAATTATAGTTAGCTGAACTAACTATAACAGAGGAATTTCACGGTTTTTGTACGAGTGCAATGTCCAACTAACTATAACTTTCCCTAAAACCTATGGTTTTTTCAGTGAATTTCAAAGGTTTTTTAAATGCTAATTTCTAACTATAACGTGCCTGAAACCTATGGTTTTTTCAGTGAATTTCAAAGGTTTTTCAAATGCTAATTTCTAACTATGCCTACAGAAGTAGGACATGTGAAGAAAGAAGAAAAAACACACAGAAAGAAGCAAAAGAAATGTAGAAAGAAACAGAAGTCCACAAAGACGAAGAAAAATCCAGGAAGAAGCAAGACATGTGCAGAAAGAACCAACAGAGGAGCAGAAAGAGGCCTTGTTGCAAAATCATCCTGTGCCCACACCTTTTCCAGACGGGTACTGGTGGTAACTGACTCTGACTAACCAGGCCTAGAGCCAGTGCTATGGTAAAAGACACTTAGAATACAGTTAAAACACCTACATACACTAGGGAACACTATGCTTTGGGGTACCCCTGTGATTAGCATGACCTCCTCTGTAACTCCCTAGTACATAATAGGGCAGGGGGATTAAAACTACCTCTTAAAATGCGCCATGGGGCGCGTTTGCACACTGGTGTAGGGAGGGGGGGCCTGAGGTTACATGTGTGCAAACACGCCCTCTGGCCGTTTTAAGTTGGGGATAAAGTCCCCTTGAATCCTAAGGTCCCTGGGGTCCAACTAGCCCACCAGGTACCTCCAGTAAGCGCCACAGAGCTGCGTTGCACAGAGGTGTAAAAGGGTGTGGCCTGGACCACCTCTCTGCAACGCAGCCCTGTGGCGCGCACTGGAGGTACCTGGTGGGCTAGTTGGCCCCCAGGGTCCCTCAGGATTCAAGGGGAATTAATTCACCAACTTAAAACGCGCCACAGGGCATGTTTGCACACATGTCACCTGAGGCCCCGCCCCCTCCCTTCACCACTGTGCAAACGCGCCCTGTGGCGCGATTTAAGTTGGTGTATTAGGTCACCTTGAATATATATGTGTGTGTGTGTGTACCAATAACATAAAATCTAATTAAAAAACATTCTATTATAAATTAAAACATTAAACGATTTAAAAATCTTTCAAACTTACATTTCCCACTCCAGTGAGTGCAGCAGTAGGGAAAATGTTGGATAGCGGAGGGGTAAAAATTACTATTCCCACTCCAGTGAGTGCAACAGTAGAGAAAGTGTTGGATAGCAGATGGGTAAATATTACTATTCCCACTCCAGTGAGTGCAACAGTAGGGAAAGTGTTGGATAGCGGAGGGATACAAAATTACTATTCCCACTCCAGTGAGTGTAACAGTAGGGAAAGTGTTGGATAGCAGAGGGGTAAAAATTACTATTCCCACTCCAGTGAGTGTAATAGTAGGGAAAGTGTTGGATAGCGGAGGGGTAAAAATTACTATTCCCACTCCAGTGAGTGCAACAGTAGGGAAAGTGTTGGATAGCGGAGGGGTAAAAATTAATATTCCCACTCCAGTGAGTGCAACAGTAGGGAAAGTGTTGGATAGCGGAGGGGCAAAAATTACTATTCCAACTCCAGTGAGTGCAACAGTAGAGAAAGTGTTGGATAGCGGAGGGGTAAAAATTGCTATTCCCACTCCAGTGAGTGCAACAGTAGGGAAAGTGTTGGATAGCAGAGGGGTAAAAATTAATATTCCCACACCAGTGAGTGCAACAGTAGGGAAAGTCTTGGATAGCGGAGGGGTAAAAATTAATATTCCCACACCAGTGAGTGCAACAGTAAGGAAAGTCTTGGATAGCGGAGGGGTAAAAATTACTATTCCCACTCCAGTGAGTGCAACTGTAGGGACAGTGTTGAATAGTTGCGGGATAAAATTTACTATTCCCACTCCAATAATTGTAAAAGTAGGAAATGTGTTGGATAGCGGAGGGGTAAAAATTACTATTCTTACTCCAGTGAGTGCCACAGTAGGGAAAGTGTGGGATTGCAGAGGAGTAACAATTAATATTCTCACTTCAGTCAGTTCCAAACTAAAAACAAAACAAAACAAACATTTTTACCAACAAAAATATTTAAAAAACAAAATAAATTCAAAAATATATAAATATGTTAAAAATTAATATACAAATATATTTAATATTCGTATTTTTTGAAAAAAACACATTATAATGTTAAATACATATGACAAATACCTATAAATAGTATATTAAATAAAATAAAAAATAATTTCTAAACAAATACATATTTTTAATTAGAAATTTTTTAGAAACAAAAACATTAATTATTACATAAATTAACTATTTTTATTTCCTACCCTATAACACCACACAATTCAAAACCCACATCTAAATTAAAAAATGTTTTACTTCCTTAATTAATATAATTACCAATTAAAGCAATATTATTAATTTAAAAACAAATTAAAACTCATAAACATTATTTAACTTCCCACACTTTAACCCTATAATCCCCACAACCCACAGCATACACAATTAAAACTTATTTTCAATAAAAAAACAAATAGTATTTAACAACTAATTATAAAGTAGGTAAAAATAATTTACTCCCCACATTGTACCCCTATAACAATAAAACCTACACACAAAAAATATAAACAAATACCCTAATTAAATATAAATTAATTAATTAATATTAATGATCTACTAATTTTTAAATAATTAAACATTAATTACTTCCCACACTTTACCCTTATAATCCCCCCAACCCACACCTAAAATTATATACACAAATTCCATATTTAATTTTCAATTAATTAATTAATATTAATTAATTAAACATAAATTACTTCCCACCCGTTACCCCATAAACCCCACAACCCACACCTAAAGAAAATCAGACAATTACCATAATTAATTATCAATTAATTAGTTAATATAAATTAGCAACTAATTATTAATTAATTAAACATAGATTACTTCCCACCCTTTACCCCTACAAACCCCACAACCCGCACCTAAAATTAATTACACAATTTCCATAATTTATTTTCAATCAATTAATTAATATTAATTAAGAAAAAATAAATTACTTCCCACCCTTTACCCCATAAACCCCACAACCCACACCTAAAAAAATCACACAATTACCATAATTAATTAACAATTAATTAGTTAATATAAATTAACAACTAATTATTAATTAATATAAACATATATAACTTCCCACCCTTTACTCCTTTAAACCCCACAACCCGCACCTAAAATTAATTACACAATTTCCATAATTAATTTTCAATCAATTAATTAATATAAATTAACAATTATTAATTAATCAAAAACAAATTACTTCCCACCCTTTACCCCTATAAACCCCACAACCCGCACCTAAAAAAATTACACAATTACCATAATTAATGATCAATTAATTAATTAATTAATATTAATTAACCACCACTCCCACAATTAACACTATAAAATCTAAATTAAATAAATAAAAAATAATCATTAATTTATTATAATTAAAGTACTTGCCGCCCTATTCCCCTATAAACCCACAACCTGCTACAGAACTAAAAAATGCAAAATTTAATTAAAATAAAATTCATAACTACTAAAAATGTAACACATATATTAAAAACATAAACAATACTTATACAAAAAAACATACATCACATACATTTAAAATATAAACTAAAATACATAACACTAATTAAAAAATCGATATTTTAAACAACTATATTTTTGCAAACAATATTAATGACTTCTATATTTTTTTAAATAATATTTCTTACCTTAAATTCGATATTCTTGACCACGATATTCTTGCTGTCAATATTTCTGAACCACGATATTTCCAACTCGATATTTGTGTAAGTCGACATTTCCAACTCGATACTCTGTCTCAACACCATTATATATATACTATATTATTTTCTATACAGTTTTTTCTGCCCATATATACTTTATGATATAATAAGTTAACTATCTTTTATGATATCATTTTAGTATAATCTTATTTCTTATTTCTTATTAATTGTTTTATGTTAAACCTTATGTCATTATGCAGTAAAAATATTTGTAAATTCATTAAAGAAATGTAAACTAAAAGAAATTTCTTCCAAGTCCATTGTGCCAATGCCCAGTATTTCAGCTTCCAGGGCCCTAGTTCTGGTGGTCTTCTGGTTTAAATGCCTTCCCTGGTGCTTGAATCACCACTGATTGTGTATTTTGATCCATTGACTTGTGGTGCATTAGGGTGGTTTTGGGCCTGTTATCTTTTAGAGATGGCTAGTCTCTTCATGTGTGTCTGAATCCACACCAGACTTTGTGGCAGGCCCATACACAGAGAATACCTTAACAGTTTCAGTACTAGACCAAACCGTAACTCTTTTTATGCCAGCTGGAATGTCTGGGAGTCTCACTGGCTTTCCCGTCCCGGTTAGTTTTTCAATTTGACTTAGTTGTTATACCCTTTGTGTTTCCTTGCTTGCAGTTGTTACTTGCTATTTCTTTTGCAGCATGTCACAATTGTTTGCTTTGCTATTCTATCATCTGCACTTTATAAACTCCATCCTGTTTTTGTCCATGGTTTGACACACCACTCCTGTGCATAGCGCACTTCATATGCAGAAGGTCACTTACCTCTGCTATCCTTTATCAATGCCTGCGGTCTCATACCACACCTGTATGTCATGCTCACTGGGAGCCCCTGTCTACATCTTCTCTTAATAAGTTTTTCTGTTTGGGGGCACTTAATGTGAAAGGGTTGGGTGAACATGTAAAATGGCAAAGGGTTTTGAACCTTCTTAGAGACCTGCAAGTAGACTTAGCCATCTTTCAGGCACTTATTTGGAGTCTAATGAATGTCATAATTTGAAAGTGGTGTTGTCTTTAGCTCCTCCTTTACCTGTAAGAACTTGGCTGTCATTGTATTTATTGATAATCATTTGCACTTCAGAAGTGCCATCACCTGTGCTGACGATGGTGAGAAATACATTGTTGTTTCTGGAAGTGGCTTTTCAGTGGCGACGCCTTTCTAAAGGTATATCTCCAAGTGAGTGATGAAACCTCCACTGTATAGCTGCTAAGATCTTGTCCACACACCTAAAGGCTCTCTCTTTCAAAGGCGTTACCTTCAACGTTGTGATTGACCTTCCCATTGATAGAAAAGCACCACTGCAAGCTATTGCTCTGTGCCTGGTGGCACCCTATGTGATGTGATGGCCTGTTGTGGCTTTGGGAAAGGTCAGCGCATTCTGACCACACTAGGAAGGATTTCATTTTTCATTTGCATCCCCATAGGTCTTACTCATGAGCTGAGGATTGGTTCCCCTAGGTGTGAGTTGTATTGGGTTACCAGGCGTAATATTTTGCCCATCACACCAAGAATTAGTCACACTTGGAGACACACCTACTCGAATCCCCTGGTGAACTGTCCAATTAATGACTTGATTCAGCCATGCCCCAATGTGAGGCCTTTTGTGAATGCCTCATGGGGATCAGATATGAGTATTTCATACCCAGGCAGTTTAAATACAGACTTAATGAGATGCTCAAAGGGGGTAGTGAAAGGCTCACATGTGGCCTCAAACGCTGAAGGCATTTAAGGTACGGAAGACATGGCTGACTAGAACTATCTAGACCCTAAACTTAGATGCTGCGGCTCAAAGACCATCAGGGGACTTGAGAAGGCTAAAGCCCTGGTGAGGGAGTTAGATTAGCGAGGGCTTGTGGAAGACCTTTGCTGAATATGGCTTGCAACCCTCCAGTCTTCTGCCTTATTCTATTAAATCACTGAAAAAACATGCTCAGCAGTATCAAAAAACTACTGCCGTAACCCTAATTATACATTCTAAAGATATAAAATCCCAAATTAAGCATTTCGATGAATGTCTTTACTTAACACCCAGACTGCTTTGCCGCAGGCATACAACAATTTTTCCAACACCATTACTTTACTTAATGCCACTGCTGAGGATATGAAGACCCTTGCTGCCCTAATAAAAGGGAATTCATGGGAATAATATGGGTCTTTAAGGGTGTGACCAAATGGAAGGCTGCAGGATCTCACCCATTGCTATAGATTTTTTTCTCATCAATTTGTGGACATACTGGTTCCTATATCAGAGATGCTACTCCAGACTGTCAATCTCTAGCACTTTATTCCTCTTGCTGTACGAGGCTACGGTCATACTGTTTCCAAAACCGAACAAAAGATGTTTAATTATGTGGGTCACCCCGTCAAGTTCACCTTTGAAAATGGATGCAAAAATGTTTGCCAAATGACCAGCATTCAGGATGCTTCATTCCTTGTGGTACTTATCAAACAGTTTTCACTAGGGACCCCCACTCTACTGACAATATGCACAGTAGCTTCCACGGATATAGGTCCAATATATGCCTCAGTAGCAGTGGATGCCGAAAAGGCCTTTAGTACTCAAATGGACTTCATGTATGACTTGTTGGAAGCAAAGCCTGTTATATGCCCTTTTCGGGATGCACTCACGTTTAGCCACCCTTTGCCTCCTTTTAATCTCAGTGCTGGGACTAGTCAGGGCTGCCATCGCCTCCTCCTGCAGACCTTGGTGATGGAATTGATTTCAGTGGCAATGAGACTAAGCTCTGATATTAGAGGGAGTGCCTTTGGGAGAATTGAATATAGGATATCACTTTACACGGATGATGCCTTCCTTAAACTGACCAAACCTGCCCTTTCAGTTTCAGCAATATTGTGCCTCCTGTAAGGAAACAAGATCACCAGTGACAGGTACAAACTCATGCCTCAAAGGCATGTCATAAGCAAGGCATTGATGGGGATACTCACGTCTCCCTACCCAAATCTGGGGCATATGTACAAGCCCCTATCGCCACCACAACGTCACTTTTACCGACGTTGTGGTGGCGATAGGAGCTGCGCCTTATGTACAAGGCAGCATTAAGCCACTAAACGTGGCTTAATTTTGGCGCTGCCTCCTATGTACACCACCCTTGTACATAGGGAGCAGCGTCAAAATGAATGGGTGTTACGGTGGAACGCCCACCACAACACTCACTGCCCACCTTTCACGCTAACCATAGCGTGAAAGGGCCCTTATGTACAAGGCAGCGTTAAGCCACGTTAAGTTAAGTGGCTTAACGCTGCCTTGTACATAAGGGCTCCTTTCACGCTATGATTAGCGTGAAAGGGGTGGGCAGTGGGTGTTGTGGTGGGCGTTCCACCGCAACACCCATTCATTTTGACGCTGCTCCCTATATACAAGGGTGGCGTACATAGGAGGCAGTGCCAAAATGAAGACCAGGTAAATCCTGGTCTTAAGTTGGCGAAACGAGGAGAAATGCATTATTTCTCCTTGTTTTTGCTTTTTCCACGTGTACTGCCTTGTGCAGCACACATGGAAAAAGCAAAATGCCATGGTTTGTTTATGTACAGGAAGGTGTCCCTTCCTGTACATAAACAAACATTTAAAAAAAAAATGCCATTCATGAAGCAGCACACATGAAAGTGACAGAATGGCATTTTAGGATTGTTTATGTGCAGGAAGGGACACCTTCCTACACATAAACAATCCTCTTCTGCACGCAGACACCCTTGCACTATGGTGCAAGGGTGCCTGCGTTGGCGCTAAGTTGCTAAACTTAGCGTCATCGCAGGGGGAAACGCAATGCTGCACCACATTCTTGTAAATATGGTGCAGCCTTGCATTTCAGAAGTGGCGGAGCGCTGCGTTAAGCCAAGGAGGCTAACGCCGCGCTCCGCCACTTCCTTGTACATATCCCCCTCTGTTTTTCAGATACAAAAAGCATCGATATGGAGAGAGAGGTTTGTTAGAGCCATTCCCAGTACTTCGTCCCTAATATATAATATAGGTAGGCTCTGCAGTCATCTGTGTATAATAGTTAGCGCCTCTTTTTTTCTGTGGTCTGCTTGTTAACTTCAAGACTGACCCATTGGTCAGTGGTCTAGCAAAATTCTTTTAAAGATTTCACAAAAATAATTGCAAGTAAATAAATAAGTGCAATTTGTGCAAATTGAATTTTTACCCAGTTTCCAAGGGAATAAAGGGGCGATCTGTAATATCAAAACATATTACCCCTCACGCCTAACATATTATCCCCTCACTCTGATGGCGAATTATATGCCCATATTGTTATATCTGAGCCAGATGTCACACATGTTGATCCCACATAGGCGTACCCCAGAACTACGGTGGGGTTTCTCCAGGTCCATACTGCAATAAAAGAGGCATGTGAGGGTTTCCTTATCTGACTTCTGGAGCTCTTCCTTGGCAGCCCAGATGGTGCACAATAAACCTGGGCTACTGACAATTGCTGCCCAGCAATGAAAGAAATCCAATTGAGGGCTATGTGCCCCTGTGACCTGGTGACTCATTGTCTGGGCTAATTCAGTCCCCCATATATAAAAAATAAATGCATTTTTGGGTACACCCTGATGTGTGGGTCTAGCAGACAGCGCAGAGTAGGTGTGATCCCCCTCAGACTCTTTCCGCTGACATCACTGGCCAATAACCCACCCCACCTTTGCTGATAACCCGCTTGAGGTACTTGTTAATTGTCCAGACATGGAGCATCAGTAATCATTAAAGTGTTCGACTCTCAATAGCCACCTATGCTCAGCTCTACACTCAGCAAAAAAGATATGCCACCATAATTTTGGTTGCTTTTTGAGAGAGTAAGCCCACGTCTGGCCATATAAACAGTTACAATCGATGCCTATAGAACCGCTACATGTTGAGATGACGTAATTAAACTCCACGATAATCAATACCTTAAAATCAGGCCTTTTTACAGACTGCTTGTCCTAGGTAGTAGCTCAAACTTGTAGATTATTGGTCTTTAATGCCTTAAACAGAGAGATTTAGTTCAAATTTTGACACAGGTTTTATGTTACAACCTTGTAAATTGCTACGCATGGACTTAGGGGTCGATTCCGATTCGGGCCGGAAATCTCTCCGACCGAGCCGGACCCGGAGAGATTTCCGACCGAATCGGACCCGTGCAGTCCGACCGAACGAGTCCGATGCGTCCGTATGTTATCGGACACGAGTCGGTCGGACTCCCATTGAACTCAATGGGAGCCGGTCGCATAACGCGTACGCGGGCTCCCATTGCCTCAATGGGTGCGAGGCGGACAAGGGCGCCCCTACAGCGAGTACGCCGCGAGCGCTCGCGGCGTACACGCACAGGCAGGGGGACCCATGGGTCCCCCTGTGTGCGCTCGCGCGGGTACGCGTACAGGGGTCCGACACGGACCCCCAAAGTACGGCTCCGACAGCTCTTACGAGCCGGAGTGCGCGGCTCGGTCGGACTGCTCGCGGCGCGCATCGTACTTACCCGGCCGGGAAACGTCTCCATTGCGCGGTGCGGATCGGGTCCGAGCGAGTCGGTCGGAGCGGTTCGAGTCCGAGCGAGTCGGTCGGAGCTGTCGGGACGCCCGGACGAAGTCGGTCGGCGACTCGCATCGTACTCGCTCGGCCGGACTCAGCAGACGGTTCGGTCGGGAAACAGGCTTTCGCATGGCTTTTTTCCCGACCGAATGGTATTGGGTGCGCCTCCGACCGAGATCGGAATCGGCCCCTTAGTGTCAAGGGTTATTAATGCAGGGCCTGAAAAATTGCGGGCACCATGGCACAATTTCTCGGTCTTGTCCTTATGCACAAACCTTTAGGGTATATGTGGTGTCTTGTCCAGCGGCGGCTGGCACAGATTGGAAGTAGGGGGATCGGAGATAGGGCTTGAGGACGCAGGAGATAGGGGGGAGGACGCGGGGGAAGCAGCTATAAAAAATAAAAAATAAAAATTTACCTTTTCGCCGCGTCACTCCTCCGTAGTCGTTCCCTCGCTCAGCCACAGGAAGCACACCCAGGCTCCCAGTCAGCCAATCACAACGCTGCCTTAGCAGCATTGTGATTGGTCTAAGCACCGTGTTTCGGTGCTCAGGCGCTGACTGGAGGCCTGGGCATGTTCTCCATGTAGGCTGTAATGCAGCCTGCATGGAGAACATGCAAAGTGCGCAAGACTGTTTTGGGCGGCTCGAGAGGGCTGGCCGAGCAGTCATTGTACACTTTAGAAGGGTGCTACCACTCCTCCCCTGCCCCCACCCCTTCACGCAAAGCTGTGGGCGGAAGTAGGAGAAAATAAAATGATAATAACACGAGTTATTATCATTTTGTTTTTTCTGTGTTTCACTGCAAAAAAGCAGTGGGGCGACGCTCCTCCGCCTTAGCGGAGGAGCCGCCACTGGTCTTGTCCCAGCTCAGTCACAAGTGCACCCTTGGATATCAATTCGCTAACATTGCTGTTTGGCAAGGGCATGTTATGTTATGTTATATAGATTAGTAGATTGCACTATCACCCCGGAGCATATCCTGGCGCTGAGCAGGAGTGAGTCTAGCCAAACCTAAGGCCTAGTGGGACTACTTGAAATTCCAGGTCTTCTGCTTCTTGCAGAATCCAAGAAGCGAGAAGGAGGCTGCTCTGTGTAATGGCAATTCATTCCATGCGGTAGGAGAGATGTAAGAGAAGGTTCGACTGCTGAATCTGGTTTTCCGTATGCATGGGATGTGTGCAAGTTGGAGTCTGAATGAGCAAAGGTGTCTTGAAGATTTGTGAAAGCAAATGCGATTGTTGAGGTATACCGGGTTTCTGTTATGTAGTGCCTTGAAAGGTGGGTAAGGAGTCTGAATTGTGTTCATTTGTGAATGGGGAGCCAGTGGAGCTCCTTCAGGTGCGGTGTAACGTGAATGCAGTGTGGGAGGTTGAGAGTGATTCTGGCTGCCGAGTTCTGGTCTTTAGCCTTCTGGTGAGGTTTTTGTTGATCCCAGCACAGTAGGTGTTCCCATAGTTCAGCTTGTATGTGACAAGGGCGAATGCAACAGTTTTCTGGGTGCTGAGTGGGAGCCATGTGAAAATCTTTCTCAGCATCTTTAGGGTATGGATGCATGATGCGAATCACTGACATAATATCGACAGATACAATATCGACCCACATTTTTATCGACACAAAAATATCGACGACACTAATATCGATACCCTATACTTAATTAAAAAATTCACTATTATCGACCACAAAATATTGTCATACATAATTATTGATTACAGTATTATCGAACACATAAATATCGTTATTCAAAATATCGAACATCCTTTAAAAATATACATGTCCAAAATATCGATCACAATAATATAGACAGCAATATTAGCGTTTTGGTTCAAATATCGACAACTTAAAAACAGATTAAACAAACAAAATTAAACACCATAAATATATTTAAATAAATAAACATACACTGCATATAAAATACATTAAATATCATAAATTTAGAAAATAGTAAAACATATTTTAAAACATTAAATAATAAATACACTATTAATAACCATTTCAATTTTATATTTAGATTATATACACACATTATTTAACATCACATATAATATAATACACAATTAAATAATTCAACCTGTGAAAAAAAAAAAGAAAAAGTAACTAACTCTTAATTAGCGTTTTCCATATATGGAAAACAACTACCAAAACAATTAAAACAATAAATATCAACCAATGAAAAACACACAATATTAAAATAAACCAATAAGGTAAACCAAACAATTCATTAAACACTATATAAAGAACAAAAACTTATTCTTATGTTACACCTTAAACCAAAAACAATAAAGAAGGCGAAACTCTGCCGGATTTCTACCACAAGCAAGAACTTCATTAAAGAAAAATCTATTGCATAATTCAAAAAGTAAGTAAATTACCATTTATAAAATAACAGTAAAGCTAATCTTCAAAAACAACTATTTATCAAACTCAAATAATTAATATATATCTTTTTTAAATTTGTCTCCTCTACAGATAATTCTCAAAGCATCCAGAAAATTACAGATCAGCTTCTAAAATCATCTAACTAATAAAGTAAGTATTGTGCAAAACGCATTTTAAAAACATGTAAAACACCCAATCAAACCCCAACTCCATCCCAAACACCCACCCCACCCCATGTACATATTTAACAAAATAAGTAAAAATATGTTTAACTCTTCCAACAGAAACATCAGCAACTTAACAGAATTCAACCGACAAAGACAGAACATCTCTGTGAGAAGGTGGCCTGGTATATGCTGTCCACTAATTAAAGTGGGCACCTTGTACCAGTTCACACGACCCTTATGATGTATGAGGTCAAAGATAACCTTTAGAAAGCTATCCTAGTGGTAGCTGTGGAGAGCAGCCTTCAGGCTTAATCTTGAAGGAATGTAAAGCAGCTTGTTTTACCAGAATATCACCTCCTGAATGACTAAATGAAAGGAGAACCACACAGTAGTTATATAAAAATATGTATTTATTAATATAACACTCTTTACTAGTCTCTACCCGAGACTAGGGCACAAAGTACACAATACTGAATCAATAGAACATTCGTAAGTAGCAAAATACACAGCGGGCTCCAGGGGGAGACCGAACCATATACTAAAAAAATGGTATAACAATCACGACTTGACTAGACACAGTGCCTAGAGCACGTAGAATCGCTGGGACCCAGAGGAGTGACACAGGGAGCCCACGGAGGACGGGTGCAGTGAGGAAACACGACAGCGTGTTCCGTGCAACTCTATGGGAAAGGCGCGGTTGTTAAGTTACAAGTTAAGGACACTTCTACGAGGACTTCGAGCAAACCCTTTGGAACATAGGAGGTTCTAAGGCCAACCCACCAGTGAGTACCGAGGTACCCGTGTTACCTATCCCAGAGGAGCAGGGTGCATAGAGGTCAAGTGGTGTCGGAAACCTTCGTCGTTTTCAATGGAGGAGTGCAAAGAAGTACTGCTGCCAGGAGGGTGAAGAGTGTCCGGTGGAATCCAAGCCTGGATTCGAGGTGAGAGGAACCTGAAAGCAGAGGGGACAGAGTCTGGGTCACTTCAGGTGACCAGGGGCTCAGTAGTCGAATGCCCACCGATGTCGCATGCTTCAGGTGCGAAGAAGGGTTGCTTGACTCTGCAGCCACAGGGATCAGGAGACGTCGAGGACAACCAGGGTCCGGAGGTGAGCTGTCCCACAAAGGATGTCGAGTGCTGAGGGGTCGGTGTCCGTCTGGAGCACCAACAAGCCTTGGCAAATGCACCCCACGCGGTCAGAGGAAACAGGTTACGGTGTGGACCAGCAAGGTCCAGGGGACTCTCCAAGCAATGGAGAGTCAGGACACGTCTGGAGCAACCAGGAAAGCCCAAGAACAAACAAGGTGACCCTCGCCAGGACCCACAGGCCAACGGACCAGGGATCGCGAGGAGACCTCAAGCTGGTTTGCAAAGTACCAGCCCACAGGACACTCGGAGAGCGGAGGCCGGATATCTTCAGTGCAAATACTGCTCGGGGTCGGGACTACACGGAGTCCAATGCACAAGCTCGGGGATTGCCAACAAGCATATGAACTTGCAAATGTACGGGGTGCACAGGGGTTTGGGTTGCACGGCCCCCACGAGGGATACTGGTCTCAGAATCGCTGAGAGGGCAGATCCACCTCAGTGACCTTCGGGAACCTACCTCCTGAGTCCTCAGGAGCTTGGGAGAAGCAAACCGGTCAGATGCATCTTTGGTGCCTGCTTCTGCAGGGGAGTAACTCCTTTACTCCAAGGGAGATTCTTCAGTCGTCCAGTGTTGTGCAGGCAGTCGAAGTACTTGGTTTCTTCTTAGCAGAATCTTGTCCAGGTAAAATCTAAAGTCCTGTAGCCAGGTAGCCCACTTTATACCCATGGGATGGGGTTGGAAAGATTCTAGGGACCCTCCTAGGGGAGGGGCAGGACAGAGGGGTGGCTACACCCATGTCCTTTGTCCAGTTTCGCACCAGAGCAGGAGCCAATGGCTCCCAGAACTGGTTTGAGCTGGACTATGCACAGGGACACCAAATGTGCCCCCAGTGCAGACTTTCTGGCACTCTCAGAGTGCACCCATCCAGCCCCAATACACTAATCCCTGTCTGGGAGGTGGTCACACCTCCCTGTGACAGGATGCCTATTGTCATGCCTTCCTCTGCTTGAGCTTGGCTCAGCAGCAGGAGGGCAGAATCGTGTCTGTGGCTGGCAGCGTCCATTTTGTGCTGCCCAGGTCGAGAAAGCTGGTACCGGGTAGACCGGTGACCCACAGTAGTGGTTTCAGAAGGGTGGAATCATACCTCCCACACCAGTTACTGGTGTGGTGGTATGATTCCAAGGTGTTTGACACCAAACACAACATGTTTTTAAGCAGCCGTTTTAAAGTTAGCATTTACCGCAAGGTTATAATGCACTTAGACCTATATGTCTGGCTGCATCACAGACAACCCCGGAGAATAGTCTCCAAAGGCTGCAGAGGGGCCCTACTCATGCAGGGGCAACCTCTCACGTAAAACCCATCACCCTGCCTTCAGGATTGATAAGGCCTGCCATAGGGGTGACTGATAGGTTTTTAAGTGTAGTGATTTAGATAGATATAGTGAACCTATATCTTAGTAAGTGGTGCAAGCACCATCTTACACAGTCTGCTGTAGCAGGCCTGTCGTGTCATTTTGAAGGGGCTCTCATGGGTGGCATAATACATGCTGCAGCCCATGGGAGGCCTCTGGGGAACCTATGCCCTGGGTACATGGTGTACCATATACTAGGGACTGATAAGGGTACCCCAGTATCCAATCTGGAGTGTACCTAAAGTACATACATAGCAATTTAAGGGAGAAAGCAGATAGACTGGGGTCCTGGATAGCAGGATCCCAGTCAGACTAGTTCAAAAACAGTGTGACATCAGCAAAAAGTGGGGGTAACCATAAGAAGCAGATACTACTTTCCTACAATCTCCATTCAAAATCAACAGAAAATCAACATTGTAAGTATATTAATAGCAATATGTATTTATTAAGACAAAAACATGTACAATATTCGTTTTAATAATTTTTATATACATTTTTTGTAGAATTTAACACATCACAATGACAGAGGGCGCCCAATTTATCACATCCCAAAAAGGAAAATTTTTGCTATGTTACATGGGGTATGTGTATACCCAGGAAAAGCAAAGTGGACTAAAAGTAAATTGGAAATGTAGCAAGTACTATTCAAATAAATGTTATGGTCGGGCAACAACTAGAGAAACAACTGTTTTGTATACAAGGGAGCATAACCACCCTCCAAACATTACTGAAATAGAGGTTAGGGATGCCCTTCAAAACATTAAAGAAGCTAGCACTAGCTCACAAAAACCTACCACTCAAATACTTAAAGTACTGCTGCCTAGAGTACCCAAACATGCTACTGGGCAAATGCCCTCTATTTCTTCATTAAAAAGAACCATAGCTCGCACACAAAAAAGCCACAAATACTACCACACCTAATCCAAAAACATTTGAAGAGGTGGTAATTCCCCCAGAACTATCTATAACTCATAATGAAGAACCCTTTGTTCTTTATGTCAACAAATGCAAAGAGAAAAGAATAATTATGTTTGCAACTGCAAACAATTTAATAAAGCTACAACAATCAGAAACATGGATGATGGACGGAGCATTTAAAATCTGTCTCAAACCATTCTATCAATTATACACTATCCATGCCCTATATCAGAACACTAACATCCCCTTTATTTACGCCTTACTACCCAATAAACAAAACTCCACATATATGGAAGTACTAAGTAAAATTAAACAAGAAACAAATAATTATTTTCCACAGAAAATAATTATAGATTTTGAGCAGGCAATGATAAGTGCAATTCTAAAATCCTACCCACACACATCAATTTAGGGTTGTTACTATCATTTCAATCAGTGTCTATGGAGACACCTTCAGAAATCAACACTTGGGGCCGATTCCGATCTCGGACGGAAACCGTTCCGACCGACACGGACCGGGAATGTATTCCGACCGACTTGTACACGCGCTGTACGACCGGCCTAGTACGATGCAATGCGTGTGAAACACAACCGACTTGCATGGAGCACAGTACGTACGACCGACACGTACGGAAACCAGTGAATCGGCCGTAAAAGAGCCCGACGCGACCGACTAGTACACGAACGCTGCAACATAGCATAACGTGAGTGGGACCGACTCGGATAACCCCGCAAATGCTGCAGAAAGCTCCAGTCGCGGTAAACTGAACGTCTCCGTCATGCTCAATTAAATCAAACAGAAAAAGACCAAACAAGCATTGACAAAGCCAAAAGCAAAAAAATATATAAATCCATCTAAGACACACCCACAACCCAACCTACATAAAGGGCCAAAATCCCTACCATGATCCTTTGCAAATTCCACATACCTGCCAGCAGAGAAGACCACAACACTGCACTGAGATACACACTCACAATTCACCCACCACACAACCTTTACACCACTAGCACCTCGCCAAAAGCAGACTCACAAACACCCAGCTTGACTTACACTCACTCACCCCCACTTCCACACTCACACACACATCCATCTCCACCACCACCCATCACCATGCCCCCAAAGAAGAATCCAAAGTTCACAAATAGTGAGTTGGAAGTCATGGTAGATGAAATTCTCAGAGTAGAGCCACAGTTATTTGGCACATTGGTCCAACAGACCCCCATGTCCCAGAAAACAAAGATGTGGTAGAGGATTGTCAACAAGGTGAACGCACAAGCACCTTGCCTGCGCACAATGGAGGATATCAGGAACAGGTACTATGATGTGCGAAGGAGGGTCAAGAAGCTTATTGGCAGAGACCATGCCCTGAGCCAGCGGACCGGCGGTGGCCCTCCTGCAAAACCTACGCACTTCCCTTCCTGGGAGGAGAAGGTGTGGGCCATCATTCCACCGGAGGGCCTCCATGGATTAGCAGGAATACCAGAGCCTGGTGAGTACATAACCAACTAGCCAATATTGTGAGGCAATACACACATACAGACATCACTGTCAAGGGGACAGTGAAACCAATCACTGTTAGCAAAGCAATAGCAACAGAAAGCTAATAATACTGTGATGTGTATGCCAGTTAGATAAACACAATACCTGCAATCCCAGAGTAATATGGAACAATGTCATAACATGTACAAACTCACTAACAAATACAGCAAGGCTTTGGCCTCAAAACACCAAGAAACACTGTCAGCCATCTTGCCAGCACTGTTACACTACCTCACAGGGAAGCTGATTCACAGGAAGGAAGGAAGCTTGGGTTTCCTGGGAAGGTGGGAGTAGCCAAAAGCATGATGGGAGTCGTAGTCACAGCCAACAGTCCTCCCCCCACATGGCCCATCAAGACCACATTCAACCATGCTCAGCTCACAGGGAGTGGAAAAGGACTGACAAGATGGCTGACAGTGGGCTCTGCTGTGGGGAGCACAAGGCCCTGTTGGGAGTTGTGCTCAAACAAACAACAGGACACCACTGTCAGCCATCTTGCCAGCACTGTTACACCACCTCACAGGGAAGCTGATTCACAGGAAAGAAGGAAGCTTGGGTTTCCTGGGAAGGTGGGAGTAGCCAAAAGCATGATGGGAGTCGTAGTCACAGCCAACAGTCCTCCCCCCACATGGCCCATCAAGCCCACATTCAACCATGCTCAGCTCACAGGGAGTGGAAAAGGACTGACAAGATGGCTGACACTGGGCCCTGCTGTGGGGAGCACAAGGCCCTGTTGGGAGTTGTGCTCAAACAAACAACAGGACACCACTGTCAGCCATCTTGCCAGCACTGTTACACCACCTCATAGGAAAGCTGATTCACAGGAAGGAAGAAAGCTTGGGTTTCCTGGGAAGGTGGGAGTAGCCAAAAGCATGATGGGAGTCGTAGTCACAGCCAACAGTTTTCCCCCCACATGGCCCATCAAGCCCACATTCAACCATGCTCAGCTCACAGGGAGTGGAAAAGGACTGACAAGATGGCGGCTGACACTGGGCCCTGCTGTGGGGAGCACAAGGCCCTGTTGGGAGTTGTGCTCAAACAAACAACAGGACACCACTGTCAGCCATCTTGCCAGCACTGTTACAGCACCTCACAGGGAAGCTGATTCACAGGAAGGAAGGAAGCTTGGGTTTCCTGGGAAGGTGGGAGTAGTCAAAAGCATGATAGGAGTCGTAGTCACAGCCAACAGTCCTCCCCCCACATGGACCATCAAGCCCACATTCAACCATGCTCAGCTCACAGGGAGTAGAAAAGGACTGACAAGATGGCTGACACTGGGCTCTGCTGTGGGGAGCACAAGGCCCTGTTGGGAGTTGTGTTCAAACAAACAACAGGACACCACTGGCTGACATCCTGAACGTAAACTTTGACTCCCTGTAATGGAAGCATGGTTCATGGGGGATTATCTGGGCTCTGGGGGAGAAGGAGGTTCTGCAATGACTCCAACTGCCATCAAGGCCGTCTCTCCACACACCTTCTCAGCCAGAACAAATACCACTCTTGGGAGCAGTCACTCCATGACAGTGAAAGTAAACTCCCCGGCAAGATGTCTGACACATGGGCCTGATGTATGAATTGGCTGCAAGTCACACCTAGGCACTGGCCCTCTCACACACGTTCACACTCACAGCCATCTTAACTGTATATTCCAACCCACTGTCTGGGGATGCATTGTCCCAGGGCTGCTCCCTGGCCTGGCTGTGAAGGTGTGTGGAGTACAGAACAAGTGGTGAGATGCAGACCTAGCACATATCAAAACACACACACGAAGCTACAGATACATCATTGACAAGGGATACCTGACAGTGAATGGAATGGCCACAGAAAGATAGCTGACACTGTTGCATGGTGTCATTTACACAAAGCGCTGTTGTGAGCTGCATCCTACTCCTACATCATGCAGTGTTGTCATCATCCCTGTCACAACACTCCCCTCACTGTCATTAACACATTCAACACAAGGAGTAATCTGGACTGGGTTGGAGGAGGCGTACAACTTACAGCAGCATGACTCAAACACACAAACCTCTGGCACCCACTGTCATGAGCATGGAAAAGCAAGAGAGTAGCCTTGGTCAACTCATATGTACATGGAGGACATTGACAAGATAAATGACGTTATCACGTACAAAGCCCTGCAGCAACATCATTTGCTACGGTAACACAATCACATGTGTGCAATGAGATGAGAACCAGGAACACATATAACCAAATAGTATATCTCAATTGATCACATACACACCGGACTGGGACTATGTCGTCAGACACACCAATGTAACTCAAAAATACATGCAAAAATGCCAGTACACATGCACAAACATTGAAACACATCGTAAGAGGAAGTGCACATATGTCATTGTCAAAGCACAAATGTTGACAACAACAACACACCTGTGTCAGGCACAGGATGGCACTTGAGTTGCAATGGCTATGTACAGTCAATGAATCAATACATGAGCTGACCATGCACAAAGCTCCACGTGCACATCAAAACGCTTCAGGTTGTAATAACAATGTTCTTAACCAATATAGGCCTCTGTCTGTGACAATTCAGGACAATGCAATGTACACACACTCATTATGAAGTACAATAGCAACTGTAATGTGTGTGATACGTTGATGTGTGCAGAACCACAACATACATTGTGTGTTTCTCCTACCCACAGGGCCTGCTGGGGACACTGCAGGAACCGAACAAGAATCCCAGTCCCAGACTCTGGTTGACCCTGAGCTCTCCTGTGTGGATGTCTCTCAGTCCTCTTCGGATGACGACAGAACGACCTGGCCCCTCCGGTGTGGACCACCATGCAGCACCAGCAGCTGTAACTTCTGCACCCCTGCTACCACTCCTGCTACATCTGCCAACACCCAGATGACCTCTACCAACACGGACAGACCAAGTCTAGAAAACACCAACGGCACAGCTACACAGGGCACTCTGGAGTTGGCGGACAACAACACCAGTGTCAACAGTGAAGGAGGCCCAGTGTTGTATGTGTCTGCAACCGCAGGTCCTGCTCGTGTGGGTAGGGGCAGGGTGAGGGTACGCAGGGTGAGGTCACGTCCTGAAGATGATGCTGCTGTGCAAGATGACCCACAGTTAGGAAGCATCATAAATGCATACCGAGAATGCACCGGAGACTTTGGCCAGGTAGTGGGGATCCTCAAGGACATGCAACAACAGCAGGCTGCCCATCATTCCAAATTGGACTCCCACATGTCTAGGATGGAGTCCAAAATGGATAAAATGGATGACCTCACTGCGGTGCACAGGGACATACTCACATGCCTCCGACAGATTGCTGACAACATGAGCACACCTCCCTGCGTGCCCACTACATCTGTTGCCACAACATCAGCAACTGCCACAGGGAGGGATGAGGACTCTGGCGGAGAGTCCCCAGCACTGCCGCAGCCTGCACCTGAGGGTCCCCCACAAAAGAAGAAGAGGGGTTGTCCGAAGAAGGACCAGTGAGAGACAGATGGCCATGCATACCCCCCAGGAAGTGAACACCTGCTCCTGATATCCTCCATTGTGTGCAAAGCGTTCACCTGTTGACTGTCACTGAATTCACCCACATGTGATGGAGGGTCAAAGTTGGAACAATGAATCAAATTACTGTGGACTTGGCTCTGAAAATTTCATCTACTAACACTGACAACTCCTCTGTGAACTTTGGATTTCTATCACACTGTACAGCAATATCAATTATGTGTACTATTTTCAAACATGCATCAAAATTAAATCCTGATCACACAATACTTGCATCTGTTGTGAATTAAACTTGTTTTGCGAGATAGAGATGATGACCAGCTAAACAAAGACTGTGCAGGAAAACAACTACAGCAATTCAAACACAGTTTTGTGAGTCATGGTGATGAGACACATATGAGAAATACACACTACTAGGTCAACACAACACAAATTTCCCATGGCCCACATACTCATTTCCGCCACTATTGTGAACTGACAAGACACTGAAATGCACATACCCTAAACCCATTCTGAGAAAGTGGCAATCAGGCCACAGGTACAGTATGCAAATTGATGTTGGATGTGTGTATACAGACGAGGCACACCCCAATGTGGAGCACAGGTTTATTACACAATCACAACATGTTGCCTCCACAACAGATGCAAGGTAACCTCACATGACAGTGAGCACAAAGTAACCAAGAGGGTCAGAAATGTCAGTACTTGGGGGTGTGGCACCGCCTCCTGTTTCCAGGAAATGTCGCACTCTGTAACAGCACTGTGTGTTTTGGAGGTCACATGTCACCAGACAACAGCCAAAGGACCCTGTGAATGACAGACATACAACAGACTTGAAATACAAAAATAGCTGCATACATCTCCAATAGACATTCCATACACAAGCCTCATGATTTGTGAAAACAACCTAGGACGCATGTCAACACTGCATTAGTGAACATACTAACTCAACGGACACATTACTGCAAGGAGGATGTCAAGTAGCATGCAGACACACGTATGCAGGGACATTTCACTACATACACATATCAGGCAAAGGAAAAGCTCAGACAACTCATCACTGTATACTCACAATCATGAGAAGAAGTTGTTGATGAGCTGTGTCCGAACATCCCCCTCAACCTCATCATCACTGGCCACATGACCCAGGGCTGGATCCTCCCCTGCTGGAGGCTGCTGGTCGTCATCATCTTGGATGAGAGGTAGCTCTTCCCTCACTGCCAGGTTGTGCAGCATGCAACACACAATGATGATCCGAAACACCTTTTTTGGTGCATATTGTAGGGCCCCTCCTGTCCGGTCCAGGCAGCGAAATCTGCTTTTCAGTAGTCCAAATGTCCGCTATATCACTCGCCTGGTCCGCCCATGTGCCTCATTAAAACGTATCTCAGCAGGGGTAACAGGGTTCCTGAGTGGTGTCAGCAACCACGGCATGTTGGGGTATCCGGAGTCACCTACATACCAACAAACAAACATATCATGGGTCTGAAAAGAGGGAACAATCTGAGATACAAAAAGCACACAAGGTAAACAGACATTACACACCGACAAGCCAGGCACGCTGATTTTGCAGCTGTGACATCATCTGTGGGATCCTACTATTCCTCATGATGTATGCATCGTGTGCGGATCCGGGGAACCGTGCACAGACATGTGAGATAGTCATGTCAGGCAGACATACCACCAGGGCATTGATGGAGTGAAAATGCTTACGGTTCCTGTATGTCACTTTATTTGCTTGTGGTGGTACCAAAGCCACATGTGTACCTTCTAGTGAGCCAATGACATTTGGCATCCTTCCCAGAGCATAAAAGTCACTCTTGATGTCAGCAATTTGTCGTAGTGCCGGGAATTTGATGTACTGGTTCAGCAAATTCAACATTCCCCCCCAAAACATCACGGAGCACACAGCTAAACATTGTCTGCAACATCCCACCAGCAGTAGCCACAGTGTACTGGAAGGTTCCTGTGGCAAAGAAATGCAGGGCTGCCATCACCTTCACCTTGGGGGTCAGCTCTGATGGATATGGCCATCCAGGTTGCAGATGTGGGGCCAACTGCTCTGCCAAATCCTCAATTAGTGCTCTGGTGAAGCGGTATAGTCGGATGCTGTCACGTTCAGCCATGGTTGCTAGGTCTGGGAAGGGTCTGTGGGCAGCTGGTCTCCTGCGGTACATAGGTGGGCAAAGAAAGAATATCATTACCCTTTCACATCTGGCAATTCACATGCAGAATATCACATGCTACATCATAGCAAAACTCAATGGAGTCCGGTGTGTGGTGTTGAGCATGGACACATATGCCAGCTATGTGCCCCATGCCAAACCCTTCAGCTCCGGATGCTTGAACAACAAGTGCAATGCTGTGCTGTGAACAATCTATGGGGTCTGTCCCAGTACATCTGGTCAAATGTCACATACCAAACACACACCTCAGTGACTAGTGAAGATAGATGTGTTGTCCAAATGACATGTGTTTGTGAAGGTCCACACACAGGGATCTTGTTATGCCACATGGACACTGTCATAATGTAACGTCTGATGTACACGTACCATCACACCCATGAAACACACATGATGTGCCCCGAAATTTGTTTGCATGGCAAACATGTATGTCTGTGACACACAGACACAACAGCGACTCACATGCCAAATACAGATGGATGTGTGAGACGATTTACATCTACAACATGCAACAAGAATCATGTGTGTAGCACAATACGCAATTAAACTGGATTAACCCCACAATAGTAGCTCTGGAAAACTTTGTAACACACAGTCCATTAGAGCTGTGATTCAGGGTGTATGTAACATGTGATCACACAATGGGCCCCTGGAACTGTGCCCATGCCTAGGGTGGTGATCTGCAAAGTTGACACTCACAGTTGTGATGTGCATCACACACAATCGATTATGTCCCCATGAAACATGGCTCATCATGGAAGTGTGTGCTACAAAGAGCTCTGTCCAATCTGAAATGTGAAGCTATGTACCCACACCTGTGATGAAGCAGGAAATGTGGTTTCCCATACTGTGTGACAGGCTTATTGATTGGTGTAGGGCACCTGAGGCTCAGCCAAAATAGTGTGGATGGCACCCTTTGGCTGTTAAACCGTAATGGTGACAGACGCGGGTGACTATTCCAAAGACGCGGCGTACCCTGCTCGCCCGAGCCGGACGCACACATTGGCTATTGGCTTTCTGTGGGACAGACGCGGGTGACTATTCCAAAGACGCGGCGTACACTGCAAGACCAAGCCGGACGCATACATTGGCTATTGGCCTTCTGTGGGACAGACGCGGGTGACTATTCCAAAGACGCGGCGTACACTGCAAGACCAAGCCGGACGCATACATTGGCCTTCTGTGGGACAATTGCGGGTGACTATTCATAAGACGCGGCGTACACTGCAAGACCAAGCCGGACGCATACATTGGATATTGGCCTTCTGTGGGACAGACGCGGGTGACTATTCAAAAGACGCGGCGTACACTGCAAGACCAAGCCGGACGCATACATTGGATCTTGGCCTTCGGTGGGACAGATGCGGGTGACTATTCAAAAGACGCGGCGTACACTGCAAGACCAAGCCGGACGCATACATTGGATCTTGGCCTTCGGTGGGACAGATTCGGGTGACTATTCAAAAGACGCGGCGTACACTGCAAGACCAAGCCGGACGCATACATTGGATATTGGCCTTCGGTGGGACAGACGCGGGTGAATATTCAAAAGACGCGGCGTACACTGCAAGACCAAGCCGGACGCATACATTGGCTATTGGCCTTCTGTGGGACAGACGCGGGTGACTATTCCAAAGACGCAGCGTACACTGCAAGACCAATCCGGACGCATACATTGGATATTGGCCTTCTGTGGGACAGACGCGGGTGACTATTCAAAAGACGCGGCGTACACTGCAAGACCAAGCCGGACGCATACATTGGATATTGGCCTTCGGTGGGACAGATGCGGGTGAATATTCAAAAGACGCGGCGTACACTGCAAGACCAAGCCGGACGCATACATTGGATATTGGCCTTCGGTGGGACAGACGTGGGTGACTATTCAAAAGACGTGGCGTACACTGCAAGACCAAGCCGGACGCATACATTGGATATTGGCCTTCGGTGGGACAGACGTGGGTGAGTATTCAAAAGACGCGGCGTACACTTCAAGACCAAGCCGGACGCACATATTGGATATTTGTCGTCATGGGGACAGACGCGTTTTAGCAGGGTGTATGAATCGCATGCATACAAAATCGGTTGGGCAACAACAACAATGTATCCAATTCTATAGTGCCATGATGCAGTAAGATTTGAAGGACGCGGTAGGCCAGTAGCCAAATGTGATGCAGCGCGCGCAACGAAATTCGTTTAATTAATTTTTTTGTTTACTTACCTCAGTGCGGCCAAAATCCGTAGTTTACTACCCCCCACCCTGCCCCTCCCCCGCCCTGCGTCACCGCCCGGCAGCACTCCCCCCACGGGCCGCTACTGCGGTAGGCGTGTCCGAGGCGTGCAATGTGATGGATTGGACAAATTCGGATAATGCGAAAGTCTCTGACCTATCTCTTTGGACCCATGGGACAGAATCCCCCTCTGCAGCACAGATTTAAGGCTGTCTGTTCCCAAGAGACTTCACTTGCCTGCACTACATGCTACTTGCCAACATCACACCCTACCACTGCTGCTGTCTCTGCATCCTCTGGAGTATGCAATGGCACGTACTGTGGAGAGGGCACCAGCCTTCACAGGGGAGGAGAACCAGGCCCTGCTGGACAGCCTCCTTCCACAGTACAGCAAGCTGTATGGGAAACCAGGGGAGCAGGTGAGTGTTGATTGCACTGACTTCTCAGTACACCATGTCCCCTAACAGGCACTACTGGCATTCTGCTCACCAAGGACATGCATGCACACAGAGTCATTGTAATTCTCACAGTGTGTAGAATCATGTACTGGACAGGGACTGTGAAGTAAAAGTGTATCCTGTGCTATTTCATCTCATGCACTGTACTCATGTTGTGGGGGCAGGCTTACACACAGGACAACTGCCCCTGCTGATACTTAGTAATCCTTGATGCATCTTCTGCCCTACTGCCAATGACCTATATGTTCACGTGTGTGATATACAAACATGTCGCATGTGTAGTAAGAGTGTGTCACTATATCATCCTTACAGGTCGACGCCCATCAGAAGCAGGAGATTTGGTTGACCATCGTCCGGGCTGTGAGATCTGTGGGGGTCTTCAAACACCGCATCTGCCACTGCCAGAAGAGGTGGCAGAACCTCCATGGCTGGACCCGGAGGATTGCTAGGGTCCAGCTGAAGCTGTCACCTCTTTGCAAGAGGGGCGGATGACGGACCCTCAGCCCCCACATGCTACGGATACTCATGGTGGTCTTCCCTGACCTGGATGGGCAGTTGAAGGCCAGACAGCAGCAAGGAGGGGGTGAGTTTGAGCCAGTTAGCTGTACTCTGTCTGACATGCATGTTGCACTTCCTCAGCCTGGTAACACTATCACAAGTCGTGTGTATGCTGAGACAACACTTGTGTGCCAAAACTGTAAAGATGCCCCATTGTCATCTGAGGCCCAGGTGTGTCCCTTTCCATCAGTGACATGTGTCACTAGTCTCTTGTGTATGAGCTGTAGTCCAAGGTCACTGTGCACAGCACCATGTCCAACAGGTGCATTGTGTTGACCGTCATGAGTGATGTGCTTGTCTGACATGTGTCAGCAACTTGACAGACATATGACCCGCACTCTGTGTGGTACATGCCTAAATGGACGATGAGATGATTGGGCTGATGACACAGGTTTGTGACATGAATACTGCACACACGTGCAGCAGGTCAGACCGATGTTGCTGTATCTGACAAATGAACTGTGTTTGCTCAAATTATGCATGGTTGGTGATCAGCCTCGTACTCCCACTATTCCCATGTTTCACATGGACCTAAGACAGATAAGCCAAATCAGGCCATCAGGGACACTGTCACATCCCATGTTTGTGTGTCAGGCAACACTGTGACCATTGCAAATGAAGATTCATGTGTCTGACTCTGTGTCAGTGTGTACAGGACGAGCAATTTTGATGGCACATGTGGCCAATGTTTAGCATATGGGCAGGAACCTCATGTATGTCAATTGGCTCAGATGCCCAGGTCAAATCATGTGTGTCTCATCCCTTGACTGTGCATATTGGTGGCTTGAACAGATATGTGTATGCTGCATTACTTTGATTATGTGAGTATGCAACATGCTCCTGTATTGGGATGTCAGACTTCATATACTCATATGTCTCAGTTGAACAATATGAGACTGTCAAAGTGTACAAATTCTATGTAGCACTTAGGGCACATGTATACTTGTACACTACAGATGTTACTTGCACAGTGTATACTTGAGTGTGACATGGGGCTGACTGTCGAATCTTGATTCACTGGCCCGGTAACGAGAGTCAGTACAGACTGTTCAGGCAGACAGGACTGTGGCATAGTGTTGCACATGAAAAAGTGTAAGATGCAGTTTTGTACTTGTCAGTTGTTCTGCATGCAGACCTTTTTAGCATTTGAGTTCACAACATAAGCCCAGATTGGTTACTGTGGGTGTGAGTATGTTCATCATGTAAACTCTGGTATTTCGCCATCCCATTTGCGTGCCCAACTCCAGACTCCCTTGCATGAGATGGGACATGTTTGTGTTACGCCCTGACACTCAGGGGCATTACAGACAAGGCAACAGGCATGTACATAGTTTAAATTGTGATACATCTAACAGATGTTTCCATTGCCAACATGTGTTTGGTAACCATGATTCTCAGACAGACTGACAGAAGACCTATTTACAGATGGGTGAGTTAAGGAATAGTGGCTTCGACATTATACAAGGCCTTGCTCTGTGATGTTTTGGAAACATAAATCTAGTGTCAAGTATATGCTGATGACTGATGTGAATCTGTTTCCCCTCCTTGTTCACAGCATCATCAACAACAACTGGAGGAGAGAGTTCCACGGACCAGGAGGAAGCAGCTAGCCAGACGGGGTCCACTGTGGAGGAAGATGAGGGACCCAGTGGCACAGAGGGTGAGGGGAGCCACACTGAAGCACGCTCAACAACATCAACATCAGCTGATGACCCAACCAGCTCAAGTGATGACTCCCTTGTGGTGGTGGATGTTACCAGAGCAGAGGCCGCACCCACAGAGTCTGTCCCCACCACCACCACCATCTCCACCCTCCCAGCTGCTCCCATTTCTAAAGTCCGTGGACCCTCCCGTGTTAGGGAGCATGTCTCCTTTGGTCCAGGCACCGCACCCCCTGCGTCTGTCACCCCTGCTGCCCTGGGTGTGGAGTCAGTGGACTTGCTTAAACAGTTACATGTGGGGCAGACATCCATGCTGAGTGTCCTCCATGCTCACACCGGTCTATTGACACAATTGGTGTCATACATGGAGGGCATCTCAGCAAACATGTCTGCCCTTCAGCGGACAAATCAGTCCATGGCCTCCTCACTGACAGCAGCAGTGTCCCTCCTGCAGCAGTCCCTCACCTCTCCTTCCTCTGCCCCATCCACATTCCCCACTACCCTACCTGACCCAAGCACACTCACACAAGCACATGCACACACCCCAACAGACACAGGCGGCACACAGCCACCCAAAACAAAGTCAAATAAAACACGCACGCACACTCCTGGGACTGACATCACACACACAGGGGATAGGGCAAAAAAACACACACACCCATCCACAAGCACTGCGCATTCCTCAAGTACCTCTCCCTCCAAAAGCCCGACCCTTGACTCTCCTGCAACCCTCCCTTCCCAGAGGGTCTTCCTCTGTGACCTAGGCCTCTTCCCACTGACACATCAGTTCCAACTCAAAAGGGAAGAGGAGGTCACCACGCACAAGGAGGGGGTCCCCCACCACACGCACACCCTCCCCTAAGAGTAGGTACACTGAGGCCCCCACCCGTACATCCCCCAGGACGAAGAAAGGAATACCCCCACCACCATCCCACACTCCCCCCCCAAAGCTACCTCCGCCCAACCCAAGGCCACCCGTCCCAGAGTTCACACACCAGAAGCCATCCCCGGTTCACCCACACACCGTTACACCATCCCCAAGATGATTAGGCCCTCACCCCCTTACACAGGCACTTCCACTACCACAACACCATACACTCAGTCACTTACATACACTGCAGTGGAGACTCTGGCCCCCCATCTGACCTGTCCACTGCAGTGGATCCCCCAGCCCCACAATCTAACATGGGCACTGGAGTGGAGCCCCCACCCCCACAATCGGACATGGGCACTGCAGTGGAGCCCCCACCCCCACAATTGGACATGGGCACTGCAGTGGAGCCCCCACCCCCTCAGTCCAACATGTCGACTGCAGTGGCTCCACCACACCCTCAATTCGATTTATCCACTGCAGTTGCTACAGACACTCTAGTTGCCTCCAACCCCACCATTGCCCATCCTGCTGCACCCTAATCCTGTCCCTGCGGTGCCTGGCCTGCCCCAGAAGATGCCCCTCCTTGGGGATTTTTCCCCTAGTGATGTATGTGCAGGCAAGCAATGTATGGGAACTCATCCTATATATCCCCTGAAGGACTCATTGACATGGACTGGCCATTGGCCTTGTTTTTTTTTTTTTGCACGATTTGTGTTTACCAATTTAAATGCTGAATAAAGCAGATTTAGGTAATTTGGCCTAATTTATGGGGGGTACATGATGTTGCTGATTATTTAACTGCAAATGCTGTTGTGACATTGATTTCAACCAAATCAGGATGGAGTGATGTGATGGACTGCCAGAGGTCCATGTGATATGTGTCCTAGTACAGTGTGTTGTGGAGTTGTTGTAGGCTGAAATGGCTTGTTGTCACGAGCAACATTGTTTTTGACAAGGAGTGTGACATTCTTTTCACATCCTCTCCCTTCTTTGGCGTACACGTTAGCACATATGTAGTGCTTGACATTTATACTCAATTTTTACTGTTTCTTATGGTATGCACCACTCAAATGGACATGCATATTAGCGCATTCATGATGAACAAGTCATCTGTGTCCCAGGTGCCATTTGGTATACATGGATTGTTGCTACGTGTGGCCAACTTGGGAATCACACCTGTACACAGGATGATGGGACCAAAGTATTCTGTGTGTTGTGATAGTTCAGTCAATGTCCGTGTCTTATTCTGACAAGGCAGACACATGCCAAGACAAAGCTTGACACAGCGGTACTTCAACAGTAGTGACGCATATGTCTCAGTGGGGTTTGGACCAACATCGGGGGGGGGAGCCTAGGGACACTTACACACACACATGTTGTGTTTGTTCTGCAGAGTGTGGTTGGCTGGCTGTATTAGCACATCTTGAGCCGCGTATTTCTACTGGCTTTGTGAGCAGTGATTGGATGTATGGTTTAGTTTGTTTAGCTACTGTCCCTGGGAGTCCAACATCTTCAATTTGGCCATTGATCATGGTCTTGAATTGCCATTGCTGCCACAGTGTGGAACAGGATCTTGTCTACACTTTGGTTTCTTGCTGAATTCCTTTGTATGTGTGTCTGTATGTGAACAAATGCGTGTTTGTGCATTTAGATGGTCACTTCTTCCATTGTCAGAATAAACATTGGTGGCAGTGTTAGCCCGCAATGGCAATGCTTGTCTCCACATGGCATATTTGTCTTTGTAAGGCCCAACTATGTCTGCCTCAACAGATATGTGTTCGTTTGGCACACAAGCACTACTTTGTCACTACATTGTTGCTGGTTTTCTGCCTCAGGAAGTCATACATGATTGTGTGCAAATGCTGGGAGTCTGGACCCCACACTCAGCTTTTTCTCACTACACTGATGGGGTTGTTGCAACCCATGTCCCCTATGTGCTTGGCTAAGTTTGGGGTTTGAACCCCATGCTCATTTGTTGTGCACCACACTGATGGGGGGTGATACCCCTTCTCCTCTATGTGCTTGTCACTGCTGGGTGTTTGATCCCCCTATCACCTTATGGTGACCACACTTAGGGGGGGTTTATACCCCATGTCCCCTATGTGCTTGCCACAGAAGGGGTTTGTACCCCATGCTCATCTTTTGTGCACCACACTGATGTGGGGTGATACCCCTTCTCCCCTATGTGCTTGTCACTGCTGGGTGTTTGATCCCCCTATCACCCTATGGTGACCACACTGAGGGGGGGGGGGTTATACCCCATGTCCCCTATGTGCTTTCCAAAGAAGGGGGTTTGTACCCCATGCTCATCTTTTGTGCACCACACTGATGGGGGGTGATACCCCATCTACCCTATTTGCAAGTCAATGCTGGGGGTTTGTACACCACAATCGGCCTTTGTTCACTAGAGTGATGGATGTGACTGCATTTATTAGCCTAATGTGTCACAGAATCTAGGTGTTTATGCACAATACACAAGCCTGGCATGGGAGTAGGTGGGGAGTGTTTGCCCTCCACCTCATTTGGGGCAGACTGTGCTGGGGGGATGTGCATCCACCCCTTCTGGGGCGGACTGTACTGGGGGATGTGCATCCACCCCTTCTGGGGCGGACTGTGCTGGGGGGATGTGCATCCACCCCTTCTGGGGTGGACTGTGCTGGGGGGATGTGCATCCACCCCTTCTGGGGCGGACTGTGCTGGGGGGATGTGCATCTACCCCTTCTGGGGTGGACTGTGCTGGGGGCATGTGCATCCACCCCTTCTGGGGCAGACTATGCTGGGGGGATGTGCATCCACCCCTTCTGGGGTAGACTGTGCTGGGGGATGTGCATCCACCCCTTCTGGGGTGGACTGTGCTGGGGGGATGTGCATCCACCCCTTCTGGGGTGGACTGTGCTGGGGGGATGTGCATTCACCCCTTCTGGGGTGGACTGTGCTGGGGGCATGTGCATCCACCCCTTCTGGCGTGGACTGTGCTGGGGTTATGTGCATCCACCCCTTCTGGGGTGGTCAGCATGTGCATCCACCCCTTCTGGGGAGGACTGTGCTGGGGGGATGTGCATCCACCCCTTCTGGGGTGGACTGTGCTTGGGGGATGTGCATCCACCCCTTCTGGGGCGGACTGTGCTGGGGGCATGTGCATCCACCCCTTCTGGCGTGGACTGTGCTGGGGGGATGTGCATCCACCCCTTCTGGGGTGGCCAGCATGTGGATCCACCCCTTCTGGGGTGGACTGTGCTGGGGGATGTGCATCCACCCCTTCTGGGGTGGACTGTGCTTGGGGGATGTGCATCCACCCCTTCTGGGGCGGACTGTGCTGGGGGCATGTGCATCCACCCCTTCTGGGGTGGACTGTGCTGGGGGGATGTGCATGGACTGTGCTGGGGGGATGTGCATCCACCCCTTCTGGGGTGGACTGTTCTGGGGTGTGGGCAGCCACCCCTATGTGTGTTTTGGCTTTCGAGAGATCTTCACATATTGGTGGGTGGTAGGTGTCTGACTTACCGTCTGCGACGTACGCGTCGGTTCCAGTGGTTGATTCGGTCATAGGCGTACAGTGCAGGGATGACATGGGCGATCGGATACATGACAGCTTCGTCTCGTACGCGGTGTTCGTGTTGTGGCACGATTCGGTCCTGATATACTGCTCTTCCGGATGCTGTGACGTGCTGGAGGTGGTGACCTGTTCGGCGCGGAAGACGTACACATCGTACTTGCCAGGCCGGAAACTGCTACGCTAATGCTTCCAGGCGAGTCCAATCTGTGTTGACGGAGCCGGCTCGTACGGGAAATGTTGCTCAATTCGGAGTGTACGTCTCGTTCGGGAAATGCACACATTTGCGCATCGTACTGCCTCGTTTGGACGGACCGGCTCCGGGAACGAGTCGGTCGCATGGTGAGGCTACGGAGGGCTTTGTGAGGGCTGTCCGAGCGAGATCGGAATCGACCCCTAAGTGTTGAATATGCAACAAACAGTTCATTTGCATACCAAATAAAAAAACTTATTGCACTGGCCTACGTCCCAGTTACTGACGTGGCCGAACATTACAACCTTTTAATGGAAAGTCCTTACTACCAGCAACACAAACAAAAATTAAGTCCCCTCCTAGACTATTTTGAAGATACCTGGGTGGGAAGACTTCATAGATCAGGACATAGGAGACAACCAAAATACCAAATTCCTTGGTGGAATGTCTACCTTAGCACACTAAACCAAGAGGCAAAAACAAACAATGCTGTTGAAGGTTGGCATAATGCCTTCCAAGCAACAACAGGACGAGGTACACCTACTCTACACAAACTCCTACTCTCCCTCCAAAAAGAAAAGAGCTACCAACAGCTAAGAATGGAGCAATCTGTAACACAAATCAGGCCTAAACTAGCTAAACAAACTAAACAAATGTTTGAATACCTACAACAACAAGTCAGACTATACCCAACAACAAGAGGCCTAGAATACTTAGCAATAATTGCCAAAAGCCTACTCTAAATCCTCAAAGCAGTTTAAAATGTATAATACTTTCTGTTAAAATTATTAAAATGCATACAAATAAATTATATATTTTCATAAAATTAATTAATTTGTCTAATATATTTTTATTAATAAATAAATATATATATTGACATATTAATTAAATATATGAAAATATAAACAACAATAACACTAACTCTCTTAGCATTTCCCTCCCACAATAAATAATTAAATAAACTTACCGTTTCCGTAGCTGTAGACAGAAAATCCCACATCTTGTAAAACAATCCAGGTAACTCATAATCCAAATAGAAAAAGAAAATTCCCCCCAAAAAATGTAAAAATGGAACTGTTCCAAAAAGTAATCCTCCGTCTGTAAATCCACAATCGATAAACCATAAAAAACCCGAAAAAGTGTTTTAAAAAAGAACGCTCCATGAAAACCCGAAAAATTAAGGAAGTGTAAAATAATTATTAGTTACTTAAACTAATACACACTTCCTTAATTAAAAAAATACAATCTTCTGGTAACCGCAATTTCTATCGAACAAAACCTGTAAAAACACACAAGCATTCCCACCCACACAAATATACACATAATATACCATATAGCAGTATTACAAACATTATACACACTATATTCATACATATTCTAACATACTTTAATATTTCTAAACTAGGCCTCAAAAATAACGATACATAAATCGCTAAAACCTAACGTACGCATAAAAAACACCATAACTCCAAAAACCTAACTCTACACACACTAACTACAACCTAACTACCTTCAAATTTAATTAAAAATGTAGTTTAAATAAAGAAAAGTAATCTTACCTTCCTCGACGCAAAGTAGCTCCCAACCGCGAGCTTCTCCCCTTCGAAATAACCCAAAACAACTGCAAGCGGTTACAAAATACAAGCCCCAAACAAATATGGCAACTTTAAACATATAAAATAAATGTAATTTGTTTAAAAAATGTTATTTCATTATATATAAATTACTTAAATGTTAAATTAAAATACTTAAAATTATAACTTATTTGTTTAAATGTATTTTTCATTTTTTCTGCCTTTTAAAATTATAATAATAAATATTATTAAACACTTAAGGGTCTATTAGGATGGCGGGCGGACTTACGTCCGCCCGCCACCCTAGCGGTGCTGGGACCGGCCGCCAGTGGTGCGGCGGTCCCACACCGGCAATTAGGATGCCACCGCCATGGTGGCGGTGGCATCCCCCATCCACAACATTGTGGCGGGCGGTGCTCACAGCACCGCCCGCCACAATGCTGTGGATGCACGTGTGCATTTGCATGCACAACGTGGCAGGCACCGTGCAGTGCCTGCCACGTTGTCCATGCAAATGCAGGGGGTATGGTACCCCCCATGTGCACCCCCCACCCCCCCAAAACCCTGAGGGCCCACAACAGGCCCCCACATTCAGGGACCGCATGCCTTTCCATGGCGGCAACGCCGCCATGGAAAGGCACATCTCCGCCTGAATTGTAATATGGATGGCGGTGTCTTGCAGACACCGCCACCATATTCAGCGAAACTTTATCTAACTTAATATGACCCTTGAACACACACAACCTATTTACAACTCTTCTAGTAGTAACGTATATTACAGTGCATTAAAAGTGGGTGGTTTGTGAATGCCGTAGGGGTTGTAAGTAATTGGGAAGTATGTATGAGTGCAGAAGCATGACATTCAAGCAAGGGGTGAGATTTGGAGTATGCCTGAAGTTCGAGAGGAAGTTTGAGCACTTTTGTTGTGGATGATGATGGCGAATGGGGAGAGGGAGTTATGGTATATAAGAAGTAAGAAATGAGGGAGGTTGAATATGCGTATGGATTACAGATCAGAAGAGTTGTAAATAGGTCGTGTGTGTTCAAGGGTCATATTAAGTTAGATAAAGTTTCGTTGTGTGAAAAGAGGGATGACTGATGAAAGAGAGGGATGAATAAAGAGGATGAGGAATCATGGTGGTGAATGAAAGATGAATGTTCATTGGGAGTAAGAAGGGAGGGATGTTTGTTTTAATGTATGGGAAGGAGGACGAAGAAGGAATTGGTTCAGAGATGAGTCAAGAGGTGTATGGTGGGTTACCATTGGTAATGTAGGTTGGAGGGATTAGTGTGGGGGTACACGTGTAAGATATATTGCAATGTTGCACTTTGATAAAACACTGTATTTGGAAATGTAAAGTTACTATTTAAACAGTAATGATTGTTATTTTTATTTTTTGTATGTCATTTATAGTGACCCCTGATGAAGGGCACCAGTTGCCCGAAATGCATTGGGCTTTTAATAAATACACTGTCTTGGACGAATTTGCGTTTATCGTATTCTTGGAAGAGGTCCGGAGGGCCCAGCTTGAGTATCAGAAACTTGAAAATTGGCATACCACTCCGCGTGTGGATAATTGAAAAGAGTTGCATTAGAGAAAATGGTTTAAAAATAGTGGATTAATGGAACACTAAGATTAATTTGGAATTAAAAATTGCCATAAAGGCGTCACAGCTGTGCGATTGATAGGGGCGTAGATGACGCCCCAGCTTATGTTATAAATTAATACACACATATCTAAATTACTATTCCCACTCCAGTTACCATTAATTCATTGTAAATGTTGGACACTAAACTTAATTAATTTACTATTCCCACTCCAGTTAACATTAATCTAGGGTAGGTGCTGGACACTAAACTTAATTAATTTACTATTCCCACTGCAGTTACTATTAAGTCAAGGTAGGTGCTGGACTCTAAACTTAATTAATTTACTATTCCCATGCAATTACAATTAATTCAGGGTATAAGCTGGACACTAAACTTAATTAATTTACTATTCCCACTTCACTTAGTATTAATTCAGGGTAGGTGCTGGACACTAAACTTAATTAATTTACTATTCCCACTCCAGTTAACATTAATCTAGGGTAGGTGCTGGACACTAAACTAAATTAATTTACTATTCCCACTCCAGTTAGTATTAAGTCAGGGTAGGTGCTGGACACTAAACTAAATTAATTTACTATTCCCACTCCAGTTAGTATTAAGTTAGGGTAAGTGCTGGACTCTAAACTTAATTAATTTACTATTCCCACTGCAGTTAGCATTAAACCAGGGTAGGTGGTGGACACTAAACCTAATTAATTTACTATTCCCACTCCAGTTAACATTAATCTAGGGTAGGTGCTGGACACTAAACTTAATTAAGTTACTATTCCCACTGCAGTTAGTATTAACTCAAGGTAGGTGCTGGACTCTAAACTTAATTATTTTACTATTCCCACTCCAGTTAGCATTAGCCCAGGGTAGGTGCTGGACACTAAACTTAATTAATTTACTATTCCCACTGCAGTTAGCATTAATCCAGGGTAGGTGCTGGACACTAAACTTAATTAATTTACTATTCCCACTCCAGTTAACATTAATCTAGGGTAGGTGCTGGACACTAAACTTAATTAATTTACTATTCCCACTCCAATTAGTATTAAGTCAAAGTAGGTGTTTTACTCTAAACTTAATTAATTTACTATTCACACTCCAGTTAGCATTAATTCAGGGTAAATGCTGGACACTAAACTTAATTAATTTACTATTCCCAAATCAGTTAGTATTAATTCAGGGTAGGTGCTGGACACTAAACTTAATTAATTTATTATTCCCACTCCAGTTAACATTAATCTAGGGTAGGTGCTGGACACTAAAATTAATTAATTTACTATTCCCACTCCAGTTAGGGGTCGATTCCGATCCCGGTCGGAGGCGCACCTAAAACCATTCGCCCGGGAAAAAAACCAGGCGAATGCGTGTTTCCCGACCGATGCGCACATACGTCCGAACGAGCAAGTACGATGCGCATAACTGCCCCAATCCCGACCCAGTCGCACTCACCCAATACAGCTCCTGTTCTCCGACAGAGGCGGATCCGGAAACGCAGAATTCTAGTCGCACGGAAGCCAAAATGCAGCCCCGTCCAGCCGGACTAGTACGATGCGCCTTCCGTACGCGCCGAACGCGTCGCTATGCACGGCACGTCAAAGCATCCGGGAGAGGTGCACATAAGCTCCGATTCGCGCCACAAGACGATCCACGGCTACGAGACGAACACGCCAGCCACGCGGACGAGGCGAAGCAAAGAGAAAGACGAACGAGACGAACCAACCATGAATCCCATCGCGCCAATCCTACCAATACTCTACATCTATTACCGGAACTGGTACGGACGCGTACGGCGCAGAAGGTAAGTCAGACACCCACCACACAAACAAACCACACGTACCCGACATATAACACACACACATAGGGATGCAGAAATTACTTACACCAGCAACAGCAGCACCATAGGGGCGGGATGGCTATCACCAATGCCACATACACACATAGGGGCCTGGATGCCAACCACTAACACCACCCCTACCCATGGGGGGCCCGATGCCTACCACCACTACCACCCCTACCCATGGGGGGCCCGATGCCTACCACTACTACCACCCCCACTCAGGGGGTGCTAGATGCCTACCACTACTACCACCCCTACCCAGGGGGGGCTGGATGCCTACCACCCCTACCCAGGGGGTGCTAGATGCCTACCACTACCACCACCCCTACCCAGGGGGTGCTAGATGCCTACCACTACTACCACCCCTACCCATGGGGAGCTTGATGCCTATCACTACTACCACCCCTACTCAGGGGGGGCTGGATTCCTGTCACTACTACCACCCCCACTCAGGGGGTGCTAGATGCCTACCACTACTACCACCCCTACCCATGGGGGGCTGGATGCCTACCACTACTACCACCCCCACTCAGGGGGTGCTAGATGCCTACCACTACTACCACCCCTACCCAGGGGGGGCTGGATGCCTACCACCCCTACCCAGTGGGTGCTAGATGCCTACCACTACTACCACCCCTACCCATGGGGGGCTGGATGCCTATCACTACTACCACCCGTACTCGGGGGGCTGGATGCCTGTCACTACTACCACCCCTACCCATGGGGAGCTGGATGCCTACCACTACTACCACCCCCACTCAGGGGGGGCTAGATGCCTACCACTACTACCACCCCTACCCAGGGGGGCTGGATGCCTACCACCCCTACTCAGGGGGTGCTAGATGCCTACCACTACTACCACCCCTACCCATGGGGTGCTGGATGCCTATCACTACTACCACCCCTACTCAGGGGGCTGGATGCCTGTCACTACTACCACCCCTACCCATGGGGGCTGGATGCCTACCACTACTACCACCCCCACTCAGGGGTGCTAGATGCCTACCACTACTACCACCCCTACCCATGGGGGGCTGGATGCCTACCACTACTACCACCCCCACTCAGGGGGTGCTAGATGCCTACCACTACTACCACCCTTACCCATGGGGGCTGGATGCCTGTCACTACTACCACCCCTACCCAGGGGTGCTAGATGCCTACCACTACTACCACCCCTACCCAGGGGGCTGGATGCCTGTCACTACTACCACCCCTACTCAGGGGGCTGGATGCCTACCACCAACACCACCCCCACTCATAGGATGGACAATGCATGACACAACCAGCACACTACAACCTAAGGAATGCAAGAAAAAGACATCCCCCCAACACCATGACAAGCATGTGTAGACTGTGTCAAATGCCTACAACACTGAACATGACTTTGAACATACAATGTGACCCCCTATCACATGTGTCACACATAAATGTGTGTGACCTCCACAATGCAAGCAGACCATGACCACTGTGGCAATGGGGTCTAACCCCCATCATCACAGTGACCAAAAGGTAAGTGTGGGGTCCATAGCTGAAGCACATCTTGAACATTGTGGCAATGGGGTCTAAGCCCCCATCATCACAGTGACCAAAATGTAAGTGTGGGGTCCATAGCTGAAGCACATTTTGAACATTGTGGCAATGGGGTCTAAGCCCCCATCATCACAGTGACCAAAATGTAAGTGTGGGGTCCATAGCTGAAGCACATTTTGAACATTGTGGCAATGGGGTCTAAGCCCCCATCATCACAGTGACCAAAATGTAAGTGTGGGGTCCATAGCTGAAGCACATCTTGAACATTGTGGCAATGGGGTCTAAACCCCCATCATCACAGTGACCAAAATGTAAGTGTTGACATTGAAAAAGCTGCAACTGCCAAACTGCATGGATGATTCCTGGTCACAGAACAACAAACACATCAGTGGCAAAGTAGTGCTTGTGTCCCATAGCAACATAGATTGGGGGAGGCAAACAGTGCAGTGCAAAGAAGACATACCTTTGGCCATGTGCAGACAAACATCACCCATGGGGGCTGACACTGTCAACATTCATCAATGACACAATGACAGAAGTGACCATCATAATGCAGACCCACATATTTGCACCAATGGGCACATAAATGTAGATATCCTGTGGAGACTGTAGATGTGAGGTGAACAAATACCATACCATGGCAGCAATGGGACACACAAACAATGATCATTGTGCTGACTGATGACCTAGGAGTCCCAGGGACAGCAGGTGAAACCCACCAAACAACATACAGCCAATGGCACACTAAAGATATGCCAATGCAGTGGTGCAGATGCACAAACACAAACAGGCAGCCCCACACTGCACATCAAACACAACAGGTGAGGGGGGTGCCAGTGTCCCCAGGCAACCACACAACACATGAGGAGGCCTGAATACCAATTACACAGATGCGCATACAGTGCCACACAAAAGTAACTCATGGATCCAAATCCCCTATGTGGGCAATCAGGCATTGTTAGATGAGAGGGAGCACAAATCACACTTGTCACACAAGCATGTAGGAACAGCAACTGACACAGCAAGACACAGACACACCACAGCACTAACCCCAGGGTCCCCACAATGTGGTGACCCTGGGCTGCATGACAATCCCACTGTGATGACAAAGCTAGATGTCGTTCACACTGTGAACCACAGTCATGTGTCCTGAGCAACAAACTACCATCACACCTACACAAGCACAAATCAATCAGCACGGCCAGTAAGCCAAGGCCAACATGGAGGCAGGGGTCTAGCCGGGCAACAACTCTCATCTGCACACACTCAACACCACACACCTCGACCTCCAACAATGTGCAGCAGTGAAGCTCACATGCACTGGTGACATTGCACATGCACCCATGACAATCCCATGGGTGGTGGTGGGAACTAAGGTGCAGAAACACATCACACATGGCCACTCAACAAGACTCCTGAATGTCTGACACACTGCACACTACGCTGTACATGGACATGACGGCAATACCACACCAACCAATGGGATCCCAGCCACAGTCCCACACCAATGAAGAAGCCAAGGTCACCCACAAAGAACACACATAGACAACTACCAACATTGCAGCCCTGACCCTGAGGAGTGCCAGCAGTCACACACACAACGTGTCACAATCACTGAAAGCTAACACAAACTGGAAATTACATGACAGGTGTAAACAACAAGTGCCAAGGGGAATCCTGACCGTGTCCCATCTGCGTTTGCCCACAAACTCAGCCCTGACAGCAAACACACCTATGGGTGACACCCTGATGACCAGTAATGTGCCATGCACCCACATCACAGAGAACCCAGGGAGAAGACTTTGGGGAACATAGGTCAACTCAGCAAGCATCACAAACAGGAACATCACTAGGGATCCCAGCATGCACAGCAAAATGGAAGTGAACACACACAGACATGCTCACACAACACACACCTTGGGCTCAGGCAATGTCACAGGATTACACACTGCCATGAGGGGACTCCACTCCTGTGTGAGGAAAGCTGTGCCATATGTTGCCTCAGTAGGGCTCCATCATGTCAGCAGAACACTTGGTCACACAGTCAACAATTAGCACGAAATGAAGGCTCCCGTCATATCAGCCTGGTCATGGGAGTGTCAACGAAATCATCAGCACAGATCCAACACACATGTATAGCAAGTTGCACTGACAACACTGATGAGTCCTTCCCCATTGATGCCCAAACTTGCATGTCCAGTGGAGATGGCCACACGGTCAGGGAAGAAGACTAATTGAACAATGGCAAGCACAACAGATGTGCAGGGGTGGAAGCCACAGATGTGATATTGCAAATGTAAGTAGGAAATCCCATTGCCAAATATTGAAAACATGACACCCTCATATGCTGCAAAGGATGACATGGATACACACCAGTATAGGACACATTCCCCCTGGACCACATGGGGTCCTGCACAGTAACACTTCATTTTCCTGATATCAAAAATCACCATCACTGCAGCAAGGGCATGGTTAGCATCATCAACATCATGTACATCAGAAGCAAAACCACTAGAGAACAGAAAGTAGCTTTAATCAGCATATGTGGGTTCAAAAGTCAAAGTCCAGAAAAAAGAAACAAAGGCCAATGGCCAGTCCATTCTGAGAGTCAAAACAGGGTGACAGTGGCAGATGTCACCCTACGCATGCCTGCACTGCTAGGGACAATCCCCTCGGAGGGGCATACGGGGGGCAGGCCAGGCACCGCAGGGACAGGATCAGGGCTCACCAGAAGGAGGCAGGGAAGGGGTGGTGGGTGCTGGAGAGCCACTGACAACTGCAGTGGAGGTGTCTGACATGGTGTGTGCCGGCACAACTGGGGGCATGACTCAGATGGTGTGGGTGCCGGCACGACTGCAGTGGGCCGTGCAGATGGAGTGGACAGGTTCCCCACTGCAGTGCCCAAGTCAGACGGGCTGGTAGTGGACTCCACTGCAGTGCCTACCTCCAGGGGAGGAGAATGGGGTTCAGGTAAGGTGGGCAGGACAGAGGGGAGGACACCGTCTCCACACCAGTGGCACAGACATGCGCAGCGGGGGGTGTGGTGCCGGAAGAGCAAGTGGCAGGGGAGAAGGCCGGATCATTTTGGGGATGGTGTATCTGTGGGTGGGGGAACCTGGGGCAGGGTGTGGTGGGGCATCTGTGGAGTGGGGGCCTGAGGGATGGAGGAAGGAGACTTGGTGCTTGAGCTGCAGGGCGGCGGAGGGGTCTTGCTCTTCCGGGTCCGGGGGGACTTGCGGATGGGGATGTCAGTTGGTCTGCGCCTGGGGGAGGGTGTCCGGGGGCGAGGGCACTCCCTCTGTGTGGGTGGGCTTCCTCTTCCCCTGAATGCTGTATCAGCTGGATCGGAGGGGAAGAGGCCGAGGTCACTGAGGAAGACCCGCTGTGTCTTTGGGGTTGCAGGTGAGGCAAGGGAAGGGGCATTGGAGGGAGAGGTAACTGAGGACTGCGCAGTGCTCGTGGATGTGTGTGTGTGTGCCTGGGCCCCATCCCCTGTGAGTGTGGTTTCAGTCCCCTGACTGTGCGTGCGTGTGCGTCTGGATTTTGGCGTGTGTGTCTGTGTGCTGCTTGTGTCTGTGCTGGTGTGTGCCTGTGCCGGTGTGTGTGTGCTTGGGACAGGTAAGGTGCTGGGGAGTGTGGATGGGGCAGAGGTAGGAGGGGTGAGAGACTGTCAGAGGAGGGACACTGCTGCCGTCAGGGAGGAGTCCATGGACCTATTGCCCCTCTGTAGGGCAGACATGCCCGATGAGATGCCCTCCATGAACGACACCAGCTGAGTCAACAGAGTGGTGTGTGCATGGAGGACACTCAGCATCGCTGTCTGCCCTACATGGAGCTGGCGAAGGAGGTACACAGACTCCTCACTCAGGGCAGCAGGGGACACAGGGGCAGGGGGTGCGGTGTCTGACCCAAAGGAGACACGCTCCAGAACATGGGAGCCTCCATGGACCTCGGGAATGGGAGCCGATGGGAGGGCGGTGGTGGTGGTGGCGGGGACAGCAACACTAGCTGGGGTGTGGTGGCTGCTGACACCCGCCTCCACAAGGGAGTCATCCTCCGAGCTGCTGTGGTCCTCAGCTGAGGTGGATGCTGCTGAGGACTCCTCGGAGTGGCTCCCCTCACCCTCCGTGCCACTGGGTCCCTCTGACCACTCCTCGGCTGCCGACCCAGTCTGGCTCTGCAGCTCCTCCTGGTCCATGGAGCTGTCCCCTCCTGTGGCCATGGATGTATCTGCAAACAATAGGGAAACAGACAGACATCAGTCACCTGCACCGAACGCACACACCACAGTAAGTACAGCACATTACAGAGCAAGCCCTGGCATCCTTAGTTGAACATTGCCAAAAGTGCCCAAACAGAGTAGGAGAAGCCAATTGTCAGTCTGATGGTCAACCATGGCACTCACATCCCTCCTGGCCTTGCACCCATCTGTCTGGTGTCTGTTGGATGACAATGCCCCAGTGTGGACACATGCACCACCTACACAGTAGTTGGACAGTGCAGAGAACACGGTGAAGCATGTGAACATGCACACATCACAACTCTTGCCACTGAGTCAGTACAGGTGTCCGGATAAAGGGATGCCCAGAGTCAATTTTGAAATGCATGTGATGCATACCAGCGACAGACACCATGATAGTCATTGCCACAATGGTGTGCATGTAGCACATGTCACTCCCCTGCAGGATCACTCATAGGAAGTTTCATGCCATGGCACAGGCATGCCTGCTAAGTCATACATCACTGTCTCCAGTCACATGGGCAGGGCAGCCAGACAACAATAGTCTGTACTGTGTCACAATAGTAGGTCATGGGGAATGCAAGTCCTGGCGCTGAACAAGTGCACATGTACATCCCCCACACACCACATCATCTGAACCCTTATCTGTCCACGTCATACCAATTGGACATATGGGAGACCTGTAACACAACCCTCTGAACCTGAGCACCTCACAAACTGCTGTGAATGGGAAACAGCTGCCTGAACTTCACATTCGCATACCCCAGTCTGCACGGTCAGGTGATCAAACACCTATGTGTCACACAAGTATCGTCTCCTATGGTCACATCTCCGGTGGCATGCTGAGCCCCAACCGAGAAACACCCCATTAGTCCTGAGAACGAAGCCACAGCACACTGACACAGAGGCAGACACCTGAGGGGACATATCACTGAGCACAACGTGTCAGCTGATACACGTGAGTGGGAGTACAGAGTGTATTGTATGGCCTGGAGTAGGCATGACTGTCCTGCCCCACGTGAATGAGGGATGAGCCCTGGACAGTAGGCAGGTGGCTAAGTATGTGTGACACACATAATATACACACCCCTGGGGCCCAAACATTGTTCCCACCCGCAGCATGGGTGTGTGCCAGATACCCCAGGCACATGTGGTGGATCAGCTCAGCAATTGGACCACATATCAAAGTAACACGCAGATTACATGTCAGAACACAGGCATTGTGTAAGCAATGGACCCACCCATGATGCCCACCACAGAGTTAGGGGAACAAATGCTGTCCCCCACCTTGAGCTAAGCAAAATGCAAGGACACAGTACCCAGGTGACACAATTCCCTGACTGTAAGGGCCACACCTGGGTATCAGATGAGGAGTGGGCAGTGCACAATTGAGGGACATGGGTCCTGGACCACATGACTGATGTACTGTGGAAGTTTAACCAGGCCAGAGGAGGGCACATAGCATGGCAGACAAAGTTCACAATGCAGTCATGGACTCACCCCCTCCTTGCTGCTGTCTGGCCTTCAGCTGCCCATCCAGATCAGGGAAGACCACCGCCAGGATCCTGAGCATGTGTGGGGTCAGGGTCCGGTGTCCGCCCCTCCTGCGAGGAGGCGACAGCTTCAGCTGGACCCGTGCGATCCTCCGGGTCTAGCCCCGAAGGTCCTGCCACCTCTTCTGGCAGTTGCGGATCCGGCGCTTGTAGACCCCCACGGATCTCACTGCCCGGACGATGGTCAGCCATATCTGCTGCTTCTGGTGGGCATCAACCTGTGAGGATGACAAAGTGAAAATGCCATTACTACACATTCGACATATCCGTGCATTACACAGTTGGATATACATGTCTCAATCACAGGGGCACATGATGTACACAGGCAGTGCAACGATGGCTATGGACAGTTTGCCAGCAGTTACTACATGGTATCATTGCCTGGGAAGTAAAACCTTGTTTAAATGCACTGTCACTGCACTATACCTGTTCAGTGCATGTAACTACACACTATGGGGGGTGACAACTACTCAGTGAGCCTGCTAGCCAGTGGCGTGCAGACTGTAAGTCTTGCTAGTCAGACAACATGCACATTTAGTAAGGCAGTGGACAGCACACTCACCTGCTCCCCTGCTTTCCCATACAGCTTGCTGTACTGTGGAAGGAGGCTGTCCAGCAGGGCCTGGTTCTCCTCACTGCTGAAGGCTGGGGCTCTCTCCACTGTACGTGCCATTGCAGGATCCAGAGGGTGCAGATACAGCAGCAGTGGTGGTGGCAGATGTCGTCCTGGAGCATGTAGTGCAGGCAAGTGAGCTCTCAGGGGAACAGCCAGCATTATATGTGTGCTGAGGCAGATACTGTCCCATGTGTCCAAAGTGATAGGTCCAAGTCGTTTGCATCTTCTGAATCTGGCCAATCCATGGAATTGCACCACTTACACACGCCCACAGCATCCTTCAAAAGTTCAACTTCATGACACCCATGAATTTGCAACATTGTTGTGGGTGACCAACTGAATTTACAGCATCAGACTCGTTAAAGATTTGAAAACGCGTCCGTTGCCAGGCCGGCCATAGCCAATGGGTGCGCACCGATCGGTCCATTGCTGTACAACGCGTATTGTGAATACAACGTGTACCCGCTCACATTGTATGCAATGGCCAATGCGCGCGCACCGATAGGTCCATTGCTGTACAACGCGTACCCGCTCACATTGTATGCAATGGCCAATGCGTGCGCACCGATCGGTCCATTGCTGTACAACGCGTACATCGGTTGACAACGCATACCCGTTCACATCGTATGCAATGGCCAATGGGTACGCACCGATCGGTCCATTCCTGTACAACGCGTATTGCGAATACAACGCGTACCCGCTCACATTGTATGCAATGGCCAATGCGTGCGCACCGATCGGTCCATTGCTGTACAACGCGTACCTGCTCACATTGTATGCAATGGCCAATGCGTGCGCACCGATCGGTCCATTGCTGTACAACGCGTACATCGGTTGACAACGTGTACCCGCTCACATCGTATGCAATGGCCAATGGGTGCGCACCGATCAGTCCATTGCTGTACAACGCGTATTGCGAATACAACGCATACCCGCTCACATTGTATGCAATGGCCAATGCGTGCGCACCGATCGGTCCATTGCTGTACAACGCGTACCCGCTCACATTGTATGCAATGGCCAATGCGTGCGCACCGATCGGTCCATTGCTGTACAACGCGTACATCGGTTGACAACGCGTACCCGCTCACATCGTATGCAATGGCGAATGGGTGCGCACCGATCGGTCCATTGCTGAACAACGCGTATTGCGAATACAATGCGTACCCGCTCACATTGTATGCAATGGCCAATGCGTGCGCACCGATCGGTCCATTGCTGTACAACGCGTACCCGCTCACATTGTATGCAATGGCCAATGCGTGCGCACCGATCGGTCCATTGCTGTACAACGCGTACATCGGTTGACAACGCGTACCCGCTCACATTATATGCAATGGCCAATGCGTGCGCACAGATCGGTCCATTGCTGTACAACGCGTGCCTGTACAAGTCACTGGCATATGTCACCATGCCTGTCACAAGTGAACATATGCCAGCCACATATACTTCCCAGGGAGTGAGGGCCACACCTACAACACCACAGCCTGTCCACACTGGATCATAAGGCATGTAAGGCTGCATTACCTAATCCGTGTATGGGGGTCAACATGTTGTTTTGTGGGTGGCACTTGGGGGCAGCCACTCCCAGGCTGTGCACGTGTTCATGGGGACAGAATCCTTGGTGTGTCATGCACATGCCCACTGTGATATGCAACTGTTCATTTCTGAGCATGTGGCATGGCCACATTTCATGGTTGTGTATGTGTATGTCATGTCACATACCCCCAGACTCCCATGTGGGACGGTATGTACGTCCCAGGGTGACCCATTGCCACAATAGTGATGGCCCTCCACAGTCTGTGTGCATGTTGTGTTTACAAGGTCTCTGATTCCATGTGCACAATGGGAGACAGTCTCCACATCCACGTTGTTTGTGCATGGACTTTGATGTTGTGCGTGTGTGTGTCACAGACGTCCATGTCTATCCTGACGAGGCAACAGGGACCACTACCTGTGGGGGTCATGGTTGTTTTGCTGTGGTGTATTCACGATGCACCATGTCATGCCAGTGTCCATGTGGCAATACAGGGTCCCTGGGAATCTACCTGTCGATGAGCTGTGATGCCTGGGGCACATCTGTCCTCACATGTCACTGTGGTGTGTGGTTGTAACGTGACAGCAGTAGATGGGAACTGTGACACAGCCTAATGATATCCCATGGCACTACCTGGGACTTGTGGATGCCACTTGTTGAACTGTGATGTTAGATGTTGGCCATGTAGGTGCCATACATGTCCTTACGGAACTGCACACATCATGTACTTGTGTCTTGTAATGATGTATCATGTGATATTGAGTATGGTCAATGCCACATATGTGGGGTGACTGACAATCTTTCTTTCTTCACCTATGCACTGCAGGGCACCAGATGTCCATAGACCATTCCTGACCTTGCAACCATGGTGGAACGGGACTGCATCCGATGGTACCGCTTCACCAGGCCGCTGATTGAGGAATTGACGGTGCGGTTGGCCCCACATCTGCAACCTGGCCGGACATACCCTTCAGCGCTGACCCCAAGGTGAAGGTGATGGCAGCCCTACACTTCTTTGCCACCGGTACCTTTCAACACACTGTGGCGTCTGCTGGTGGGATGTCACAGACCATGTTCAGCCGTGTGCTCCGCGATGTTTTGGAGGCTATGTTGAGATACCTGAACCAGTACATCTATTTCCCTAAACGTCACCAACTCACTGACGTGAAGAGTGACTTCTATGCCCTGGGGAGGATGCCGCATGTCATTGGCTCCATTGATGGGACACATGTGGCTTTGGTACCACCACAAGCCCAAGAGCAGGCATACAGGAACCGCAAGCACTACCATTCGGTCAATGCACTGGTGGTATGTCTTGCAGATATGAGCATCTCACACGTCTGTGCCCGTTTCCCCGGTTCTGCACACGATGCCTACGTGATGAGGAGTAGTCGCATCTCGAGGATGATGTCACAGATGCGGAACCAGCGTGCCCGGCTTGTCGGTGGGTACTGACTTTGTACCATTGTGTGTGTTCTGCAATGTAGTGTTCCACCCTCTTTTCCAACTCAGCTAATGTGCAATTGTCTGTATGTAGGTGACTCCGGATACCCCAACATGCCGTGGTTGCTGATGCCCCTCAGGAACCCTGTGACACCAGCCCAGATGCGCTACAATGAGGCACACGGTCGGACCAGGAGAGTGATTGAGCAGACTTTTGGTCTCCTGAAGAGCCGCTTCTGCTGCCTCGACAAGACAGGAGGGGCCCTCCCATATGCCCCAGCAAAGGTGTGCAAGATTGTCATCGTCTGCTGCATGCTACACAACCTGGCAGTGCGGAAGGAGTTGCCTCTCATCCTGGATGACGATGACCAACATCCGCCACCTGTGGAGGATCCTGGCCTGGACCACGATGCCAGTGATGATGATGATGATGAGGGTGATGTCCGCACACAGCTCATCACCAACTTCTTCAGCTGAATGTGAGTATCCAGGGATGTCATGTCAATGATGTGAGTTTGCATGATATGTGGTGGTGGTGCTCTGGTGCTGTTTGAGTGTGTCCATGTGCTACATGACTGTATGCGTGCAGCGATGTGTCCTTACAGGTAGTCTGTACTCCACAACAGTGTTGACATGCTAACTTGGTTCTGGGTGGGTATCTTGTGACATGTATTGGGCATGATTATTGCAGTTCTGTCCTGTTCTTCAGTGCTTTTGACTGTGTGTCATTTCTGTCCTTCACAGGGTACTTTCAGAGTAGTTTGGTCAACTGTGATCCCCCGACACCGTGAATCAACTTCCAGGGTGGTAGCTGTTGTTTCCCTACAGGTGATGTGCGCCACACCCATGGACTTCCTTTCTTCTACACTTGTTGACTGTGTGCCCACTGCCAGGTGGGATTACCTTGCATCTGTAGTGGTTACAACATGTTGCAAATGTGTAATAAACCTGTGCTTCACTTTGTGATGTGTGTTGTCTGTGGTCACACATCTGACTGACATTTGCTTACTGCACCAGTGGGCTAGTTAACACAGACTGTGAATAGGTGTTGGGTCTGTGCATTGCACAGTATTTCCTGGCAACATCAGTGTAGGCGATGAGTCAGATGTCCCTGGTGTGTATGTGTTGTGTAGCCCTGGTGGTGTGTCTCCCTCATATGTGTCACGTTGCCATGACTCACATGCCGGTGTTGTACTTGCTGTAGCAGTTAGCATGCACAGTGTCATTTCACAGATCATCATCTCCACTTCAGAAACAACGTTGGAATCACAACAGAGGCAAGTATGGTGTATTGGTGAGTTTATTGACATACATGTGTGAGTATAGTGCACAGGATGGTGGGTGCTGTACATTGTGATTGTAATCCAAAGTTCCTAGATGATTTGAAAGTCCTGATAGCAGAAATGTCCTGAGTAAAGTCCACAGTCATCTGATACATTGGTCCAACTTGAGCTCCCCATGTCATGTGGGAGAGTTGTGTTGCATTCGACAGGGTGAAGAGTTTGCCCACAAAGGTGATTTTCCCGAACAGGTGTTGGCTTCCTGGGGGTTGTGCATGGCCATCGGCCTCTCAGTTGTCCTTCCTCGGACAACCCCTCTTCTTGGGGGGGGGACCCTCAAGTGCAGGCTGCTGCGGTGCAGGGGACTCTCCGCCAGAGTCATCCTCCCTCCCTGTGGCAGCTGCAGTTGTTGCAGCACCAGATGTTGTGGGCACACAGGGAGGTGTTGACATGTTGGTGCACATCTGGCGGAGGCATTGTAATATGTCCCTATGCACCACCGTCTGTTCTTGCAATGTGTCCCACTTGGACTCCATGCGGGACATGTGTAAGTCCAAGCGGGCATGATGGGCAGCCTGCTGCTGTTGAATGTCCCTGAGGATCCCCATTACCTGGCTGAATTCTCCGGTGCTAGTCTGGTACGCATCAGCTATGCGTACCAGTTGTGGGTCATCATGCAGTCCAGACCCCTCTGCAAGCAGCGACCTATGTCTACCACCCCTCCCACCACCCCTGGCGACACGTGCAGGACCTGCGGTGGCACGCACAGGTGACCCTGGGCCCCCTTGGGGGTTGTTGCTGGTGTTGGTGTCCGTAGCTCCACGTTGGGCCGTGGTCCGTGTGCTGTTGGTGGTGGTGGTCCTTGGTCTGTCCGTGTCGGTAGGGGTGGTCTGTGTGTTGGCAGTTGTTGGAGGGGTAGGTGCAGGGGGTGCAGCTGGTGGTCCTGCTGGTGCTGCATGATGACTCACTCCGGAGGTGCCAGGTAGGTCTTCGTCATCCGAGGTGGGCAGAGGCTGTTCCACACCAGTGAGCTCAGTGTCCCCCGGAGCCTGGGACAGGGACTCCTCAGCGTCTGCTGCTGTGTCCCCATCATCACCTGTATTTAGAAGAGACACGCAATGTATGTAATGTTTCTACAGGCATCAATGGTTCAAACACCTGACAGTTGTGACTGTACCTCTGGATGCGGGCCTGTACATTGCATTGTCCTAAGTTGTCACAGTCAGCTGTTGATATTGGTGTAGCGCTTTGTCCTGACAACATGAAGCATTTCACTGTGAATGTTGAGGTGTGTGCATGGCCAGCATTGGTGGTATTTTGTTGACATCCGGACATCCTTCTCCCTCCAGCCCAGTTATCCCACCATGAAGCATGCCACCCTTGCAGTGGGTGCAGGTTGACTCTCAGGATGTCAGTCAGTGGTGTCCTGCTGTTGGTTGGTGGCCAGTTCCCAGCATGGCCTTGTGCTCTCCACAACAGAGCACCAGTGTCAGACATCTTTGATGGGGCTTTCCACTCTCTGTGAGGTGTGCATGCTTGAGTGTGAGCTTGCTGGGCCATGTGGGTGGGGGATGTTGAGCTGTGACTACCACTCCCATCATGCTATTGCCTCCACCCCCTTCCCAGCATGCCCATACTTCCTTCCTTTTTAGTGTACTTCACTGTGTGTGGGTGTGACAGCAATGGCAAGATGGCTGACAGTGGTGTCCTGCTGTTGGTTGGTGGCCAGTTCCCAGCATGGCCTTGTGCTCCCCACAACAGAGCACCAGTGTCAGACATCTTTGATGGGGCTTTCCACTCTCTGTGAGGTGTGCATGCTTCAGTGTGAGCTTGCAGGGCCATGTGGGTGGGGGATGTTGAGCTGTGACTACCACACCCATCATGCTATTGCCTCCACCCCCCTTCCCAGCATGCCCATACTTCCTTCCTTTTTAGTGTACTTCACTGTGTGTGGGTGTGACAGCAATGGCAAGATGGCTGACAGTGGTGTCCTGCTGTTGGTTGGTGGACAGTTCCCAGCATGGCCTTGTGCTCCCCATAACAGAGCACCAGTGTCAGACATCTTTGATGGGGCTTTCCACTCTCTGTGAGGTGTGCATGCTTCAGTGTGAGCTTGCTGGGCCATGTGGGTGGGGGATGTTGAGCAGTGACTACCACTCCCATCATGCTATTGCCTCCACCCCCCTTCCCAGCATGCCCATACTTCCTTCCTTTTGAGTGTACTTCACTGTGTGTGGGTGTGACAGCAATGGCAAGATGGCTGACAGTGGTGTCCTGCTGTTTGTTGGTGGCCAGTTCCCAGCATGGCCTTGTGCTCTCCACAACCGAGCACCAGTGTCAGACATCTTTGATGGGGCTTTCCACTCTCAGTGAGGTGTGCATGCTTCAGTGTGAGCTTGCTGGGCCATGTGGGTGGCGGATGTTGAGCTGTGACTACCACTCCCATCATGCTATTGCCTCCACCCCCCTTCCCAGCTTGCCCATACTTCCTTCCTTCTGACTCTGCTTCCCTGTGGGGTAGTGTGCCTGTGCTGAATGGATGGCTGACAGTGTTGTCCTGGCGTTTGTTTGGCTACAAGTCCCATGTGTGTCACTGTGCTTCCCACAGCATGACCCAGGGTGGTGGTTCTTTGTGGGATAATTAATTTTAGTGTGAGGTAATGCATTTTCCCAGGTGAGTTGTGTGTAGTTTGTGTTAGGGGTGTGCGTGAGAAGAGCTGCTGATAACTATGGTCATAGCTGTCAGTCCTCCTTCCCACCCAGCCAGATATCCCACCATGGAACGTGCTTCCATTGCAGGGAGTGCAAGTTGGCTTTCAGGATGTCAGTCAGTGGTGTCCTGCTGTTTGTTGGTGCCCAGTTCCCAGCAGGGCCTTGTGCTCCCCACAGTAGTAGCCAGTGTCAGCCATCTTGTCAGTTATTTTCCACTCCCTGTGATGTGAGCATGGTTCATAGTGGTGTTGATGGGCGTATTGTGAGGGTGGGCAATATCTGTGACTACAACTCCCATGATGCTATTGGCTACACTGACTTGACCAGCATACACAGAATTCCTTCCTTTCTGTGGGATTCCCTGTGTGGTGGTGTTCTAGTGGTGGCTACATATCTGACAGTGTTTGTTGGTTAGATTTGTGCCACTGCCTAGATTTATTTGTTGTAGGGTTTGTACATGTCATGACACAGTTACAGATCACTATGGGATGGCATGTATTGTGTTTATCTGACTGACATACACATCTTGGGATGATTCTGGTTTTGTTGCTGTGTATTTGCTAAGGGTGCATGGTTTGACTATCCCCTTGACAGTGATGTGTGTGTATTATCACACAATATTGGGTATATTGGTTGTGTACTCACCAGGCTCTGGGATGTTTTCTAGTCCATATACGCTCACTGGTGGTAGGATGGCCCGCACCTTCTCCTCCCAGGGCCTGAGGTATACTGGTTTGGCAGGAGGGCCACTGCCGGTGTGTTGGCTCAAGATGTAATCCTTCTTCAGTAGGTCCCTGACCCTCCTGCGCACGTCATACCACCTGTTCTGGATGTCTTCCTTTGTGCGCAAACATGGTGATTGTGCGTTCACCCTGTCGACGATCCTCTCCCACATCTTGGTTTTCTGCGACATGGGGGTCTGTTGGACCAGTGTACCAAATAGCCGTGGCTCTACCCTGAGGATCTCATCTACCAGGACTTCCAATTCACTATCTAGGAACTTTGGATTTTTCTTGGGGGGCATGGTGATGGGTGGTGGTGGTGAGTGATGTGTGTGTTGGTGTGCAAATGAGGGTGTGTGAGTGTGTGTTTTGCTGGGTGTATGTGAGGGTGCTATTTGTTGAGGTGCTAATGGTGTGTGGCTTGTGTGATGGATGAGTTGTGGGTGTGTCTGTGGTTGCTGTCTGATGGTGTTCTGTGCTGGCAGGTCATTTGAATTTGCAAAGGATCATGATAGTGATTTGTGTCCTTTATATGGGTGGAGTTGTGGGTGTGTCTTTGTTCCCTGTTTCCCCCCCACAGTATTTATTGGCTTTGTAATTGCTTGTTTGGCCTTTTTTTGTGTGTTTTTCCCTTTGTACTTTTTGTGCATGTAGGAGACGTTCTTCTGACCGAGTCGGACCCTGCAGTTGTCTCGTGCGAGCTTCTCAGAGTCGTTCACGCTGTGTTTGTGCTGTTTTATGTGCTGCGTACGCGTCGGTCGCGGTGTATTTGGTTGCTTCTCCTCGCTGTTTTGTATGCGTGTCGGTCGTACGGCTTGGGCTCCGTGCGACTCGGTCGTGTTTTCCACGCGATGCATCGTACTGCGCGGCTCGGAGTTCGCAGGTACGTTTCGTTCGTGTTCCTTCCTGGTGCGTATCGGTCGGTTCGATTCGCGCGGTTTTCCGGCCGGATAGCTGTTTTACGCGTGGTTCGGTCGTTCGTATTGTGTTCCGTACGAGTCGGTCGGATTTTGCACGCATTTCATCGTACTTTGCGGGTCGGGCTGCATCGGTACGTGTCGGTCGGAATAAATTCCGGATCCGAGTCGGTCGGTACGTTTTCTGGCCCGAATCGGAATCGGCCCCTATGTATTAAGTCAAGGTAGGTGCTGGACTCTAAACTTAATTAATTTACTATTCCTGCTCCAGTTAGCATTAATTCTGTGTAAGAGCTGGACACTAAACTTAATTAATTTACTATTCCCACTTCAGGTAGTATTAATTCAGGGTAGGTGCTGGACACTAAACTTAATAAATTTAAAATTCCCACTCCAGTTAGTATTAATTAAGGGTAGGTGCTGGACACTAAACTTAATCAATTTACTATTCCCACTACAGTTACCATTAATTCAGGGTAGGTGCTGGACACCAAACATAATTAATTTACTATTCCCACCCTAGTTACCATTAAATAAAGGTAGATGCTATACACAAAACATATTGAATTTACTATACCCACTGTAATTACTGTAAAATAAAAGGAGTAGCCAGACCTTAAACATATATATTTTTCCAATAACATTAATGTAGTATCACTAACTATACTCTACATTAAATGCTAAATATTTCACAATACCTATAATAATTCTGTACACTTTATAATATAAATAATTACAATATTTTTAAATGTATCAAATTAAATTATTAATTTTTTTAATATATTTTCAAATATTCGTGTTTTTCATAATGTTATAATTCACATATAAATAATATGTTATCTACATAAAACACCTAAAGCTTAATATTAAAAATTATTATTTAAATATTTCAAAAATTTATCTTTTCTATTAAATATTTAAAAATAATACATTGTTTATTATAATGTTATCATTTTTATTTAAAATAAATGAAATATTTAATATTTTTCATTAATAATATAACATTTTCTAACTTCTTAAAATGTATTTATTAATAATAAACACTTCAATATAAATATTATAAAAATTAAAAATTGTCACTATAAACACATATTAATTTCGAAATATTTTTACGTTTTTAATATTTTTTATTATTTATAAATGTTGAAATAAAATCTATGAAATACTAACCAACCTTATAGCCTATAAACACAACTCCAAAATGCTGAAACAAAACTTTCTAAATACAAAAAAAATATTGCCAATTTGAATATATAAACCTCGATTTTTATTTCAATTTTATTCAATAATTTTAAAACACTAACCACCCTTATCCCCTACAAACCCAACATCCTGCTCGAAAAACAAATTTTTTAAAATTTCAAATTAAAAAGTTTAAATTAAAATTTTAATTTTTAAATTTCATAAAAATGTAAACCAATTATTTTTAAAACACTCCCCACCCTTATTCCCTATAAACCCAACATCCCACTCCTAAAACAATGTTTTCTAAATTCGAAATTATATTTTCAAAATTTTATTTTTAAATTTCGAATTTATTATAAATTAAAATCAATTATTTTAAAATACTCCCCACCCTTATCCCCTATAAACACAACATCCCGCTCCTAAATGTTTTTTTCTAAATTAGAAATTATATTTTCTAAATTATAATTTTAAATTTCGAATTTATTATAAATTACAATGAATTATTTTAAAACACTACCCTAAAAAAAAATTCTAAATGCGAAATTATATTTTAAAAATTATAATTTTACATTTGGATTTTATTATAAATTAAAATCAATTATTTTAAAACACTGCCCACCCTTATCCCCTATAAACCCAACATCCCACTCCTAAAAATTATTAAACAAATTTTTATTTTTCATAACATTAACTAACTATTATTATACTCCAAACAAACTCTAAATAATTGAAAATATATTACAATAACGATATTTTAACATAACGACATTTTTACAGTCGATATTACAAACTTCGATATTTTTAACAATACTTAAAATCGATATTTTTAACATTGATATCCATAACATCGATATTTCACACTATTGATATACTAAACTCGATATTTATGTATATCGATATTAAAAGTTCGATATAATGTCTACTTACCGCATGAGGCATTGACAGTGTTGATTCCGGCCATCATGTCGAATTTGCTGACAATGATGATCTGGAGGCTCGTGGTGTGAGGTCGGTTCTAGCTCTGTTGGCCACCAGGTGAAGTCCCACAGTGAAGTGCTCTTCCTGAAGATCAAGATTTTGGTCTTGTCGGTGTTCCGCTTCAGACAGCTTGTGGGTGATATCAATCATGCAGGTATTGAACTTATGTCAAGTACTGGGCGTCTTTTTCATGAGGGAGAGAATGAGTTGCGTAGGAGAGGACGTTGATGTCATGACAGTGGTTAATGCTGGTGAGAGGGATCATGTATGTGTTGATGAGAGTGAAGCTCATGGAGGATCCTTATGGAACTTCGCAGATGAGATCGCAGGAGTCCCAGGTGTACACTGCCAAGTTGACTAAATGGGTCCTTTTAGTCAGAAAGGAGCTTATCCATCACAGTGCATGTCCTTGAATTCTGATATCATGCAGTCGCAGATTTTCCTCAGTGGCTTTTGGGCTGTGCCCTGGCATTCGTTGGCCCCCACAGTGCCCTTGCTTTCACTGAAGGGCAGCCTTCTGGTCACTGGCAGATTGCATGAAAATACGATCATAAATATATGATCATGCTTACTGTCAGGGTCCATAAACCTGGAGTTTTGCAGCTGAAGTCAGGAGAGGAGGAGGATGGAATGGGCAGGGCTGAGGGATTTGAAAAAATGATCCATCTCCAGGTCACCATGTAAGAGCATGGCAATCTGGAGCTGGCTGGATGGACTGTGTGAGAAGTTGGCCTGGTATATGCTGTCCACTAATTAAAGTGGGCACCTTGCACCAGTCCAAACAACCCTTATGGTGATTTAAGAGGTCAAAGATAACCTTAGAAAGCTATCCAAGTGGTAGCTGTGGAGAGCAGCCTTCAGGCTTAGTCTTGAAGGAATGTTAAGCAGCTTGTTTTACCAGAATGCAACCTTATAGTATTGGTTAAATGAAAGGAGAACCACACAGTAGTTATAAAAATATGCATTTATTAATATAACACTCTCTAGCACAGAGTTCTTCAATCTGTGGGGCGAGCCCCCCAGGGGGGGCGCGCCACCATCCCAGGGGGGGCGCGCGCTCCACCCAAAAATCTTACCTTTGTTGTCTTGTTTTTCATCTGTCCCACGTCGCAAGTTATCACCCATTTCAAATGGGGATTTTTGATTGGGTGCTGCTCCCGCTTTCTCCAATCAGCACGCAGGAACGTCACCAGTGACGTTCCACCAATGAGGGGACAGCAGCTGAGATTGCAGGAAGTGCCGCAAAATTTGCGGGCATAAAGCTCCTGCTTTCTACTTTTGCTGACTTTTCTTCCTGGTTTCCTGTGAAGGCTTCCCTACATGTTCCCGTCGCCTCGCTGTGAAGGACTGCTGAAATCTGCACAGGTAAGAGGGCTTTCTCGAAGTCTGGGGGGGGTGGGGGAATGTTGGGCTGATGTTCGGCCGTAACGGAGGTTTGGAGGGAGGGGAAATCGATGGGGCACGACGTGCCCATGCGTCTGCAATTTCACGGGGTTAATTCCTAATGCTTCAGCTGTAGTGGGAGGCAAGGAGTCTCCTCTGCTAAAACCGAAAGCGAACGAACGATTCGGTTTTAGCAGAGGAGACTCCTTGCCTCCCACTGCAGCTGAAGCATTTCAGCTGTTGGAATTTAACCCCGTCCAAGGAGGATGTAACTTTCAGTGAAAGTGCTTGGGGTATGTTTGGGCATTAACCCACTTCACGCTTTACCCGCTGCAGGATCGTATTTGCAAATGTGGTTTATGGACGGTTCCTTAAAATGCTGCAGGACTCTTTTTAGTAGAATGGCCACGTAGCACAGACAGGGGTATTTGTTTTTTTTCACGCCCATTACTACAATGTGTTGTGCCTATATAGACAATGTAATACAAAATATACAATGGTTCTGTCGGGTATAACCACAGTATTTCTTAAGGTACCAATCAATTGGGTCAAGTTATTTCCTTCAGAGATTAAATATGCAAAACATTTCTGAAAACGAAACACACCACTAAAAGATATGTAAAAAATCACAATTGAATCAGATTTTTCGGGTGTTAAGATATTTATATAAATTTAATCATTTATAGACACCCATATCTAAGTATTTTTGAGCAGGGCCTTGAACTGGACCAGTATATCGTCGACGTTTCAACCCTAAGAGTGCGATATTATAGCATCTGGCGGGTCTTCATCAGGACTCAATGACTCTATGCGGTTACACGGCAGGAATATTTAGTGTCCCTGCTTTGTTCTTTCTTGGATTTGGTTCCACTGTTAAAAAACTAAAGATTCTGACGAATAATCTACCTGTGCTTGGAAGTCCTGGTTGGCTCCACGCAAAATCTGCTTTGGAAATAATTAGATGATCCATCAACCGGGATTCTTACTGGTTACCGTTAGGCTGCCAGCCTTCTCCCTTACTTGAGTCCTGATGAAGACCCGCCAGATGCTATAATATCGCACTCTTAGGGTTGAAACGTCGACGATATACTGGTCCAGTTCAAGGCCCTGCTCAAAAATACTGAAATCGAACAGAGTAGCAGGCTCATTGTGTGGCTTTTGTCCTGGCCCCTTTTGAACGTGTACAGATTTTTAAAAACACCTTGTATATATTGAGCACTTATTGTGTCACTGATTACACTATGTCACCTATTCACAACTCACTTTGACTTTTCACAATGTTGGCAGCTTTGTATGCAAATAATTTCTTTAGATATGGGGGGCTATAAATGATGAAATTTATATAAATATCTTAACACCCGAAAAATCTGATTCAATTGTGATTTTTTACATATCTTTTAGTGGTGTGTTTCGTTTTCAGAAATGTTTTGCATATTTAATCTCTGAAGGAAATAACTTGACCTAATTGATTGGTACCTTAAGAAATACTGTGGTTATACCCGACAGAATCATTGTATATTTTGTATTACAAATACCCAGGTTCTGAGGGACACTGGGTCACCCCATTGTTTATTGAGCATATATAGACAATGTAGCCTAGGCTATTTGAATATTGGTATGTAGATGCTCTTCTGCTCCTACAGCAGAAACATTGATTGAGTGCTGAATTGGGACAATGAGGCTGTTATGAAGTGGGGTGTAAAGTGATTTTCGGAGGCAGTGCTTCCTCCCAGCTCTTCGATTGTTTGGATGTTTAGAGATGTCAATGCTAGTGTCATGTCATAGCAGCTGAGATTGCAGAAAGTGCCGCGAAATTTGCGGGCATAAAGCTTCTGCATGTTACTTTTGCTGCCTTTTCTTCCTGGTTTCCTGTGGAGGCAAGAGGGCTTTTTCAAAGTCCGTGGGGGGAAGGGGGTGATGTTGGGCGGAGGTTCGGCTGTAACGGAGGGGGGGAGGGAGGGGAAATCCATGGGCCACGATGTGCACATGCTTATGCAATTTCAAGTGGTTAAATTCCTACTTCTGAAATGTTACAGCTGCAGTGGTAAGCACAGAGTCTCCTCTGCTAAAACCGAAAGCGTGTTCGTGCGCTTTCAGTTTTAGCAGAGGAGAATCCCTGCCTCCCACTGTAGCTGAAGCATTTCAGCTGTAGGATTTTAACCCCGTCCTGGGAGGATTAGCTTTTCCCACAAAGGAGAAAAAGTTTCTTTTAGAATTATACAGTCAGTAAAGTATCTATTAGCATCCTAAACTGTATTGTACTGGTAATTATATAATGCTTTTTTGCTTACTGTGAGGGCTGAAGTACTTTTGGGGGTTATGAGATATTCCTAGTCACTTGTCTTCAGAGGTACCTTTAGGGCAGCAGCCCCTGGGTCTGCACAGAGAAGCTAATTACACCATTTCAAACCTGTTTGTAAATATTTCGGGAATGTTTAACTTTCTCTAAAATATTCCCGTACTGGAGTTCAACAATTACATAGGCCTCCCAGGCAATTGTGTAGAATGTTGCACTTGGGCTGCATTTAGAAGAGCACAGCAGCCAAGCTGGAAAATACGTAGTTTCTTTTAGAATTATACAGGCAGGCAGCAACACCCACAGGGCTAGAAGGGCTTCAAGTTGCCAAAAGAAAAATGCCAGCCATGTGTTGTATAAACACCCTGCAAATTGCTTGTCTTGGCACTAAATACGGGTTATAAATAAAGAAGTATGTATTCATTTGTAATGTGACTTTTCTGTCTTTCTTCCCCTTCAGTCATGGATCTTTCAGGCAGCCCTAGAACACAATTTAAAGTGCTTTCTATTTATATTTGCTGTTCCAAGTATGCACAGATAAGTGCTGAAAATACAGCTTTAGGTGACTGCTTATTTTTGTACCGCCTGGGATATCAAAATAAGGAGCTGGCAACCCCAATCATAAAACTGGAAGTTTGTTGTAGGATCAGTACGTTATTCATTTCCTCCACCCTCGATCCCTGGTTAATGCCTTAATAGCAATAGTTTAACTTATATGTGAAATCCTACGCCGCCGTCAATAACATGCTGACATACTTCAAGTGTCTGGGAATGCACCCTACATTCAGACAACACACTCCTCATTTTCACCCTTCACTTTCACGCTCACCCTGCACTCACAGGGATCACAATGCCCTCACACTGTTCCCCATGCACTCAACATTCACCCGCTCACTCTGCACTCACAGTGATCACTCTGCACTCACAATGCACTTGCGCTGTTCACCATGTACCTCACCCTGCAGTCACACGAGCACACTACTCACCCTGTACTCATGTGACACTTCACTCACCTGTCTCCCCTCACACAACGGCCCCAACAGCGCTGGGATGCCTGGCTTCACCCTGGGGGTGCCCAGGAGTGGACATTTCACAGGGAAAAGCCAGGAAGGGTTCCACAGCGGTATGCGTACAGCGCCTGGACACCCCTTTGGGGGTATGGGTGCGCTTTACAAGTACAAATTTCATTTCATTTCATTTCACTGCTCACTCTGCAATCTCACTCCAATAAGCCTATCACTAACCATACATTCATTTGTCCCACTCTGCACTTACATCCGCTCCCAAATTCATACGGTCACCTCACTCACCCTGCAGTCACTACTCTTACCCTACTCTCTCACTGTAGCATGGCTCACCGTGCACTAACATGGGCACTCCTGCCACCCACACAGCGCAGAGGGTTAATGTGCCTGCTACAAAAACGTGTACTATGCAGATCAAAGAACTGAGTGTGAGTAAACTATGAGTAGCGCTATAAAAATATGAAATGTTTGTCAGAAAGGTGCTATAGAGAGATGAGGTGCATTGTTGGTGAGTGGTAGTGAGGGAATTTATGGAGGAGGAGGAAACTGGGGCGGGGCGCCAAAGAGACTGTTGCACTGTGTGCAACCAGTGCTATGGCCAGCCCAGGCTGGGAGTGTTAGCCCCCTCTGAAGTTCGGGTCTAGTTGCGCCCCTGCACACAAGTATGGGCATGTCGTGTCCCATCAAGGTTTTTGACCTAAATTACAAAAGGACACCTTTACATGCACTGCAATCCAGCCTTTCAGGGGGCACCTTGATAGAGACACCTCTGTTTTTGCCCTGATGGCCTGGAATAATTCCTAAACAGATTCTTGTAAATACCGTTTTTTTTTTGTCATTTCTTTTTAATGTGAGTGATGTGCGAGAGTCTATTACTATTTGCAGAGAAATGTGTTTGTTTCATGCAACAACCATAAAGTTTATTTTAGATCAAAACGGGTCCTCGCATACGAGAAATTGGAGGATATCACAGATATTATTCGCTGTAAAATTAGTGGGCTGCTGCTGTGTTACAACAGTGAAAACACACATCACTATCTCTGAATATTAGATGTAACACTTTTAGAATTTCGACCATAGTGTCTGTGTACCATTAGTAGCCTGGTTAAAGAGGGTATGGCAGAGCTGAAAGTGAATCATAAACTCAAAGCTGTTCTGCGCAGGGGCCCCCAAAATAGTTTTGGCCTACGGCCCCCAAAATCCTTAACATGTCCCTGTCACCACAAAGTATGTCAGACAGCATTGCTCTGAAGTAAAATAGGCAACATCATGAATTTTTTATTAGTTCTATTTATTTAAACATAAGCCCGACGTGTCCTAAACCCCCACTGCTTCAGGCAAGCAACTTATCGTACCACTAAGGAATTCTCAATGAGGTGTTCGTTCAGTGCCCTCTCTGTGGACTTTGACGTTTGTCATCAGATCCATAACTGGTTGGTGGGCAATTATTCCATTAACTCTGCCTTAAACGTTTGTTAATGATTTCTAGAGAAGAATTGTTCCTTGTGTACCAGCTCTGAGCTACGGAGTGCTTGAAAACTCTGATAACACTGTCTCCCTTACAGACACTCAAACGTTTACATGGGTACACATTCTGTCAAACAAACACATAATAGTGCACATGTGCGTACACACACAGCTATCACTAGCAGCCTTGAAAATGCTACAGAAGTTGGAGATTCAAAGCATCATACACACATTATTGTACTTAGTATGATTCCACTTTGAAGATTGATTAGGGCTGAAAAAGCATACTTACAATTCAAATTTCTGGCATTTTTAGGCTTTGTTTACATATAATGCTAACTCTTCATAGCTACCTGGGTGTGTAGGACGTTGGATGTCTAAAATCGAAGCGGAGAGAATGTGGTTTTATACTCCGAGCTGGTGACGTAACTGTGGAGTCAGGTTTGAATCCTGGCCTTGGCGCTACATCCTGCGATCTAAGACAAAATAATTTAATTTTTCCGTGCGTAATGTAATAAATCTGACCCTGTGTATTGTAACTGGTGCTCATTTAAAGTGTTCCAGTGACCGGGAACCGAGTTTGCACAATGTAAAACTGTGAAAAGATATTATTTATAAAGAAATTATTGGCACTAATTTTTCCCAATATATCTAGGTGGTGTCTTAACCAATGGAGTCTTAGCTTTGGCATAGGAAAGATTTATATTTTTAATACAAATTTTAAAAAAGGTACAGAGGGGCGGTACGGAGTATCCCAGGAGCCCTCCTTGTTCTGTTCCAGATGCCATTCAGCTGCACATGTTGTATGAACCCTTTTTGATGCAGTAGAATAAGTTATTTTTCCCAGTGCTTTTTTGCCCTGGCCGTACGTCTGTAATATTGCAAAGGTCTATGAGCAAAGGCCAGGCCTCCATGAAAATTATGCGTCCGTACTTAAACAGTCCAAAAACCACAATTAAGACCTCTGAAGTAAAAAACTTTGTGCTTACAGGAGAGTGGGTGTATTGTGTATGGGGGGGATATTGAAGTGAAGGAGCCTCAAGGAAGTACATGCAAGGTCAATTTAACAAACTTGAAAGAATGTAAAGCTACTGTGGCCCTGCCAGAAATCACATTTTTAACTTGCAGATCATGGCCATCTTACCAGCCATCAGGACTTCAACTAATAACTTGCAGATCATGGCGTGTTTTATTTGCCCTTAAGATAAGGCAGCAAGTAACTTCTAGGCATGTCATTCACTCCCTTGCCCATCACTATGATTCTGATCTCGGGAGCTTTCATGGTGTCTCATGCAAAACATACTGAGAACATGCAAGTAATATTTCTTAAACGTTTTCTCTTCATTGCAAGGGAAAAAGCTACTTGATCGCTAGGCCGAGGACTCCTATTCAAGCAGAAGAAACATCTGAGGAAGTGAATAAGAAGGTACGCATTTGTTTTTGAGTGATGGGTGAAGGGGCAGTGCTGAAGTTTGCCCTCACTAACCTTTGAACAAGTAACTTGCAGAGCCTCATCGGTGGTATACAGCATATACATACTGCAGCAATTTTGGGAGCACCTACTTAAAGCCTGGATGAGCTGGAATTACTTTTTATCCACTTACCACAGAATGATTCGTTTATCCAAAATTATTTTATTTAAAACATAAGATTTTTTTTTTTAAAGATTTTTTTTTTGAAACTACAAAGTTAAAAACCTGCTGTACCTCATGCAGCTGTAAAATTGCAGCCATGTACTATTCATTAACATGCAGCTTCAAATTTTGTATCTTAGGTTAAGCAAGCATTTGATATGGATCGTTTTCTGCTCCCAAAAGATGGTATAGTGCTCAAGCGAAAGGCTGAAACAGAAACAGATGGAGAGAGAAAAGCTGCAAAAACAAGGAAATATGATGCCTCCTATTTGGACTTTGGGTTCACCTGCATTGTTGTTAGTGGAGAAAGCAGACCACAGTGTGTGGTTTGTGGTGTGATCTTAGCTAACGACAGCTTGAAGCCAACCAAACTAAGGCGTCACTTTGAAACGAAACATGGGTCTCTAGCAGGAAAAAACAGAGATTTTTTTGTCAGGAAGTTGCAAGAGATAACTCAGCAGAAAGAAGCGGTGAAACATGTGGCAAATACTCCTGCAAATGCATTAAAAGCATCATACCAAGTAGCATACCACATTGCCAAAAACAAAAGGCCCTTTGTAGATGGAGAAAAGGTGATTCTCCCAGCATTGCTCGACGTAGCTAGGACAATGCTTGGTGAAAAAGCAGCAGAGAAGTTCAAAAGTATACCCATCTCAGACACAACAGTTTGCCGCCGCATCTCTGACATGTCAGAAGATATCCAGGGACAGCTCATAGCCCGGTTGAAATCAAGTTTGTTTGCTTTGCAGCTGGATGAAGCAACTGATGTGTCAAAGGATGCCCATTTAATTGCTTATGTTCGTTACTGTTATGAAAAGCTAGTATTAGAAGATTTTTTATTTTGCAAGCCAATAAAGGGGCGGGCAACAGGATCCGATTTGTTTGCCATTATCAATGACTTCCTGAATATCCATGGCTTAAAATGGGAAAACTGTGTTGGAATCTGCACAGATGGTGCTCCTTCAATGTGTGGTGCTAGGGCTGGCCTAAAAGCTAACGTACTGAAAGTGGCTCCACATATTCTGTGGACCCACTGTATGATACACCGGGAAGCCCTTGCTGTTCGAAATATGGACAGCAAACTAGAGGATGTGCTGAATTCTGCTATAAAAATAGTAAATTTTATAAAGACCCATTCCACAAGAGCTCGTCTATTTGCAATTTTATGTGCAGAAATGGGAGCTGAGCATGATGGCTTGCTGTTTCATACAGAAGTGCGGTGGTTATCCCGGGGAAAGTGCTGTCTCGCATCTTTGAATTAAGGAATGAAGTACGGCAGTTTCTTCTGTGTTTGGACCCCTGCAAAGCAGAACAACTATGCAATTCCCGCTGGCTTGTGCTTCTAGCATACCTTGCTGACATTTTTGAGAAATTAAATTCCCTGAATCTGACTCTGCAAGGAGCTGACATGACTTCTTTTACCATGAATAAAAGAATAACTGCATTCAAGAAGAAGCTTGAATTATGGAGAAGACTAGTTGAAGATGGCTTGTTTGAGCAGTTTGCATGTTTAGTAGATGCTCTTGCGGAGACTGAATATGAACTTCCAAGTGTTGCTGAAATAATAAAAAATCACCTGACGTCTCTCAGGGACAGTTTGCAAAAGTATTTTCCTGAGGACAACGATCACTTGAATGACTGGGTCTTTCAACCATTTCTGGCAGAGGTGGCAAGCCATCTCCCGATTCGTATGCAGGAAGAACTGATTGATCTCCAAAGTGACCGCACTCTGCAGATGCATTTCAGCAAAGTCTCACTGGGAGAGTTTTGGCTGAAAATGTCTGCAGAATATTCAGCTTTGAGAGAAACTGCTATCAAAACTCTCTTGCCTTTCAGCTCGTCCTATTTATGTGAGATTGGGTTCTCAGCACTTGCGGTGTTAAAGACTAAGGGGCCGATTCCGATCTCGGCCGGTAGGGCTCAGAATCGGATTCGGATTCACTGGATCCGATTCGGAGCCCTGTTTCCCGACCGAATCGTACGCGGGTCCGGCCGAGCGAGTACGATGCAAGCACCCGCGAAATCGCCGACCGACTCGAACGCGGCTTCAACATGCTCCGACCGACTCGCATGGACACGACTTGCACCGCGCTATGGAGACGTTTCCCGGCCGGGTAAGTACGATGCGCGCCGCGAGCAGTCCGACCGACTCGCGCCGTCCGGCTCGAAAGAGCTGTCGGAGCCGGACTTTGGGGGTCCGCGTCGGACCCCCCTGTACGCGTAGGCGCGCGAGTCGCACACAGGGGGACCCATGGGTCCCCCTACCTGTGCATGTACGCCGTGATGCGCTTGGACGCGCACACGCTGTAGGGGGCGCCCTTGTCCGCCTCGCACCCATTGAGTCAATGGGAGCCCGTGTATGCGTTGTACGACAGGCTCCCATTGACTTCAATGGGAGTCCGACCGACTCGAGTCCGATGGCATGCGTGCGCATCGTGCTCGTTCGGTCGGACTGCTAGGGTCCGATTCGGTCGGAATTCTCTCCGGGTCCGGCTCGGTCGGAGAGATTTCCGTCCCGAATCAGAATCGGCCCCTTAGTACCGTTCAAGACTGGATGTGGAGCACAACCTGAGGATGGCAGTAGCAAAAATCCATCCACAGATTGACCGTCTCTGTGGCGAAAAACAGGCACACCCGTCACATTAATGGTGGTGTTATTATCAATCTGTCATGTGTAAAACAAAGCATCCTAGTAAAAACAATTTGCGCACATTTTATCTTGGAAAAATTTGTTTTGAGATGTGTAATAAGCCTGTCATTTAACCACACCCATTCACAAACCTACAGTTAACTAAACTCTTATTGCGTTGAACATTATTTGCCGGATATGGCCCGGGATATGTGGGTGGCGGTCAATTATGTAGTGTACCAGATTCCAAAAATTTCTGTCAGGCAGTGGGGGGGCCCGACATTTCAAAAAATTCAGCTGGGGGGGCTCAACCTACAAAAGTTTGAAGACCTCTGCTCTAGCACAACACAGTATCTCCTACACGGAGATAATCACAAAGCACACAATACTTCAGCACAGAAATGAAAGTAAATAGCACTAATACACAGTGGGCCCCAGGGGGGAACCAAACCATATACTAAAATAGTGGTATAAGAACCACAACTCGAGTCAAGACAGTGTCTAGGGGATGTAGAATCACTGGGACCCCAAGGAACCACCCAAGGTGAGCAAGTAGGGACCCCACGGAGGACGGGTGCAGTGTGGGAACACGACCAAGTGCTCTGTACAATTCTATGGGAAAGTCACGGTTGAAGTTTTTGAGTTTAAGGACCCTTCCCAGTGGACTTCGAAGAAACCCTGTGGAAGTTAGGAGGTTGGAGAGCCACCCCACCCATGGATACCGAAGTACCCAAGTTACCTATCCCAGGGAAGCCGGGTGCATAGGTCTGAAGTGGCGTCGGAAACCGCCGTCGAACCCAATGGAGGACTTCGAAGAAAAGCCGCTGCTGGAAGGAAGAAAAAAGACCGTTGGAATCCAAAGGTGGATTCTTGTAAAAGAGTACCTGAAAGCAGAGGGAACAGAGTCTGGGTCACTCAGGAGTGACCAGGGGATTGGTAGACGAATGCCCATTGATGTCGGGTGCTTCAGGTGCGTTGATGGAGTTCTTGACTCTGCAGCCATGGGGACCAGGAGATGTCGAGGACAACCAGGAGCCTGATATGAGCTGTCCCAGAAAGGATGTTGAGTACTGAGGTGTCGGTGTCTGGCTGGAGCACCTACAAGCCTTGGCAACGGCAACCCATGCAGAAAGTCAAGGATGTGTACGGTTCGGACCAGCAAGATCCAGGAGACTCACCAAACACAAGAAAGTCAGGGCAAGCCTGGAGCAACCAGGGGAGCCCAAGAAAACCAAAGTTGACCCTCAAATGGACCCACAGGCCGGAGGCACACGAGTTGCAAGAGGACCTCGAGCGATTTCACCAAACAGCAGCCCACGGAGCACTCGGTGCAAGAAGGTCAGAGTTCTTGGTAGGAAATGGTACCAGAGGTTGGGGCTACTTGGAGCCCAATGCACTTGTTCGGGAAACGCCAAAAAGCATATGCACTTGCAAATGTACGCGGTGCACAGGCGTTTGGGTATTGCAGCCCCCACAAGGGATTCTGACCTCAAACTTGGTGAGAGGGCAGCTCAGACCTCGAGAAACATAGAAACCTGTGCTGAAGCCTTTGGAGTCTGTAGGAGCTCAGGGTCAGCAGACCGGACAGCAGTGTTGCGGTGCCTGCGAATGCAGGGGAGTGACTCCTTCACTCCAAGGGAGATATCTTTGGTTGTCCTTGATGCTCCACAGGTCCTGAATGGATCCTGTATGGTGCACAGGCACAGACGATGCTTCAGACTGAGAGGGAGACGAAGTTGGGCCCAAACGAAATCCAGCGAAGTCCAGAGTGTCCAGACGGTCGAAGTTCAGTGGTTTCTGTTTCAGAATCTTGTCCACGTCGAATCTAGGGTCCTACAGCCAGGTAAGCCCTTTTGTACCCACGGGAGATGGTTGGACAGATTCAGGGGACCCTCCCAGGGGAGGGTCTGGACAGTGGGGAGGTTACTCCCATGTCCTTTGTCCAGTTTCGCGCCAGAGCAGGAGCCAACGGCTCCCAGGACTGGTTTGAACTGGACTATGCACAGGGACACCAAATGTGCCCCTCATGCATACTTTCGATCGCTGGCAAGCGCACACACCCAGCCCTAATACAGTAAATACTGCCTGGGAGGTGGTCACACCTCCCTGTGACAGGATGCGTATTGTTCTGCCTTCCCCAGCTCGAGCTTGGCTCAGCAGCAGGAGGGCAGAAATGTGTCTCTGGTCGGCAGCAACCATTTTGTGCTGCCCGGGACTAGAAGGCTGGTACCGGAAACACCAGGGACCCAACAAAGCTTGCTTCTGACGGGTGGAATCATACCTCCCACACCGGTTACCGGTGTGGGGGTATGATTCCACAATGTTTGACACCAAACACGATAGGGTTAGTTTCAGCCGTATTAGAGTTGGTCAATACGCGGTCGCATAATGCCACTCTATATGTCGTAAATGGCTGCCTCACGGACAACCCAGGACAATGGACTCCGTAGGCTGCAGGGGTGTCCTGCCATGCAGTGACACCCTCTCACTTAGAACCAAGCACCCAGCCTTCAGGATTGTTAAGGCCTGCTGTAGGGGGGACTTATAGGTTTTAACTGCAGTGACCCTTAGATATAGTAAACCTATAGTAAACCCAGCGTAAGTGGTGCATGCAACAACTTACACAGGCTGCAATGGCAGGCCTGTAGGTTCCATTTTGCATGGCCTCTCATGGGTGGCATAAAACATGCTTCAGCCCATGGGAGGCCTCTGGGGTACCTATGCCCTGGGTATATGGGTACAATATACTAGGGACTGACAAGGGTACCCCAGTATCCAATCTGGAGTGTACCTAAGTACATAACATAACAGTTTAGGGAGAAAGCAGATAGACTGGGGCCCAGATTAGCAGGATCCCAGTCAGACTAGTCAAAAACAGTATCACATTTAGCAAAAAGTGGGGGTAAACATAAGAAGCAGATCCTACTTTCCTACAGACTGCGCCTGTGAAGGGTTTAATTCAGCTGCGCTCTCAAACACAGGCAAAATCCATATAATTTAGCACATGTGCTGCACATGCCTCAGGCATCATAGTACATCTGATAAAATGGGGATGTCGGAGCGTTCAACATTGCCTCCCTCTATCCAAATGGAAGCCAGACCAAACTGCAGGGAGAGTCCTAAGTCTTCTTTCAACTTTTGATATGGCTGGTACAACCAGCCCTATCAGAAGCTGGAACAGGACTTGAATTACTTTCTGATCACACCCATCCTGCTCAATCGTGATTCCTATTTGCAAGCTACAGTGTAACAGAACAGGAGTCTTGACCTGCCAGATTTGTGGCTTCAGCCTGCCATGGAGAAAGAGTGGAGGCCTTCTTGAACTGAAGCAGAAGAGAACGCAAGGTAGGTGGAATTAGTGTGTGTGTACGTGTGAGAGAGTCAGTGGCAGCTGTCGCAATACTAAAGGGGGGACGGAACGGGGGATTAGGGGGAAAAATATATATTTTTAAACGAACCTGATGATGCTGCCACCTCAGTCCTCTTCTCCGGCTCTCCTCCTAGCATGCACTGGGACACAGGCCCCACACCCAATCCTGTTGCTTCTCTCATGCTATACCTAGCATGAGAGCAGTGCTAGGATTGGTGTGGGTGGCGTGGTTTGCTGCTCAGACAGTGCCTAGGAGCCTGTGACATTTCTCCAACCTGCTGTGCAACACAGCTGGGTTGGAGAAGCCTAAGTGTCTGTTTGGCCGGTCTAAGATGGGCAGGCCAAACAGACATGCACACTTACAGTGCGCCTTTCACTCATTCCTGCTATACGCTGCCACGCCCTTCCCTACACTGCTGGCATCGGCTCAGTCAGTTATCGGTCATTATATATTTTCGCTTGACGCTGACTGACTGACCAGTGGGGCGACGCTCCTCCGCCATTATGGAGAGAGTGTGTGTGTGACAGAGCTTAGTGTGCTTGTGCCTGTGACAGAGAAAGAGTGTGCGTGTCAGTCCGTAAGCATGTGTATGTATGTGAGAGTGTGAGCGTGTAAGACAGGGACCTCGTGAAAGAGCTGCGCAGTTCATGAATCCAAAATGAAATAGCTGTGCAAGAAATAAAATCCTTAAGTTTATTTTCCACATGGCCTAGTTTTCATTCATGAATCTTGCTGCAAGCCACAGTCATGGCTCTCTCAATCCAAGCTTCTATCCCATATTGTGTGAAATAGTCAGAAGGAGCAGAATGAAACATGCCCAAGGAGGGCTGCGGACATCGGAGATGTGGAAGAGTAACAAATAACATGCTTCTCTTGTGCGGGCATTCCAGAGGTTACCTGCACAATTTAGGCACAGTGCGAGCCATTTGACTGATAACATTGTCAGTAAAAGTTTTAGCAGTTAAAATAGAGCCAACATTGTCGTGCAAAATATTCTTACATAGTGCTAAGTGTATTTCACATGGCAAACAAAGTTCTAATCTTCTTTCGTGCAAATTATAATGCTTTCCAATTTTTTTTAGCCCCGGCTTGTTTGAACCCAATAAATGTCAGTTCCAGGTTGTTCGCCTTGTGTTTTTTAACTCTTGCCTGCATCAGAAAAGTCCCAGTGTTCACAGATATAGGAAACAAAGTCCTGGTGGCGTTACCTAATGTGCTCACGATCACACAGTGCTGCCAAGTAAGACTCTTGGGATCAGAGCCCATGTCTTCTGGTTCCAAATGGTGATCTAAAGAGCAAGGTACTTAAGGGCATATTTAGAAGAAGTGAACGCCAGCAGAACGTCACTTTTTCCAACGTTCTGGTGGAGTTAACTACTTCGCCTTATTTATAAGGCAGCATTAAGCCACTTAATGTGGCTTAACGCTGTCTAGTAAATAATGCCACTATTCACGCAGCACTTAGCGTAAAAAGGGCGTGCAATGGGTGTTGCAGTTGGCATTCTGCCGCAACACCCATTGCTTTTTGACGCTGCCCCATATTTACAAGGTATGGGGTAGTGCCAAAAATCATGCCTGTTTTTAAGCAGGCGATACGAGGAGAAATGTTTTATTTCTCCTCGTATTTTGCTCTTTTCACGTGTGCTGCATTCTGCAGCACACATAGAGCAAATCGCCTGTAAAGATTGTTTATGTGCAGGAAGGTGTCCCTTCCTGCGCATAAACAATTGCCCCTGCAGCGCAGGCACCCTAGCTAAATGGCACTAGGGTGTCTGCGCTGGCGCTAGGCAGCTTTTTTAGCGATAAGGGTAACGCAGGGGTACGTTGCATTCTTGTGAATACGGTGCATCACTGCATTTTGAAACTGTCGGAGAATGGCGTTACCAATTTTGGCGTAACACCGCGCTCCGCCAGTTTTTTTTTTAAATATGCCCCTTAGTATGTGAGCTAACTCGGCTGCATTGTTAGATGGAATTCTACAAAAATTAAAACAGGGTTCTCCCGGGAGCCGCACAGGGACTCGTAGAGACTGAGCTAAATTGGCAGTGACAAGGCAGACTCAGTAAGGCCCTACACAAAGGGGCCGATTCCGAACTCGGCCGGTAGGGCTCCGAATCGGATTCGGCTTAACCGGATCCGATTCGGAGCCCTATTTCCCGACCGATTCGTACGCGCGTCCGGCCGAGCGAGTACGATGCGAAATTGCCGACCGACTCGTTCGGGTGTCCCGACCGCTCCGACCGACTCGTTCCCGGGTCTAACCGCACCGACCGACTCGCTCGGACACGACTCGCACCGCGCAATGGAGACGTTCCCCGGCCGGGTAAGTACGATGCGCGCCGCGAGCAGTCCGACCGAGCCGCGCACTCCGGCTCCAAAGAGCAGTCGGAGCCGTACTTCGGGGGTCCGTGCCGGACCCCCCTGTACGCGTAGCCGCTCACGTCGCACACAGGGGGGACCCATGGGTCCTCCCTACCTGTGCATGTACGGCACGAGTCGCTTCACCGCGTACCCGCTGTAGGGGGCGCCCCTGTCCGCCTCGCACCCATTGAGGCAATGGGAGCCCGCGTACGCGTTGGACGACCGGCTCCCATTGACTTCAATGGGAGTCCGACCGACTCGAGTACAATAGCATACGGACGCATCGTACTCGTTCAGTCGGGCTGCACGGGTCCAATTCGGTCGGAAATCTCTCCGGGTCCGGCTCGGTCGGAGAGATTTCCGGCCCGAATCGGAATCGGCCCCTAAGTGTCATGTGACACTGTATAACAAGATTTTCACCCGTCTGTAATTCATATAGCCCTTTAGGTATTTTTTTGGGTAATTGTCTGAAAGACCCACTATTTTGTAATGATTCTTCTGAAGTTTTCTTAGGAAGGATGAGCTCAACACTTCTGAGTTGGATAAGACATATCTGGCAAACCCCAAAAATATTATTATATTTCTTCCAGTACCTATTGATTTTTAGTCAATTTATGTAGTAATTTTGGTGTAAAATGCAGCATTTGGTTCTGTTTTTTCAATCATTTCTCAGGAGAGAAAATCCTATATCAGAAATCACCCTCACTCGCTTTGCTATTTCAACAATTCCTGAGCTATGCAGGTTGCTACGCTTATCCAGTTTTAAATTTCACCAGCCGCTACTGATGTAATGTAGTGAGAAGCAACAGGAGTATAACCCATAGACCAGGTTGAGATCTGGGTAAGTACGTGAAAATTAACAACAATGTCTCAACCGGTATTATTGAGAAAGACAATTTAACAAGTATGTACAAGACATTACTAGGGCAGAAAAAAGGGAAACTCGTAATTCGTTGTAAAATGTGCACAGGGCATCATATATTGAAAAAGAGGAGAAATTAATTTTGTACAAACAATTCACAACAGTTGTATCAGCACTGTAGGCAGAATTGCGAAGGCAACCCAAAAGGACTGTGCACTAATGTGCTCGTGACACACACGGAGGTGACGGCGCAAGTGACAAGTGAAGGAAAACAGCGGAAGGCGCAATGCGAAAGGTGACAAATATGTACAAGAATATATGGTTCAACAGGGGTTATTCACAGTAGTTAATCATATTTTGCAGTCATTTAAAGTGAACCATAGTTGAATAGGCGCCGTGAGTTGCGCTGAGAGTGTCGACGACGTTTCGAACCTAGTGATTTAGGTTCATCTTCAGGCCCGGTTTGCCGGATCAAAAAAGGTGCTGTACAGGGGAGGAAAGGGGAAGATCAGAAGGGCAACAGAGGAGGGGAAAGGAGCGCGCAAGGGAACATGAAGGATGCTGGAGAGGGCAGTAAGCAGAAGCATACCTGGCTAGGTGGTATGTAGCGAACGAACCGGGGCAGCAGGGGAGGTCGGGTGGTGGTGGGGTGGCGATCAGGTCCACCGAGTGCAGGGTCCTGCAAAAGTTAGGGAAGAGGGGTGAGTGGGAGGCCGGGGGATCCGGTCTAAGAGAGCATGGCGGGAGGTGAGAGGATACCTCACCATATAAGGACGCAATGGAGATGTCGTCCTCAGATGGTGGGGAAGGCGCAACGGACCTGGAGCCAGGGATGGTGATCCAGATGCGCAGGGGTCCGTGGGACCTGGAATGAAGGATACGGGTGAGGCGGAGGACCCCAGTAGAATCAGGTCTAGGGGGGAAGGACAGAGTAGGGAACTTACCCAGCCATCGTGGCGGAAGATCAAGATTGGGTCCGGGGGACAGGGTCGGGGCCCCGATCCACTGTCTCGCAAGGTGCGGGAGAAGTCCGTCCGGAGCGCTAGTCCTGGAGGCGGGAAGAAGGGGAAGGAGTGAGGGGTGGGCGTATCATGGAACTGGATACGGTGCGGCAAAGCGTCTCAGATCAGCACAGGGCCGCCACGCTCGTGTGCGGCATGCCAGTGTCTGTTGACTGAGTGCTGGGAGCTGCTTCAATTAAAGGCAGTGTGGCCGGGGAGTCCGGGGGTGCATGGATGGCGTCAGGGGGCGTGGAAGCGATGGACATGGTGACGAGTATGGAGAGGGGGAGGAGCCATGGTAGTCATGGCGATGGTCCGAGCGTCCAAAGCGAGTCGCGGCGCATAGGGGTTGGAAAAGCAGGGAAAAGGGAAGGGCAAGATGAGGAGGGGAAAGAAGGGGGGGAGAGGAAGAAGGGAGAGGTTTAGATTGGGAAGAAGGGGGAAGAAAAGGTGCCGGAAGGGCCATGAATAGAGAAAACCGGCAGTGTATGGCAATATGTCAGCGTACTGTTGCAGATACACAATTTTCAACAATTCAAGCACAGAGTAGTTAAGTAAGTATGGCACAAAGGTAATGTATGGGAGCAGTGTCATACAAAGGAGAAAAAACAACGGGAAATACCATATGGCAAACCAGAATATTGGAAATTCAGAGGAGAAGCAAATTATAAGTTCATCTCATACAATTAAAGTGACAGATAGAAAAAAGTAGTTCCAGAGGAACATGAAGCAGAATAACGAATTAATAAATGCAGAGAGGAGATAAAATAAATGTGTTCCAGAGGGGGAGTATGGCCATAAACTCATATTTGTACAGTACTGTTCCATTCATCAATGGTGTTCAGGCCAAGGTGTACCTAATTGCATCTCGTAATCCATTTGCATTCGCTTCTGTTGAGTAAAAGTTGAAGGTTACCTCCTCTGGTAGGTAGGGAATGTTGGTCGATCACCTGCCACGTCATGTCCATCTCGCTGTGATTTTTCTCAATGTAATGACATACCATGGGAGCTGTCAAAACTTTACAATGAATGCGACTCTTGTGTTGAATAATTCTCTGCTTGACCATTTGAGTAGTTTGGCCGATGTAGACTAGGTCGCAGGGGCATCGGATGGCGTAGATCACATTGTGTGAGCGGCAGTTGGTGAAGGTTTTCAGTTTGTATGATTTATCGTTGGTTTTGAATTCTTTGGTGTTAGATGTGAGGCAACAAGCCACGCAGGTCTGGCATTTTATAATGTCCAATGATGGGAGGTAGGCCCCAAGTGGCAGTGATGGAATTTTGTGGGCCGGGTTTTGTGGGCCATGTGATGGCGTGTACCAAATGATTGGCCAAGTTGTCACCTCTTTTGTAAGAGAAGAGCGGAGGTTGTTGAATTGCTTCTTGTGTTCTTAGTATGGACCAATTCCGTTTGATAATTTTGCTGACTTGGTTACTGCAGGGACTGAACTTGGTGACAAAAGGAATCCTAGTGTTAGGTTGTCTGGCTTGGGGTGTCAAGAGTTGTTCGCGGTGACAGTACCAAGCTCTTTTACGGGCGCGGGAGATCAACCGTGGTGGGTATCCTCTGTGGATCAATTTGTTGGAGAGGATGTCTGATTCTCGAAAGTAATCTCTTCGCCACTTACAATTTCTCCGGATTCGCAGAAACTGACCATATGGAAGGCCATCACGGAGACTGCGAGGGTGGTAGCTCGAGTAGTGTAGCAGGGTATTTCGTTCTGTGGGTTTCCTATACAGGGTTGTGCCAATTTTTCCATTTTCAGCATGTAAGGTGATGTCTAGGAATGGTAGGTCGTTGGATTTACAGTCTGACGTAAATTTCAGGTGAGGTTGTGACTGATTGAGCCATGTGACGAAGGAGTCCAATGTGTCAGTTGTCCCATTCCACAGTAAAAGGATGTCATCTATGTAACGTCGCCAGAAAGCAATCTGGTATTGGAAGGGGTTATTAGATGTGAGTACATGAGTTTTTTCAAGATTGTAGACAAACAGAATGGCAAAATTAGGGGCAAAGCACGCCCCCATTGAGACGCCTTTGATTTGTAGGTAGTAGGTGTCTCGATATAGAAAATAGTTGTTTTTTAGGGCAATGCCTAGTAAGTCCATGATAAACTCCGTTGGTATCAGCATGGGTCTGGGTCTGGCTTCCAGCAACTCCTGGATAACCCTGAGGCCCTCCTCATGTGGGATGTTGGTATATAGTGATTCAATATCGAGTCCCACCATGAGGTTGGAGTTGGTGTCAAAGGGTCTATCCTCAATGGTGTTTATGAGGTCCATGCTGTCTCGTATGTAAGTTTCCGTAATGGGTACAAACTCCTTGATGATGGCGTCGATGTACTTGCCCAAGGGTTCCAGGATTGAACCGCACCCAGAGACTATAGGGCGGCCGGGCGGGTTGGTACTGTCCTTGTGTATTTTGGGTAATACATAAATGACTGGTGTCCGGGGGTGTTGGTTATTGAGAAATGCGAATTCTTTGGGAGAAATGATATCTTTTGCTCTCGCTTGGCTGGTAACTCTTTGGATTTCAGTTTTGAGCTCAGGTAATGGGTCCTTGGTAAGTGGGCGGTAGTGGCAGTTGTTGGCAAGTTGCCGCTTAATTTCTTGATCATATTGGTCGATATCCATGACCACAATTCCTCCGCCCTTGTCAGCAGGTTTTATGACCAATTCTGTTTTTTCTTTCAAATTCAGTAGTGCTTGTTTCTCTGGCCAAGGGAGGTTGTATGGGACATATTCAAATTCATTTTGTAGATCAGCTACTTCTTTGAGGACCAGACGTTCGAATGAGAGTATCTCTGGAGGCATTGAAGCTGATGGGGGGGTTAAAGGTGGATGGTGGATGAAAGAGGGGTCTGGTCGAGAATGTAGACTGTGGTCTGTTAAAGAAGAAGTGTCGTAGCCTAATTCGTCTGAAAAACTGTAATAGATTTTCTTGGAGTTCAAAGAAATTACTCCGTTCCGTGGGTACAAAGCTAAGGCCTCTGCTCAGGAGTTTGCTTTCTTCTGAGGACAAAATGTGGCTGGATAGGTTGAATATGGGTATTAATTGCAAGTCTGAGTTATTATCGGAGGCTGCGCTGTCGGTGGGGGGAACAGCATCAATGGTGGGGTTGGTATTTATTGTGGTGGGCCCCATTGATAGAACTTTCTTCGGGTTTGTCGCTCCCCGGAGTATTGATACTGGTAATTGTTCCTTGTCCGTCCCCGAGTCTGGCCGCGTCCGCGACCTTCTTCTAAAAAACGAGGAGGTAGCAATGGTGGTGGTCTGTTGGGGTTCCTAGAGGTGCTAGGGCCCTCGCCCGAGTCAGAGTCTTCTATGGAAGTGTTAGAGGAGTCAGAAAAAGTGATTGTTTGGTTGTTACGAAATCTGCCCCAGTTGCGGGTTCTAGGTGGGTTGTAAGGAGTATTGTAGAACTCGTCGCGTAGGTATGGGTATGTCTTTTCTTTGTCGTAGTATCTAATGTCTTTTTGGATTTTGGTGATTTTTTTGTTAAGCTCAAAGGTGTTGAAGGTGGCAATCGTCGTATTCATTTTGTCTAGGAGGTCTTTGGCATCTGATAAAGTCTGGTCCTCCAGTATGAGTTTCTCGAGCTCAGAGATTTCTTCAAGTTCTTTTAGGCTATGTTCTATGGCAGTGTCGATGCCTAACACCATCCAGTGGCGTGAGCAAGTAGTTGGCAGATGGCTGAAGCCTATGCGGAATTTGGGGTCCTGGGTGAAAATGGCCGGTGTGTTGCGGATTTGTAGGCCCAGGGGGATGATATCTGATTTGAGATATTCCGTCAGCATTCGTGCATTGAGATTAGTTCTGATTTGTTTTTTCTTTAACTTTTCAAGTCTGTCAAGCAAGACCCTGGAGGAGTTGGTGGCCGGTGTAGTGGAGGTGGTGGCAGAGGGGACAGAGAGTAAGGAGGGACCACTGAGTATTCGCTGGATATATTCATCCGAGTATGATGGAGTCTCCCTAGACATTCTTGTTCATAATAAATCTGAGCAAAGAGTGCCAATCCAATTGGCAAGAAAGTAATGGTCTGGAAAAAGACCTACTCTCGCAGCCCAGCGGCTGCTCACAATATAGTGAGAAGCAACAGGAGTATAACCCATAGACCAGGTTGAGATCTGGGTAAGTACGTGAAAATTAACAACAATGTCTCAACCGGTATTATTGAGAAAGACAATTTAACAAGTATGTACAAGACATTACTAGGGCAGAAAAAAAGGAGACTCGTAATTTGTTGTAAAATGTGCACAGGGCATCATATATTGAAAAAGAGGAGAAATTAATTTTGTACAAACAATTCACAACAGTTGTATCAGCACTGTAGGCAGAATTGCGAAGGCAACCCAAAAGGACTGTGCACTAATGTGCTCGTGACACACACGTAGGTGACGGCGCAAGTGACAAGTGAAGGAAAACAGCGGAAGGCGCAATGCAAAAGGTGACAAATATGTACAAGAATATATGGTTCAACAGGGGTTATTCACAGTAGTTAATCATATTTTGCAGTCATTTAAAGTGAACCATAGTTGAATAGGCGCCGTGAGTTGCGCTGAGAGTGTCGACGACGTTTCGAACCTAGTGATTTAGGTTCATCTTCAGGACCGGGTTGCCGGATCAAAAAAGGTGCTGTACAGGGGAGGAAAGGGGAAGATCAGAAGGGCAACGGAGGAGGGGAAAGGAGCGCACAAGGGAACATGAAGGATGCTGGAGAGGGCAGTAAGCAGAAGCATACCTGGCTAGGTAGTATGTAGCGAACAAACCGGGGCAGCAGGGGAGGCCGGGTGGCGGTGGGGTGGCGATCAGGTCCTTCCGCTGTTTTCCTTCACTTGTCACTTGCGCCGTCACCTCCGTGTGTGTCACGAGCACATTAGTGCACAGTCCTTTTGGGTTGCCTTTGCAATTCTGCCTACAGTGCTGATACAACTGTTGTGAATTGTTTGTACAAAATTAATTTCTCCTCTTTTTCAATATATGATGCCCTGTGCACATTTTAGAACGAATTATGAGTCTCCCTTTTTTCTGCCCTAGTAATGTCTTGTAGATACTTGTTAAATTGTCTTTCTCAATAATACCGGTTGAGACATTGTTGTTAATTTTCACTGATGTAATGTAGGCGTTGGATGAGGATGGGGTAGGTGACTTTGTCAAAAGCTACGGAGAGGTTCAGGAGGATGAGGGCCACTGTGTCTCCTCCATCCAGAGTCATGCAAATGTGATCCATGGAGGTGACGAGTGCGGTTTCCATGCTCTGGTTGGGTTTAAAACCAGACTGAGTAGAGTTGAGGAGTGGTCATTGAGGTATTCTATGATGCATCTGTTGATGATTTTCTCTAAGACCGTGGCCAGAAATGGTAGCAGGGAGATCAGTCTGTAGTTGTCGAGCATTGAAAGGTCTGCGATGGCTGCCTTCAACTATGGGAGCACTGTTGCATGTTTTCAATCATATCTTGGCTCATCCCAGTGGAATATTCTTCTATTTATCTCTCACCTCATGCAAATGGCTGTATCCTTCCACCTGCACTTGTGTTTACAATGAAATGCATAAAAATTACTGTATAATTAATCCCTGCTTGTCCACTCCCTCTAGACCTCCTCCACTCACCTTCTAGACCCCTCCACTCCTTCGAGACCCCCTTATGTCTTGCTCTATAATGGCAATGATGTATGGTTTGCACATTGAACCAGAACTATTGGCTCTACCAATGCTTGTTATAGTAACTGTTTTGTATGCAAAAGCAAAACAGCCAAAACCCTAAATAAAAATATGAGGCCCTGAAGACTCCATCCCACCCAGGCTGTTATCAATTTGAGGGGAGAGGGGTGTGCAGTCCCCCCTTCTGAGCCATATTAGGGTCCCGGAAACCCCATCCTGTGGGGCCAGTGTCCTGGAACCCCATCCCCCAAGGTCTGATCCAAGCAGTGTCCTCTGGACCCCATCCCCGGGGACACTGCAGTTTCCTGCCTGAGAGTGTGCACGCATACCCAGGCCGCACTCTCCCGGGCAGGAAACACAAGTTTGCTCTGGCCAGGTGGGAGCAAAAAAAGAAGCTGCTCCTACCCGGGCAGGAGCAAAGGAGAATGGTGCCAGCTCCAGCTAGCACGACAATGGGTGCTGGCTGGGGAGCTGAATTTGGCAGCGGGTGCCTTGGCTCCCCCTTGCAGCCCCAAGGTTTAGGTACATGTGGGTGCCTCGGGTGGCCACTAGGGCACCTTCTATGAAAAATTCAAAAAACAATGGCTGGCTTCTGCCGCAGTGGTGGCTGGGGAGCCAGCCAGGGCTGTGGGGCCCCTGGCACTCCCTCTGCGGCCTCCAAGATTTAGATGTATGTGGGTGCCCCAGGTGGGCAGAGGGGCACCCACTTTGAAGAATAAAAAAACAGTGGCCGGCTCCTGCCATGGTGGTGGCTGGGGGAAACGGTCAAGGCCAGGGGTCCTTGGGGCTGTCCCCATGGCACCCAACATAAAGAAAGGTTTGGGTGCCATAGCACCCACCACAGGGCCTCCCTGTACCACAGCTGAAGAGCATACAGCTCCAGCTCTGGGTCCTTCAAAAAATATGGTAAGCTACCTTGGGGTCATGGAGTTAATGACCCAGGAGTCTTACTGTGTTTTTTTAATGTTGCTGGAGGCCTGTTGCACTTCCTGCATCCCCCCACAACATTAAAAAAAGCTTGGTGATGTTCCTGCCCCTCATAGGGGCACCACAAGGCTCCAAAAAATATATTTAAAATGCCCTTGTAGAGCATTATGAGGCGCTCCTTGCAAGGCTCCTGTCGCTCATTTATTACTCTTTTTAATTGTATTTCTTTTTTTTAAAACATTTATTGGGTGCCTTGGTGTCCACCCGGGGCACCCACACTTTTTTAAATGTTTGGGGCTGCCGGGTGGGGGTGGAGCCCCAGGGACCCCGCTGCCCTTGTCGGCTCCCCACCAGCAGCCATAATGGTGGGAGCTGGCAATTTTGTTTGTGAGTGGGTGCCTGGAGTCCATCCAGAACACCCACAATGCAGGCGTCGTTGGGAGGTGTAGGGGAGCACAAAAGACCTCCGCAGCACCAACCGGCCCCCCAGCCAGCACCCATTGTGGTGCTAGCGGAACCCGGCATCATTCATCTTTGCTCCCGCCCTGGCGGGAGCAGTTGATTTCACTGCTCCCGTCTGAGCGGGAGCAAAGTTTTATGCCCCGGAGAGTGTAGGCAGAGTATACCCTCACTCTCCTGGGCAGAAAACAGCACTGTAATCAGGGAAGGGTCCCTGGGACATTGCTTAGTTTTGGCCCCTGGGATAGGGTTAGGAGCTGATCTACGGCAAATGGAGTGGCGCTGCACGCCTCACTCCTCTAACTATACCAACAAATCCTAGGGATGGGGACCCCGGGATCTCATAGAGGCACAAGGAAGGGGCCAAAGTCCCCCTCATCTTTTAAATCTGCACCAGGCCCTGGGGGATGGGGGTCTCTGGAGCTGAGACTCAGCTTGGGGAGGGGGACTTCTCCCCACCCCTTCTAAAAGTGTACCAAGCCCTGGGGGATGGAGTCCCTGGAAATGAAATTGGCTTGGGTAGGGGTAACCACGCATGCCAAATTTGGTGTAATTCCATTCAGCAATTTTTGCAGTATCGTTGTTCAATTTTCCTATAGGAAAATGAATAGGGACATTGCGTTTGTTTGGAATCCCCCTTTTTTCTCTGGTCCGCTTGACATATCACCCTGAAACTTTCCAGGAAGGAGCTGAGGTGGATGTACTTTTTTGGAAGGGTTTCCTAAAGATTCATCAAACAGCTCCAAAGTAATTTGCAGAGTATTAGTAAACCAAAAAATGTGCTTCTTATGGTAACTAGGTCCAAACTATACATATATGTGATGTATATATATATATACATATATATATAGATATATGTATATGTATGTATATGTATATATATATATATATATATATATATATATATATATATATATATATATCCTTCTTGCGGACACCATTAGGTAGTTCCGGGTAGGACCATGTTTCCAGTTTCCATAGGAAAAGGGTTTTTGCCTATATCTTTGGCGCTGTGTGACGAATCGTCCTGAAATTTTCCCAAAAGAGTGTGCCGATGATTTTAATTGTGCATGGAAAGTTTTAGGGTGATCCGTCAAGCAGAGGCTGAGACAAAAGGGGGTAAAAAATGTGTTTCACATGTTAATTCACATAGGAGTTTTGAACACAACTACAGCCCAAACTGCTAGACGGAATTACACCAAATTTGGCAGAAAGGTAGATTTGTTTCTGCAGATCACGCTTTTGGTTATTTGGTGTAAATTAGTTCAGCAGTTTTGGAGCTATTAAAGGAAATCCAAATTTGGATATTTAGAGGTGCAGATCCTCCGAGGATCCAACAGTCCTCGTGCTGATATCTGGTTGGCTGCCAGCACTTCAACCAGGAAGTGTTGGCAGCCATCTTAGGACTTGGCTTCAGCTGGGCCCCCAAAAAGAGTTAAAAAAAAAAAATGGTGGCAAGGTAGGAATACCCTGACCCATTAGCTCTGGTCCTGGCGTCCATGGGAGCCCTGCCAAGGCAAAAAAAACCTTTTAAAAAAAATGTTGCCACGAAATCACGACAGATTTGCGAATCCGATGCAAATTTTTTATTTAAAGACATGCGCTGTCTCCCGCTCTTGTTTACATTAAAGCCCCGGGTGGGGCAGGGGCATGCGGGCATTAAAGAAACAAGCATTTGCAATGCAATAGGTTTCCATTCGTGAATTTTTTAGCTATTGGCATTGCACATGATAGTGTTTTTTTTTGTTTGTTCGGAAATATCCAAGCAGTAGCATAAGTAATAAATAGACCTCTTTAGCCACATAAGATACTGCACCCTAAATGCAGGTATAAAGCAAAATATTGCAGTTGAGTATATGTTTTTGTTTGTTTTTATTGAGAGTGAGAATTTTGTTACTGTGTGATGTAAAAATGCACCATTGTTGTGGGATATTTTTAAAATGCAAGCTAACAAAAATCTCACTTCCAATTAAAAGAAATGGAAACGTATGCTCAACTGCAATTTTTTTTTATAATTGCATTAAAGGTGCAGTACCTTATGTGGCTAATAAAGATCGCTTTACAACTCCACAGGGACACCTAGTAACAGCCTGTGGTACTGCACCATTTGCTTGGTTTGAGCAGGATTGCTAAGTTCTCCTAGCAGGCCACGCCCTCTTTGCCCACCACTCTGCAAACGCGCTCCGTGGCGCGCTCTTGGATGGGGATTGAAGTCCCCTTCGCTGCTTGGGGTCCTTAGGGGCCAACTAGCCTACCTGTTACCTCCAGTAAGCCCCACACAGTGGGATTGCTGAGAGGTGGACACAATCCGCACCCCCTTTCTCCACCACTCTACAAACACACCTCCTGGTGCGCTCTTGGTTGGGGGATGAAGTCCCCTTGCCTCCTGAGGGTCCCTGGGGGCCAACTAGCCCTCCTGTTACCTCTAGTAAGCCCCACACAGCTGGATTGCTGAGAGTGGTCAGAGGCCACGCCCCCTTTTTACACCACACTGCAAACAAGCCTCTGGCACACTGCTGCTTGGGGGATGAAGTCCACTTTAGTCTTGAAGTCCTCAGGACACAAGGGGACCTCATCGCCCCACAAGCAGTGCACCAAGAGGCGCGTTTGCAGAGTGTTGTAAAAAGGGGCATGGCCTTGGACCACCTCTCAGCAATCCCACTGTGTGGGGCTAACTGGAGGTACCTGGTGGGCTAGTTGGCCCCTAAGGACCCTCACCAGTGAAGGGGACTTCATCCCCCAACCCTGAGCGCGCCAGGAGGCCCGTTTACAGAGTGGTGAGGGGAGGGGGAGGGGCCTCCAGCGAGTTGTGGATTCTTTTTTTATTTTACAAAGGGGGGCTGTGTGGCCCCCCTTCCCTTGACCCTTTTGGGCCCGGGGACCCCATCACCGGGGCCTGAGCCATTTAAAAAAAAAAATTGAACAGGGAGGGGTCGTGCGGCCCCCCTCCCCAGGCTGATTTCGGCCCCGGGGACCCCATCCCCCGGGGCCCGGCAAAACCTTTTTATGAAAGAGGGGCCACATGGCCCCCCTTCCCTGGGCCACGTTTGGCCCTGGGGACCCCATCGCCCGGGGCCTGCCCTGCCTTTTTATTTTTACATTTTAGAGGGGGGCCACGTGGTCCCCCTCCCAGGCCATTTTCGGCCTGGGGACCCCATCCCCTGGGGCATGGCCATGACGTTGGGGACCACGGAGGGAGCCCCAATGCCCCCGCGGTCCCTGCTGGCTCCCCGCCTCCTGTGGGAGCCGGCATTGCTTTTGGACAAAGAGAGCTGCTAACATGCAGCTCCCTTTACACAAAAGCAATTCTGCTTTGCTTCTTGGAAGCGAGAACAGTTTTCCTGCTCTCGCTTCCATGAAGCGAAGCAGAAGTTTGCAATGGAATGGCGGGAGCAGTGCTCCTGCCAGGCCATAGCAAACTGCAATGTCCTGAGGGGGGGGGGCAGTCCAGGACATTGCTGGAGCCGGCCCTGGGGGTGGCAGTCCCCAGGGCCATGAAGGGCTCCTACAGGGGGCCGCACGGCCCCCCTCCAACATCTTTAAAGCCCCGGGGAGGTGGTGGTCCCCGGGGCTGGGTGTCCGCAACGGACCCCCGTATTTTAATTAACGAATGCCTCAGAGAGGTGGTGGTCCCCGGAGCAGTGTGGAGGGGGCAGGAGCCCCCGCATCATATTTTGGCATTGCCCCCGGGACCTGACCCACCCGGGGGCTTAATTAAACGAAGTTGGGAGACCACGCTTTGTTTTGTTTTTATTTTTTCGGCGGGATTCGCGGACCCTATGCGAATCCAACTGAAAATTAAAACAAAAAAATGCTTTTTTGGGCCTTCGGGGTCCCTGTGGGACCCCCTGAGCAGGCCTAGGGGGTCAGGGTGTTTCTACTCGGCCCCCTTTTCTTTTTTTTTACCCTTTTTCTTGTGACTCGGTTCAACTGAGTCACAAGATGGCTGCTAACACGTCCTGGTTGGAATTGTTGGCAGCCAATCAGAGTCAAGCTCAAGATCGAGAAGGTTCGCGGATCCACCGTGGTCACAAGATATTAATATTTCTAAATATATGAATTTCTCAGGAACTACTGAACGGATTTACACCATTTAACAAAAAGAGTGCTTTCTGGACCAAGAGCTACCTTTTTGCCAAATTTGGTGTAATTCCGTTCAGCAGTTTGGGCTGTAGTCGTGCTAAAGTTTCCTATGGAAATTAACATGGAGAAAACGTGTTTTGGGACCCCCCTTTTTTCTTGGCCCCCGCTTGACGAATCACCCCCAAACTTTCAAGACAGGAGCTGACCGGAGCGCCCCATTAGTTTTGAAAACTTTGCGAAGATTCATCAAACGGCGCCAAAGATATTGGCAAATCAAAAAACGCTTTTCCTATGGAAACTAAGGGGCATATTCTCAAGGAGCTATCGCCGAGTTAACGGCACTTTATCGCAGCCAAAGTTGCGATAAATTCATCGCCCCATTCACAAGCTGGTGTTAACAGCCCATAACACCAGTTTACCTGCGATAGCAGCCGCAAAAAACATCGCCACAGATGACCCCGGCAACTATCACTAATGAGATGCAGAATAGGCGTTCCCGTGCAAAAAGCAGCGACAACACCACTCCTCAACATTCTCAATGACCAGCCAGATCCGCGATAAGGCGCGTTAGCAGCAGGAAACTAACACCTGCTCCGACCTGGTGCAAAGTCGGACGACAGCCTGCACCACAAAAGAGAGCCCAGAGCCACACCTGAAGAACAACAGATGCCATGGAGCCACTGAACATGCGTGCCGGACACCCAAGAGGGCCACAACTCCCACCGCCACCACCCCCAGGACCACATCCCCCCCCCCGGGCCCCACCCTGGGCACCCCCTACCTCCCCCGGACCAAGACACAGCACATCAACTGCACGGAAACATGAACACAAGCACCCGCCTGATGTCGCACAATTGCAACAATCAACATACATGTGAGCACTGAAATCCTGATTCATACATACATCATTGAAAGACCAAACAAAATGTCACATTCTGATTTGTCACCAAACAACTATTTTGAGGAGTCATGGCGGGGCATCCCTGGACAATCTGTGACTCACAGCCTGCAAGACAATATCCAAGATAAGAAGGTGTGTCAGGCACTCATCAAAGGACAGGGAGAGAGAGAAAGAGAGAGAGAGAGAAAGAAAGAGAGAGAAAGAGAGAGACTGAACAAGGAGCGCAAGGCCAATTGGGCCGTTGGCTCATGCAAACATGCCAACAGCTGCGTGTGTCTCGAAATCTGCGCACCCCAAATCACAGGCCTGGCATCAAAGCCAGCGCGAAGTCCACATCACAATTAAGACATGCAAGCAGTAGTCAGACTAAAATCAGGAATGAAAGCTCCTTTGTCTCAACACACAAGGCCGAAGGCCAACCAAACACCCGACCTTGGTCCTGAATGCAGCTGGCACAACCTGCGTGAGATACCATACCAGCCTCCGACGACTCCCACACCATGAACTGCACTAATGAAACACCAACGTGCCCACACCCCACACACACTTGTCCCTGCACGACCTACACCTGCAAGGGATGCCCTTGACACATTGGTCAAAAACTACCCATACGTCCAAACATTGCACACACATATGACTCATTGCCCAGAGCTGTGGCATATCGTCCATCGAACTTCCGCTGGTCAGAGGAGTGCCGGTGCCACGAGACCAACAAACGCAATGGCAGGCATTCCCGGGCACATGCACAACCCCTGTCACGTGGAACTGTACCGTGCACGAATGCTGCATCTGTTGGGATCCCTGCCAATGGCAGTGTTGCGAATCAGTTTCCGTCTGAGTTTCCGTCTTGCCTACGTCACCTGCGTCCAGCCCTGGTTCCACTGTCGATCATGCACATTCGAGTGGCCCATGGAGGTCTGCCTATCCAACGCCACGGTAGCTGAATTGGATTATGACCTGACAGTGCGCCCCCTGTTGGCCCACGAACAGGAGTGTCACCTGGATAGCCGTGCATGGGATGCACTGATCCTTGGCGTATGTGCTGGCAGTTGCGCATGGGAGATTGCACAACTCCTCGTGTGCAGTGACCACATTGAGGCACTCCCCTATTGGGCTGTGTTGCGGATTGGGGAAACGGCGTGGACTGAGCACATCTGCCCGGACCAGTTAATGGATTGGCTCACCCTGGTGTTCCTTGAACCCGACAACAACGTACTATTGGAACACATTGCACATGAAGCTGCGCTGGCATTCATGGACGAGTAACTACATTTCTGCAGCCACATCGGATTGTCACCCACAGCACTGGTCCCAACACCTTGTAGCATCGTGGGGAATGCGCACATATCCGACCACAACAGAGGACATGTCTGCCTTCGTCTGGACTCTGAATGCATGTGCGTGGAACTACGGGTGTGTACACAGACCTGTGCAAGGTGATGCAGTACCATGGTCGGAGCAGCACAGCGTCGTTTGGCAACGTTACCAAGTCGGACACACTGCTGGGGGGGAGAGTACACACATGGCAATGTAGCACGACATGTGAACTTGTCGGACCCTTTCACCTGATCACTGTCAGCAGAGCAGACAGTCGGCGCAGTCGAGTGACAGAGCACTATGCAGACCCCATGGGCTGTGAGTCGTGCCCCCTCACACGGGGCAATGGGCAGACGCCAAACAACACATGACTCGTCCAGCAAGGCAGGGTGGGCTGAGACTGTTGCCATCCGTGATGATTGGTGTTAATTTTTGCCTCCCCATTTCCTGCACCTCGACATGTTCCCAAGCTGCGTGTAAGTGTCCTAAGCATGTCCCTGCCTGTTGTGGCCGTTGCCTTGTCCGTACTGACACGCACATGCAATAAAATCTACGCAACACCACTGGTGTCTAACTGTGATGAGTGTTGATTAGATTGACCACTCTTGTGCCACAATGAGCATCGTCCCTACACAGGGAGGAACTGACTGATGCATGTACAATGGGGGTGGGTCCCTTTTGACAGCTCCACCTCTGTGAGCCAGACATTGTTTTGGGATAGTTGCTGGCCGACCTGTGCACTTACGTGTCTTCAGCAATGTGAGTATGGTGTCCAACCTCTGACCATGTTGAGCAATGTTATAAATCATAACAGAATGTGTCCACACCGATGTGTGTGAGTAGGTATGCGACGTGAAGTTCTGTTGTCACATGTGATGTAGGACACCACTTCTGGCCTGCTACCGATTTGGTCATTCCTACACACAGCCCTATTTAATACATGGACTTGTGCCTACGTTGGGGGGTTGTGAGATTGTTGCTAATGTGCAATGGGGACACAGCTAGTACTCACCTTCACAGTCATCCAATTGGCCATGTGTCTCGGGGATAAACATGCGCATTGATGTCATTTACCAGGGTGTACCTTCTTGTGCAATCATTGTCCCTACATCCAGCCATACTTCCATACGTGAGTGAACATAGTCATGACACATCTGCATGATTTCGAATGTTTTATTCACATTCTAGCGAATGACAGAGAGGGAGCTGTACATGGCCATCCAAGCCCACATAACATGGAAGCACAGTGGTGGGACAACCAGAGTCCTTTTGGGATTGAAAAGTGATTTGGAAGAGGGGGAGTGCAGTCCGCAGCAGGATTGCTGTGTAATTGTCAAGCAGTGGAGATATGGCAGTCCGTGTCGGGGTCCGGGTGAATGTCGCAGAGTGTTCCGGGGGTCATTGGAAGGTGTTGTCCCAGGGCATGATGCATAGGGCAGAGCCAGGCAGGGCAAGCCATATGGAGGTGATGGATGCTACTGCCTCCTTCCTCACACAGTAATTACCATCCACATCTTACTCCTCTGATACTTCTTCTGTGTCGGGTGTGTCCGGTGTGTGTGGCGGTGTAATGGCTGCATCACTGTGTGCCACTGACACATCAGGGTGCGAAGGTGATGGGGCTGCATCACTGTGTGCCACTGACACATCAGGGGTCGGAGATGTGTGTGTCGAGGTTCCTGCAGCAGCCATCTGGAACAGGCTCAGTGGCAGCAATGGCAAGATGAGGATCTGCAAGGCATGGAAGATCGCAGCTACATCTCGCTGGTGTTCAGCAGTGGCAGCCATACTTCCAGCCTGCATCGGCTCCATGGTCTCCATTGTCCTCCGCATCTGTGCCAACTCTGTGCTGTCATCGCTGGAGCCTGTCTGCCTAGGCAGTTCTTGTATCCGAGTAATGGACCCAGCGATGTCAGCCAAGGATTGTTGGTGGGCATGGTGCGGACAGTGGGTATCCATTAGGGACTGTAGGTGCTCCCTGATGGGACTCAGGCAACCACGTACGGCATCGAGTTTGGCTGCCATGAGCTCGGAACTCAGCCGCAGCTGATCTGCCATCTTCTCCTGGCACCCTAACACACAGCGTTTGAAATCCATGTGTTGGTCGTGGGGGTCCTGTGAGGCAGCAGTGGTGGTGTGTGCTTCCTGCTGTGTGGTCTGTGCAGGGTGTGGGCTCACCGCGATGCAGCTGGGCTGCCCTGCTCCTGGAGGTGGGGTGAGGAGGCTGTCCACGAGCCGTTGGAGTGTGTCTGGGCAAATGGGCAGGGTGTCCTCTTCATCATCACTGAAGAGATGTTTGGTCTGCTCTGCAGGAGGTGTTGATTGTCCCTCTGCAATGTAAAGGGGAGATGCAGGTTAACAGTGTGTTCCATGTATGTTGACGCATTGTAGATGTTTACATTCAGACTGCATGACGATGTACATTGTGACTGTTTTGGTGAAGCTGGCTATTTGATGGGAGTCAGTGGACATTTCGACTACATGACGGATGTGTGGTTGTACTCGTACATTATCATCTCACAGTGTCATGCATTGCCAGATGTGATTGGCCAGTTTCTATGCACGAGAGGCACCAGTTGTATCCTCTGTCCTGTGGTGTAGGGGTTGCACTCTGTCCCACATTGTCGTCAATGTTGATGTACTGTGATTGCTATGTGTGTGTGCTGCATTGTTGGCGATTTGCCCCTGCAGCTCTGCATTGGCCGACCCTTATCCCTTTGAGTCTGTGTGCATTTGACTTGTGTGCTTTTGGGGTGCGGGGATGTTTTCGACTTGGATCATTTCTGCTACTGGAGATATTTGGTACTCTTGTGCATTGTTTGTCTGCAGATGTGTTCTTGCCGTCATGGGTCGTAGGTGCACGTGGATGTGTCAGAGTGTGACCTGCTCCTTTACGAATGTGATCCACACTCAGCCACCTCAGTGTCGTCTCATGCACCATGTCATGTATTGTGACTTCAGCCATGCTATCTGTCATGCAGTGTCACTTGCATTGTCACAGAGCCGCTGCTTTTCTGGATTCAGCACATGTGCATGGGTAGGTTGTGGCATTGGTGATATGGAGGGGGGCCCATTTGTGCACATTGTGGATGGGGGCCTACTTGGTGTTTCTATGTGTGCTGCAGTGTGCCAAGGGTATCAGGGAATTGTTCCACACTCATTGCGGGTGTGCAGTGTGCTGCACATGATTGTGCATGTGTGCCATTGTGCCCATCTGCCCCCGTCCCCCCAGTCCCTGGTCGTTACTCACCCTGTTGCTGTTGGGTCAGGTCATTTCGGGCTGTGTCCAGACCCCCAACTCCTTGCACCATCTCCACACTGATAACTGTGGCCACCATTTCCTCCAGCTCATCCAGCTCCTCCTGTGGCGCAGGACTCCCACCTCCAGTCGCCTTTGCTGCCTTCATGTTGGCAGCGAGTTTCTGTTTGGTTTGGCTGTGCACTTCATGCCAGCGCCTCTTGACCTCCTCCATTGACCTCCTCGACACTCCGACTGCATTCACTTTGGTGACGATGGACGGCCATATTTCCGTTTGTGTTGCCAATGACGCAGTGGAGGTGACGAACAGTTGTTGGTAGTGTTCTATCACCTCCGTGATGGTGATCCGGTCTTCCTGCGGACTGAACCCCGTCTTATTAAAAGATAGAACACATATGTAAGTATTCATCACGATTTAGCACTTTGCACTTTAACTTTATACGATCTGTTTCTATATTACAGGAATATCATGATTGCACTGTTGAACACTTTGAAATGAGTATTTATAATCTTTAATATTTTGCACTTTAGATTCCAGTCTTTTTTTTTTTCCTCAACATTTTGGAATATGTATTTATATATGATATAATTGTATGTTTGCAATATCTTATGAACTCTCAATAAAAAAATAAAATAAAAAAAACCTAAGAATATATGTAAAACATATTTAAAAATTACAGAAACACACAGTCACTGGATGATGTCAGCAGTGATGTCATTTCAGATGTCATCAGTGATGTCATCAGTGATGTCACTGACCATGCCATGAATGATGTAATATGTGACGTCATGAGCAGTGCATTCCGGGCGCAAGTTATAGTTAGCTGAACTAACTATAACAGTGGAATTTCTATGGTTTTGTACGAGTGAAATGTCCAGCTAACTATAACGCCCCTGAAACCTATGGTTTTTTCAGTGAATTTCAAAGGTTTTTAAATGCTAATTTCTAACTATAACGTCTGTAAAACCTATGGTTTTTTCAGTGAATTTGAAAGGTTTTATAAATACTAATTTCTAACTTCAATGTCCCTGAAACCTATATTGTTTTTAACTAAATTTAAAAAAGACGTGCATACTTTTTGTAGTGAAAAACTAACTGTAACAGTAGTCTGTTATAAGTTATAATTTAACAATGTTTAAAACTTAATTAACACTAATTAACATATAAGTGTGGAAAAAGTGTGACGGAGCAGCTATGATACCTGACTTCGAACAACAGCGTTCACAGTCGATTCCCGACTCCAGCGGCACGTTAGCCCACCACTATGTCACTGTGGGCAACACCTTGCTTAATCTTTCCAACGCCCCCGAGCGCCGGCACACCTTTCCAGGGTTAGCTTTACGCTTTAAAAATGCTCGCATTTTTTAATTTAAAACCATAGTGATGAGAAATATTATCACGTTTTTTTTTCTTCTATTCTGATAGATCTTATTTTTTATGTCTTCTATTTAGAATTACGACAATCAATAAATATATTTACTCATGAGAATGGAAATGACACGGTTTTCCGGGTAACAGTTTTTAAGCTCTCCAACGTATGTACATATTAAGGACCTTATACGTGTTAGGTTCGAAATCGAAACTTTTCCGCTTCACATTTTGTAACTTTTCCCAACACGTGCACAAGTGAAACAGTTAAAACGTGAGCAGGTGTCAACTGTAAAACGTGACATCTAAATGGGCGGAGCCGCATCTTCCCTTCCATAGACTACTGAATAACCAAAAAGTATATAAACCACACCCGTTGATTGATTAGTTTGGTTTTTGCCAGTTATTTACGCGTCTCCATTCAGTGATGCAGGTGCTCTTTTCTACAGTCGGATTCTTCTTTTGCGGCCACAAAACATAATCCTGAGTTGTAAGTTGTTTGATTATGGCATACTAGATATTTATAATACGTAGCTATTTGTCAATATTTAAACACATGTATTTAGCAAAAAGTGTTATTGCTTGTTTTTGCCATTTATATGTAACGTCAGCAGCTTGTTTTCAGAAACAGACAGAATACACCAAACATTGTTACTGTTCTTGCTCCTTTCAGCTCATATGGTCTGACTTTGTATATTATAATATTGACACTGTACTTGACCTCAGAAGTGTTGGTGACCCATCGGCGCGAAGACTAAAGATTTATATGTAACGTCAGCAGCTTCTAGTTTGTAGTCTATTTCCCCCTTGACATCATATAGTGTGAGTATGTATATTATAATAACCACACATTATGATCTCAGAGGAGTTTGTGACCACGTTGGCGCGAAGACTAAAGATTTATATGTAACGTCAGCAGCTTCTGGTTTTTAGTCTATTTCTCCCTTGAGATCATATAGTGTGAGTATGTATATTGTAATATGAACATTTATACTGACCTCAGTGGAGTTTATGACCCGTCGACGCGAAGACTAAAGATTTATATTTAACGTCAGCACCTTCTCGTTCTTACTCTGTTTCTTTCTTGGGATCATATACTGTGAATATGTATATTATAATATTAACAGTCATTGTGATCTCAGAGCACTTTATGACCTGTTGGCGCGAAGATGAAAGATTTCGAAGTCCCGGAGAAAAGAAGCTCTCAACATACTCATCGCTGGAAAGTATTTCGTTATTGATGTTGTTTTGTATTGATGTCTTCATTTTCATTTTCCTTTTTGTGTGCCATCAGTGACACTGTGTATATTGTAAGAGTGTGATATTTCCACACAACAGGAATTGGAGATTTCTCGCCGCCAGGAGTAAACCATCTGAAATACAGTTTACTGACCTTTATAACTTACTTGATCAGATATTTTTACAGTGACAATATTTTTGGAAATTGCAGTTTAAAAAAAATCGTTTCCATAGATACTTTCTTAGTGAATACCTTTGATAAACCCTACATTTCTGAATGTTTTTTTACTATTTCTATTTTTGTCTGTTGCGGTTCCTATTCACCTTCTCCCTATAGAATATATACGACCAGTAGTGTATATTATTATAGTACTATCCTATATATTCATAAAGGAGTACGTGATCTAAGCACTGCGACCGAACTTTCCTGAATTGTACAATAATAGAAATGATAAAAAATGATAAAGCGTACATTTCTATGTAATATAAAGTGATTTGTGTTTAACTGTTTTTTACTTGTTATTGTTCTTGTGACCTGAGATGATGTAGTGCGGGAGTGTTTCTTGTAGCACCTCTTTTCTACTTTATCTAAAAGTAACTCATGCCCTCTTATATTATCAAGAATATGGGGCAACACTTTTACAAACTATAGCAGAAAAAAAAGGGAGGGTGTGCCCACGCTTAAGGGATATTTTATGAATTGCGTTTTTATTTGTCACCCCTTTGATATATACAGCTTCAGTTTCCGAACAAAGTATATTTGTAATTGCTTAATAAAAACTATTTCAAACCTAGACTGAAATTTTTGCTGCGCAACCTCTGCTCCCCGTTAGAAAAGTAAACACCACATTATAACTAAACAGTGCTCCTGGGAAGTATCCCACCCGCAAACTTAATAAAAAGAAGACGCAACACACTTTGTTATTTTCCCGCCGTGATTTGTACACCCCACGCCAATTATATAAATGGCCCTTAAAATATATAAAAAACTATTTTTACCTTCACAATCCCTCTCCACCACCGTGTGACCACTGTACAGAGTTAATAGTGTTCCTACCCTCCCCGCTACTACTTTCTTTTCCCGTACTCCATTGAAGTGCGTCACAAAATGGTTCACAACATTGAACCGTTCCCAGCCAATAATGAGCAAACTTGTACTAGGAACAGTTTAGCCAATAAAATGTCCATGGTGTTCCGCAGAGGGGAGGGAATAGCTGCCAACACTTCTACTTTCAATGGTTTACAGCCAATGAACATTAAGGTTGGGAAGGTCCTGCTTGGAACACGTTACCCAATCAGATGTCCCTGATGCTCCGTGGAGGGGGAGGGAATGGCTGGCAACACTTCAACTTTCAATGTTTTACAGCCAATGAACATTAAGCTTGGGAACGTCCTGCTTGGAACACGTCAACCAATAACATGTGCCTGCTACTCCGCGGATGGGGAGGAAATGGCTGGCAACACTTGTACTTTCAATGGTTCGCAGCCAATGAACATTAAGCTTGGGAAGGTCCTGCTTGGAACACGTCAGCCAATCAGATGTCCCTGCAACTCCGCGGACGGGGAGGAAATGGCTGGCAACACTTGTACTTTCAATGGTTCGCAGCCAATGAACATTAAGCTTGGGAAGGTCCTGCTTGGAACACGTCAGCCAATCAGATGTCCCTGCTACTCCGCGGACGGGGAGGAAATGGCTGGCATCACTTGTACTTTCAATGGTTCGCAGCCAATGAACATTAAGCTTGGAAAGGTCCTGCTTGGAACACGTTACCCAATCAGATGTCCCTGATGCTCCGCGGAGGGGGAGGGAATGGCTGGCAACACTTCTACTTTCAATGGTTTACAGCCAATGAACATTAAGCTTGGGAACGTCCTGCTTGGAACACGTCAACGAATAACATGTGCCTGCTACTCCGCGGACGGGGAGGAAATGGCTGGCAACACTTGTACTTTCAATGGTTCGCAGTCAATGAACATTAAGCTTGGGAAGGTCCTGCTTGGAACACGTCAGCCAATCAGATGTCCCTGCTACTCCGCGGATGGGGAGGAAATGGCTGGCAACACTTGTACTTTCAATGGTTCGCAGCCAATGAACATTAAGCTTGGGAAGGTCCTGCTTGGAACACGTCAGCCAATCAGATGTCCCTGCTACTCCGCGGACGGGGAGGAAATGGCTGGCAACACTTGTACTTTCAATGGTTCGCAGCCAATGAACATTAAGCTTGGGAAGGTCCTGCTTGGAACACGTCAGCCAATCAGATGTCCCTGCTACTCCGCGGATGGGGAGGAAATGGCTGGCAACACTTATACTTTCAATGGTTCGCAGCCAATGAACATTAAGCTTGGGAAGGTCCGGCTTGGAACACGTCAGCCAATCAGATGTCCCTGCTACTCCGCGGACGGGGAGGAAATGGCTGGCAACACTTCTACTTTCAATGGTTAGCAGCCAATGAACATTGAGCTCGTTGTTGGAACACCTCAGCCAATTAAACGTTAATTTTGTTCCAGACACACGAACAGAACACGCCCTCCCACATAATATTAATTTTCGTGTAAGAAAGTGACACTGTCCGTGATAAAAGTGAACACCGCATTATAAGTAAACATTACTACGCATTATATTAAAGGAAGGCTGCAATACGGCGCATTGTTATTTTCCCAACGGGATTTCCAGAGCCTACGCAACCTTGCCGCAATACCACGCACCGTTGTTCTGTGGACGTGATTTCCACGGCCTACGCAACATTCAAACTCCCTGCCTCTGCACCGTACAGACGGCTTAAACTAAGACCACAGTGTTCCTACTATACCCTCATACAATTTTTCTCTTTTGTTTCACCCTACGCCTTTCAACTCAGTCACAAAATGGCTGCCAACACTTCCTAGTTTGAACAGTTCGCAACCAATGAGCCTCATGGTCGTGCTCGTAACGCCTCAGCCAATCAGATGTCAGAATTCTCAAATATCGATATCTGTAAATTTTGATATTTCTCTAAAACTACTGAACGGATTTACCCCATTTAAACAAAAGAGTGCTTTCTGGACCAAGACCTTTCTCCCTGCCAAATTTGGCGTAATTCCGTTCAGCAGTTTGACCTGTAGCCTTGTCTAAAGCTTCCTATGGAAATTGCATGGAGAAAACACGTTTTGGGACCCCCATTTTTTCTCAGCCCCCCCTTCACGAACCACCGCCAAACTTTCAGGATAGGAGCTCACCTGAAAAGAGGAACTTTTTGGAAAATTTCGTAAAGATTCGTCAAACGACGCCAAAGTTATAAGCACATCCAAAAATGCTTTTCCTATGGAAACATGGTCCTAACTAAAACTATCTACTGGCGGCCGCCAGTAGATAATATTTATATATATATATATATATATTTATATATATATATATATATATATATTCACTGAAAAAACATAGGTTTTAGGGAAAGTTATAGTTAGTTGGACATTTCACTCGTACAAAACCAGTGAAATTCCCCCGTTATAGTTAGTTCAGCTAACTATAACTCGCGCCCCTGCAATGCACTGCTGATGACGTCACATATTACATCACTCATGACTTGGTCAGTGACATCACTGATGACATCACTGATGACATCTCAGTCAGTCAGTCAGAATAACTTTATTTCGCCAACACAATGTAGGCATAAAAAGTATACTACAGTTACTAAGTTTGTGTGGGTGGGGTGTGTGTGACTCTGTGCATAGATGTGTGAGTGGGTGATTCACTGGGTGCATGGTTTCAAGAGTGCATCTGTGATGGACTGTATGGGTGGATGAGTGTGTGTATGGGTGTGTTAGTGAGTGAATGTATATCTCAGTGGTACATGTGTGAGTAACTACATATGTGAAAGGCAGTATATATGTGTGTTGGAGTATATTAATGGCTATAAGTGAGAGTGTGTGATTGTGAGAGTGGCTGTATGGATGAGTGTGTACTTGTATCAGTGATTGTATAAGAGCGTAAGAATGTGCTAGTATTTGTATGAGTAAGTGAGCTGGTGTGTGTATAACTGTATAGGTGAATAAATGGCAGTGTGATTAATTATTTGCATGACTGACTAGGTGTGTGAGTACCTCTATGGATGAGTGGCAGTGTGTGAGTGTCTATGTAGGTGTATGAGTGCATATGATAGTCCTGTACTGAGTGACCGTAAGTATGAGTGACTGTACGGGTGAGTGAGTGGATGTGTGTGTAGACCTAAGAATCAGTGAATGGGTATGTAGTTATTGGTGTTGGAGTGTCTATGGTTTTGAGAATGGCAGTCTGCAATTTAGAGTGGGTGTATCAAAAGTTATATTAGGGTGTGAGAAGATGCATCAAATTATCACATGGATGATGTCATCAGTGATATCATCAGTGATGTCATTTGAGATGTCATCAGTGATGTCACTGACCATGTCATGAGTGATGTAATATGTGACGTCATCAGCAGTGCATTGCGGGGGCGCGAGTTATAGTTAGCTGAACTAACTATAACGGGGGAATTTCATGGGTTTTGTACGAGTGCAATGTCCAACTAACTATAACTTTCCCTAAAACCTATGGTTTTTTCAGTGAATTTCAAAGGTTTTTAAATGCTAATTTCTAACTATAACGTGCCTGAAACCTATGGTTTTTTAAGTGAATTTCAAAGGTTTTTTAAATGCTAGTTTCTAACTATGCCTACAGAGGTAGGACATGTGAAGAAAGAAGAAAAACGCACAGAAAGAAGCAAAAGAAATGCAGAAAGAAGCAACAGAAGTCCACAAAGACGAAGAAAAGTGCAGGAAGAAGCAAAAGATGTGCAGAAAGAACAAACAGAGGAGCAGAAAGAGGCCTTGTTGCAAAATCATCCTGTGCCCACAACTTTTTCAGACGTGTACTGGTGGTAACTGACTCTGACTAACCAGAGTCAGTGCTATGCTAAAAGACACTTAGAATACAGTGAAAACACCTACATACACTAGTGAACACTATGCGTTGGGGTACCCCTGTGATTAGCATGACCTCCTCTGTAAGTCCCTAGTACATAATAGGGCAGGGGGATTAAAACTACCTCTTAAAACGTGCTACAGGGCGCGTTTGCACAGTGGTGAAGGGAGGGGGGCCTGAGGTGACATGTGTGCAAACGCGCCCCGTGGCGCGTTTTAAGTTGCGGGATTAAGTCCCCTTGAATCCTGAGGGTCCCTGGGGCCCAACTAGCCCCCAGGTACCTACAGTTAGGACCACATAGCTGAGTTGCAGAGAGGCGTTCCGAGGCCACGCACCTTTTTCACCTCTCTGCAACGCAACTCTGTTGTGCTTACTGAAGGTACCTGGTGGGCTAGTTGGCCCCCAGGGTCCCTCAGGATTCAAGGGGAATTAATTCCCCAACTTAAAATGCACCACAGGGCGTGTTTGCGCACATGTCACCTGAGGCCCCGCCCCCTCCCTTCACCACTGTGCAAACGCGCCCCGTGTCGTGTTTTAAGTTGGGGGATTAGGTCACCTTGAATCCTGAGGGTCCCTGGGGCCCAACTAGCCCACCAGGTACTTCCAGTAAGCACCACAGGCCTGCGTTGCAGAGAGGTGGTCCGAGGCCACGCCCCTTTTTACACCTCTCTGCAACGCAGCTGTGAGGCGCTTACTGGAGGTACCTGGTGGTGAGCCGCGAGGCTCCCGCCCTGTCATAGCAAACAGCAGTGTCCCGGGGGTAGGCACCCCGGGACAATGCAGGAGCCGGCCCTCGGGGGTGGTGGTCCCCAGGGCCATCACAGGCTCCAGGAGGGGGGCCGCGCGGCCCCCCTCCCAACATCTTCAAAGCCCCGGGGAGGTGGTGGTCCCCGGGGCTTCGGGGGTCCGAAACGGACCCCCAATTTAAAATTCTCAGTGCCCCGAGGAGGTGGCGGTCCCCGGGCGTGTGGGGGGCTCGAGCCCCCACACAGCGAATTTAATTTTAAAAAGAAGCCCCGGGGGGTGGCGGTCCCCGGGGCTGCGGGAGGGCCGAGTGCCCTCCCGCACCATTTGTTATTTAAAGCCCCGGGGGGTGGTGGTCCCCGGGGCTTGGGGAGGCCTTAGAGGCCCCCCCAACAAATATTTATTAACCCCCCACATGCCCCCGGGACTTGGCCCACCCGGGGGCCAAATGACAATGAAGCGCGGGAGCCCGCGCTTTGTTTTTTTTTACGGCGGGATCCGCGCACCATGCATGCATCCCGCCAATTTAAAAAAAATATATATATTTTTTTGGCCCTGGGGGTCCTTGTGGGACCCCCTAAGCAGGCCTAGGGGGTCAGGGTGTTTCTACCCTGCCCTCTTTTTGCGTTTTGCGCACTTGTTTCTTGTGCCTCGGTTCTACCGAGGAACAAGATGGCTGCCAACACTTCCTGGTTTGGAGTGTTGACAGCCAATTAGCATACAGCTCGTGATCGGGAAGGTGCGCTCAGGGTGCGCGGACCCTCCGCGGCCATAGATATATATGTGGTTTTACTTTTGATTCTCTCAGCAACTACTGAACGGATTTACACCATTTAACAAAAAGGATTCTTTCTGAACCAAGAACTACCTCTTTGCCAAATTTGGTGTAATTCCGTTCAGCAGTTCGGGCTGTAGCCGTGTCTAAAGTTTCCTATGGCAAATTGATTTTTTGACTCTTATTTTATGAATTTCTCCGCAACTACTGAACGGATTTACACCATTTAAAAAAAAGGTCACATTCTGAACCAAGCGCTACCTTTTTGCCAAATTTGGTGTAATTCCGTTCAGCAGTTCGGGCTGTAGCCGTGTCTAAAATTTCCTAAGGGAATTAACATGGAAAAAACACGTTTTGGGACCCCCCTTTTTTCTCATCCCCCGCTTGCCGAATCACCCCGAAACTTTCAGGATAGGAGCGGACCGGAGCGCCCCACGAGTTTTGACAATTTCGCGAAGATTCGTCAACTGGCGCCAAAGTTATTTCAAATAGATTGTTGTGAATTTGCTATGGAAAATAGGTCCTAACTATAACTATCTACTGGCGACCGCCAGTAGATAATATATATATATATATATATATATATATATATATATATATATATATATATATATATATATATATATTCACTGAAAAAACCATAGGTTTCAGACACGTTATAGTTACAAATTAGCATTTAAAAAACCTTTGAAATTCACTGAAAAAACCATAGGTTTCAGACACGTTATAGTTACAAATTAGCATTTAAAAAACCTTTGAAATTCACTGAAAAAACCATAGGTTTTAGGGACAGTTTTAGTTACTTGGACATTGCACTCGTACAAAACCCGTGAAATTCCCCCGTTATAGTTAGTTCAGCTAACTATAACTCGCGCCCCTGCAATGCACTGCTGATGACGTCACATATTGCATCACTCATGACATGGTCAGTGACATCACTGATGACATCACTGATGACATCTCAATGTTTTCGGCTGATTTTAGAGGAATATTTTAAAGTTCCAAAACTCCACACTTAGAAGAATTTCCAAGTGAAACCAGTCAGTGTTAGCCTATGGAAGGAAATTCAAGTTACTGGTAAGTACGCTTAAAATTACTTTTGAGGATCAGTACTGGGCTGAAAGATGCAGCACTGAGGTCTCTCCTGATAACAGGTGAGTAAATCGGAATTCGTATTTCGGCTGATTTTAGAGGAATATTTTAAAGTTCCAAAACTCCACACTTCGAAGAATTTCCAAGTGAAACCAGTCAATGTTAGCCTATGAAGGAAATTCAAGTTACCGGTAAGTACGGTTAAAATTACTTTTCAAGATCAGTACTGGGCTGAAAGATGCAGCACTGAGGTCTCTCCTGATAACAGGTGAGTAAATCGGAATTCGTATTTCGGCTGATTTTAGAGGAATATTTTAAAGTTCCAAAACTCCACACTTAGAAGAATTTCCAAGTGAAACCAGTCAATGTTAGCCTATGGAAGGAAATTCAAGTTACTGGTAAGTATGGTTAGAATTACTTTTCAGGACCAGTACTGGGCTGAAAGATACAGCACTGAGGTCTCTCCTGATAACAGGTGAGTAAATCGGAATTCGTATTTCGGCTGATTTTAGAGGAATATTTGCACAATGGTGAAGGGAGGGGCGGGGCCTGAGGTTACATCTGTGCAAACGCGCCCCGTGGCGCGTTTTAAGTTGGGGATTAAGTCCCTTGAATCCTGAGGGTCCCTATGGGCCAACTAGCCCACCAGGAACCTCCAATATGCGCCAGGGGCTGCGTTGCAGAGACGTGTAGAGAGGCCACACCCCTTTTACACCTCTCTGCAACGCAGCTCTGTGGCGCTTTCTGGATGTACCTGTTGGGCTAGTTGGCCCCAGGGACCCTCAGGATTGAAGGGATTTAATTCCCCATCTTAAAACGTGCCACGGGGCCTGTTTGCACACATGTCACCTGAAGCCCCGCCCCTCCCTTCACCACTGTGCAAACGCGCCCGTGGTGCGTTTTAAGTTGGGGATTAAGTCCCCTTGAATCCTGAGGGTCCCCGGAGTCCAACTAGCCCACCATATACCTCCAAAAGCGCCACAGAGCTGCGTTGCAGAGAGGTGTAAAAGGGGCGTGGCCTCTGTACACCTCTCTGCAAGGCAGCCCCTGGCGCATACTGGAGGTTCCTGGTGGGCTAGTTGGCCTCAGGGACCCCCAGTATTCAAGGGAGTCGTTCCCCCTCTGCAAACGCGCCAGGGCGCGTTTGCAGAGTGGTGAAGGAAGGGAGCGGGGCCTGTGGCCCGATCGTTTTTTTTGTTTGGTTTTTTGTCCCCTGAATGGGGGCTGTGTGGCCCCCTTCCTTTTTTCTGTTTTTGGGCCCTGGGGACCCCATCCCCCAGGGCCTTACCCCTTTTTTAAATTTAAAAAAAAAAAAACGGGAAGGGGCCGCGTGGCCCCCTTCCCCGGGCCTGTATTGGCCCGGGGACCCCATCTCCCGGGGCATGGCCTCTATTTTTATTTTTAATATTTTGAGGGGGCTGCGTGGCCCCCTCCTCTGGCCATTTTAAGGCCCGGGGACCCCATCCCCGGGCCGGCCATACCCTTTTTTTATTTTTATACTTTTTCAAAACTTTGGGGAGGGGGGCGCGTGGCCCCCTCCCGAGCCACTACTTGCCCCGGGGACCCCATCCCCCGGGGCTGGCCCTCTCGTTGGGGACTGTGGGGGGTCCCCAAACCCCCCACAGTCCCGCCGGCTCCCCGTGTCCTACGGGAGCCGGCATTGCTTTACACATGGGGAGCAGCTAACATGCTGCTCCCCATGTGGAAAGCAATCGGCTTTGGATATTGGAAGAGAGAGCAGGTTTCCTGCTCTCTCTTCCAATATCCAAAGCAAGTTTGCAATGACAGGACGGGAGCCGCGAGGCTCCCGTCCTGTCATTGCAAACAGCAGTGTCCCGGGGGTAGGCACCCCGGGACACTGCAGGAGCCGGCCCTGGGGGTGGCGGTCCCCAGGGCCACCACAGGCTCCAGGAGGGGGCCGCGCGGCCCCCTCCCATCGTGTGCACAGCCCCGGGAGGTGGTGGTCCCCGGGGCTCTGGGAGTCCGTAACGGACCCCCATATTTAAATGTTTAGTGCCCCGGGAGGTGGCGGTCCCGGGGCGTGTGGGGGCTGGAGCCCCCACACAGGTTTTTCATTTAAAAAAAGAAGCCCCGGGAGGTGGTGGTCCCCGGGGCTGCAGGAGGGCTCAGAGCCCTCCCGCACCATTATGCATAAAGCCCCGGGGGTGTCGGTCCCCGGGGCTTGAGGGGCCCTTAGAGGCCCCCACACATAAAATTAATCCCCCCAGCATGCCCCCGGGACTTGGCCCACCCGGGGGCCAATTAACATCGAGCGCGGAGACCGCGCTTCGATTTTTTTTTCGGCAGGATTCGCGCACCCTGAGCGCATCCTGCCGATTTAAAAAAAAAAAATGCTTTTTGCCCAGGGGGTCCTTGTGGGACCCCTGAGCAGGCCTAGGGGTTAGGGGTTTCTACCCTGCCCCCTTTGTGCGTTTTGCGCACTTGTTTCTTTTTTTCTCGGCGGGATACGCGCACCCTAAGCGCATCCCGCCGATTTAAAAAAAAAAATCTTTTTCTGCCCAGGGGTCCTTGTGGGACCCCCTGAGCAGACCTAGGGGTTAGGGTGTTTCTACCCTGCCCCCTTTTGCGCTTTCCGCACTTGTTTCTGTCCCTCGGTTCTACCGAGGGACAAAATGGCTGCCAACACTTCCTGAATCGGAATGTTGACAGCCAGCTGACAACCAATTAGCATGCAGCTCGTGATCGGGACGGTGCGCGCAGGGTGCGCTGAGGGTACGCGTATCCGACGCGCCCATAGATATATATGTACTTTTACTTTTGATTTTCTCAGGAACTACTGAACGGATTTACACCATTTAAGCAAAAGGCACCAGTCTGAACCAAGGACTACCTCTTTGCCAAATTTGGTGTAATTCCGTTCAGCAGTTCGGGCTGTAGCTGCGACTAAAGGTTCCTATGGAAAAATGAATGGGGAAAACGCGTTTTGGGACCCCCTTTTTTCTCGGCCCCCGCTTCACGTATCACCCCGAGACTTTCAGGGTAGGAGCGGAGCGGAGCGCCCCAACAAGTTGGAAACTTTCACGAAGATTCGTCAACCGGCGCCAACGTTATTTCAAATAGAATGTCGCGGATTTCCTATGGATAATAGGTTGTAACTATAACTATCTACTGGCGACCGCCAGTAGATAATACATATATATATAGATATATATATATATATATATATATAAATATAGATAGATAGATAGATAGATAGATAGAGCGAACATTGAATGCTGAACTAAGCAGGTACTGACATGTGCAGTTATACCAACGAGTGCACGAGAATGAGTGCTTTGGGTGTAATTTGTTATAAATGTTGCTGCTCAGCCCTTCACGGAATTTACTCCATATGAGGCAACAAGAGGGCATTGTTTTATCATATTTGCAAACAAGGCATTGATGGATTGTGTATTACAAGAAAGGACGCAATGATACCTTTTCTACAATTGCAAAGTATTATGGACATTGAAGTCCCTGAAAGTACTGATTGACAATGTACCTTTAGAAAAATCTTTGCACATGGGTCCTTCCTCAATGTTTGAAGTTGCAGGACATTTAAAAACCAGAAGCAACTGCTCTTCGCATTGTGCATATTATTAAGACCCGTCTGGGTCGAAACGCGTCATGCTATGCTGTTGGGCTACCTGCCATAATAAAAATCTGCTTTTACCCACTCTCGATTGGAGGGATTGTTCCTCACACAGTGGAAAGTGTGTGAGTTTTATGGTGCTGTATTAAGCGGTGGCGTCACTACCAAGACCGGACACGCCTGGCTGGGCATCCTTCTACGTCAAGGCTCTTTTGGAAAATATATGCAATTGGATGCCTGCCGGCTGCCTTTGATCTGCTAAGGAGGATTTGGCTGAGTTTGTGCCCCTACTCACAGGAGGCCACACCACTGTTAGAGCAGGAGGCCTGCCTGCTGGATGTTTTGGAAGCATTTTGGAAAACAGCCAGGGTATGCAGAGGTATTCACCCATGCACTTCAAGAGTGGGAAAACATTGAAAGCTGAACTAAGCAGGTACTGACATGTGCAATTATACCAACATGTGCACGAGGATGAGTGCTTTGGGTGTAATTTGTTATAAATGTTGCCGCTCAGCCCTCTGTATGAGGCAAAAGAGGGCATTGTTTTATCATATTTGCAAACAAGGCATTGATGGATTGTGTACTACAAGGAAGGATGCCATGATACCTTTTCCACAATTGCAAAGTGTTATGGACATTGAAGTCCTTGAGAGTACTGATTGACAATGTACCTTTAATAATCTTTGCACAAGTCCTTCCTCACTGTTTGAAGTTGCAGGATATTTAAAAACCAGAAGCAACTGCTCTTCGAATTGTGCATATGATTAAAACCCGGCTGGGTCGAAGCGTGTCATGCTATGCTGTTGGGGTACCTGCCATAATAAAAATTTTCTTTTTCCCACTCTTGATTCGAGGGCGTGTTTCTCATACGGTGGAAAGTGTGTGAGTTTTCAGGTGATATATATATATATATATATATATTCAAATTGCAAAGGTTGCCCCTCGGTGGAACTGCAATCCCAGGAGGTGGATGCCAGTAGGCAAAAGCAATCCCCACGAACATAATCCTCTTCTCCCACTGTCGACGCGTTTCGGGCAATGCCCTTCCTCCAGGACAGCTTGTGGAAATAAAGGCAAGCAGAAGCAGTAGCGGCTCCTGGAGGGAGTGCTGTGGGGCGGGGGAGGGGCAGAATGGGGGGTAGTAAACTCCGGCTTACGGCCGAACTGAGTTAAGTACATAAATGAATAAATAAAACTAATTACATTGCGCGCGCTGCATCGCCGATTGCGATGCAGCGCGCAATGTAATTCGTTTTATTTATTTATTTATGTACTTAACTCAGTTCGATCATAAGCCGGAGTTTACTACCCCCCGCCCCGCAGCACTCCCTCCAGGAGCCGCTACTGAGCAGAAGACACCAGTATAGTCCCTTATTTATTTCGTTGTTTTCGAAATTACGCTCAGGTGAGTGACAAGATTGCATTCTGGGACTGGTAGTCAATGAATACCCATGTGGGTCGCTGCCATTTAAAACCATTAATAAAGTTTCTTTAAAGGAAAACAATGTCCAGTAGACTCGCTCTTGCTCATTCAAAGCCCCTCCTGCTCCCCACATCAGCTGCTAACATATGCAGCAGCGGACCCGCTCGGGTCTCACGGTGGTGCTGCTCCGTGGCCGGGCCGGCCACATTAAATTCAAATTGCAAAGGTTGCCCCTCGGTGGAACTGCACTCCCAGGAGGTGGATGCCAGTAGGCAAAAGCAATCCCCACAAACATAATCCTCTTCTCCCACTGTCGATGCATTTTGGGCAAACGCCCTTCCTCCAGGACAGCTTGTGGAAATAAAGGCAAGCAGAAGACACCAGTATAGTCCCTTATTTATTTCGTTGTTTTCGAAATTACGCTCAGGTGAGTGACAAGATTGTCCTGGATGAAGGGCGTTTGCCCGAAACACGTCGACAGTGGGAGGAGAGGATTATGTTCGTGGGGATCACTTTTGCCAACTAGCATCCACCTCCTGGGAGTGCAGTTCCACCGAGGGGCAACCTTTGCAATTTGAATATATATATATATATATATATATATATATATATATATATATATTCACTTAAAAAACCATAGGTTTCAGCCACGTTATAGTTAGAAATTAGCATTTAAAAAACCTTTGAAATTCATTGAAAAAACCATAGGTTTCAGACACGTTATAGTTAGAAATTAGCATTTAAAAAACCTTTGAAATTCACTGAAAAAACCATAGGTTTTAGGGAAAGTTATACTTAGTTGGACATTGCACTCGTACAAAACCCGTGAAATTCCCCGTTATAGTTAGTTCAGCTAACTATAACTCGCGCCCCGCAATGCACTGCTGATGACATCACATATTACATCACTCATGACATGGTCAGTGACATCACTGATGACATCACTGATGACATCATCCAGTGACTGTGTGTTTCTGTAAAGTTTAAATATGTTTAATATATATAGGGAAAGGTGTATTGAAGAATGAGTGGGTCTATAAGTGTCTGAATGGATGATTTAGTAGGTGCGTGACTGACTGTAAGTGAGTGATTAAACATATCTTACTGAATGCATGGGTTAGTGACTAAACTGTGTGAATGTCTGTATCCGTCTGTCTGTTGCTGTGTAAGCGGCTGCATGGGTTTGTGAATAGCTACATGAGTGTCTATATGAGTTATTGATTGGTTGTCTGAGTATCTGTATGTGTGCCTGAGTGTTTGTGTGGGTGGGGTGTGTGTGACTCTGTGCATAGATGTGTGAGTGGGTGATTCACTGGATGCATGGTTTCAAGAGTGCATCTGTGATGGACTGTATGGGTGGATGAGTGTGTGTATGGGTGTGTTAGTGAGTGAATGTATATCTCAGTGGTACATGTGTGAGTAACTACATATGTGAAAGGCAGTATATATGTGTGTTGGAGTATATTAATGGCTATAAGTGAGAGTGTGTGATTGTGAGAGTGGCTGTATGGATGAGTGTGTACTTGTATCAGTGATTGTATAAGAGCGTAAGAATGTGCTAGTATTTGTATGAGTAAGTGAGCTGGTGTGTGTATAACTGTATAGGTGAGTAAATGGCAGTGTGATTAATTATTTGCATGACTGACTAGGTGTGTGAGTACCTCTATGGATGAGTGGTGATGTGTGAGTGTCTATGTAGGTGTATGAGTGCATATGATAGTCCTGTACTGAGTGACCATAAGTATGAGTGACTGTACGGGTGAGTGAGTGGATGTGTGTGTAGACCTAAGAATCAGTGAGTGGGTATGTAGTTATTGGTGTTGGAGTGTCTATGGTTTTGAGAATGGCAGTCTGCAATTTAGAGTGGGTGTATCAAAAGTTATATTAGGGTGTGAGAAGATGCATCAAATTATCACATGGATGATGTCATCAGTGATGTCATCAGTGATGTCATTTGAGATGTCATCAGTGATGTCATCAGTGATGTCACTGACCATGTCATGAGTGATGTAATATGTGACGTCATCAGCAGTGCATTGCGGGGGTGCGAGTTATAGTTAGCTGAACTAACTATAACGGGGGAATTTCACGGGTTTTGTACGAGTGCAATGTCCAACTAACTATAACTTTCCCTAAAACCTATGGTTTTTTCAGTGACTTTCAAAGGTTTTTTAAATGCTAATTTCTAACTATAGCGTGTCTGAAACCTATGGTTTTTCAGTGAATTTCAAAGGTTTTTAAATGCTAATTTCTAACTATAACGTGCTTGAAACCTATGGTTTTTTAAGTGAATTTCAAAGGTTTTTAAATGCTAGTTTCTAACTATGCCTACAGAGGTAGGACATGTGAAGAAAGAAGAAAAACGCACAGAAAGAAGCAAAAGAAATGCAGAAAGAAGCAACAGAAGTCCACAAAGACGAAGAAAAGTGCAGGAAGAAGCAAAAGATGTGCAGAATGAACAAACAGAGGAGCAGAAAGCGGCCTTGTTGCAAAATCATCCTGTGCCCACAACTTTTTCAGACGTGTACTGGTGGTAACTGACTCTGACTAACTAGAGTCAGTGCTATGCTAAAAGACACTTAGAATACAGTGAAAACACCTACATACACTAGTGAACACTATCCGTTGGGGTACCCCTGTGATTAGCATGACCTCCTCTGTAAGTCCCTAGTACATAATAGGGCAGGGGGATTAAAACTACCTCTTAAAACGCGCTACAGGGCGCGTTTGCACAGTGGTGAAGGGAGGGGGGGCCTGAGGTGACATGTGTGCAAACGCGCCCCGTGGCGCGTTTTAAGTTGCGGGATTAAGTCCCCTTGAATCCTGAGGGTCCCTGGGGCCCAACTAGCCCCCCAGGTACCTACAGTTAGGACCACAGAGCTGAGTTGCAGAGAGGCGTTCCGAGGCCACGCACCTTTTTTCACCTCTCTGCAACGCAACTCTGTTGTGCTTACTGAAGGTACCTGGTGGGCTAGTTGGCCCCCAGGGTCCCTCAGGATTCAAGGGGACTTAATCCCCCAACTTAAAACATGCCACAGTGCGTGTTTGCACACATGTCACCTCAGGCCCCGCACCCTCCCTTCACCACTGTGCAAACGCGCCCAGTGGCGCGTTTTAAGTCGCGGGATTAACTCCCCTTGAATCCTGAGGGTCCCTGGGGTGCAACTAGCCCACCAGCTACCTCCATTAAGCGCCACAGAGCTGCGTTGCAGAGAGGTGTAAAAAGGGGCGTGGCCTCAGAACACCTCTCTGCAACGCAGCCCCTGGCGCATACTGGAGGTTTCTGGTGGGCTAGTTGGCCCCGAGGACCCCCAGTATTCAAGGGGAATCGTTCCCCATCTGTAAATGCGCCAGGGGGCGCGTTTGCAGAGTGCTGCAAGGAGGGAGCGTGGCCTCCGGCGCGATGCCGGTCTTTTTTTTAAAAAAATTTAAGAAGGGGGGCTGTGTGGCCCCCCTTCTTTTTGTAATTTATTTGCCCTGGGGACCCCATCCCCCAGGGCCTGCCCGCTATTTTTTTCTTTTTTTTTAAATTGGAAGGGGGCCGCGTTGCCCCCCTCCCGAGGCCGTAATCAGCCCCGCGGACCCCATCCCCTGGGGCATGGCCTTTATTTTAAAAAAAAAATGTTTTGGAGGGGGGGCTGCATTGCCCCCCTCCTCAGGCCACTTATGGGCCCGGGGACCCCATCCCCCGGGGCCGGCCTTTGTTATTTTTTAATAAAAAAATTTTTTTTAATACATTTTGGGGAAGGGGGCCGCGTGGCCCCCCTCCCGGGCCACTTGTAGCCCCGGGGACCCCATCCCCCGGGGCTGGCCCTCTCCGTTGGGGACCGTGGGGGTCCCCAATCCCCCACGGTCCCGCCAGCTCCCGCGTCCCTCGGGAGCCGGCATTGCTTTTCCACATGGGGAGCTGCTAAGATGCAGCTCCCCGTGTGGAAAGCAATTTGCTGAATTTTGGAAGAGAGAGCAGGTTTCCTGCTCTCTCTTCCAAAATCCAAAGCAAGTTTGCTATGACAGGACGGGAGCCGCGAGGCTCCCGCCCTGTCATAGCAAACAGCAGTGTCCCGGGGGTAGGCACCCCGGGACACTGCAGGAGCCGGCCCTGGGGGGTGGTGGTCCCCAGGGCCATCACTGGCTCCAGGAGGGGGGCCGCGCGGCCCCCCTCCCAACATCTTCAAAGCCCCGGGGAGGTGGTGGTCCCCGGGGCTTCGGGGGTCCGAAACGGACCCCCAATTTAAAATTCTTAGTGCCCCGGGGAGGTGGCGGTCCCCGGGGTGTGTGGGGGGGCTCGAGCCCCCCCACACAGTGAATTTAATTTAAAAAAAAGAAGCCCTGGGGGGTGGGGGCACCGGGGCTGCGGGAGGGCCGAGTGCCCTCCCGCACCATTTGTTATTTATAGCCCCCGCATGCCCCCGGGATTTGGCCCACCCGGGGGCCAAATAACAACGAAGCGCGGGAGCCCGCGCTTTTTTTTTTACGGCGGAATCCGCGCACCCTGCACGCATCCCGCCAATTTTTAAAAAAAATAATAATAATTTTGGGGACCCACTAAGCAGGCCTAGGGGGTCAGGGTGTTTCTACCCTGCCCCCTTTTTGCGTTTTGCGCACTTGTTTCTTGTGCCTCGGTTCTACCGAGGAACAAGATGGCTGCCAACACTTCCTGGTTTGGAGTGTTGACAGCCAATTAGCATAAGGCTCGTGATCGGGAAGGTGCGCTCAGGGTGCGCGGACCCTCCGCGGCCATAGATATATATGTGGTTTTACTTTTGATTCTCTCAGCAACTACTGAACGGATTTACACCATTTAACAAAAAGGATTCTTTCTGAACCAAGAACTACCTCTTTGCCAAATTTGGTGTAATTCCGTTCAGCAGTTCGGGCTGTAGCCGTGTCTAAAGTTTCCTATGGGAAATTGATTTTTTGACTCTTATTTTTTGAATTTCTCCGCAACTACTGAAAAGATTTACACCATTTAAAAAAAAGGTCACATTCTGAACCAAGCGCTACCTTTTTGCCAAATTTGGTGTAATTCCGTTCAGCAGTTCGGGCTGTAGCCGTGTCTAAAATTTCCTGTGGGAATTAACATGGAGAAAACACGTTTTGGGACCCCCCTTTTTTCTCATCCCCCGCTTGCCGAATCACCCCGAAACTTTCAGGATAGGAGCGGACCGGAGCGCCCCACGAGTTTTGAGAATTTCGCGAAGATTCGTCAACCGGCGCTAAAGTTATTTCAAATAGATTGTTGTGAATTTCCTATGGAAAATAGGTCCTAACTATAACTATCTACTGACGACCGCCAGTAGATAATATATATATATATATAAATATAGATAGATAGATAGATAGATAGATAGAGAGAACATTGAATGCTGAACTAAGCAGGTACTGACATGTGCAGTTATACCAACGAGTGCACGAGAATGAGTGCTTTGGGTGTAATTTGTTATAAATGTTGCTGCTCAGCCCTTCACGGAATTTACTCCATATGAGGCAACAAGAGGGTCTTGTTTTATCATATTTGCAAACAAGGCATTGATGGATTGTGTATTACAAGAAAGGACGCAATGATACCTTTTCTACAATTGCAAAGTATTATGGACATTGAAGTCCCTGAAAGTACTGATTGACAATGTACCTTTAGAAAAATCTTTGCACATGGGTCCTTCCTCAATGTTTGAAGTTGCAGGACATTTAAAAACCAGAAGCAACTGCTCTTCTCATTGTGCATATTATTAAGACCCGTCTGTGTCGAAACGCGTCATGCTATGCTGTTGGGCTACCTGCCATAATAAAAATCTGCTTTTACCCACTCTCGATTGGAGGGATTGTTTCTCACACAGTGGAAAGTGTGTGAGTTTTATGGTGCTGTATTAAGCGGTGGCGTCACTACCAAGACCGGACACGCCTGGCTGGGCATCCTTCTACGTCAAGGCTCTTTTGGAAAATATATGCAATTGGATGCCTGCCGGCTGCCTTTGATCTGCTAAGGAGGATTTGGCTGAGTTTGTGCCCCTACTCACAGGAGGCCACGCCACTGTTAGAGCAGGAGGCCTGCCTGCTGGATGTTTTGGAAGCATTTTGGAAAACAGCCAGGGTATGCAGAGGTATTCACCCATGCACTTCAAGAGTGGGAAAACATTGAAAGCTGAACTAAGCAGGTACTGACATGTGCAATTATACCAACATGTGCACGAGGATGAGTGCTTTGGGTGTAATTTGTTATAAATGTTGCCGCTCAGCCCTACAAGGAATTTACTCTGTATGAGGCAAAAGAGGGCATTGTTTTATCATATTTGCAAACAAGGCATTGATGGATTGTGTACTACAAGGAAGGATGCCATGATACCTTTTCCACAATTGCAAAGTGTTATGGACATTGAAGTCCTTGAGAGTACTGATTGACAATGTACCTTTAAAAATCTTTGCACGAGTCCTTCCTCACTGTTTGAAGTTGCAGGATATTTTAAAACCAGAAGCAACTGCTCTTCGAATTGTGCATATGATTAAAACCCGGCTGGGTCGAAACGCGTCATGCTATGCTGTTGGGGTACCTGCCATAATAAAAATTTTCTTTTTCCCACTCTTGATTCGAGGGCGTGTTTCTCATACGGTGGAAAGTGTGTGAGTTTTCAGGTGATATATATATATATATATCTTCAAATTGCAAAGGTTGCCCCTCGGTGGAACTGCACTCCCAGGAGGTGGATGCCAGTAGGCAAAAGCAATCCCCTATCGAGTATATTAAACTTAATTACTTGTGCCAGCTAGCTCAGAGGCCACTAGAAACTCCTTGACAACAAGAAGGGAGTAGTTTCTGGCAGCCGCAAAACATGACCAATATGTTTCCTTTTAGAATCAGAACGTGTCCCAGAGTCGTGGAAACACTAGATAACTATTTCACTCAGCTCAGTCGTGCATGCTTAGTTTTCCTCAGAGTTACACAGAAATAATAGACGGGCGTTTTCAATAAAAGATTTATTGAACAGTCTTGTTTCTGGTGTAAGTATAATGTGCTGTTACGATCACAAGACAGTATGCGAGATAAATAATGTACAGGGTGAGCAGTAGAAATAAATAATACTGCGATAGCATTATCTTTTAGTACATAGGCTGTTACATAAATAACACAGAATAAATTGCGAGTTCTCATACGATGCGGTGCTAAGCTAGTTCTACCCCAATGTACCTAACCTAACCTAAGTGTAGGACAAGGTATGAAGTAGGTGAAGTATTCCTTACTATGGTATACTAAGAGTATGTTAAGTCTAGTATGCCTAGTATGCCAAGAGTCCCTCTAGGTTCTTATCAGCTCCATACCTGAAGAATGAGAGAGGTTGGAATCTCTTTGCCAGACTCGAACTCCAACACCCCGCAAGGGAAGTCAGATCACTGGAAGCTGGAAGCTGGGCTCTCTGCGTGCAGGGAATGGCAGCGTCTTCTCAGTGCGTCAGGCCGGGATACGGGCTCCTCTGAAGTCGAGGTCTCCTCTAGTTTACAAGGGCTAGGGAAGGTATATTTATACCTGAGAGTACCGTAGGAATGTTAGCATTGACGTGAATTGGACAGCGAAAGACGTCATGAATGAACCCCCTAAGGAATAATGGTTCATGCATAATATATGAGTCCTTGAAGAAATCAATAGTCCTGGACTAGGGAAACTCCCGCAGCCTAAGGGTCTGTTCTTCATGAACTCGTTGTGACGTTAGGGTGGACGGATGTCAGAGACCATGCCTGTATTTGGAGTGCATGGTTTAATGCCTAAATAAGGGCTGGGATTTTATGCCTATATAAGGGCAGGGCGAATTCTGCCTATATAAGGACATGATACTGGAAAGCCCTTTTATGGATACCCTAAGAGGAATACAACACCCACTCCTCTTTCGTGTGTAAGATAATACTAAAATGCTAAACATTTAAAATGCTAAACATTAAAATGGAGTACCGCATATTTCTAAAATTTTTCATAAAACCATTAAAAAAAGGCATTTAAAAAAAAAAAACATATTAGAATGCAAAAAGGTACTGTACATTTTGAAGCATTGCTTTTCATTACAGGCATAAAGTTTGAAAATAAATGCAATTGGAATGAAATAAGCAGTAATATTTACATTTGACAAAAAATGATCGATAAGTTTCTCAAATATCAAAGTCATTTCATGTCATGAGAATTAATGAACTGTTTTAGACACACAAGATGACTAAATGTCTGTGGAAGGACCGCCAAGTCTGTACTATAAGGCTAGTTCTACTTTAAGCAGATTGAAGTACCATTTTCGTTCGAAAAATGGGAAAAAGTTCAATTTTGGTAGAGTTCCAAGTTTTTGAAAAATGAAGGCCAAATTGTTGCTGTATTTCTGGAACACTGTATGCTGAATCAGAGTCAGTTTACGGGTCTGGTGTAAACATTAGATCATCTATTTCTATAGACAAAACATCATCCACTGTAGTTGGTGTGAGTTGGAACACCTCGTGAAGCAGGTTAATCGCACAGAGATGTGAAGCATTGCTTTCAATTGTCGCAATGTTCGCGTCCGTTGTTACCTGTGTGCCTGTAGTTCTTTCTCGTACCTCAGCAGCTGCCGGAAGCGTCTGTGAGATCTCAATGAATGCTGTCATCAGGATAGGAAGCCGCTGGGGACAAAACATAGCGTGGGCCGTTATCTGGTCCAGCAGAGTATCGACGTCCGTTAGCGCATCCGATGGAAATGTTAGACATGTGTCCAACACGCATTCTACACCGCATAGCAGGCATCGTAGAACAGGTAAGATGCAATCTTGCCAGATTGGTCTAAAGGACAGGAACCATGTGGTATTAAGGTCCCGTAGACGATTTATGCCCAAAAGCTGTACTATTTGCTCACAGCACTTTCGTTCAAGGAGAGCTTTCTCCATATCGCTCGGAGTGATGTCGGCGAATTGGCTGGCCATAGCGAAATAGCAGGAAAAGAAATAGAATTCCGGCAACAAGTGCTAGAATTAATGGTATGCCACCAAACACCGAATGTGCAAAGTTCGGGATGATTCCGAGTATTGCCTGGAAAGGTGCTAACAGACCCGAGTAGATGCCCTTAAATACATGTACAATTCCTGTTGTATCAGACATGTTGAAAATTCGTCCTATCATTTCCACGAAATGTATAGGGCAGTTTGTACGTATTAAAGTCTGTATCTCAGCCGAAGTCCTTGCAATTTGCAGATCATAGGTTTCTTTGGCCGAGGTCAGAGGCACTGTTTGTTGTAAAAGCATGGCTTTCATTCTGCTTAAAGTATCAAATCTTATAAAAGAGACGTTCAGCGAAGGCCATAGAGGCGACTCCCTGACTGTGTCTATTGGGGCAAACAATACTTGCATACAGCAAGTGACCCTGGAGTTGACCGTTACTAGATATGGGATACCTGGCAGCATGCCACAGCAACTCTGATCATTCAACATGAGGTAACTCCCATTAGAAAGTTGTCCGAACGTTGGATTAATCACAGCAGCTGGTGTACCCTGCTGATGGCAAGACAAATGCCACAGAACCATTACATGCTCCATGCAAGGAAATGTCCTGACATATAAGTGAACCGCTTAGTGCACGTTTACAGTTTTTACGGCTTAAAAACACTTCACGATCCCCGCTCCAACATCTATATGTATACGGCAAAGCCCAAGATGTCTTAATGTATTCCTTACCCAACCTTTCATATTTGCCTGCTTGCATTTGTCTGAGGCAATACTGAAACTGAAAAGTAGTCACAGGTAGTGTAATTTTGCCATGAATAAGCCATTCTGTAGCTGGTTTTTCTGCCACTGTGAATGGTAATTTTTCCAGTTTTTCAATGCTCAGCACTGTATACTTTGCCCCTCTTTGTGCCATTTCTATCTGTTTATCAGTTAGATTGTATTCTGAAAACAGAGCCGTTGTGTTGATGAAACGCCAAGGCACATAGCCCGCTCGCAATGATTGCAGCGTCCAGCTTAATAACATAATAGAACGTAATTGAGATTGGCCTTGTTGTAACATCGCCAAATCTTGTTCTAGTATGTCGATAGCAGAGGATACAATGCCGTCCAGTGAATAAATTCTGGAGGCCAAAGTTGTTAACCCATTGTCAACCACAGAGAGTGATTTCTTTAAATTAATACGATCAAGTTCACGTATTCGTTCTGCGGCCTCTATCTGTGACACCTTCCAAGCTTCATTATAAGCAGCATAAATGCCGGCATATATGAAACGTTTTTGACGCGGTTTTCTTGGTCCAAGCAAGAAATCCCTAAGATCTGCGTCTTTTGTAAGTAAGGATAAGTGTTGTTTCACATCCTGTAGTGTAGATGTATGCAGCCAATTGAGGCATAATTTACCTACACTGTATGTTGTTACTACCCCCGGATGATGTCTTTGGACGTATCTTGGGTCTGGCCTATGAATAGTAAAGCCCTGAGTTTTATTCAGGAATCTTTCCTGACAGTTATTCGTGTCTGTGGGCCAGATCAACCATTTTTTCCAATCAGGATTAGATCTGTTGAGTTGTAGTATATTCTCAACTGTCACCACTGCCTGTGTTTCATTATTTTTTGCAGGAGTTGGTACAGAAGGTGTGTTCATATCTTTGATCTTGGCTAATCCAAAACAAGATGTTTGTTGGATAGTTTCATTCAAAAACATTATTTGTTCAGGGATGATGCAGGCTCTAAATAAAGCTTCTATCCCCTGTACTTGCCATTCTTTAGTACCCCACAACGTTTTTGTGTCTATTATGTCTATCCAAAAGTCGAAACCCTGTCTAGACAGTTGGGCATTAAATATCGCAGAATAAATCTGTTTTGTATTTGTTAACATAATTTTCAGTCCTGTTTTGTTTACATTTTTATAGTAAAACATTTCTGGATCAGATGTATTGTAACCTGAAAAATATGGAAATTTACTGGAAAATGTTTTTGAACTACTTTTAGGTGGTGTAGGACAATGTTCCCATTGGTTAAACATAAACACATTTCTTGGATATGCAGATTTATGCAAAAAATGATGACCATAGTGATTATAACAATACAGTTGTTCATAGTCGGATGAACCCTCTAAATATTCATTTTTAGAAAATGCAGCAGATTTTTCTAGGTCAAACATAATGTCAGTCACAGTCGCAAAGTCCCAATCATCAGAATAGGTACTGGACGTGATTAGATCACTTAATGAAATTTTAAACAAATGTGGAATGTTCAATTCTTCCGTTGGACCGAATATATCAAAATCTGTTTTGTCCCACACTATACCATCGAGTATAGGAACAGCTGTGATGTTCACTGATGACAAGTCTCTTGCTTCACGATGGGAGGATTTATGAGGTTTCAAAAGTACGTTTACGTCTTTTCCTTCAGTGTTCACATGGATGTATCTGCCACTTATAAGCATGCTTACAGTTGTTACCAAAGCTAGCCAGAGCAGGAAAACAAAAAGTCCAGATATAATCCAGAGTTCAATCCATGGAGAAACCAAATAAGTCTTTTTCACAAAATGAAGAAAGTCTTGTACTTGCTGCTTGAATTTTAATGACACTGGCGTCGTTTCAGGTTCACTCGGATCTTGTGAGAACGTATCAAAGTTAATGAAATAGCCAGAAGCAGTTCTGTCAATTGTTGGAATTGCATCAGGATTCGTAGAAATCACTGGAACCAGTTCATCACTTGTTACATTGGTGTAGACAGGTGTATTTGGACGAACTGTTACTTGGTGTTCAAGAGGAATGAGTTCCATAGCGTTGTTGCTTAGTCCTTCATTTGTTTCAGCTGAATTCTCGATTGTTATCAGTCTTTCAGTATGAACCTCTTGGATAGTAGCGAGAGGAGTGCGTTTGCTACTAGGTCGGAGTCCACGAGGCCTACTATTTAGTATCGGTCACATACTGTGGTTTGATGAGGTCGATGGACACAAATCTTTTCTCCTTTCTTCCAGCAAGGGGCGGCAGTAGTTCTGTTCTTGTTCCATGAACTGCTAGGACAGGTACTGGTTGCCTGTAAGAAGGTCCAAATTCCTTCTTGTCCGCAATTTTTTCTCTGACTAGATCCCCAACTTTTGGAATCCAGACAGGCCTTTCTGGGACAGCCGGTTGATCCCCAGTGGTGGTTGACTGTAGGAATACGTTGCTTTGTTTGGTTCTTAATTTGTTTAAGTCCTGTAAAACAGCCAAACGATCTTTGATATCAAAGGGTTTATTTTCCACCACTGTGCCTACGTTGTCTAAGTCTGGTACCCGCATTCTTGTCCCAAATAGGACCTCATATGGAGTGACCCCCCCTAGAGAACTTCTTGCCAGGTTGTTAAGTGCACGTTGAACTCCACTAAGGTGTTTGACCCACCCGTCACCCGAACCTAATACTCTAGCTGTTATAGACTGCTTTATGTCCCAGTTTTTCCTTTCCACAACCGAATTTCCCTCAGGATGGAATGGAGAGGAGTACCGCAATGCAACGCCCAGACTGGCCATGGCCTCTTTGTAAGCCCTAGAGCTGAACGCAGGACCCTGGTCAGAATGTAGTGTGCCTATTGCGTATATGCCGATAAAGACTCGCAAATCTTTTATAACAGTTCAAGCGTCATCTGAGCGCTGAGGCCATAACCATAGGAACCTAGATTCAGTATTTGTGGGAATGCCTTTGTCCAGTAGGACGCAGGCGCGCAGATAGTCGAATGCTGTCTAACAGTGGTGTCTGTACTGGGCTGCCGCATTCGCAGCATGGTGTCTGGTGGCTCTCTCGCTGTAATTTACAGTCTAAGCAGTTGTTGATGAATATGTGAATTTCTGTATTCATTCCAGGCCACCAGTACATCTCTTTTAACGTCAAGATAGTTTTAGAGATTCCTTGGTGTGACAGACCCTCCCCCAAATGTGTTTCATAAATCAAGGCTGCTCTACGTTCCATGTTTGGTATTACCCTATCCCCCACTCCAGGGATTCGAGCAAAAGGAACGTTGTTCGCATCAATTACATAAGAGTACTTGAGTGGAAACTTTTTGGTAACGCTGCACTGCTGCCTTTGCTTGATGCATTGACAGCCAACATTATCTCACCGTCTATTTTTGTTTTTGAACGAGTGATCGCAGCTACGGAAGCCGTTTGCACAGCCCCCTTTGCGGCTTCGTCAGCCAATGAATTCCCTGCAACGTGAACGCCATCACGTTGATGACTCAGTGTGTGGATCACGTGAGCCTTTGGTAGTTCGTTTTTCAACTGAACTACTTGTTCCCAAAGCAATTTGTGCTTTATTGTGCCACCTTTCGCATCTTTGAAACCATTTTGAAGCCAGTTTTGTATGTATTCATTATACGACTGAACACAGTAAAAGGAATCGCACACGATTAGTGTGGGGAATTCTCGATCTGTACTTTCAAGTGCCAGTTTGAATGCTTGTAGTTCAGCTCGCTGAGCTGTACAATCTCCTAGAGACTGCGTTTTTGTGACCATAGGTCTGAAGATGCCATTTCGCATGCGACCTTTAACGATAGCACACGCTGCACTGTAAGCTTGCTTACCCCCTATTGCGGGTTGTGCGGATCCGTCAGTGTAAATTATGAATTCGTACTGATCGAGAGGCAGAATTTCAGTAGGCAGGGGACATTCATGTTCATACTGCAGGAATGCCTGTGTTTTCAAATCTGGATCAAAAACATATTCAACATCTGTTGCAGCAAGAGAATTAACCCATTGTATCCATCTTGGATGCAATGCTTTAGCATTTGGAATGCTTGCTTTTGTAACCGCTTCTAAAGCAGGTACCGGGGTTACGACAATAATGCGTTTCCCTTGGGCTAAGGCTCTTTCTTTTGCAGAGCGGTTTGAACTGCTGTTAGAATTGTTTCAGTTGAACTGAAGGGCATTTCCGCTTGTGTGTACAAGTGTGATTTATACGCTATTGGGATTTTTTCACCCTCATTGAAAGTTAAGTAGGTGAATCCGCATTGACCCGAAATTATTCGGATCACCAAATTTCGTTCACTTACGCGTGTTTGTAAGTGATGTGTTGCTAACATGTTAGCCTGGAGTGAACGCAAAATTTCTGTGTGTTCCTGTGTCCAGTTTTTGATTGAAAAATCAGGTTTGATTAATGCGTAGAGAGGTTTAACTCTTTCTGCGTAGTTTAGAATGTATGTTCTTCCAAAATTTAAGAAACCCAGGATTGATTGTAAGTTTTTTTGCGTTTTTGGAAGTTGGAGCAGCGCACACTTTTCTAAAAAGTTAGCTGCCAAGCTCTTGCCTTCACTTGAAAGCTCATATCCTAGAAATAGGACATTGAGATGGGCAATTCTAGACTTCTTAAAGTTGAATTTGTAACCCTCAGAGGCGAATCCCAGTATAATGGTGCTCACCCTGTTCAAGTGTTTATCCAAGTCATCGTCTGTCAGATAAATGTCATTGACATATGACAATGCCTCATTGTCATAAATTTGTAGTAGCTCCATTACCCTCGCTGAGAATAAACCTGGGCTATTCTTGAACCCTTGTGGGAGTCGACAAAAGTGACGCTGGGTCCCCATTATGGAGAATGCTGTTAAGTACCTGCTTTCAGGTGCTATGTTTTGACAAAAGAAACCATTTGAGATGTCTAATGTTGTTTTATATTTTTTACGCACAATGTTATTCATTAATGCTGTGCTATGTGCATTTTGCACTGCAAAAGTTTTAGAACAAGTGTTTAAATGTCTGTAATCCAAAACTAGACGATATGTTTTGTCTGGTTTGGAGACAGGAAACAAAGGATTGTTCATTGAGGAGGTGCATGTTTCAATCACCCCTTGATATTCAAGTTGATCTAAGATCTCCCTGACCTGTTTTTTAGCTTCTTGCTTAATAGGATACTGCCGTTGTGCAGTTGGTTCATGTTTCAGATGTATTTTATGGTGAGGTGAATCTTCATCCCATCCTACATGATTTTTATATAATGCTGGTGCCTGGGCCACTGCCCATTTCCTGGCATATGTATATCTTAGATGCATTGGTATATGGTTGGAGAAGGCAGGCATAATAATGTCCTCAATCAAGAGTGGTGGCCTGCTGATTAGCAGGTCACAACGGGTTGCACAGCCGTTTGTACATTTGTATCTTCAAATAATACAATTTCACCAAAGTAATCATTTTTAGTCCGTTTAATCTTCATCACTTTTCATCATTATTTTTCACTTCTTTTTTCATCACGTCAAGAGCAATTAAATTAGTTGCTTGTTTTTGCGTGTAAATAATTCTATGTATTGCCCATCCAGGCCTATACATGAACATATTCCGAATTTGCTTCCACTTAATACACATCCTACTCAATGCATTTCGGTAAACAACCTTCATCAGGAGTATCTGCAAGTTATAAAAATATACTGATCAGTCACATTTCATTAGCGTTCCACATAATCTAAATTAATACTCTCCCTAAATTCACATACTTCTATTAGTGCAAAAATGCGTGCATATATACCCATGCGTCCCAACTCCATCCCCCGCAAAATAACCCCCTGCTATTTTGTTGTGTTCCAACCATACCGTATAATCCACCATCTCTCCCCTGGCCTAAACACTCATCCTAATAAGAAAGAAATAGACGAAACCACCTTCTTTTGACCTGTGCTTCCTAAAACAACACACCCCTTAACATCCAAACAAAGACCCTTTGCGACCTCAAACCGCCTCAATAAAATTTAAAATTTAAAACAACCCCCCCAAAAACAGTACTACATTACTCCCTTATCATGAGTTGAACACCATGTCCTACCCCTGTGCATACCTGATGTGAAAAATCGCAGCGCTTAAACCTCCTCTTGCGCGCACGTTGTTACTTATGGCGACCATGCTATTCTACCCAAAATTAAATAGATAGATGTTGCCCTCCCCACCTTTACGGTCATTGGTGTAAACATCACTCGTGACCTCACCGCCTCCCATTCTCAATCCTTACTTCCGTTTCTAGTACGAACTCAATTACCCACAATCCTGTGCAAATATCACCTCAACATAAATTCCCCATTGTTTATAAATGTGCTTATTTTAAATGAATAAACATCTTTATATGTGTCACATCAACATTCTATGAAATAGACAGTCCACATTTATAACTGTTTTGTAATCCAAACGCGGAAAACTGCTTTTGACGTGAAGCACGCTGTTATCTTTGAAACTCAATATATTATCATTCCTTGTGTTGGGGTGCTACCGGAAGGTGAAACGGCTAGTATGAAGACTCAATGAAGAATGTTCCGAAGCACACCCTTGGTATTAATGTAGTTAGTTTTATCATCCTTTATCGAGGAGGTTTAAGCGCTGCGATTTTTCACATCAGGTATGCACGGGGGTAGGACATGGTGTTTAACTCATGATAAGGGAGTAATGTAGTACTGTTTTTGGGGGGGTTGTTTTAAATTTTAAATTTTATTGAGGCGGTTTGAGGTCGCAAAGGGTCTTTGTTTGGATGTTAAGGGGTGTGTTGTTTTAGGAAGCACAGGTCAAAAGACGGTGGTTTCGTCTATTTCTTTCTTATTAGGATGAGTGTTTAGGCCAGGGGAGAGATGGTGGATTATACGGTATGGTTGGAACACGACAAAATAGCAGGGGGTTATTTTGCGGGGGATGGAGTTGGGACGCATGGGTATATATGCACGCATTTTTGCACTAATAGAAGTATGTGAATTTAGGGAGAGTATTAATTTAGATTATGTGGAACGCTAATGAAATGTGACTGATCAGTATATTTTTATAACTTGCAGATACTCCTGCTGAAGGTTGTTTACCGAAATGCATTGAGTAGGATGTGTATTAAGTGGAAGCAAATTCGGAATATGTTCATGTATAGGCCTGGATGGGCAATACATAGAATTATTTACACGCAAAAACAAGCAACGAATGTAATTGCTCTTGACGTGATGAAAAAAGAAGTGAAAAATAATGATGAAAAGTGATGAAGATTAAACGGACTAAAAATGATTACTTTGGTGAAATTGTATTATTTGAAGATACAAATGTACAAACGGCTGTGCAACCCGTTGTGACCTGCTAATCAGCAGGCCACCACTCTTGATTGAATTATGTTCTGGTGCTCAAGGAACGGTGCACCAATACGGGTGCATGCACGCCAAACACGATAAAGGATGATAAAACCAACTACATTAATACCAAGGGTGTGCTTCGGAACATTCTTCATTGAATAATAATGTCCTCGCCATGTGGGCACTCCCTGACAAATTGTGGTGGCCAGTCCTTTTCTGCTAGAAGTATGTCATAGCCTTTTGATAGTCTTTCCCAAAAAGTGCTTTCACCTGTCTAGGTTTGTCTCCCTCCATCCGGAGTGTTATTTCAAATAACCTTTGTGGAGTACTAACCCTGGTGTCTACAGTCTCAACTGTGATGTACTCATTCAAGTCCACTATCTCCAGAAGTTCCCTCAGGTTCTGGCGAACTATTGTGACTTCTGCTGCACTGTCCAGCATGGTCTGAGCCCATTCTCCGTTCTTGAGTTGTGTTCTCAGTATTCTCGGCATGTCTGATCTTCAGACCTGCTACCTTCTTTTTGGAGAATTGAGGTTTTGTTTTTGTTTTTGAAGCGTGTTTGTCGTCTTTCGATGTCACGCGTTCTTATCTGTGTTCCGTCCGTCCTCTTCTTTCCGAAGTCTGTGGTGAGATCTGAAAGGGACGAGAGGAACGTGTATCAGTATCTTGATACCTATCAGGTTTTCTCAAATTATCCCTATTCCTGAGGTTATACCTCCTTTCAGAGGGCTCCTTTTGAGGAGACCTACCTCGGGATTGAGAACGTTTCTCGTTTGATTTTTGTTTAGTAGACTCCCACTTCTTTTTAGAAGATGTGGGAGTTTGTTTTGTTGAGTCCTTCTCAGGACTTTCAGATTGTTTCGGCTTCAGTGGTCTTCCACCCAAACTATCTCTGCCTAATTCTGCATAAGATTGTCAATTATTCTGGGTAGCTCAGTTTGATGTTCTGTAACATCGAATTCCCTCAATTTTTGGCGGATCGCCACTGCTGCTGCCTCCCCTTTAATATTAGACAATATTATTGTTGAGACCTGGTCGAAATTTTTCAGTAATTTCATACCTAAATTTAGAGCAGGCTCTGCCCCATATTCGTTTTGAATTTGTTTTAGGACATCAGGTATAACCGCAATTGATGGAATACCATGTGTTTTAGTATAGATGGCAGCAAAGACTGAACCCCAAGTGGTGCAGTCTTCCAGTTGTGGTGTGATCCCCATTGGTAAACTGATTGTTAGGATTCTGGGTTTCTCATACGGGCTAGTATTTGGAAATACTGCTTCGATTTGAGTAATTTTTTGAGCTATCCAAAACGGAATTTGCTCACGTTTTGTGGGCATTTTACCCATGACTGAGTTGAGAGTCTGTGGTGTAATTTTTAGTGTATTCCCCTGTTGGGGAGTTGGATTTGGATATGTCAATGGTGGTCGGACTGTAAAAGTCTGCATGACATATTGGACCAATTGTCTGTAAATTTTTATTAACTCTTTTATTTGAGTATGTAATTCCTCACCTGTCATTATATCCAGTTCAGGATGAGGTGTGTAGCCGGCTAAAATCGGCCATGTTGCTCCTGGTCTACCTAGTGGACCGAGCCTGGTGATGTTTTTGTGATGTTTTAGGGCGCCTTTAAACCAGAGCTGATGCTCTTGGTATGTTAATGGAATTTCAATATCCTCGAAAGGAATGTATTCCTCTGGTAGATCATCTTCTTTGTAGAAGTGAAATGTTTGTGATGTTGGATTGCATTCCGGAAGTAGTACCCATGAATAGAATACCTCTGTCTGAAATGATTCATGTGCCTCTATCACGAAAACTGCTCTACCTCCTCTTGGCGATAGGCCATGTTTTATAAGTTTTAGAGTTATGGCTCTTCTTAAGTTTTGAGGGATGTTTATAACACCCTCCTCGATTTCATTTAAACCTGTATTATTAAAAAGTGCTGCTTGGGCTTGATCATCCGCAGCTCCACCGTTTCCGGTTTCATTGTCACCGTCAGGCATTTTTGTTGTTTGAAAAATGTAGAACAAGTTTCAAGGGAACAAAGATAAGGTGCACAATATTTTGGAACACTGTATCCTTCAACATTGAGCAAACCAAAACAGTTAATATATAGGGTGCTTCCCTATGTAGCCTTGGTGAATACTAAACCCTGCCCACTCCAGACGTCTTTTGGAGTATATGGGTCGGGGTCTCTGAGAGAAAAAGCACGGCTCAGTATCTAACGTTGAATTACCGCCTTACCAAACCGTTGGGCGCCATGTAGTGTAGCTCCTATTTCCCTAATAGGCTCTGCGCTTTGGAATAATATATCCTATAGGTTTGACATAGGACTAAGGTCGGTATGTCCCTATCGAGTATGTTAAACTTAATTACTTGTGCCAGCTAGCTCAGAGGCCACTAGAAACTCCTTGACAACAAGAAGGGAGTAGTTTCTGGCAGCCGCAAAACATGACCAATATGTTTCCCTTTTAGAATCAGAACGTGTCCCAGAGTCGTGGAAACACTAGATAACTATTTCACTCAGCTCAGTCGTGCATGCTTAGTTTTCCTCAGAGTTACACAGAAATAATAGACGGGCGTTTTCAATAAAAGATTTATTGAACAGTCTTGTTTCTGGTGTAAGTATAATGTGCTGTTACGATCACAAGACAGTATGCGAGATAAATAATATACAGGGTGAGCAGTAGAAATAAATAATACTGCGATAGCATTATCTTTTAGTACATAGGCTGTTACATAAATAACACAGACTAAAAATGCGAGTACTCATACGATGCGGTGCTAAGCTAGTTCTACCCCAATGTACCTAACCTAACCTAAGTGTAGGACAAGGTATGAAGTAGGTGAAGTATTCCTTACTATGGTATACTAAGAGTATGTTAAGTCTAGTATGCCTAGTATGCCAAGAGTCCCTCTAGGTTCTTATCAGCTCCATACCTGAAGAATGAGAGAGGTTGGAATCTCTTTGCCAGACTCGAACTCCAACACCCCGCAAGAGAAGTCAGATCACTGGAAGCTGGAAGCTGGGCTCTCTGCGTGCAGGGAATGGCAGCGTCTTCTCAGTGCGTCAGGCCGGGATACGGGCTCCTCTGAAGTCGAGGTCTCCTCTAGTTTACAAGGGCTAGGGAAGGTATATTTATACCTGAGAGTACCTTAGGAATGTTAGCATTGACGTGAATTGGACAGCGAAAGACGTCATGAATGAACCCCTAAGGAATAATGGTTCATGCATAATATATGAGTCCTTGAAGAAATCAATAGTCCTGGACTAGGGAAACTCCTGCAGCCTAAGGGTCTGTTCTTCATGAACTCGTTGTGACGTTAGGGTGGACGGATGTCAGAGACCATGCCTGTATTTGGAGTGCACGGTTTAATGCCTAAATAAGGGCTGGGATTTTATGCCTATATAAGGGCAGGGCGAATTGTGCCTATATAAGGACATGATACTGGAAAGCCCGTTTATGGATACCCTAAGAGGAATACAACACCACTGTCGACGCGTTTCGGGCAATGCCCTTCCTCCAGGACAGCTTGTGGAAATAAAGGCAAGCAGAAGCAGTAGCGGCTCCTGGAGGGAGTGCTGTGGGGCGGTGGGGAGGGGGAGGGGCAGGTTGGGGTGTAGTAAACTCCGGCTTACGGCCGAACTGAGTTAATACATAAATGAATAAATAAAACGAATTACATTGCGCGCGCTGCATCGCCGATTGCGATGCAGCGCGCGCAATGTAATTCGTTTTATTTATTTATTTATGTACTTAACTCAGTTCGGTCGTAAGCCGGAGTTTTCTACCCCCCGACCCGCAGCACTCCCTCCAGGACCCGCTACTGAGCAGAAGACACCAGTATAGTCCCTTATTTATTTCGTTGTTTTTGAATTACGCTCAGGTGAGTGACAAGATTGCATTCTGGGACTGGTAGTCAATGAATACCCATGTGGGTCGCTGCTATTTAAAACCATTAATAAAGTTTCTTTAAAGGAAAACAATGTCCAGTAGACTCGCTCTTGCTCATTCAAAGCCCCTCCTGCTCCCCACATCAGCTGCTAACATATGCAGCAGCGGACCAGCTCGGGTCTCACGGTGGTGCTGCTCCATGGCCGGGCCGGCCACATTAAATTCAAATTGCAAAGGTTGCCCCTCGGTGGAACTGCACTCCCAGGAGGTGGATGCCAGTAGGCAAAAGCAATCCCCACAAACATAATCCTCTTCTCCCACTGTCGATGCATTTCGGGCAAACTCCCTTCCTCCAGGACAGCTTGTGGAAATAAAGGCAAGCAGAAGACACCAGTATAGTCCCTTATTTATTTCGTTGTTTTCGAAATTACGCTCAGGTGAGTGACAAGATTGTCCTGGATGAAGGGCATTTGCCCGAAACACGTCGACAGTGGGAGAAGAGGATTATGTTCGTGGGGATCACTTTTGCCAACTAGCATCCACCTCCTGGGAGTGCAGTTCCACCGAGGGGCAACCTTTGCAATTTGATATATATATATATATATATATATATATATATATATATATATATATATATATATACGGTGAATCTCCTTTTGCGGTCTCTTGCTCTGACCGCCGAAAAAACGGAGTACGGACCCGAACATGGATATGGAATCAATCTTTATTCAGCTCCACACAACTCCACAGCATGACGCGTTTCGATCCCTGAGGATCTTGATCACATGACGCGCTAGCACAGAAGGAGGTACCATTAAATGCATTTTTTGTGAATTCTCTTAAAGTGCCAAATACCCAGTTTTGTTTGCACAGAAATGGCGAACCTCACTTAACAATGACTAGATTTTTACTTAATGGTTTTATATGTCAATTAACTAGATAAAATAACTGAATAAATATCTAAAACCATATGATGTTAAGAAAAATCAAGAATCTTAAAATCAGACATATGCAATGCACTGTAAAAGCAAAATATTCATTTTTTTAAAAACACAAAATGTATTGTTTTTTCAAAGGAAGCAATTGTTACAAATCTCATAATAATAAATAAGATAAAACATTCCTATATGTAAAATGTTGAAAACATGTCTAGGTCTAAATACCTTGCGTTGTTTGTTTCCTGCAAGCAATTAAAGTGTTATTGTGCATACAGTACTAAAGGAGTCGCCAGCCCCATTGGCAAACAATTCAACTGGGAATGTGATATCAGTGCAAAATACAAATAGATAAAGTGCTAAGTGCCATAAAAACAAACACTTCTAATGTGTCACCATATACATCAAATACCTAAAACTATGTGTAATAATAAAAACAAGGAGACTGGAAGCGGAAACCCGAAAGAATTATTCATAGACATAATGTCTGTACTGTCTTTTCTCTTTCAAATGACTATTAGTGCATTTCCACTTCACAAACTAATTATTTGTAGTTTTTGTTACAGCTTTTAACTTATTTTAACTACTTGTACTCATCCTACTGCTGAGAAACTTTCTGGCTTGATTCTAGAGACAAGTGTATAAATCCTCAGTTTGATTAAGGCCCCCCGGATACTTGGTATCTAAATTGAGAATGTATTTTGTTTCCAATTGTCTGAGGGCTTTAACTCTATCACCTCCCCTCTTTTTAGTAGGGACACTGTCAATTATAAAATATTTCAACAAAGTGGGATCTGCATTGTGACTCTCTTCAAAATGTCGGGCTACCGGATATGTTTGGTCACGGTTGTTAATCGCCCTCATGTGCTGGAGTACCCTCTTGTGAGCATGTAGTATAGTACTACCTACATATTTAAGCCCACAGGGGCACTCCAGCACATATATGGCATGATCCGTTTTGCAGGACAGAGACTTGGTGATAGGGATATCTCTTGAATTAAATGGTGTCTTGTAGGTAGTAGTGTTGATACCCTGATAGCATGCCTTGCAAGTCTTACATTTAAAAAAACCCTTACGTTGACTGAGCCAAGTACCTTTGATTGGACCCTCCAAGTCATTTCTCACCAAAGTATCCCTCATCGAAGGTGCCCTACTGAATGTTATGGCTGCTTTCTTGGGGAGGAGATGGCCAATAACAGGATCTCCCAATATAATTGGCCAGTTCCTATTAATTACATTCTTAATAGTACGACCCTGCTTGCTGAACTTGAAAATGAACCTGAATGTGTTTTCATCTCCTCTATCAGATCGATTCAGTTTGACTATGTTATCAAGGAGGGTTTCCCTACCTACTTCATTACTTTTTTTGATAGCCCTATCAATACAATTTGGTGAATATCCTCTTGCCAGGAATCTATTCCTATTGGCCATCTGAGCCTCATACAAATCTTCCTTATTACTGCATATGTGTTTCAGCCGCAACATCTCACCAAAAGGTATGCTCTGGATAAGGTGGCTTGGATGTGCGCTGCTGGCGTGCAATACCGAATTACCTGCAGTAGGTTTCCTATGTAATGTGGTATGCAGCTGTCCTTCCTTTATATACAATTGCACATCCAAGAAATTCACAGTTAATGGGCTTATGTCTGCAGTAAAGTGAAGATTTAAGTCATTATCATTTAGTTTTTGTATAAACGATATAGCCTCATTTTTAGCTCCTCTCCAGATCACAAATAGATCATCTATATACCTGACCCATTTTATGACATTGTTGGTCATTTGCATGTTATATTCTTTATGGAGGACCAGCTCCTCCCACCATCCCATATGCAAGCATGCATAACTGGGGGAGAAGCTGGCCCCCATGGCAACGCCACGTTGTTGCTGGTACAGAAAGTTTTCAAACAGAAAAATATTATTGTTTAAACAAAATTCAACCATATTGGCCAACATTACACTGTGTTGATCATAATCAGAACCTCTACGTGCTAAATAATGTTTCAGAGCTCTCAGTCCATCTTGATGTTTTATAGAGGTATATAAGGATGTCACATCCAACGTGATTAGCAGGTAGTCATCTTGCCAGACTATATCTTGAATTTTAGAAAGAAAATCACCTGTATCACGAATATATGAGGGCAGTCCTTGTACATGACTTTGAAGGAAGAAATCCACATAGCGTGACATCTTTTCTAGTAGGCTGTTGCAGGCAGATATGATTGGCCGGCCTGGGGGCTTAAGGGGATTTTTGTGAACCTTCGGTATGAAATACATTACTGGAGTCACAGGGTTTTCATTTCTCATATATTTATGTTCATCCTGGGTCAGAAGCCCCGCATTTTTCCAAGCTATGAGTTTCATTCCATAACTATTGTAAATGTTCTTAAGAGTTTGTTGATCACACCGGAGATAACACTCTCTGTCCTTTAATTGCGTCAGAGCTTTCCTCTATATAGTCTTTTTTACTCCACAGTACAAGATTACTTCCTTTATCTGAGTTCCGAATTATGATTATATATATATTCAGTGATGTCATTTGAGATGTCATCAGTGATGTCACCAGTGATGTCACTGACCATGTCATGAGTGATGTAATATGTGACGTCATCAGCAGTGCATTGCGGGGGAGCAAGTTATAGTTAGCTGAACTAACTATAACGGGGGAATTTCACGGGTTTTGTACGAGTGCAATGTCCAAATAACTATAACTTTCCCTAAAACCTATGGTTTTTTCAGTGACTTTCAAAGGTTTTTTAAATGCTAATTTCTAACTATAGCGTGTCTGAAACCTATGGTTTTTCAGTGAATTTCAAAGGTTTTTAAATGCTAATTTCTAACTATAACGTGCCTGAAACCTATGGTTTTTAAGTGAATTTCAAAGGTTTTTAAATGCTAGTTTCTAACTATGCCTACAGAGGTAGGACATGTGAAGAAAGAAGAAAAACGCACAGAAAGAAGCAAAAGAAATGCAGAAAGAAGCAACAGAAGTCCACAAAGACGAAGAAAAGTGCAGGAAGAAGCAAAGATGTGCAGAATGAACAAACAGAGGAGCAGAAAGAGGCCTTGTTGCAAAATCATCCTGTGCCCACAACTTTTCAGACGTGTACTGGTGGTAACTGACTCTGACTAACCAGAGTCAGTGCTATGCTAAAAGACACTTAGAATACAGTGAAAACACCTACATACACTAGTGAACACTATGCGTTGGGGTACCCCTGTGATTAGCATGACCTCCTCTGTAAGTCCCTAGTACATAATAGGGCAGGGGGATTAAAACTACCTCTTAAAACGCGCTACAGGGCGCGTTTGCACAGTGGTGAAGGGAGGGGCCTCAGGTGACATGTGCGCAAACACGCCCTGTGGTGCGTTTTAAGTTGGGGAATTAATTCCCCTTGAATCCTGAGGGACCCTGGGGGCCAACTAGCCCACCACGTACCTTCAGTAAGCACAACAGAGTTGCGTTGCAGAGAGGTGAAAAAAGGTGCGTGGCCTCGGAACGCCTCTCTGCAACTCAGCTCTGTGGTCCTAACTGTAGGTACCTGGGGGGCTAGTTGGGCCCCAGGGACCCTCAGGATTCAAGGGGACTTAATCCCGCAGCTTAAAACGCGCCACGGGGCGCGTTTGCACACATGTCACCTCAGGCCCCCCCTCCCTTCACCACTGTGCAAACGCGCCCTGTAGCGCATTTTAAGAGGTAGTTTTAATCCCCTGCCCTATTATGTACTAGGGACTTACAGAGGAGGTCATGCTAATCACAGGGGTACCCCAACGCATAGTGTTCACTAGTGTATGTAGGTGTTTTCACTGTATTCTAAGTGTCTTTTAGCATAGAACTGACTCTAGTTAGTCAGAGTCAGTTACCACCAGTACACGTCTGAAAAAGTTGTGGGCACAGGATGATTTTGCAACAAGGCCGCTTTCTGCTCCTCTGTTTGTTCATTCTGCACATCTTTTGCTTCTTCCTGCACTTTTCTTCGTCTTTGTGGACTTCTGTTGCTTCTTTCTGCATTTCTTTTGCTTCTTTCTGTGCGTTTTTTCTTCTTTCTTCACATGTCCTACCTCTGTAGGCATAGTTAGAAACTAGCATTTAAAAACCTTGAAATTCACTTAAAAAACCATAGGTTTCAGGCACGTTATAGTTAGAAATTAGCATTTAAAAACCTTTGAAATTCACTGAAAAAACCATAGGTTTCAGACACGTTATAGTTAGAAATTAGCATTTAAAAACCTTTGAAATTCACTGAAAAAACCATAGGTTTTAGGGAAAGTTATAGTTAGTTGGACATTGCACTCGTATAAAACCCGTGAAATTCCCCGTTATAGTTAGTTCAGCTAACTATAACTCGCGCCCCCGCAATGCACTGCTGATGACGTCACATATTAAATCACTCATGACATGGTCAGTGACATCACTGATGACATCACTGATGACATCTCTAATGTTTCCTATGGGAAATTGATTTTTTGACCCTTATTTTTTGAATTTCTCCGCAACTACTGAACGGATTTACACCATTTAAAAAAAAGGTCGCTTTTTGAACCAAGCGCTACCTTTTTAGCCAAATTTGGTGTAATTCCGTTCAGCAGTTCGGGCTGTAGCCGTGTCTAAAATTCCATATGGGAATTAACATGGAGAAAACACATTTTGGTATCCCCCTTTTTTCTTGGCCCCCGCTTGCTGAATCACCCCGAAACTTTCAGGATAGGAGCGGACCGGAGCACCCCACGAGTTTTGAGAATTTCGCGAAGATTCGTCAACCGGCGCCAAAGTTATTTCAAATAGAATGTTGTGAATTTCCTATGGAAAATAGGTCCTAACTATAACTATCTACTGGGGACCGCCAGTAGATAATATATATATATATATATATATTATCTACTGGCGGTCGCAAGTAGATAGTTATAGTTACAACCTATTATCCATAGGAAATCCGCGACATTCTATTTGAAATAACTCTCTTGCCAATTGACGTATCTTCGCAAAATTTTCAAACTTTGTGGGGCGCTCCGGTCCGCTCCTACCCTGAAAGTCTCGGGGGGATTCGTCAAGCGGGGGCCGAGAAAAAGGGGGTCCCAAAACGCGTTTTCCCCATGCAATTTTCCATAGGAAACTTTAGACACGGCTACAGCCCGAACTGCTGAATGGAATTACACCAAATTTGGCAAAGAGGTAGTTCTTGGTTCAGAAAGAACCCTTTTTGTTAAATGGTGTAAATCCGTTCAGTAGTTGCTGAGAAAATCAAAAGTAAAAAGATAGATATATCTGGGCGGAGCCTAACCACACATGTCATCGTGAGATCTGATTGGCTGTCAGCACTTCATCCTGGAATTGCTGGCAGCCATCTTGGGACCAATATAAATGATAGTACTCCATTGAAATGCATTGTAGTGAATCAAAGATTTTGAGGGTTACCAAAAGGAGAACTATAAAGGGTGATAACAGACTCTAGTTACATTAGAATTCATTTGTTGATGGTACCATACTAATTTCAGGAATTGTGGTGTGTTCTAAGGTGATTTTACCCTGTGAAAAACCTTCTGCTGGGATATCATGAATCATGTTTGAGAGAAAACTATTTTCACATGCTTGTCCCATAGAGTTTTGGAAGGTGCTCCAGAAGGTAAAATGAGAGCATATTTTCTGTAAATTCACATTATCTTTCTCAGTCATGTGAGAATGAAGTCTGACATTCTCAGTAAAACATGTACATCCAACAAGGGCAGAGACTGTCAGTTGATTCCTTTGTGTTCTACTGCAGCTTCCCAGAGTGTTCTAAAGAACAACTAGAGTGCTAACAGCCTTACTTATGACAAAAGTATGGCACACCTGAAGCCATCTTGATTGGAATAAACTGGTAACACTTAAAACATTTAATTTAAAAAGGAACAAAATGATGGGGTTCATTTTGTCATAGAAATTATGGTTAGTGCTGTAGAAAGAAAAATTAGGATTTCAAGTGTGATCTCAAATATCTTCCTGTTATATTTCAACAGGAGCAGCCTGCCAGTTGATGCCTTTGTGTTCTACTGCAGCTTCCCAGAGTGTTCTAAAGAACAACTAGAGTGCTAACAGCCTTACTTATGACAAAAGTATGGCACACCTGAAGCCATCTTGATTGGAATAAACTGGTAACACTTAAAACATTTAATTTAAAAAGGAACAAAATGATGGGGTTCATTTTGTCATAGAAATTATGGTTAGTGCTATAGAAAGAAAAATTAGGACATGTTTCAAGTGAGATCTCAAATATCTTCCTGTTATATTTCAACAGGAGCAGCCTGTCAGTTGATGCCTTTGTGTTCTACAGCAGCTTCCCAGAGAGTTCTAAAGAACAACTAGAGCGCTAACAGCCTTACTTATGACAAAAGTATGGCACACCTGAAGCCATCTTGATTGGAATAAACCGTTAATACTTAAAACATTTAATTTAAAAAGGAACAAAATGAGGGGTTCTTTTTGAAATAGAAATTATGGTTAGTGCTGCAGAAAGAAAAATGAGGGCATGTTTTAAGTGAGATCTCAAATCCTCTTCTACTTCATTAGAAAATTCTGACATGCAGACTGAAACAATCACTTTCAATACCAGCAGCAGACTTCCAGTTAACTCCCTAGTGAGCAGTAGCTTTACTACAGTGATCTAATGAGCAACTAGAGTGCTAACATTCTGAATTTATGGCAAATGTGAGACACATCTGAATGCCTTCTTGATGGAATCAAAGTAAAAAACTGAAAGCATTTCCTACTGAGGAGACTGAAGTAAATGAGGAAATTAGGAAACTTCATAACAAAGGTCTTCCAAGATGGCCACCAGAGAAAAAAGAGCCCAAATGTAGCACAAATATTACCCAGATGTAGCCCACATATAGCCCAATGACAAAAGTGTGCAAAACACTTTTTATTTTTAGTTTTTTTGCAGTTTTATGTAGTGCAGACTGGTCAGGTATTGGAGTGTTGCATCTTAAAACATGACCTCCTACACTACAAAAACACCACTGCACTACCCTAAACGCTAAAACACTACCCCCAGCACGACCCCCTACACTACACAAGCACCACTGCACTATCCTAAACACTAAAACACTACCCCCAGCATGACCCCCTACACTACACAAACACCACTGCACTACCCTAAACCCTAAAACACTACCCCCAGCATGACCCCCTACACTACCCAAACACCACTGCACTAACCTAAATCCTAAAACACTACCCCCAGCACGACCCCCTACATTACCCAAACATCACTGCACTACCCTAAAACATGACCCACTACACTACACAAACACCACTGCACTACCCTAAACCCTAAAACACTACCCCCAACACGACCCCCTACACTACACAAGCACCACTGCACTACCCTAAACCCTAAAACACTACCCCCAGCACGACCCCCTACACTACACAAACACAACTGCACTACCCTAAAACACTACCCCCAGCACGATCCCCTACACTAACCAAACACCACTGCACTAACCTAAATCCTAAAACAATACCCCCAGCACGACCCCCTACACTACCCAAACACCACTGCACTAACCTAAAACATGACCCCCTACACTGCACAAACACCACTGCACTACCCTAAACCCTAAAACACTACCCCCAGCACGACCCCCTACACTACACAAGCACCAATGCACTACCCTAAACCCTAAAACACTACCCCCAGCACAACCCCCTACACTGCCCGAACACCACTGCACTGCCCTAAACCTTGAAACACCAGCCCCTGCACAACCCCTACACTGTTCGAACACCACTGCAGTGCCCTAAACCCTGAAACACCACCCCCAGCACGACACCCTACACTGCCCGAACACCACTGCACTGCCCTAAACCCTGAAACACCAGCCCCAGCACGACCCCCTACACTGCCCGAACACCACTGCACTGCCCTAAACCATGAAACACCAGCCCCAGCACGACCCCCTACACTGCCCGAACACAACTGCACTGCCCTAAACCCTGAAACACCAGCCCCAGCACGACCCCCTACACTGCCCGAACACCACCGCACTGCCCTAAACCCTGAAACACCAGCCCCAGCACGACCCACTACACTGCCTGAACACCACTGCACTGCCCTAAACCCTGAAACACCACCCTGTGCACAACCCCCTACACTGCCCGAACACCCCTGCACTGCCCTAAACCCTGAAACACCACCCCCAGCACGACACCCTACACTGCCCGAACACCACTGCACTGCCCTAAACCCTGAAACACCACCCCTGCACGACCCCCAACACTGCCCCAACCTACTGCACTGCCCTAAACCCTGAAACACCATCCCCAGCACGACCCCCTACATTGCACGAACACCACTGCACTGCCCTAAACCCTGAAACACTACCCCCAGCAAGACCCCCTACACTGCCCAAATACCACTGCACTGCCCTAAACCCTGAAACTTCACCCCCAGCAAGACCCCCTACACTGCCTGAAAACCACTGCACTGCCCTAAACCCTGAAACACCAGCCCCAGCATGACCCCCTACACTGCCCGAACACCACTGCACTGCCCTAAACCCTGAAACACCACCCCCAGCACGACACCCTACACTGCCCGAACACCACTGCACTGCCCTAAACCCTGAAACACCACCCCCTGCACGACCCCTACACTGCCCGAAACTACTACACTGCCCTAAACCCTGAAACACCATCCCCAGCACGACCCCCTACATTGCACGAACACCACTGCACTGCCCTAAACCCTGAAACACTACCCCCAGCAAGACCCCCTACACTGCCCAAACACCACTGCACTGCCCTAAACCCTGAAACACCACCCCCAGCACGACGGCCTACACTGCCTGAAAACCACTGCACTGCCCTAAACCTTGAAACACCAGCCCCAGCATGACCCCCTACACTGCCCGAACACCACTGCACTGCCCTAAACCCTGAAACTCAACCCCCAGCACGACCCCCTACACTACCCAAACACCACTGCACTACCCTAAACCCTAAAATACTCCCCCAGCACGACCCCCTACACTACCCGAACACAACTGCACTGCCCTAAACCCTCAAACACTCCCCCAGCATGACCCCCTACACTACCCAAACACTACTGCACTGCCCTAAACCCTGAAACACTACCCCCGGAAGACCCCCTTCACTACCCGAACACCACTGCCCTAAACCCTGAAACACCACCCCCAGCAAGACCCCCTACACTGCCCGAACACCACTGCACTGCCCTAAACCCTGAAACACCATCCCCAGCATGACCCCCTACACTGCCCGAACACCACTGCACTACCCTAAACCCTAAAACACGACCTCCTACACTACACAAACACCACTGCACTACCCTAAACCCTAAAACACTACCCCCAGCACGACCCCCTACACTACACAAACACCACTGCACTACCATAAACCCTAAAACACTACCCCCTACACTACACAAACACCACTGCACTACCCTAAACCCTAAAACAATACCCCCAGCAGTACCCCTACACTACCCAAACACCACTGCACTACCCTAAACCCTAAAACACTACCCCCAGCAGTACCCCTGCACTATCCAAACACCATTGCACTACCCTAAACCCTAAAACACTACCCCCAGCAGTACCCCCTACACTACCCAAACACCACTGCACTACCCTAAACCCTAAAACACTACCCCCAGCATGACCCCCTACACTACACAAACACCACTGCACTACCCTAAACCCTAAAACACTACCCCCAGCACGACCCCCTACACTATCTAAACACAACTGCACAATTTGTTACAGGCATTGCAACGCAGGCCTGTGGTGCTTACTGGAAGTACCTGGTGGGCTAGTTGGGCCCCAGGGACCCTCAGGATTCAAGGTGACCTAATCCCCCAACTTAAAACGCGCCACGGGGCACGTTTGCACAGTGGTGAAAGGAGGGGCGGGGCCTCAGGTGACATGTGCGCAAACAAGTGTGGAGTTTTGGAACTTTAAAATATTCCTCTAAAATCAGCCGAAATACGAATTCCGATTTACTCACCTGTTATCAGGAGAGACCTCAGTGCTGCATCTTTCAGCCCAGTACTGATCCTCAAAAGTAATTTTAACCGTACTTACCGGTAACTTGAATTTCCTTCCATAGGATATCATTGCCTGCTTTTTGCTGAAAAAGTTTCTAAGTGTTGATTTTTGAAACATACAAATATTCCTCTAAAATCAGCCGAAATCCGAATTCTGATTTACTCACCTGTTACAGGGGAAACCTCAGTGCTGCATCTTTCAGCCCAGTACTGGTCCTGAAAAGTAATTTTAACGGTACTTACCAGTAACTTGAATTTCCTTCCATAGGCTAACATTGACTGGTTTCACTTGGAAATTCTTCTAAGTGTGGAGTTTTGGAACTTTAAAATATTCCTCTAAAATCAGCCGAAATACGAATTCCGATTTACTCACCTGTTATCAGGAGAGACCTCAGTGCTGCATCTTTCAGCCCAGTACTGATCCTCAAAAGTAATTTTAACCGTACTTACCGGTAACTTGAATTTCCTTCATAGGCTAACATTGACTGGTTTCACTTGGAAATTCTTCTAAGTGTGGAGTTTTGGAACTTTATAATATTCCTCTAAAATCAACCAAAGTACGAATTCCACTTTACTCACCTGTTATCAGGAGAGAACCCAGTGCTGCATCTTTTAGCCCAGCACTGACCCTGAAAAGTAATTTTAACCGTACTTACCAGTAACTTATATTTTCTTCCATAGGAATCCATTGTCTGGTTTTCAGCAGAAAACTTTGTGTCGATTTTCACAAACTACAAATATTCCTTAAAAATCGCCTGTATGACTTAAACGCATTCTTTCAACTGTTTACAGGAGATGCACCAGTGCTGGATCCAGGATCCAACACTGAGTAAGAAAAAGTAACGATAACAGTTTTTACCTGCTAAGTGAATTTCCTTCCATAGGATAACATTGGTGATTCTATGAGAAAAAGTTTCTAAGTGTCAACTTTTAAAATACAATAATATTCCTTAAAAATCACTACTGTAACCAAAACGCTTTTACTCAACTGTTTACAGGAGATGTCCCAGGACTGAATCTAGGATCAGTCCTGTGGTTAGAAAAAGTAATCCATAAAGTAACTAATTGCATTTAACTAGAAATTCACATTGAGCTGAATGTTGCATTGTGTTTGAAAATGTGTTGCCCATTGCAACAACTGTAACTACTGTACTTAAAAGTCTATTGCCTATGTGCAAAGTATTTAAACTAAAGTAATTCATTCTGAGAAAGTATTTTTTGTAATGTAATGTATAATGTAATTACAATGTAATTTAAAAAATAAAATATGTAAAAAAAAATTGTTTCTAAAAAATTTGGAAATCAGTATGAAAAAAATGTATATAACAATTAATACATTTAAAAATTGTCATTTACAAAACCTTTGAAATTCACTGAAAAAACTGTAGGTTTCAGACATGTTATAGTTACAAATTAGCATTTAAAAAACCTTTGAAATTCACTGAAAAAACCATAGGTTTCAGGGACGTTATAGTTACAAATTAGCATTTAAAAAACCTTTGAAATTCACTGAAAAAACCATAGGTTTTAGGGACAGTTATAGTTAGTTGGACATTGCACTCGTACAAAACCCGTAAAATTCCCCGTTATAGTTAGTTCAGCTAACTATAACTCGCGCCTCACAATGCACTGCTGATGACGTCACATATTACATCACTCATGACATGGTCAGTGACATCACTGATGACATCACTGATGACATCTCAAATGACATCACTGATGACATCATCCATGTGATAATTTCATGCATCTTCTCACACCCTAATATAACTTTTGATACACCCACTCTAAATTACGGACTGCCATTCTCAAAACCATAGACACTCCAACACCAAAAACTACATACCCACTCACTGATTCTTAGGTCTACACACACATCCACTCACTCACCCGTACAGTCACTCATACTTAGTCACTCAGTACAGGACTATCATATGCACTCATACACCTATATAAACACTCACACACCGCCACTCATCCATAGAGGTACTCACACACCTAGTCAGTCATGCAAAAACTTAATCAATCACCCATTTACTCACCTATACAGTTATACACACACCAGCTCACTTACTCATACAAATACTAGCACATTCTTACGCTCTTATACAATCACTGATACAAGTACACACTCATCCATACAGCCACTCTCACAATCACACACTCTCACTTATAGCCATTTATATACTCCAACACACATATATACTGCCTTTCACATATGTAGTTACTCACACATGTACCACTGAGATATACATTCAATCACTAACACACCCATACACACACTCAGCCACCCATACAGTCCATCACAGATGCACTCTTGAAACCATGCACCCAGTGAATCACCAACTCACACATCTATGCACAGCCACACACACCCCACCCACACAAACACTCAGGCACCCATACAGATACTCAGACAACCAATCAATAACCCATGTAGACACTCATGTAGCTATTCAGAAAGCCATGCAGCCGCTTACAAACCAACAGACAGACGGATACAGACATTCACACAGTTTAGTCACTAACCCATGCATTCAGTAAGATACATTTAATCACTCACTTGTAGAGTCAGTCACTCACGTACTAAATCATCCATTCAGACACTTATACACCCACTCATTCTTCAATATGCCTTTCCCTATATATATTAAACATATTCAAACTTTACAGAAACACACAGTCACTGGATGATGTCATCAGTGATGTCATCAGTGATGTCATTTGAGATGTCATCAGTGATGTCATCAGTGATGTCACTGACCATGTCATGAGTGATGTAATATGTGACGTCATCAGCAGTGCATTGCGAGGGCGCGAGTTATAGTTAGCTGAACTAACTATAACGGGGAATTTTACGGGTTTTGTACGAGTGCAATGTCCAACTAACTATAACTGTCCCTAAAACCTATGGTTTTTTCAGTGAATTTCAAAGGTTTTTTAAATGCTAATTTGTAACTATAACGTCCCTGAAACCTATGGTTTTTTCAGTGAATATATATATAAATATAGATAGATAGATAGAGAGAACATTGAATGCTGAACTAAGCAGGTACTGACATGTGCAGTTATACCAACGAGTGCACGAGAATGAGTGCTTTGGGTGTAATTTGTTATAAATGTTGCTGCTCAGCCCTTCACGGAATTTACTCCATATGAGGCAACAAGAGGGCATTGTTTTATCATATTTGCAAACAAGGCATTGATGGATTGTGTATTACAAGAAAGGACGCAATGATACCTTTTCTACAATTGCAAAGTATTATGGACATTGAAGTCCCTGAAAGTACTGATTGACAATGTACCTTTAGAAAAATCTTTGCACATGGGTCCTTCCTCAATGTTTGAAGTTGCAGGACATTTAAAAACCAGAAGCAACTGCTCTTCGCATTGTGCATATTATTAAGACCCGTATGGGTCGAAACGCGTCATGCTATGCTGTTGGGCTACCTGCCATAATAAAAATCTGCTTTTACCCACTCTCGATTGGAGGGATTGTTTCTCACACAGTGGAAAGTGTGTGAGTTTTATGGTGCTGTATTAAGAGGTGGCGTCACTACCAAGACCGGACACGCCTGGCTGGGCATCCTTCTACGTCAAGGCTCTTTTGGAAAATATATGCAATTGGATGCCTGCCGGCTGCCTTTGATCTGCTAAGGAGGATTTGGCTGAGTTTGTGCCCCTACTCACAGGAGGCCACGCCACTGTTAGAGCAGGAGGCCTCCCTGCTGGATGTTTTGGAAGCATTTTGGAAAATAGCCAGGGTATGCAGAGGTATTCACCCATGCACTTCAAGAGTGGGAAAACATTGAAAGCTGAACTAAGCAGGTACTGACATGTGTAATTATACATATACATATACATATACATATACATTATCTACTGGCGGTCGCCAGTAGATAGTTATAGTTAGGACCTAGTTTCCATAGGAAAAGCGTTTTTTCAATTCCCAATAACTTTGGCGCCGGATGACGAATCTTCGCGAAAGTTTCAAAACTCGTGGGGCGCTCCGGTCAGCTCCTGTCTTGAAAGTTTCGGGGTGATTCGCCATGCAGGGGCCGAGAAAAAAGGGGGGTCCCAAAACGTGTTTTCTCCATGTTATTTTCCATAGGAAACTTTAGAAACGGTTATGGCCCGAACTGCTGAACGGAATTACACCAAATTTGGCAAAAAGGTAGCCCTTGTTTCAGAAAGAACTCTTTTTGTTAAATGGTGTAAATCCGTTCAGTAGTTCCTGAGAAATTAAAAAAAAAGAGGTTGGAAAGTGAATTTTCCATAGGAAACTTTAGACACAGCTACAGCTCGAACTGCTGAACGGAATTACACCAAATTTGGCATAAAGGTAGTGCTTGGTTCAGAAAGCGCCCTTTTTTTAAAATGGTGTAAATCCGTTCAGTAGTTGCTGAGAAAATCAAAAAATAAAAGTTTCAATATTTAGAGGCACGGAGGATCCGCGGACCCTCCCGACCACGAGCTTTATTCTAATTGGCTGTCAACACTCCAAACCAGGAAGTGTTGGCAGCCATCTTGTGACAAGAAAAGAGAAAAACAAACGCGAAAAACAAGAAAGGGGGCAGGGTAGAAACACCCTGACCCCCTAGGCCTGCTCAGGGGTCCCACAAGGACCCCCAGGGCCCAAAAAGCATTTTTAAAAAATAAATTGGCCGAATTCGCGCTGGGTGCGTGAATCCAGCCGAGAAAATAAAAAAACAAGGAAGCGCGGGTTCCCGCGCTTCGTTGTATTGAAGCCCCCGGGTGGGCCAGGTCCTGGGGGCACTGAAAAAATGTGTGAGGGGGGCCCAATCCCCCCCACACTGCCCCGGGCACCGCCACCTCCCCGTGGCTTGATTTATGAGTTGCGGGGACCGCCACCCCCCGGGGCTAATTTTTAAATGTGTGGGGGGCGTCCAAGGCCCCCCCAAGCCCCAGGGACCGCCACCCCCGGGGCTTTCATTAATTATTTGCGGGGACACATGGCCCCCCCGCAGCCCCGGGGACCGCCACCCCCCAGGGCTTGTTTTTAAAAAAAAAAAAAAACCTGTGTGGGGGGGCTCGAGCCCCCCCACATGCCCCGGGGACCGCCACCTCCCCGGGGCACTAAAATGCAAATTTGGGGGTCCGTTACGGACCCCCGAGCCCCGGGGACCACCACCTCCCCGGGGCTGTGCAATAGGTGGGAGGGCCCTCGATGGCCCTGGGGACCGCCACCCCCCAGGGCCGGCTCCTGCAGTGTCCCGGGGTGCCCACCCCCGATACACTGCCTTTTGCTATGGCAGGTGCCGGAGCCTTGTGGCTCCCGCCCTGTCATAGCAAACTGTGGTTTGGGTTTTGGAAGAGAGAGCAGGAAACCTGCTCTCGCTTCCAAAATCCAAACCAGATTGCTTTTCCACACGGGGAGCTGCATGTTAGCAGTTCCCCATGTGGAAAACCAATGCCGGCTCCCGCAGGAGGCGGGGAGCCGGCTGGGACTGTGGGGGCATTGGGGCTCCCCCCATGGTCCCGAACGAAGCGGCCAGGCTCCGGGGGATGGGGTCCCCGGGGCTAGAAGTTGCCCGGGAGAGGGGCCACGCGGCCCCCCTCCCCCATAATAATGAAATTTAAATTTTTTAAAAACACGCAAAGGCCGGCCCCGGGGGATGGGGTCCCCGGGGCCATAAATGGCCTGAGGAGGGGGGCCACGCAGCCCCCCTCCAAATATATATATTTTTAAATAAACACTGGCCATGCCCCGGGGATGGGGTCCCCGGGGCCGAATATGGCCTCGGGAGGGGGCCACGCTGCCCCCTTCCATTTTTGAAAAAATAGGGGTCAGGCCCTGGGGGATGGGGTCCCCAGGGCCCATAAAATAGGAAAGGAAGGGGGGCCACACAGCCCCACTTCTAAAAAAAATAATAATAAAAAAAAAAACGGGCATCGCGCCGAGGCCCCGCCCCCTCCCAGCAACACTCTGCAAACGCACCCTGTGGTGCGTTTAAAGTTGGGGAATTAATTCCTCTTCAATCCTGAGGGTTCCTGGGGGCCAACTAGCCCACCAGGTACCTCCAGTAAGCGCCACAGGGCTGCGTTGCAGAGAGGTGGTCCAGGCCATGCCCCTTTTTACGCCTCTCTGCAACGTAGCTCTGTGGCGCTTACTGGAGGTACCTGGTGGGCTAGTTGGACTCCAGGGACCCTCAGGATTCAAGGGGACTTTTTCCCCCAACTTAAAACGCGCCACGGGGCGCATTTGCACAGTGGTGAAGGGAGGGGGCGGGGCCTGAGGTGACATGTGACATGTGACCTTTCCTTTTTTCCTTTAAAAAAAAAAAATTTAGGGGAGGGGGGCCGCGTGGCGCCCCTCCCGGGCCACTTCTAGCCCCGGGGACCCCATCCCCCAGGGCCTGGCCACTCCGTTGGGGACCGTGGGGGGAGCCCCAATGCCCCCACGGTCCCGCCGGCTCCCCGCCTCCTGCGGGAGCCGGCATTGCTTTTCCACACAGGAACTGCTGACATGCAGCTCCCCTTGTGGAAAAGCAATCTGCTTTGGATTTTGGAAGCGAGAGCAGGAAACCTGCTCTCGCTTCCAAAATCCAAACCAGTGTTAGCTATGACAGGGCGGGAGCCGGACGGCTCCCGCCCTGCCATAGCAAACAGCAGTGTCCCGTGGGTGGGAACCCTGGGACACTGCAGGAGCCGGCCCTGGGGGGTGGCGGTCCCCAGGGCCATGAAGTGCTCCAGGAGGGGGGTCGCGCGGCCCCCCTCCCTACCGTTGCAAAGCCCCGGGGAGGTGGTGACCCCCGCATTTACATTTTTAGTGCCCCGGGGAGGTGGTGGTCCCCGGGGCGTGTGGGGGGGCTCGAGGCCCCCCACACAGGTTTTATTTTTTTTAAATAGAGCCCCGGGGAGGTGGCGGTCCCGGGGGCAGCGTGGGGGGATTGGGACCCCCCATTCATTTTTTCATCAGCCCCGGGAGGTGGTGGTCCCTGGGGCTGCGGGGGGGCTCTGTGCCCCCCCATGGTTGTTTATTAAAGCCCCTGGGAGGTGGCGGTCCCCGGGGCAGCGTGGGGGGAATTGTGACCCCCCCACGCATTTTTTCACAGCCCCGGGGAGGTGGCGGTCCCCGGGGCTGTGGGGGCCCCCATGGGCCCCTGCTTTTATTAATTTGGCAATGCCCCCGGGACCTGGCCCACCCGGGGGCCTCATTTAAATGAAGCGCGGGAGCCCGCTCTTCATTTTTTAAATAATTTCGGCTGGATTCGCGACCCCAACGCGAATTCCGCCGAAATTATTTTAAAAAAATGCTTTTTTTGGCCCTGGGGGTCCTTGTGGGACCCCCTGAGCAGGCCTAGGGGGTCAGGGTGTTTCTACCCTGCCCCCTTTTCTTGTTTTAAAAAAATAATTTCACTGTTTTCTTGTGACTCGGTTCACAAGATGGCTGCCAACACTTCCTGGTTTGGAGTGTTGGCAGCCAATCACAGTGAAGCTCGTGATCGGGAGGGTTCGCGAACCCACCGCTGCCCTAGATATCGAAACTTTTTATTTTTCTAATTTCTCAGGAACTACTGAACGGATTTACACCATTTAACAAAAAGGACTCTTTCTGAACCAAGACCTACCTTTTTGCAAAATTTGGTGTAATTCCGTTCAGCAGTTCGGGCTGTAGCTTTGTCTAAAGTTTCCTATGGAAAATAACATGGGGAAAACGCGTTTTGGGACCCCCTTTTTTCTCGGTCCCCGCTTGATGAATCACCCCGAAACTTTTAAGACAGGAGCTGACCGGAGCGGGCCACTAGTTTTGAAAATTTCGTGAAGATTCGTCAACCGGCGCCAAAGTTATTGGGAAAACAAAAAACGCTTTTCCTATGGAAACTAGGTCCTAACTATAACTACCTACTGGCGACCGCAGGTGGTTCACCTGAGCATAATTATTACGGGGATTTACTGGTGATTGCCGCATGCCATCACGTCACATGGTCTGCCACTGAAGAGGGCGTTGGCCCGAAACGCGTCTGGCAGGAAACCAGAAAAGGACTTTGTTCATGGCGTGTGCCCTTGCTTTGGCGTAATTTCCACCTGGAAGTGCATCCCACCTAGAGGCAACTCTTTTTACATTTTGTACAGCGGCCTGCCTGGTCGCGGGATTGCACCACCGCGAAACACTTGCGGGTCCGCGGCTGCTTTATTGGGGCAGCTAACTGTGGAACAGGAGGTGCCTGTTATATGCAGGGGTGCCGGCGCGAACATCGGCAATCCTTTTAAAGACATTTTTGAATGTGATTGGCGGCGGTGACCCACTTGGGTTTTACTGAACCACCAGTCCCAGGAAGCATTGCTTCAGGTGGTTCACCTGAGAATAATTATTACGGGGATTTACTGGTGATTGCCGCACGCCGTCACGTCACATGGTCTGCCACTGAAGAGGGCGTTGGCCCGAAACACGTCTGGCAGGAAACCAGAAAAGGACTTTGTTCATGGCGTGTGCCCTTGCTTTGGCGTAATTTCCACCTGGGAGTGCATCCCACCTAGAGGCAACTCTTTTTGCATTTTGTACAGCGGCCTGCCTGGTAGCGGGATTGCACCACCGCGAAACACTTGCGGGTCCGCGGCTGCTTTATTGGGGCAGCTAACTGTGGAACAGGAGGTGCCTGTTATATGCAGGGGTGCCGGCGCGAACATCGGCAATCCTTTTAAAGACATTTTTGAATGTGATTGGTGGCGGCGACCCACTTGGGTTTTACTGAACCACCAGTCCCAGGAAGCATTGCTTCAGGTGGTTCACCTGAGCATAATTATTACGGGGATTTACTGGTGATTGCCGCACGCCGTCACGTCATATGGTCTGCCACTGAAGAGGGCGTTGGCCCAAAACGCGTCTGGCAGGAAACCAGAAAAGGACTTTGTTCATGGCGTGTGCCCTTGCTTTGGCGTAATTTCCACCTGGGAGTGCATCCCACCTAGAGGCAACTCTTTTTGCATTTTGTACAGCGGCCTGCCTGGTCGTGGGATTGCACCACCGCTAAACACTTGCGGGTCCGCGGCTGCTTTATTGGGGCAGCTAACTGTGGAACAGGAGGTGCCTGTTATATGCAGGGGTGCCGGCGCGAACATCGGCAATCCTTTTAAAGACATTTTTGAATGTGATTGGTGGCGGCGACCCACTTGGGTTTTACTGAACCACCAGTCCCAGGAAGCATTGCTTCAGGTGGTTCACCTGAGCATAATTATTACGGGGATTTACTGGTGATTGCCGCACGCCGTCACGTCATATAGTCTGCCACTGAAGAGGGCGTTGGCCCAAAACGCGTATGGCAGGAAACCAGAAAAGGACTTTGTTCATGGCGTGTGCCCTTGCTTTGGCGTAATTTCCACCTGGGAGTGCATCCCACCTAGAGGCAACTCTTTTTGCATTTTGTACAGCGGCCTGCCTGGTCGTGGGATTGCACCACCGCTAAACACTTGCGGGTCCGCGGCTGCTTTATTGGGGCAGCTAACTGTGGAACAGGAGGTGCCTGTTATATGCAGGGGTGCCGGGGCGAACATCGGCAATCCTTTTAAAGACATTTTTGAATGTGATTGGGGGCGGCGACCCACTTGGGTTTTACTGAACCACCAGTCCCAGGAAGCATTGCTTCAGGTGGTTCACCTGAGCATAATTATTACGTGGATTTACTGGTGATTGCCGCACGCCGTCACGTCACATGGTCTGCCACTGAAGAGGGCGTTGGCCCGAAACGCGTCTGGCAGGAAACCAGAAAAGGACTTTGTTCATGGCGTGTGCCCTTGCTTTGGCGTAATTTCCACCTGGGAGTGCATCCCACCTAGAGGCAACTCTTTTTGCATATATATATATATATATATATATATATATATATATATATATATATATATTTATATATATATATGTTCCAAACAAAGAGCTCCTTCTGGAAGCCAGAGACCCAAGGAGGGTACCGAGCTGACCGGCGGAGCAAGCCAGTAAGTGAATGTAAGTCCATTGCGATATAGCGCGCACAAAGGCAACAACGAGATGGAGTAGCACAAAGGGGATTTATTCCATCATAAACCCCGCATTACGTGTTTCGGCCGTAAGACGACCTTGATCCAATTTTTGGCTCTCAAAATTTGGACCTCAATATTTTCTCCCTATGATATTTTTATCACTCTATTTTGACACACAATCCACCTAACTCCTATTAACTTAATCTGCCACAAAAAAACTATAATAAACGCATGGCATGGTTCCCTTGAGAGCACAAGATGAATCACAATAACCAACAATAACCATTAACCTCAAACCTTTGGTCGAAGACTAGTGCGTTACTTGCTGTAAAGCACTTTAACGCACCATTAGGGGTAATAAGCACTGTATAACTGAAGTTACAAAATGATACACTGTAGCACAATGTGCATGGGGTGGTGCATAATGTGCTAGGGTGCTATAATATGTACTAGGCTACTGCTGCAGGGTACTAGGCCACAAATCTCCCCCTCCTTCTTTTTTGTCCTGTTCTCCTGTAGTCAAACATCTGAGTCTCAGCTGCAGAGCCCCTTTGACTGAATCTCCTGTTTAAACTCTACCTTATCACAGACTTCTAACTTCTATTAGCACTTCTCACCTTAATCTGCGATCGCTGTTGCTGCCTTCAGCTGGTTCTCCGCCTGTCAGGCAATTCCTCTTATCTTCTATTGCTCCACCATCTATCCACCAACTCACTCCTATCTAGGACCCGTTCTCTTTTCCATGTATCCGCCAGCTCCAGGTGATATCAGTCCCTTATTCATTTCCTTATTCAGCTTCTCTTACCACCTCTATGCTTACAACCCCCAAATATTATTTTTCCACACTTTTCCACTCATTTTTACTTTCAATCCCCTCGCCTTCATTCCCTTTCTCCTGGCTGCTCCTCCGCCCACTTAGGCTCAATTCATTCACAACAGAAATTCTTTATTTCCTCTCCTCCACTGCACCTTGCTCGTATTCGAAGCCAATACTATTTCCACCCAACATCCTATCCCTGCACAGGGTGGTCTTCAGCTACATATTAAGTTTAGAAAAAACTCTTTACTGCCACAACAGGTAAATAGCAGGTGCTGTAGATCTAGAACAGGCCATGGGTCTCCAACCTTTTCTGTAATAAGATCTACTTTTGTTCAATGAAAATCATCTTGAGCTACTAATAGTAGTAATAGTAGTGATGTAATGGTGACTATCCCTTCTAAGATTGTCAGCAGTGATAACATCGGTGCAGGGTTGCGATCGTTAAAGTAAAAATAATATTATCGATTTGAAATGCCTCTATATGGGTAATGCATAAAAGCCTTGGCTGCAATACCCCTGGCACCAATGTAATAATAGGAGTAATAAATCTCTCCAACTCAAATAGCAGCTTTAAATGCATTTTGAAAATGGAACCATTATTGTCCAAACAGCTTAACAGTTATGAAAATACACACATTTTCTTTCCGAATGCATGCTTTTGTACTTTGGTATACATATAATAATTCAACCAAGCAAACGCTTCTATAATAATAGGCTGGGCTGCACCCAGGAGAGCTACTAACAGGCACCTGAAAAGCTAGTCGTTGGAGACGCCTGATCTAGAGTATTCATCCGCATTTCACCAGTCAGACAGGTAAAAGCGTAATTAACAATCTACTAATAAAGATTAACTGTTGCAAGAGCCCTTTATTTAATTTTTGCAGTTCTATATAGAGCGATCTGAGACCAAGGGCATTGGAGCGCTTCAAGTGAGCATCGGACACATTACACAAGGTCACATTCATTATTTGTTAGGTCTCGCCTATCCCTGGAGCGCGCATGCGCTCCTCGCTCTGCGAGGCTTATTGTAGGCGATAAGATTTCAGAAGGGGACTTGAAGCCACGCCCATCTTTCTCATTGGCTAGCATCATCATTTATGTTAAACGCTGGCTTGTGATTCAGAATGAGGCTTTTTGGTTACCGCCCTGTCTCCTTTTGGCTCCGCCCATCCGGACTCGATCGTGTGCTGGCGGCGTTACACGGTGTCCTTTATAACTCCGTACGCACTATATTTTTCCAGTCAGTCCCGTGTTCTCTCCGGACTTGCAGCACGCCATTCCGCATTCACTTTAAAAAGGGTGGCCCCTCATACAGCTCTCGGGGGGCACAGCACGCCACACTGCTTCTCGGGGAGTCATTAATCCGTAACAGACTTCTAAATCCAGAGTGCTAGATCGGGTTTCCAGGCCTCGAGCAATGCGCATGATTTTACTTCCCCGCGTGATTTTATCCGGCGTGTTCACCTAACTGTTCAACTTACCTTTTCCTATTTGTACTGCCCCTTAGAACTTTCATAATGTGTCAGTCTACGGTCAAATTAGTCTCAGGACCAAAACAGTAACAAAGGGTCTGCTTAATATTATAAATCATGGGGCGTCCTCCATCATGACGCCAAGACTCTATGGTCTCTGCGCAGCTTGGCAGCGCGAGGCTCCGCGCCCACAAACGTCTGGTGCTGTCTGAACGAGGACATCAAACGAGCGGCAGCGCGGTTCACTTGAGAACTGTTCCTAACAGATCACAGATGTGAAGCACCGCGTTCCTCCGTGACTAAATTACCAGCGGTTGAACGGCTGCCAGTTGTGAAAAGGCAGGTCATGACGACATGGCCTCACTGTGCTGAGTTCCTTGTTTTCCGCCATATTTTCGATCTTGGGTCTGATATCGGCCTGCTCCTCGCGAGCCGCTCCTCTAATCTCCAATGCCACAGTGTCTCTGGTATGACTTTCGATATTCCACTCACTTTTTTCCCTTTAGAAATGACAAAGTGCAGTTTGAAACTTTACTGCTGTCTTAGCCGTTGAGGTTGGTGCGATAGTAGTTTGTTGTCACTTAAATATGTATGCCAAAAACAGAAGCTCAAATGCAAAGAAAACTGTCACTGTTGAGCTGTCGGGGGGACACAGCACGCCACCCCGCTTCTCGGGGGGACACAGCACGCCACGCCGCTTTCACTTTAAGAAGGGCTGCCCCCACCGCTTTCACTTTAAGAACAGGCTGCGCCCCCCCAGCACTCGCGGGACGTCGGCTTCAGCGGCCGCTTCTTCTTTTCAATGGGCTTTTTATTTGTTGCTTTGCACCCAGGTATCTATATATAAAGCAGTGTTGTCCATAAACTGTTTTTTGGAGCTTCAAATAACACTCTCGTGTGTGAACGCATTGTATTTGTGGGACGTAAAAGGGCACAAAAGCATATGTGCGCATTTGAAAACTTTTCTCCCACCTCCTCCTTCCCGTGTAGCTTACTCTGGCCACAAATCGCTCCCTCCCCCGTCATTTGCTTTATATCCCCACTGCAATACGTTTCGTGAGGATGCCGATGCTGCCCTGTTTCATGTATTTTCATTCCTGATCAAGCCACTCCCAGGACCACACTGCCTCCGCCTTTCCCCTACCTCCTCCCTCACAGATGCCAAGCCAAGTCTCCAGGGGGAGGAGGGGAAACAAAAAAGGTAAACAAGCGCTCCAGCTACCCTTTTGTCCCTCCCTCCCAGTCAGGCGCTATCCTCCAACCGTGGTGTAAATACACCGATGGCCTTCTGTCCGACCCCAGGGGTCAGATTTTCCACGTTCCCCGCGGCTCATCCCGTCGTTTGGTGCTGCTTGTTTTATTCTTCTTTTCCCCTTTTGTTGCTTGTTTATGGGTTTTCTCTTTCCGATTGGTTGGGGCTGTTCAGCGAGCAATGCTTATGGGGAAGAGCCCCCGTCTGCCCCCCCAAGGGACACCACTACCCAGTGTAGCGCAGGTTGTGTTATGGTAGTACACAATTGTGCCTTGCTACGGTACAGTATTTTCACATATTAGATAGGCAGACGCTGTGCTTGCCCACTTCTGGCCGGTTTTCGTGAGCATCTGTGAAGTAAAGCATTTCTGAGACTGAACTCCTGCTTGTGAGGATAACATACAGTGCGTTGAAGACAAGCATCTGTCTCGAGCAGAGCTGGATGGCCCATTACAGTGAACTCGTGTGTGCTTCTCTGTGACCGTGCGAAGGAACGTCTGCAAGGATGAACATGCGTGCATAGAAGCGAACTTTGTGCATCTCTGATGATGAACTTGTGTGTCTACAAAGGTGAATATACGAGAGAAAAACTGCAGGTGTGTGGTAGCAAACACGTGTGCATGTGATGATTATATACTACGACAACAGGGATGAATTTGTGCACTTGTATTAATTACTTATTGTGTCTGTGAGGATGCACGTGTGTATCTATGGATGCACATACGTGCCTGTGAGGATGCACTTGTGTGTCTGTGAGGATGCACTTGCATGTGTGTGAGGATGCGCTTGTGTGTCTGTGAAGATTAACTGATTTGCCTGTGATGAAGAATCTACAGCATCTGTGTTGTGTCAGTAAGGATGTATTTACTTGTTCGCAAAGATGAACTCACCCGTCTATGAGACGAATGTGTGTGTGTGGCAATGACATTTTCTGTTGGTGAGAAGAACCAGTGTGTGACTGAGTGAACTTGTGCGATCGCTACAATGTTTTTTTTTTATTACTGACAGTCACGTTTTCTGTCTGTGGGGACGAATCTCTGTGACTGAATGAAAAGAGGTCGTTGAACTGCACCATGTGCCCTCCTCCTCCCTCATTTGACTGTTCCCTGCCCTGCAGTGAGTGCCACCCTCACATCAGGCAGATAGTGCACTTCTCGGCACATCAGTGAATGGCGGCCCTCGTATCCAACAGATTTATAGTGCACGCGCCCCTCGTGTAGTGAGTGTCCTGTCGCAAAGTGCACACTTTGCCCCATGTTACAATACACATTACCCACATTTGAAGTAAACTATTATCCCGCCCCACCATACAGTCCACCCCAATTTCTTATCATATTTTTCCTGTTCCGTCTTGTTACCACTGTCTGCACAATTTAAGTTCGTTCTTTTTATTTTTCAAGATTCCTTGTCTTTCCGGCCTTCATATTCCCCATGTTCTTTTTCTTTTTTTTTTCTTTTGCTATTTTACTGCCTCTTGTGCCTTAGTTGCAGAGGGTGTCCAGACACTGTGCTTTGGCAGCTGGGCATTATTTGTGTTGGCTATGGGAAGGGTAGAGGTTTCCAGCTTTACTGGAGAGCCAAGGGCAGCAGCTCGTGTGTTGTGCAGTAGAGCTTAGAATGTGCAGTTTTACAGTACAGCACAGCTTGTTGAATATCACAGTCGGACAGTGCTTAATTTGTGAAAACAATAACTGCCAGGGCCCTCGTCAGGAGGCCACTGCAGATTGCACCACCTATTGCCCCTGCCAGCGCTGCCAATAAAAGCACCAGCACAACTGTGTGAAGAGCAGCTGCTGTTTGTGCATTTTATTAACAACTCCTGTTTCTTCCATTGAGATGAAATACTGCCGGTGCACGGGTCCCTTCATTTTGTGACAAACGATGTCTGCTTTAAGGTGAAGTTGCTGTCCGTTCACTATTCTGAGGTGCTTTCATCTGCGCCAGTCGGGGTGTTTGCTCTTTGACCTGAATATATCTGAAGCGCCCTTTCTGTTGGTATAGTTTAGGCTATTAGTATTGTAAATAACAATGCCTTGTATTTATGTTTTAAAACCCAAAACATAAACAAAAGGCATTGTCATTTACAATGCCAATAGCTCTAAATCGCATGAATGCGAGACCTATTGCATTGCAAATGCTTGTTTTTTTAGCAATGGGGAGATTTCGCGATTCGCCCAGAATCAGAGTCTGTTGGGTCGATGCCGGGACCTGAAACTGGTTTCCCTGTTTCAGGATGGGAAGCTCTGTCACTAACGTCACCTCCTCTCCCAAAACATTCACTTGAAATTCGCCAGTAGACTCTCACAGCCGCTAGCAACCTTTGCCCTCACCTCGAAGAAATCTTTTAAACAATTGTTATTGATTTTCCATCATTCCTACAGTATAAACGATTAAAAAACAAGCAGCAGAAAATATAAAACATTTTTGCTTTAACGGTCAGGATTTTGAACCGCTCCAGACCCCTGACCTCTGGCATCCGGTAGGAACAATTTTCTTCTGAAATAAGAGCCCTATATAAAGTGCAGACTCTAGTCTTCAACAGTTTCGCGCTATCCCGTCAGGCAGTCTGGCACGCGGGCACTACCAGATAGGCTTGCTTGACGGGCCAGTGTGTGGGCTCCTTTTTTGGATACAGTAGATTACTACGATAAGTGACAGTTATTACAATTTCTACTTCCTAAACATCATTTTTAGTCACTTCTAAGAAAGGAGGTATAGCCTGTCTTTCATGAGCAAAAAGACAGTTACATTTTTGGGGCACACTACATGAGTGATGATAATATGCAACATGGCACCTTAAAAAACTATGCATGGTGTTACCTCTGGGCTGATTTATTGGCAACACTCGCCTGGTCTGCAGTTAAGGGCAGTCAGGTACAGCCATGTTAACTTGATTGTTTTGGATTAAGAAATATGGCCTACGGTCGAATCCTTGTTTCCAGGATGTTTTAAAGATCAAACAGTCTGCAATTCAGTCACAGGGTTTGCAAGTTGCTGCTGGGCTTTGAGGCTGCGCTTCAACCTGGATAGTCCGCCAATATAAACAGCAGTGGGAGGCTCACAGGCAGTAAGTAGTTCTACCCAGATAGGGCAGGCCGCCAACAAACGTCATAGGCCTATTGCTGGCAACCCGGATTAAGCAGCAGTGTACTGTATCTACACAGTGTGTGAACCGAGCTGATGCTCTCAAGTGTACTCTTGACAAATCCTGCTTCATTGCCTCTCACTGTCCTGAGCATGACCTTTGCCCTGTGTTGCTCAGTAGCAGCCCCTTACCCCATTCATGCTGCCGGAGCAGGGGCTTCCCTACGCCCCTTCTGCCAGGATCAAACTTAAACTTAAGTGTCCCACCAATAGGAAGTGCCACTGTGTAGGTAACACCCAACTTCACAAAAATAAGAGGGAGGGAGGAATTTCAAATTGGTGATGGAGCAGCGCAATATTAGCCTCCACCTTCTATATATCATTTATATGCATTTACTTTTAATTCATATATTTAATGTGTGCCTAACGTCCATTAATCTGCATTGCATTCTAACAAGAATTGTATTAAGTCACAACTTATTAGCCTATTGAGCAGTTATACTAAGTTGAGTAATAATCAAATTAATCATGATTATTGAATATACTAATTTAATGATAATAATCATTTGGTTGGTTATGATTAGGCTTTCCTGTTTTCAGTTTCTATTTTTGGTAAATTCTGGTGGGGTTTTTTCAGTGTTTTCAATACCTTAAAAAAACCAGTGGTTATCAGTGGTTACACATTTTCGCACCATTAAAAACAACAGAAACAGTGTTTTTCCGGTGTTTATGGAATGTTAGTGCATTTGTCTAGACAGCGTGTGTACAGGGTATATGAGGTCCAAATACATTTTTACAAATCAAACTTATTGTAGTACATCATACAATGCTTCGTTAGTGAGTCTTTGGTCATGCGCACTCACTCTTTCCTTCCTATGTAAACGTTTATCTGTGAAAAGGCCCTCTCAACATTGGCACTTGAGATGGGCAACACCAAAACAGCCAGTATACAATTTGCTAACTCTGGTCAATGACATAGCTTTCCATGCCAATACTGGAGCACCTGAAGTTTGTGATTCTCTAGGACATGTTCTGCAACATATGCGTAAAATTGGGCGCATATGCCCTCAGTTATTGAAGTGGTCAAAAATGAAGCAGTACTTTTCAAAGTCTGGAGAAAATCCAGAAGGAATCTAGAACTTGTGCAGAGTACCTCGGTGAGGCTTCATTAACTTCAAATGCCATGGCTGGTGAAGGGACATTTCTAAGCGTCATTGCAAGCCATTTCCCATAGACTGTCAAATAAAATTTCCTGAATTGCTCTTCAACATTTCTTTGCTTACCAAGTGGCAAGAATTCTAACATGGAGCATGTTGCAGTGCCAAAGTCACTAAAAGTGGCGCCCAGCGTACACTCTAGGAGATGTTTCACATCTACACCAATTACACTGAACACTTGGTAGACAAGGGCGTTTTCAGACTCTACTATTTTGATTATGTCCACTACAGCAGTCATGTTTTCCTGTAAAACCTTAAGCATGCAGTAGACCATACTTGTTCACATCACTGTCAATATGTGACCAAAGATCATCACATTTCTTGCCTTTGGCATCATCACTAAGCAAAGATTCTGTTAACGGTCGCCACATGGATAATATAGCATTCACAGCCTTTAGGACTGAGAACCACTGGCTAAATGGCACAGTTAGGATGACTATTTCTTTGATGCCACACAAAGCACAAAATGAGAAATATTTGCATTTTAGTTCCTGGGCATAATGAACAGTGCACCAGAATGGACTACAAAGCCAATAGCATTCTTCATTAACTGTGAAGATTGTAAAGATGCTTTCAGCATACCATCTAGCAAGTGACAAGGATCTCTTACAGGGAAGCACTTCAGCTCAGGTATCGATTTTGGTAGGTCATCATACACCTTTTTCATATACATAGCTGAATTACTGCAAATACGAACAATATCACTCCAATCTTTATTGAACTTGGTAGGAACTTTTTGCAGCAGCATTTCAAGTGACACTGCGTCCCATGTTTACCAAACGTCTGGTGTCATGTTTTCACCACTATCTCATATGCTTGGTGACAACACTCTTTTCACAAATACCGGTCACTACACCTTGCCAGTGCTTAATTTGTAAAATATGAAGTCCAGGTGCTAAAATGTTTTTGGGAGGCCACACCCACTTTCCCCCAGCTCCACCCACTTCCTCCACTGGGTCCACCCACAATTAATCATACCAATGTAAATCAGAGTATAGGAAATGTTACATAAGCCAGGCCCAGAGGATTACAAGGTGTTGGAGTGACATGTCTTCATACGGGTAGGCAGTATAGTTTAAGACTGCTTGGTCTGGAGAATCACAACCTTTGAATTGAAAATGGAACACCATAATTGGGGGTTCTCTTTAATAATAAGAATTGATTTCTAACCAAATGAACCCTTTTTGCAACATTAATCTATGCTCTAACCTATACTTTGCACTGTGCATGCAGTTCTTTGACGACAATTAATAATTCACTGTTCTATATTTGGATTTTTAACTTATAAACTGTAATAAAAGGATCTCTCTTAGAAAAGCAGTAACCCACTGACCTATATACATTATGTGCACTTTTCATCTGCATGGTACACATTCTTTTAAGCAGGCATATTAACCCTCAACCTAATGATGAGTCAAAACCTCAACTAGACACAACACCCATCGCTCTCCAGGAAGAACATTAATCACAGAGTTATCTTTAAATCTTTATTGTTGCCTGGAAATTGCTGGAGGCAAGGAACTTGGCAGCAGATGTTTTTAAAATGAAAATAAAGCCGGCCATAAGACCAATTAAACATTGGTGTCACATGGTTATCTCACCGTGGCACAGAGAGGGTGCAACACTGCCTGCAAACCCTAATTCACCTCTACTGCAGGCACTGTGTGTGTGAACTGAGACGGGGACAAGGGCAGAAATCAAATGAAAAACATGCCCACGGCAGCGGATGGCACTTGAACAGGGTTTTGCTGAAACCAGCGGCATTCACAGGGACTTGCACCAAAGACCGGTTTGGCTGCAGGCACAGCAGTTACTTCGACCTGCATCATGCATGAAAAAAAAGTAAATAACGAGTGAATACTGCATGGAGTGTGTGCCACTGCCAGTGCCAGCAAACAAATACAACTAAGGGGTCTGTGCGTTTTGTCGCACTTACTACGGAGGTGGCCATGTGCTAACTGGAATGTAAAGCATCGCTCCACTACCGGCTGGGGTCACGCGGGTGAAGGGCGCACACCATACCCCACAACAGCAACCACACCACTTCACAAACAACCTGAGCCACAAGCACGAGGCTTGATGATGTATGAAATAAACTTTCAACAGGTGCACCTCTCCATATTGCACACCGTGGAGAACAGGAATTATTAAAATACCGAAACCAAAGTACATCCGAAAGAGAATAAAATGCACTGAAAAACAGCATTTCATGCGAGTCAACAGTCAACTCAACTATATCAACGATTAGACGGAACGGGGTTAAGGCCAAAGGGCAAGGCCCTGCCCTTCTTCCAGCCTCCAGGCCCAGAGCATTGCACACGGTGCTGGCGGCATGATTGCTCGGACTTGAAGTCTGTTTAGCAAACACGGTGACTGTCACATCACGCTTAATAAAAAGCAGTGTTAATTTGGGTCCTTACTTGGTTACTGGTGGCACTGCCTTCACACACTGCAACATGACACGCTGGCTGCTGGAAATTCTTCAATTTGTCGTACTGAACTGGCGGTGACTCATGCAGTGCGTGTGTGCAGGCGTTGGAATTTTGAAAAAAGGTTACGCATACGCACACGCACGCTGCTGCCGCCCCTACCCCACATAACCAAATCCAGCCTAATCAGTGGCCCGCCCACTGGCAACACTGAACTGAAGGCAAATTCGCACGTAACCACCGATATGGATTATTATCGGCTTGGCACAGCAGCACTCTTCACCGGGGACTCAGGAGACTGTTATAGAGTGTGAATTACACTGCAGTGAGTCAATTATATATACTGTGACATATCACGTGCAGTTCAGTCGTTGATGTGAGTTGGCAGTGGTCTTCAGGTGTAGACCCGGCCCTGAAAAATAAGTGCCGGTGCTCAGCACCGGAAAGCACCAGCACAAATTAAGCACTGCACCTTGCATTGAATGTTTAAAGCCTGGGGTGTTTGGCAATTAACCTACAATCAATATTGACTCGCTAGAAAAGGGGGCTGATGTATCAAAGGATTTCACCCATTCTCTCTCTGTGGGTAAATGTGATGGTACATATTGGGAAAGATTCTTATGAAACCAGCCATTTTACCTATCACTGAAATCAAATGTAGCCAAAATATCAAATATGATTTTGATATTTCGTGATCCTCTACAGTTTATAAAATAACTAAATAAGACCTAAAACATGCTTCTAAACATTGCATCTTTAGACCAAAGACCACAAACTGAAAAAAAGCAGAAGGAAGAAGAAACAATATTTTAGTGACATCCCTAACAAATAAAACTCAAACAGAATAATGTTGGCCCAGTATTTCTTGCTGCTGCCTTGTATAACAAAGTTACATTGTATTGGCTCCTTCAGGAAGAAATAAAAATGACTCTTTCACTCATCTTTTCCTTTCTTTGAATGGCACTTAGTTTGTGGCTGTGAAGGTGTTTTTTCAGTGTTTATATGTTTACACTGATGATGGCTATTTTCCTTTCGGTGGGGTTTTTATCAGTCATTATAGATTTAAACCTAAAACCAGATAGCCTAGTTATGATTAATAATAGTGTAATGTGCTTCCATTCTGATCCTTGAATTAACTTAGCCTGACTTTGCGCCTTAGCTGTGTATTCTCACATATTAAAGTTTGCCAGTGTGCCATTTTTTGGTTTCTTTCCTTGCAGGTGCGTTATCTGGTTCCTCACTAGCTAGAGTTTATTGTTATGTGTTAGACTCAAGGGAGTAGCCAGAAAATTAAAATACCCCCTACTTTGAACAAAGCTCTTATGGCACCAAGCAAGCGAAGCAAGTCATTGCGACCCTCCACAGAAGACCTTGCTTGTCTCGCCCATCCAAGCATCTACCATGCATCTTTTCATCTTTTCATCCTTCCATTCACATGCCTGATATCCACCATTTCATCTTTACTTTCTGTCATCCATTCAGTTTTTCATCCAACATTCAGTCTGTCAATATTCCATCCATGCGGCCACCCATCTATATCCAAACCTCTCCATCTATCTTTAAACCTATCCATCAAGTCTTCCATCCTTTCCACTTATCCTTCCCCTTTTCATCCATCCATACTTGCGCTCATCCATCCTCCCTTTCACTCATCCATCCATCCTTTGACCTATCCATCCACTCATCCATCCATCCATTTACCCTTTCACTTACGTATCCATCCATATATCCTTTCACTCATCCAGCCATCCATTTACCCTTTCACTTATCCATCTGTCCACCTTTTCATCCATCTACCCTTCCTTTCACTCATCCATCCATTATTTAACTCATCCATCCTTACATTCATCCTTTCACTCATCCATCCATCCATTCACTCATCCACCCCCCTTTCACTCAGTCTATCCATCCACTCATGGATCCATCCGTTCACTCACTCACTCACTCATCCATCCATTCATCTTTCTCTCATCATCCATCCATCCTTTCACTCATTCATCCATTCACCCTTTCACTCATCCATCCATACATCCCTCCTCCCTTTCATTCATCCATCCTTACATCCATCATTTCACTCACTCACTCATCCATGCATGTATCCATCAGTTCCAGCTTTTCACTCACCCTTGATTCACCATTTCACTCACACATCTATCCAGTCATCCATCAATTTACCCTTTCATTCATCCATCCATCCTTTCACTCATTCATCCTTCCAATATTCACCCTTTCACTCATCCATCCACCCACCATTTCATAAGCCATCCGTCCATTCTCCCTTTCACTTGTTCATCCATTCTTTCACTCATCTGTCCTTAGACCCATCCTTGAATTCATCCACCAATCCACTCTTTCAATCTGTCCATCCATCCAGCCTTTCACTCCATCTATCATCCATCCACTCATCCACCATCCATTTACTCTTTCACTCATCATCCATCCTTTCTCTTATTCATTCATCCATCCATCTTTTCACTCATCATCCATCCACCCACCCTTTCACACATCCGTCCATCCATCCTTACATGCATCCTTTCACTCATTCATCCATGCATCTATCCATCCACCCCTTCCCTCACCCCATCCACAATTTCAGGCACACATCCATCCATCCATCCACCCACCCTTTCACTCACCTTCCCACCCTTTCACATTAAATATGAGCCTTTATCTGCTGAGTTGCAGACAGAAGAGGCCCATCAAAAGCCCCACCTCCGCTGTAGCTGCTAAAGCGAGGGGTTGATGACACCCCTGATTAGACTGATAGTGAGACCTGCGAGGAGAAAGTTGGCATTAGATGGGAAGAGATGAGGGTGAAAGGAGCCTTCTGTACCCTGCCTGCTAGGAAGATGCAACTCTCAAGGACGAGCAGATGTGTACCTAATTGTGTGAGAGTGGGAAGTTGGGAAGTTTACTGGTTCCCAGCAAATGCTACCATGGGACTGTGGGAGTAAGATATGGATGTTCTGGAACCTTCGATTGTGCTTTTAATAAATGTTTTTAGAAATTGGGCTGTTGGTTGACTGGGGTATGACCCCTAGTCAAGCAGCTACCACAATCCTAGTCTGGGTAAGAAACTGGCAATCTCTAAATTAACCTGTGCTCACCCTCTGGTAGCTTGGCACAGAGCAGTCAGGCTTAACTATAGAGGCAATGTGTAAAGTATCTGTGCAACACTTCAAACCGTAAAATAGTGAAAACATCACCCAAAATCATTCCACACCGGGTTAGAAAAGTAGAGCTTAATTTAATCAATAAAAAAAGACCAAAACAACAAATGTCCAAATGTAGAACTTGAGATATTGAATTTCAAAGTTTTTAGGTAAAATAGCACCAAGAAGCAAAAAGTGCTATTTGGGATGTCTGGTCTCGCCAGTCAAAAGTTCCAGTCGACCGCAACGGAGCACGGGCTGGCTACAGAGACGCAGTTAGGCTCACTGAACCAAGTACCTTAATCCTGGTTGAGGAGCGTTGCGTGGATCTGTGTCGAAGATGCATTGCAAGGCCGAGGTGATGCATCGATTCCGAGGTGTGGAGAGGCTATGGTGTGAGGTCTTGATGCATCGAGGATCCTATAGGTGTGGCTTGCGAACCGAAGTCCGGTGTCTAGGATGTGAGGTGCAACAGAGGCGATGCATCGGTTCCGCTGAGCTGTAAAGCTGCGATGCGGAGAATCGGCATCATCGCCGAAGCTGCCATTGATGAGGGATGTGAGGAGCATGTGCTGGGTAAAGGGTAGTGCTCACAGCTATGGGTCCAAAGGTGATGCATTGATCCCAGATGCAGGACGCTTTGGCTATGTGAGGCTTTTCCGATGGGTCCAATCCAAGCAACAGCAGCGATCCGTCAGTTCTGCTCAAAGATGCTCAGCCGAGGAGATTCATCGGTTCTGCTGGAGATACACCTTAGGCCCACTATCAAGGGTCCAGGACCGGGGTGGCACCCCTTGGCTGGTCAGATTCACAGATGGCAAAGTCTAGGTGTAAAAGCAGGTTGGTTGGAAGTCTTTTATGTAGGGGTGGGTGATAATTCTGTTGCGTTGGCAGAAGTTCAGGTCAAATTCCGCCAACCGCCGCATGCAGATTTTATTCTCACCTGCTGCTCACCAGCGGTAAGTTGGCGAGCGTGAGCGAGAATTGGCATCCCTAAAAGGGATTTGCAAACACTAGGAGGGCACCCGGCGAGATTTTCCCAACGCGGGTGGTCGCGGGTGGTTGCTACCGTTCACTGTGAGAAAGCTCCCGCTCAAGTAAAAAATCTACTCGAGAAGCAGCAAAACCACAGTAGATGCTGCGCCCTTTTGCGCGCAGTGTGGTGCCATTTGTGCTGATTATTCAGTGTCGAACAAGCTCTCAGGGCTAATAATCAGCGCGAGCAGCTCAATGTGCTGATTTCTGCCTGTTTGCAGAACTCCACGGAATCTCGCAGAGTTTTCAGGTAACTCCGTGGAATTCTGTGGAGTGAAACTTCGCCCACCCCTACATTTATGTACCTGACACTTCAGATCAGTTGGCCAGCCAGCTTGCCCTTGGAGACAGTCTGGGTTGAGGTGATGCAGGCACAGTCCCCTCAACCAGGCAAGAGGGCAGCAGGCCGCAAGTCAGCACAGCAAGGCAGGATTCCAGCAAAACAGCAGTCCAGCTGAGTGGACGTCCTTTCAGCAGCTCAGCAGTCTTTCTCCCTGGCAGAGTTTTCACAGGTCCAGAAGTGCACTGAAGTGGTGGTGTATAAGGTCCAGTACTTATTCCCAGTGGTGCATGTGAAGTGTAGGAGACTTCAAAGACAGTCCCTTGAAGTGCACAGAGGTCCTGTCCTTCCTGCCCTGGCTCCAGATTCACTATTGGGGGATATGCAGCACTTTGTGTGGGGACAGGACACAGCCTATTCAGGTGTATGTGAGGCTGGGTCCAGCTCCTCCCTCCCATCCTGCCAGGATGGCCAATCAAGTCACACCTAAGCTTCCTTTGTGTGTGGCTGACTAGGGGGAATACATAAAGCCCAACTGTCACCCACCCCAAACATGTACTCACAGACAGGCAGCAGGCACCACATGGCTAAAGTAAGAATATGCCAACCTTCTAAAAGTGGTATTTTCAGAATTGCAATTTAAAATCCGACTTCACCATAAGTTTGGATTATAAATTGTGATTCCACAGACACCAAACTTGAATCAGTTATATCTTCCCATTTGGAAATGACTCTTATAAAATGTAATACGATAATCCCAATGTTATCATATGGGAGATAAAGGCCTTGCAGTAGTGAAAAACAAATTGAAGAGTTTTTCACTACCAGGAAATGTAAAACTTAAACGTACATGTCCTGCTTTTAATATACATTGCACCCTGCACTCTGGGCTGTCCTGGGCCTACCCTAGGGGTGACATATGTATTAAAAAGGAAGGTTTGGGCAGTGTAACTGCACATAGAGGATCAGCAATGGCAAGACTAGGACATGGTTAGAGGGCTACTTAAGTGGGTGGCACTAGCAGTGCTGCAGGCCCACTAGTAGCATTTAATTTACAGGCCCTGGCACATGTAGGGCACTTTACTAGGGACTTATAAGTAAATTAAATATGTCAATGGGTCTGAGCCAATGTTACCATGTTTAGAGGAGAAAGCATATGCACTTTAGCACTGGTTAGCAGTGGTAAAGTGCTCAGAGTTCTAAGGCCATCAAAAAAGAATTCAGCAAAAAGTGGAGGGTAAGGCAAAAAGTTTTGGGGGCGACCCTGCAGAAAGGGCCATTTTCCAACTGTGTTCCATAGTTAGTTTCAGGCAGACTTTTTCTGATTTAGAAGAGAGTAGACCTTTCTGTTGGATTTTTCCCCTGTGTGGAAAGTTTTATGCTAGACACTCTTTCATTTCCTTTGAACTTCTGCTGAGGTTCACAAGATGCTAACGCCTTCTCCCCTCCTCTTTAAAATCCTTGACTTTGTTTATTCAATACTTAGAGTGGGTTTCTTTATGGAACACAATATTTGGATGTTTTGCATTCTTTACATTTTGTCTATCACTGTCCTGTACTTCATAATACTTAAATTCAGAATAGTTGAACACCTGAATATTATGGCCGTAGTGATATACTTTCTAAACAATTGCCAAATTTGTTGATTGATGACTGACTAATAATTTGAAAAATAAACCTTAGTGGTTGAAATACCATCCTTTCTGACGCCATTGTGAAGTCCTTTGGTTTCACTGTATTTGAAATGCATTTTCGATGTTACCGCCCTCTCAACACTTCGAATAAACAAACAACGATCCATACAACCAGTGGAGGAAACTGTTTGATGATTTTACCAAGAGATTGAGGTTCAAATATCCCCGCTCCATCAGTGACTAAACTGTCCTCCCTAAGTGAATTATAAATAAACAAAAGATATAGAACACCCAAGAATACGAAGGAAGTGAATTGTCACCCACCATAAATGAGGACCCAAGAATGTGAGACAAGATCCAGATCTTAGAACGGGGACTCTCACCCACAATTTGTGGCTTGCTCCATCATCTAGTTCTATTCTCACACAGACACTAAATAGGTTAGGGTGAGCTTAACTCTTTCTAGAAGCTCCATGATCATTTATAACACCTAACTAGAGCCATAAAGTAAGCTCACACCACAGTTTTAAGACAGTCAGATGTAAAGATATCCAACCTCGTTTTTTCATCCATGAACAGTAGCGAATTCAGTAGTGGGGCCCTTACCTGGAGCGGATTTTTCTGGCCTTGTAGCTGCCTATCTAAGTTAGTCCTAGAGTGATAAGATTCTGGTGAGCCACTTATCCCTTGGGCCCCTTGCTAACAAAGCCCTATCAGAGTGACTGTATTAGGTACTTACCACTGAGACTCCCTGAAACATGAGCCACTTACTCGTTATAGGACCGTATAGTTAGGGACTGGGTGCTTGTGTGTTTGGGCCTTACCATACCAGGTGATGGTAAAAACTATGATCACTATCAGTATATGCTTTTCAAACAATGCACACCAGAAACCCATACTGGAATTTGCACAGTAAAACGTAAGTAAGCATTAGTCCTGAAGCAAGCACAAGTCGATACCCCAATATGAGACTGAAACATTTTAAGTGTAACACTTTCAGGGAGAGTGAACATACACCTGATGTTTTTAATCTTGCAATGACATAGAGGGAAACAAAATAAATGAAAATTTAACCAAACCCCCATACAATTTTAATGTATTACCAGCCAATTGTTATTTCTACAGTTACCCTGGCAAATGATAGGAGGATGTTTTTTGGCGAACTACTTCAAACAATCCTTTGATCAAGAACTGCACCAACAGCACTATCTCTAACCATTTCCAGCTTCAAAAAGCCCTGCACCTCGACAAATTCTACTGAAGACTTGGCTGTTCCTTCACCATATCATCTTCTCCTGACCACTGCCAGTGATCCAGTGATGTGCTGTAAAGAATAGTCCATTAATACACCAACACCTTCTAAATTGGCATCAGCATGGTCGACTGGCCAAGGTATGTACTAGTAAGAGCTGTCTGTCAATCCTACATTCTTTTGCGCCACTGCATACTTATCCACAGTGAAAACACTGGAGCGTCTACTTTCATGAGTCCCAAACCTTCAAACATAGGTCACACTTTAAACTAATACTCTACCAATCATGCATATTAGGGAGGCTTGCTGAAAATCTGAGGAGACTGCACAGAGCTTCATGTCCACAGTAGTGATAGCAACGTGTTATATCAATGCTTAATGAAATACGCTGAGGGGAACCCCAAATATTTTACACCCCAAAATATTACCTCAAGCATACACCCACAGATTGACGAATCGAAGACGATGATAAACCTCAATGTCATGAGGCAATGTGTCCCTAAGCTAAGGCACCCCACGACTTCTCAAAAATACAGTTAACCAAGTAAGGACATATTTAATAACTGAGCTCTAGGGCAGAAATACATTTTGAGGGTTAATTACAAAAATTCAAAAGGTACAGTACAGAAATCATAATTCAAAATGTATAAAGTCAATGCCATAAGGGCTCTCATTAAATAGTGCTTACAGAGTAAGCGCAAAATCTAGATAATTCTAAGGCCCAAATGAGCAGCAGAATCAAAGAGAAATTGGGCAGCATCCCTAGTTTTTTTTTTTTTTACGGAGTTTTATATAACTTGACCCGAAGGTGTCGGGTATCAGAACGCTTTACATGAGCATCAGTTGCGTTACATGAGGACACATTCATTTTTTCTTTTTTGTTAGGCACGGGGAGATTAAGTGATTTGCCCAGAATCACAGGATGTTCACCGTCATTGCCGAGACTCAAACCCAGTTCCCCAGATTCGAGGTCGACAGCCCTAGCCGTTAGGCCAACTCCTCTCCCTAGTAGCATCACAAGTCTCTCATGAAACGTCTGCCTCAGCCTCAAAATCAGGGGGTTATATACACAGCTTTGCACAGAAAATCATAACATTCTTCAGACTTCATGGTGTGAGCAAAAGAGTCACATTCTTATCAAATGAGAGCTCAACTTTATTAAACATCATATTGCCTTAGCATCTAAGCCCTATCCCACTACAGGAATATTGATTCTGCTTGCTCTATGCTAATATCATCTGGAGAGGACAGGGAAAACTAGTTACAAGAACAACAGTTTGCTATTGTGAATGAATGAAATACAGAAAGCCAGCAGAAAGGCCTTTAGAAAGGCAACATTACTGCAGAAAGTTTTCTTCGAGAAGAGCAATAGCAACGTCAGTGGAAATAAACAAGCATAACTCTGCTTGACTATAAGCTGCAGAAATAATGAACAGTGTACATGCAGGAGGAGACATCCATTTTGAACAAAACAGCGACAGGGCCTACATTTAACATAAGCCAGAAAAACAAACTTTTGTACATGATAGCAAATTTGTTTCAAATACAGTAGCATCATGTCATTGAGTGCATGTGAAATTTAGAGTAAATCCAGATTCTGCATGTTGTCAATAATGCACAAAAATATAAAATGCAGAAAACGCCAAAGATGCCAAGGTAATGCATCAGTGTGTAATAATCTGGTCTGACGTGTGGATCATGAAACTATCCTTGCACCCATGTTGTGTGTAAGAATGGTGAGATCAGGATTGTTCCACTGCCACAGAGTGCGGTGATTGAAAAGTTGTAGAGCTAGGGAAGATTGTGGCTAAGCACAATGTGTGACCATGTCTCCCGTGGGGCGTTATTGCTTACTGCTTATATCTTCCACTTGAAGAGGCTATCTCTTTATGCCAATAGGGTGCCTACAATGAACTGTGCTTGTAACTTTTACAGGTGTCATCATGGACGGCCATGTACCTGGAAGGCAGGGGTGTAGGGGAGCTACCTGCATCACACTAGGAGAGACTAGGAGAGAGCCAGGATGAAATTAAACCTATTAAGATGACCAATGAACACACAAGAGAGTAAGCTCAACATGATATGTAGATGAGTTAAAGGTTTAAGTGAAAATGCATGCATTGGTTTGTATTCCATTCCCCTCTGTAATGTTAAACTGGCCAACATCCACACAGGTGTACGAGTTCAAGAAGTTTAATCTTTAAACATAGATGAGTTGCAAGTTTAAATGTGAGGTACAGCACAACACCAGGAGCAGTGTTGTTCGATCCAATCTTAACTGAGGCTCCAAATAGACACCAGTGGAATTCTCTCTCACACGTATTTTCATGACATCATACACCTTGACATCACATACCATGGCAACATAACGTAGCATTCAGCCATATTAAAGACAAGATATAACTAGAACTTTTCACATGGCCCTCAAATTTCAAAAGATGTTGCCTGGGGATGGTGCATCTCCAAGACATCACAGATGATGGGCTTTGAGAAGAGCAAGAACTGAGGGGAGGAAATATTTAGTGCAGGGGTTAGCACAAGATCAAAGAGGTCAGCGCATGAAGGGAAGGAGACTAGAGCAGCACTCACAGAAGCTGCAAATGGAGACAGGAAGGTGGATTTTGGTCTGAATCACCAAGAGGAAGGGAAGATTCTGCAATACGTTCTTCACTGTGGCATCCCACGGGACCATGGGCGTCCACAGAACTTTTTCAGCGGGGGGGGGGGGGGCATAATTAAGAAAAATTCAAGATCTTATTATACAGGCAGCGTGATCTTGATTTTTTTCAAAGGGCAAGTGAAAAACCAGGATCCTAGGGGTAAGAGCTCCCTCCTTGCGAACGCCCATGCAGGACATGCATTTTGGGGAATTAAATGCCACATATTTTGACTCAGTGCATTGTTAAATTTGAGTCGATGGTTTCAGGTACTGCGCAGCTGCATTCTGTTTTTGGTAGATGGTACTTATTTTTCTCAACAAAGTTTGACCCAGAGTAAGAAAAAAAAGGCAGAAAGGAGAGAAAGAAGGAGGAAGAGAAAGTTAGAACAACAGTGGCAAAGGAAGAAAGCAGTGATGAGAAGTCGCCTGAAAAAGTGAGCTAAATAGAAAGGAAATGCAGAGTGATGCAAGAAAGAGGCAGGAGGCGGAATTAAGACTAGGCAGCGTTTGGATTTGGAAAACCTTGCAGAACTTTTCCCAGTGTCTGTAAGGGAAAAGGGGAAACCCCCAATAGGCTGAGGACCAGGGGGCTGAGTCTGGTGGTCAGAGAAAGAGGACAATTGGCTGCACAGGCCAGAACACAGATATTTCTTGTATACACATATATGATTTACCCCTCAGCCAAATCCTCCTGGAGAGGTTACTCACTACCAGTGCTGAACTTGTAAAAGAATCAGTGCCAGGACCTACAGCCCATGCTATTGAATGTCGGCATGCCAAATACCACGCCTGCGTAGTCTTGATGCCACAGCATGCCACTCTAGTCCACCAGCTTACACTCGCCTCTTTAGCTCACCCTTGCAGGCGCCTACTTCCTCATGTGTTCTTCTGTCTTTCTCTGTCTCCTTCTTTCCCCTTGTGTGTTTTTCTCTCTCTCTTGCTCTGGGTCGAAGTCTGATGAGGAAAACTAATTACTGATCCCCAAAAATAAGTTGCAGTTGGCCCCACCTGTGACCTCCGGCTCAAATTAAGCACTGCACAGGACAGTCACTCGAGAATATTAGGGGACTTATGTGAACACATTTTGCAGGGCAGCTTTACGTCTGGCAGCTCCAGCAGCAGGCTTTGAAGAAAAACCTTGACCCCAACATTTAGGCTTTTTTTCCCAAATTGAGCCTTGACTGTTCTTATTTCACCATTACAGAAATACCTTATATTCGAATAATGTGCAAAAGCAGGCCAATGACGTTTTGTGCATTTGGACAGCCATATTTCAAAACAAATTCATACCATTACGGGTCACTGGTTTCATGCTGCTGGAATTTCCAAGAATGTACAGGTGACACTTTCAGCTGGGAAGAAGCTCACATGCTGTTTTTGCTTATGGAATGCAGTGCAACGGGTACGGGTCTTACTTTGCCTTTTCAGGTGTTGTTGCATTCCTGTGTAAACGTCAAAGGACTTCACTTTTGCAGACAAGTTGAAATTAAGTCATGGCATTACACACGAAACTTTGAATATACCTTTTATGGAGTGACTCCAAGTGCTACCCCTCAAGGGGGGGTTTAAACCACTGCAGGGATCTTTTTGCATTTTACGACATGGCGAAGTTCCCTGACAGATCGGAATATTATAGAACAGGGGGCGGTACCAAAGATGGGCTTTGCTGGCTCAGCTCAGAGGCGATCGCCTGTTTCTATGAGCGTTCAGTGTGTACAGTCCATTCATTCAACCCGATATTTCTCTGAGTTAGAGCTTGATTTTCAGACACCACGCCTCGGAAATAGTGAGCAAGGATTGCCTCTCACTGTTTTGAGCAAAGTCCATCATGATAACCCCCCAGAAGCCATATTATGAAGGCGTTCAACCTGGGCACAGCTCTGCTCTTGTCTAAAGCACATACATTTAACTCAGAATTTCTCTGACTTGTTAAATGTGCTCCAGACAGCAGAGCTCGGAAACCAAGCGAGATCACCGCTCACTGTTTCAGGTTTGTGCTGTCTGGGGCGTTGGTGCTAGCTCGGAGATATTCCAAGTTAGTAGTATGTACTTTGGACAGAGCAATCACATGAACACAGGTGCACAGCTGCGCCCCAGGCGAACAGCCCCAGGGATCCCATGCTTTAGTAAACTAGGGGCATATTAGCAAGACCCACGTTAAGATTATCGCCGTTTTAGCGGCAGGAAACTGCCGCTAAAACGGCGATAATGGGCTTGTTAATATGCGTTATGGAATTCCAATAGAAGCCCAGGTTAGATGTCCTGCACATCTAACCTGGGCTTCTATTGGAATTCCATAACGCATATTAGCAAGCCCATTATCGCCGCTTTAGCGGCAGTTTCCTGCCGCTAAAACGGCGATAATTTTAACGTGGGTCTTGCTAATATGCCCCTAGATTTCATAAATCCAAATAGATTCAACCAAGTCTCTTCATTCCATGATCATTCTGAAAAAAAAATGGATGTATTACTCCTTTCAAATTCATCACTGCATTTCTTTATATGTCCTTTTCATGATTTGTTTTACCCTTGTCCATTTCTTTCTTTCAACAATTCCAACTATATTTCACACCTTCCACAGTTCTTCAGGGCTATAATTTTTTGCCATTATGCTATTAAGAAAGACAGTAATGACACATTCAGCAGCTTATTTTAACACATTGATTACCGGATTTATTTATTTATTTATAGAGCGCAACATTCATCTGTAAGGATATCACGGCGCTAAGGAGAGCACATCCTACGTGAGGGTGGGGTTCTGAGGGGGGGTCTCTAGTTTACTGATCATGTCTTAGGAAACAGATGCGTTTTAATTTTTTTCCTGAATGTCAGGTAGTCGTCGGTCAGCCGAAGTTCTAATGGTAGTTCATTCCAGTGGGTCGCTGCTAGGTGTGAAAAGGAGCGACTCCCTGCCCTGGTCTTCTTGATGCGTTTAGTTTTTGCCCGTGCCTGGTGGCACGACCTCAGGTTCCGTGTGGGTGCGTAGAATTCAACTCTAACTTGAAGATTTCTGGGGCCAAGATGGTGTAGGACTTTGTGCGCATGGCCCGACAGTTTAAATTTGGTCCTTTGTCGCACAGGGAGCCAATGGAGCATCCTCATGCATTCTGATGCTGAGCTGTACTTGCTCTTGTTGCACACCAGCTTGGCAGCCGCATTCTGGACCATCTGCAGTCTAGTGAAGAGATAGTCTGCCATGCCCACAAAGAGTGCATTCCCGTAGTCCAATCTGCTTATGAGCAAAGCTTGGATGATGGTTTTCCTACACTCTATGGGGATCCAATGAAAGAGTCTTTTTAGCAATTTTAGTGTGGCAAAGCTTTTCCCACAAAGTGCACGGACATGGTCCTGCATGGTTAGTGCATTGTCAACAAGAATTCCTAGGTTTTTTGCGACCTGTTTGGGTGCGGGTTCATTACCCAGTGATGAGGGCCACCAGGTTGCGTTCCAGACTAGATGTGCTCCTCCAAAGAGTAGAATCTCTGATTTGTCTGCATTCAGTTTCAGACAATGGTCGGACAACCAGGCCGCCATTTCCGAGAGGCAGCTGGTTAACCTGATCTTCGTGTCTTCGTGTCCATCAAGAGCAATCAGCAGTTGTGTGTTGTCTGCGTAAGAGCAGATACTGATTCCCCATTTTTCGCTGATATTAGCCAGCGAAGACACGTAAACATTAAAGAGAGTAGGGCTCAAGGAAGCTCCCTGTGGAACACCATACTTAATGGGTTTTGGGTTTGAGGAAAAAGTGCCCAATTGTATGGTCTGTGTTCTGTTGCTTAAAAATGAGCAAAGCCACTGAAGGGCTTTAGAATGTATACCTTTTCCATGGAGGGTTCTCAACAAGAGGTCGTGTGAGACAGCGTCGAAAGCCGCAGATAGATCCAACAGGATCAGGGCGGCGGCTTTACCCTGGTCGACCAAGGATCTGACGTTATCTAGTACTGCCAGGAGGGTGGTTTCGGTGCTATTAGTGGCTCTGAAGCTGGTCTGGGTAGGGTCCAGGAGCTCATTAGTCTTGAGGTAGTTGGTTAGTTGTTTATTTACCAACTTCTCGATCACATTAGATAGGTATGGAAGCTGAGATATTGGTCGATAGTTTGCCGGGTTTTGAACATCTGTGCCCACTTTTTTTAAGTTGTCTTTGTGTCATTGTCCGTCTTTTGTATTATTTACAATGATTTGAGATTGAAGACAAATGTATTCGAATTTGTTAGAATTTCCAAGACTAGGTGGATGAAACACGTGCCCCTCGAACTCTTGGAATGTTGGCTTAGACTCAGTGCTTAATTTGAGCCGGAGCTTTCCGGTGCTAAGCACCGGCACTTAATTTGTTTCCGGTGCTCGGCACCGGCACCTAATTGTCAACACCATACTTAGAACAGTCCACCACAATGTGGCGCCGCTCAACTAATTTAAAGATGAGCAGAGCAACGGTAGTTTAGGAATACAATATACATTTAAATTGCTAATACCTGCCTCCCCAGACATTCCTTTAGCTTTGGGGACCTGGAATAATCTGACCTGTTGCATTTACATGTGAGAGAGATGGTTGGTAGCTGTTTTGGAAGCGATGACAAGGGCGATGGGTGGTGCAAGCTGCAGTGGCCTCCTGGTCAGAGCCCTGGCACTTAATATTTTACAAATTAAGCACTGGGCTTAGAGCGGTTTAATAATACTGATTAACAGTTGATCGGGACGGTCGTCGTAGCACCGAATAACAACTGTCTATAATGAAAAATTAAAATATATATATATAATTAACAGGTATGCCTGAGAAACGTCTGCTTGCTAACAGACCAGGAGTGCCACCACCCCTCAAGCTGCGTTTCCTTGAGGAAATTTCAGAAAGAGGCTGAAGTGAAGGTATAGGTCAGAGTATTTATGTCAGAACAACACCGAAAGATAATCAGAGCTTCTTCCAGTGAACGCTGTTAAGAGGTGGAATGTGTAAATATCTATCTGTAGCTGTGTGTGGCATTTGTCAAGTATTTTTTTTTTTACTTTAAGACAGTTGATTTATCGGTGACATTCTAGAGAGCCGCCATCTTACCACTATGCAGGCTACAGTGGCACAGAGGGGGAAACGATGAGCTGGGATAGTACCCAGAGCGGTTATCGTTGGTTTAGACTACCTGCAAGCATTCCTTCCATCACCTTTTGTTTGTTTGAAGAATCAAATACTGCATAAGAAATATGTGTGGCTTGTCTTTGTGGAGTGCTGTAGAGAGTGCAGTACAAAGAACGATACAGAATCATGTACATAGAGAATGGGTGAGGAAGAGGAATGATTTATGATTGACATCAAGGGGAGACAGGAGTCTTGGACTAGCTGCCAACAGCCGGTATACTACACCAACCATGCACCCACTGTCCTCATTTTTTTACATTTAGGGGCATATTTATCATGGTCTTGCGTCACCCTTGCGTCACGCAAGGGGGTGCAAGGGCGACACAAAACCTAGAATTACATTTACCAAGCCACGAAAGGTCACCTTGCGGGGCTTGGTAAATGTGGAGTAATGCAAGGCAGTGCAAGTCACTGCAGCACACGTAGAAAGAGGAAAAGGCCTCAGAGGATTGGGTTTTTTGCACAGAAAAATCCTGCCTGTAAAGTAGGCATCCTTGCACCATGGTGAAAGGGTGCCTGCATTGGCGCTAGGCAGCACTTTGTGCACCAGTGCAGGCAGAGAGCAGGAATGTGCCATAGCTTGATAGATATGGTGCATTCCTGCATTCTCCCTTTCACGCAATTCAGTGCAGCAGTTGTCTTGCTGCGTTGCATGAAATAATGATAAATATGGCCTTTAGTGTTTTTCCCTTTATGTGGTACCTCTTTTAAATTGACACCCTTAGCGAGCTCCTAGTTCACCTATATTGACAGGCCATGATTGAGAAGTCTCTTTGCTGTTGCGCTCCGGTGGCCAAGAGAAAATGGTGGTGCCTTATTAGTGTTGGATGAAGGTTGTCCGTAAAGGGATATATAATGTGTAAGAAATGGTGTTCTAGATCCTGGGAGGTAGGGTGATGTCTTCTCTTCTCGCCTAATCCCATATGCAATTGTTAATTTCAAGTCTGGCAATGTTGCGGCTTCCCATATTAACCCCTGAAGTTAACATTATTGAAATACGTGTTCTCAATCTTTGCTTACTGTGTTCACAGTAAATCAAGAAAGAAATAAGGAAAAAATAAGACCATCGGACACACGTACGCTGTGACATATTACGAGCACTGACAGTTAAGGTTATCCTTGAGGGTTGGTAGGCTTTTGGTAGTTAGGTGTCTTCCTCATCTGTGTCACGTATGTCCTCGTCGTCAAGAAGGAACCAAAACCAAAATAATGACAGTGTTGTGTAAAGCTACTTTTTAGAAAACAACAAAAAGGTAAACCAACCTGTTTTTCAGCATTGCCTGAATAGAATTCTGAAAAGCACCTCGATGTTGGTTGAGCCTGGCCTGCACCAACGAAACCCCACATGACAAAAATAAAATTATTAGGCATGTTGGCAGATAATTAGTATTCATGTGCGAGGAAATGTGTTGGTTTAGCCCTGGGCTTTAAGACACTCTGTGGCGGCCTGGTTTATAGTCCTGCTGAAAAGCTTAAAATGGCCTATCGTCCCTGAGTGAGTGAAAGATGGAACCTCTATCGTGCAGCTCCATACACTGAATAATTTAAAGCTACTATATTGAGTGAAGAAGAGGGTACACTTGAGTTTGAGAAGAGGAAGAACTCTGCGAGGCAATACAAAGATAAACCATACCCTAGCCTAACTCGTTTACTCTAGGATTCAACATGTAAGGGAGGCAAGTGCAGTTATGGTGGACGGGTGTCCACACTGAGATACGATGTACAAAAATAAGCAGCAGAACAGCTACGAAACATTCCCAAGTATTACAAATTACAACAATTAACTACCGCTATCTTGCTTGAACCAGAAATTGCAGAGAAAAGACGGACAGATAGCAGAAATATAACATTAAGGAATACTTTGATAGGTCTAGCAGTGAGCCTTAGGTTTCCAGAGGACAGAGAAACACATTCCAAAAACTCTTGCTAATTACGATTAGGTATAATATAATACCCCTTGTGCTGTTAAACCTACAATTAGTGGTTCAAACTTATAGGAACTAGAAGAATGCTCTGGGGTCGTATCTTGCCCTCAACAGTTGTTCGAGCCCTCTCAGTGCTGTCTGATTTTAACAATTCTGCTTTTCCTACATGTAAATAGAGGTCTACTATTTTAAAAAATAGTAACTCTGAGCATTAATTTTATTGCATGTGATTGCTGTGCCAGACGGCCCCTAACTTCCAGATTTGTGCTATCTCGCAGAGTAAGCCTTCACTGTACACACTGGCTACCTTAGAGTCAGGAAGTGCTTTGATATCTAATTGGAGAAGATTATGACTAGGGCTCCCGGTTTTATGGTATTTATTTTTTTAACATTTCCATCTGTATTTCTCCATATTTATTTTTGGGCCATTTTATTGGTATTTATTCATATTTATTTTATGTTTTGAGAATAAATGGAGTCGCAAAATGGTATATTTATACATTTATTTAATAGATAAACAAACACTCGTACTTTGAATGCTGTTGTGTATTAGAAAATTAAGCAGGAAAATATAACAGAACTACTCTGACAGGTAAATATTAGCATTATATATAAATATATGCTAACACATGCCTGTATTTAAGAGAATCTCATCCTGTTTTTAAATCCCCATGGTGTCTATCTCCTTAGTAGTCCGTCTGGAATTCATGAAGGACAACAAATAGAGTCACTCCCAAGAAGCACAATTTTCTGTGTTTTTCCGCTATTATTAATAAATACAGACAGGAAACAAATTGTTTTCTGTCTGTAAAAATCAGTAAAAACGGAAAACTGGAAGCCTTAATTATGACCCAAGACCAATGGATAGGATATGATGTTATATGATATGTTATATGATATGTTATATGATATGATATGATATATATGATATATGATATGAAATAAGATGTGATATGATATATGATACGATATGATATGATATATGATATGATATATGATAGGATAGGATAGGATAGGATAGTAGGATAAGATAAGATAGGATTATAGGATAGGATAGGATAGGATAGGATATGATATAGGACCTCACAAAGAGTGGCCAATGTAATTTCAATAAATAAACCACACAAGACAAATGTGATGTGTTTCCTCCAAATCAAGACATCTTTCTGCAAACGGAAAACCAATATAAACTTGATAAGCTAAATTAAAAATAATTTCTAACCAATGCTCATAAAAATGTGATAAATAGGAACAAGTGCTTTTACCTGGCTAATTGCGAAGGTCACAAGTACTTCAAACTCACCAGCTTAAATATCTTTCGCAAGAACTGTGTCATGTCATTGCACGTTAGAATATTTTTGTGCTGTGATGAAATTGTCACACTACGAAGATGTAATCCAGTAAGGTTCATTAAAAAATCTTTGCCCGTTAATCAGGAAGAAATTCCTTTTTGCAATTCCCCATATGGATGGGGACCTACCGGGAACCGCAGAGCTCCATGACTCATTCACATTCACAGAATGCATTTTGTATTTTTTTTTTTAGGTTCTTCATGTAGTAATTCATGATTCTGGGGTCAGGGTGCAGAGCGACCCTTCCATTCACCAGGAGAGCACCTGGCCATTCTCAACATTGGATTAAATCCATCAGACTGAACTAAAAGGTAAACTTATGTTAGCACCTCTTCCTGGAAGCCCCAATTTCCTTTTGAGTATCTCAAGGTTCCTAAGTTTTCAAAACGTAGGGGCATATTCTCAAGGACTTATCGCCGATTTATCGGCACTTTAGCGCCGCAAAAGTGGCGATAGATTTATCGCCCTATTCTCATGCTGGTGGAAACTGCCGACATCGCCAGTTTACCAGCGATAGCTACCGCAAAAAACATCGCCTCCAGATGAGTGCGACAACTAAGGCTAATGATATGCAGAGTAGGCATTCCCGTGCAAAAACACACAAAAACATCACTTCGCGCGATTCTCAACGACCAGTCAGATCTGCGATGCGAACCAAGAACAGGCGATAAGGCGCGTTAGCTGCAGGGATTTAACACCTGCCTTTAGCTGGTGCTAAGCAGGACGACTACCTGCAGCATGAAAGGGAGCCCAGCCCAGAGCCACAACTGAAGACCCACAGATGCCATGGAGCCAATGAACATGCAGCTCGGAGACCCAAGAGGGCCACAACACCCACCGCCACCACCCCCAGGACCACCCCCTCCGGATCCCCCGGACTACCATCGAGGCAGCGTAGGACAAGACAGCGGACCTTCCGAAACGGCATGGCCCCTCAGCCACACAAGTGCAGAATGGGGGAGAGTTGGGAACCAAGTATGTGTGAAGGAGGCAACTCACCCATGAAGAAGAATGTACACAATGCCAAGTGTGGCTGTGATGTGCTGGACAGACCACAGAATGCAGAGCACAGACATGTCCATGTGGACATATACTGCTGGGGTTTGTAGTGTTGTGGACAGTGGACGCAAACATGTTACCTCAGGCAGTGGGGAAGACCCTGCACATGTAGCTGTGCCGTCCCCCCCCTGTAAGCATAAGCGCAGTGGGCTGGGCCGGCGTACGCCACTCCAGCGTAGGAGTGCCGATAAAAAGGCCGGGACTCTGGGCGTGGTTCTCTTCCGTGATGGGCAACGCGTCTGCCAGGGCGGCGCACCTCACCCTGCCACGAGTCCGCCGCCGTGACCTCCAGACTCCGCGACATAGGCCCCCAGCGCATCCAGCGGCACAGCAACACGGAGTCATGTGTGTGCCGGATACTGCCTTAGTCCTACATTGCGGTCAGCAGGTCCCACAATTCAAATCGTGCCACATTTCTGTTAATGGAGGAAACCACTAGTCAACAGACATTGCCCCCAGTGCGGCCCGCCCGGATGACGCATCATCGTTGGATGCACACCCGCTGAGCGCTCCAGGTGCCACTAACTCAGTGCACCACAAGTCATCGCCACGTGGCTGTGGGCCCTCGCTGACCACTGCCTCCGGCCTACACTGCGGTCAGCAGGTCCCCCAAGTCAAACGACGCATCATCGCTGGCTGTGCACCTGCTGAGCGCTCCAGGTGCCACTAACTCAGTGCACCACAAGTCATCGCCACGTGGCTGTGGGCCCTCGCTGACCGCTGCCTCTGGCCTACACTGTGGTCAGCAGGTCCCTCAAGTCAAACGACGCATCATTGCTGGCTGCACACCCGCTGAGCACTCCAGGTGCCACTGACCCTGTGCAACACAAGTCGACGCCACGTGGCAATATTGCGGCAGAATACAGTAGGCAAAAAGAACATTGCTCCCAGTGCGGGCCGCCCGGACGACGCATCATCTTTGGCTGTGCACCTGCTGAGCGCTCCAGGTGCCACTGACCCTGTGCAACACAAGTCGACGCCACGTGGCAATATTGAGGCAGAATACAGTAGGCAAAAAGAACATTGCTCCCAGTGCGGGCCGCCCGGACGACGCATCATCGTTGGCTGTGCACCTGCTGAGCGCTCCAGGTGCCACTGACCCTGTGCAACACAAGTCGATGCCACGTGGCAATATTGAGGCAGAATACAGTAGGCAAAAAGATCATTGCTCCCAGTGCGGCCCGCCCGGACAACGCATCATCGTTGGCTGTGCACCTGCTGAGCGCTCCAGGTGCCACTGACCCTGTGCACCACAAGTCATCGCCACGTGGCTGTGGGCCCTCGCTGACCGCTGCCTCCAGCCTACACTGCGGTCAGCAGGTCCCCCAAGTCAAACGACGCATCATCGCTGGCTGTGCACCTGCTGAGCGCTCCAGGTGCCACTGACCCTGTGCAACACAAGTCATCACCACGTGGCTGTGGGCCCTCGCTGACCGCTGCCTCCGGCCTACACTGCGGTCAGCAGGGCTCACAATTCAAAATGAGTCTTTATTTATTCATGGCGCAGTCCAGTAGGCAACAGACATTCCTTCCAGAGCGGCCCGCCCGGACGACGCATCATCGCAGGCCGCGCACTTGCCGAGCGCTTCCGGTGCCACGAACTCAGTGTAGCTCAAGTCATGGACCCTTTATGATGTAATCATATGTGTGTGAGTCCAGTTCTGGTGCCCCTACCTCAGTGCACTGCAAGTCATGGACCCTTCATGAGTGACTCTGTGTGTGTGATCCGATGATCACTGTTCTAGTTGTTGCCAGCACCAACCACTCCCTGAGTGCTGGCTTACACTCACCCCACACCCATCCAGCACAGGCGTCACTGGACATGTGACCCTGGTAATAAAAAGGGGCCGGGCGCAAGTGCCCGTAGCCAGTTCCACTATCTATCTAAGTGTGTCCGGGTGGTCATTATGTATGCGTGATGGCCCCTGGCCCTACCACATCACATCGTGCTGTGGACAGCGGATGCAAGCATGTCACCTCAGGCAGCGGGTAAGACCTTGGACATGTAGCTTTGTCGTCCCCCCCTGTAAGCGTAAGCGGAGTGGGCTGGGCTGGCGTACGTCAGTCCAGTGCAGGGGTGTGTAGAATTAGCCCGGGGCTCAGGGCGTGGTTCAGTTCTGGCCTGGACAAGGAAGTCACCAATGCGTGTGTCTCTGTTGTAGTGTCGGCGCCACCCGGCCCGCAATTGACAATGTTGCAATGTAGCATGCACCCGGAGGGTGGTCTCGCACGAACGAAGAAATGAAGGAGCGCATGACCGCTCGGGGTCTTGTCTCATACATGCCAAGTGTTGTGTGTATCTGCATTGCCGCAGCATGAGCCAAATGCCTAGCCTTAGTCGCAGCGCGAGGTCAGCCAGGCATGAACTCTACATCTGTGTCCGCACTAACCTTACCATAGGCCTACACTCACGTGTCCGCCCACCTTCAACGGACAACATCACATTGTCGTTGTCAGGCGTGTGGACATGCGCAGACAGGCATGACAATGGTGTGTCCTAGGAGTGCAAGTGATGCAACCGCGCAGCGCACACAAGTAAAGAGGAGCAGCTGTGAGGCAACGTAACACACAGTGATGCTGCTCATTTGCCATATGCAAGTCATGTCAAACATGGATCCCAAAGTCGCACACATCCCACCCCACACCCAACAAGCCACATCACACTTCATGAATACAAGCAGATGACAAACTGACATTAGGGATGAAAGCTCCTTTGTCTGAACTATCAGGCGGAAGCACATCTGCACATCCGACCTCGGAATTGCATGTGCCCGGCACCCCCTGACAGATACGATAGCAGTTGAGGACGACTCCCACACTACGCACAGCCTGACGACAGACCAACGTATACACACCCCACACACAGAAGTCCTTGCTCGGAGTTATCTTGCATGGAATGGCCTTCACACTTACTCCCACACCATCCCAGGCGTACAACCGTTGCACACTTAAACAACTCATTGATCTGAGCTGTGGCATTTCATCCACAGAACTGGCGCAGGTCAGAACAGTGCCGCTTCAACCAGAGCCAGTAACGCTATGGGAGACCATCCCGGACACATGCACAACCCCTGTCACGTGGAACTGTACCGTGCACGTATGCTGCATTTACTGGGGGCACTGCCATTAGTAGTGCTGCAGATCAGTTACCGGCTGAGCTTCCGCCTTGCCAACATCACCTGCGTGGAGCCTGTGTTGCATTGTCGCGCGTGCATATTCGAGTGGTCCATGGATGTCTGCCTATCCAACAGGACGGTAGCCGAACTGGATTTCGACATGTGTGTGTGCCCCCTGTTGGCCCACAACCATGAGTGTCACCGTGACACCCGTCTATGGGATGCCTGGATACTTGGCATACATGCTGGCAGCTGGACCTGGGAGTTTGCAGAGCTCCTCGTGTGCAGTGACCACATTGAGCCGCTCCCCTATTGGGCTGTAGTGCTAATTGGTGAAAGGGGGTGGACGCAGCACATCTGTCCGGACCTGCTAATGGTTAGCCTCGCCGTCCTGTTCGATGAATTCGACAACGACCTCATGTTGGAAATGATTGCCTACGAAGCTGCACTCGCTTTCATGGACGTGTAACTACGTACCTGCAGACACAACAGTTAGGAACACATTGCACATGTCCTGACACCTTGTTGGGACTTGGTGTTCTGGTCACATCTCCCACGACGACAGTGGACATGACTGCATTCGCCTGGACTCCGAATACATGAGCGGGCAACAACGCAGGTAGACACACACCTGTGAATGGTGCGGCACTCCCCCGGAGTGGACAGCGGCGCTTGGCAACGTTCCACGTTCTGACATACTGCTGCATTGGTCTGCATGTTGTGGCACTTATCTTGGCCGTACTGACAGGCATATGCTAATAAAGTCTACGCACCTTCACTTATATTCAACTGTGATGAGTGTTGATTTGTATGACAATGTGTGTCTCACTGCCTATCTGGGTCACGGCCATACATGCATTACTACACCATCAGGGATGTGGGGTTGTACTAGTATATGATCATCTCACAGTTTCCAGCTATGCCACATGCGAATGGCCATTTTCCACACACAAGCGGCAGCAGTTGTGTCCTCTGTTCTGTTGTGCTGGTGTTGCTGTTTGTTCAACATTGTTGTAAATGTTGCGGTGCTCTGGATCTTATGTGTGTGTGCTGCATTGTAGGTGAGTTGCCCCTTCAACTCTGATTTGGCTGGCCCTTATCCCTTTCAGGCGGTGTGGCTTTCACTTCTGTGCTTATGCAGTGCTGTGCTGTTGCAGACTTGGGTAAATTGGGCTCTTGGTTGGAGTTGTGACTGTTGGCCATGGTTTGTCCGAAGATGTGCTCTACTTAATTGTGCATGTGTGCCATTGTGCCCATCTCCCCCCGTCCCCCCAGTCCCTGGTGGTTACTCACCCTGTTGCTGTTGTGTCGGGTCATGTTGAGCAGTGTCCGGTCCCTCAACTCCTGCCACCGTCTCCCCACTGATGACTGTGGACACCATTTCCTCCATCTCATCCAGCTCCTCCTGAGGCGCTGACTCCCACCTCCAGTCTGCATTGCTGCCTTCTGGTTGTTGGCGAGTTTCTGCTTGGTCTTGCGCTTCACATCATTCCAGCGCCTCTTGAACTCTTCCATTGTCCTCCTCAGCACTCCGACTGCATTCGCCTTGTCCACGATGGACTGCCATATTGCATTTTTTGTTGCCAATGACACAGTGGAGGTGACGAACAGTTGTTGATGGTGTTCTATCACCTCCGTGATCAAGATCCTGTTTTCCTGCGGACTGAACCGCGTCTTCCTCTTCTTCTTGTCCTTGCCCTTCCCTGACCCCGAGGTCCCAGGCTGGTCCTCCGGGGGGCTTGTGGGGTTCTGGTCGTCCTCTGTACCTGCTCTGGCTGCCTCCATTGTGCTTCGCTGTAGTTTGGTTTTTGATGTGGTTTTTTTTCTGCTTTTGTAGTGGTTTTTCACGCCTGACGTGTGTGAATTGCAGGCCTGGCGCTGCTTTTCGCTGTTTGTCTTATCGCGGTTGGGCCCATCGCAACTTTTTTCGCGTTCGGGTTTGGATTTTCATCGCCATCCCGGTAATGTTATCGCGGACATTTGACGCGTTATCGGGAGACTATCACATGTTACCGCCGTGTTGAAAATACGACTTTAACACGGAGTTATTTTCCCGCGATATGAAAACTTGCGTTAACCTATTTTGGCGATTTTATCGCACGTTCTTGAGAATATCCCCCGTAGTATCTAAAGTCTGTCTCATGAACCCTTCTACAAATAATAAGAAATCACAACAGGCTTCGACACTGCTGTGAAAGTTATATTCAATTATACTTCAAATATATGAATACGTTACAAACAAAAATGTTTTTTAACTAAGGGATTCCTACATAAAACACTTATTGCAACAGATCTCAAACAAATCTTGTGCTTTTCATCCCACAAATCATTGGCCACTGCAGACCAACAAACAGGTCATGAAGGAATTTGGCAATCTGTTTTTATGAGCACCTCTCATTTGAAATTAACACAGTGCGATAAAACCATGGATCTACCACGATGATCCTCAATCAAATGCTAGCTTTTATCTCAGACAAAGACAGGACAGAGACGTTTTAAGGCATGGGCGAAGTGGGCATTACCCAAGGCCGCTACCTTCCAAGGGCCCCCCTGAAAAATGAGCTTTCTCTCTATTTAATCTCTCTATTGTATTTCTCTATCTAAACCTCTTTCCACCTCTCTACTTACCTCTATGTCTGTCATCTTAAGGATTTTTGGGGTTCCTGGCAAGATATGTTACACCTTTTTTGTGCGATCCTTTTTAAGTTTTAATATATGATTTTGTATTGTTTAGCATTATGTGGGCTTGAATTAGCAAGAAATGGGTATTGCAATTCAAAGTTGTTCTGTGCCTGGGCCACCAAAATATGTCTTGCCCGGGGCCCCACAATCCTTGAGGTGACACAGCGACAGGACTTTGTTAGCTGTACATTAATAAACAGTAAACCGTAGTCTCAGTTAATGCACACACAATACCTTTGCCCCTGAGCTGCTGTCACAGGAGATGAGCCCGCTTGTCCAACCCAATGCTTCAAGCTAGAATAATTCCTTTCTTGCCTGCACCCTCTGTTCATGCCTCCAGATCACATTTTTCAAGCCTCACCTTGTACAACTACCTGCCTCAGCTGCTCTATAACTATCCATCTTTGACTGCTGCATACCGTTGACGATCCTCCTGGGGCAGTAGGTGCTCCAAGCCTGTCTCATCCCTCATCCCTTTTGTGCCTCTGGGTTTGATATTTTAGTATAATTATATTTTAGACATTGAAGACGTACCTCTAGATATAGTCTTTGACCTGTTAACACTCCCTTTTTCTCTCTCTTGTCCCATTCCCCTTTCACTGGGCCTAATGCAAATGTTCATGATTGTCATGTGGGATTCACTGTGGGTTTGGTGAAGTGTGGAGACTACCATTTCTCTTGTTGGATCTGGATTTCCAAGTTAGTGTGTGTTGACATTCAGATAGAAAACAGAGCATATGAATGTCACTGGATAAAATAACAACACCAATGACAAACTGAGTTCCAGTGACATGGAAGGGCAGACTAAATTGCCAACAAGGAAGTAAAAAGTCTCCATACTCTGATCAGATTTTCGAATGTTTGTTTATTCAATGAACTTTAGAGATCCTCTCAGAATTGCAAACCCAGAATGTACCTCTAACAGGATTCCTCATTTTCAAGCCTTTTGTGATGCCCTTGAAAATTACCATTCCTATATGTGTAAGTTTGCGGCATTTCTATAGCATGAATCCAGCCAAAAGGCAGCGCAGTGCTGTAAAGGGTCAAAGTCAAACAAAGTCAATGAGTGTTAGGATAGGTAGCAAGTTTGTTTACTGTTAATGCATTGTGATGTAGTGTTCATTCAATCGGTGAGTCTTCAACTCTTTCCTGAATTGGAGCAGCGTAGGGTCAGTCCTGATGGATCTGGGGATATTGGTCTAGATGCTGGGTGCATAGATGGAAAACATCTGCCATTCTTCCTTTTTTACACTTCTTAGTCCGCAGTCTGAAGGAATCCTGGCTACTGGTGTGTCACAAACCATCAGAGATGGTAAGCTTGTCTGCAAGATAAGCAGGCTGCTAGGTGTAATGGCTTTGAAATGATGTAACTGTTTTTGAAGATGGTGAGGTGGCAAGGGGTGCCAAATGATTTTCAACAAGATGGGGATTTTTAATTTATTTATTTATGAGTTTTATAGAGCGCGAACTTGACTCGTTAGGGTATCAGAGCGCTTTACAGGAAAAACATAGCCGTGTACAGATTAGGCATAGCATCATCCAGTTGCGGATTGAATGAGAGAGGGTAAGGTGCAGGGTACACAAGGGAGATAGGGCATGTATTTACAGATTAAATATCCAAATACTCAGGAACGAGGTAACATTTTTACAGATTACGTTAACCAATGTTCGCGACAAGGCCCCCAGTTTCTGATGGGGTGAGCTAGATAATCCGAAGGGAGGCAATAGATGGCCATAGATCAGGGCTGTAGTAGTTGTAGAGGCAAAGTTTAAACGAGAAATTTACCCATAAGGAATGTTTTGGCATCCTTTTTGAAGCGAGTCAGAGAGGGGATTCTTCTGATGTCCGGTGGGAGAGAGTTCCATATTCTTGGAGCAGCCCCGGAGAAAGCCCGGTTGTAAGTTTTTTTTCCGAAAGCATGCAGGTTGGAGCAAGAGGTCTCTGGCAGATCGTGAGTTTCTGATTCCTCCGGAGATCACAAGTTTCTGCCTCAAATATGCAGGAGAGTTAGAATATAAGGCTTTGTGCGTGATGCATGCTACTTTGAGCTGTATTCTTGCCTCCAGGGGAAGCCAGTTGAGAGCTTTCAAGTGTGGGGAAATATGGTCGTATTTCCTCGAGTCGGTGAGTAGTCTGGCGGCCGCATTGAGGCAGGCTTTTAGAGGTGCCAGGGAGATCTTGGGTAGGCCCGAGAGGGTAGAGCAGCCATATTCCAGTCTAGAGATGACAAGTGCTTGGACTGCCATTTTTAGGTCGGGAGCATCGAGGAAGGGTTTCAGTTTCCTAAGGTAGCTCAGGTGGAATCTGGCTGATTTGGCCATTGAATTTATGTAGTCCTGCATGCTCAGGTTGCTATCGAGGGTGATTCCCAGAGATTTGGCCGAGTCCACGATGGTTGGTGAGCAATTTAAGGCTGTAATAGCCTTAATCCATGATTGAATCTCAAGGTTGGTATTGGGCGGGGCGATCAGGAGAAATTCAGTTTTCTTTGCGTTGAGTTTGAGTTGATTGGATGCGAGCCATTGGACAGTGAGTTTCAAGGCTTCATTCAGGGAGAGGATCTCTGCCAAAGATGAGGTTTTGATGTAGATCTGAGTGTCATCAGCGTACATGTGATAGGAGATATTGGCAGTGCGTAGTACTTCGGTAAGCGGTTCCAGGTAAAGATGGTGGGGGACAGTATTGATCCTTGAGGGACTCCAACCGTGACCGGGGATGGTGCAGATAGGTTGCTGTTGACAAGGAATCTCTGGGATCGGTTTTTGAGGAAGGACCTGAACCATTCTAGAACAGTGCCATCCAAACCCATCCTAAATTTGAGGCGTTCGAGTAGTTTTTCATGGTTGACCGTGTCGAAGGCCGAGGATAGGTGTAGGAGGATTATGAGACAGGCCTTGCCCAGGTCAAGGGCCTGGAGAGCATCATCAACGATGTGGAGCATAGTGGTTTCGGTGCTGTGTCCTGGTCTAAATCCGGATTGGAAGTCATCGAGCAGGGGGAAGTTGTTGATGTGTTGACTTAGTTGCTGCTGCACACATTTCTCTATCACTTTGGCTAAGAGGGGGATGTTGGAGATGGGTCTGAAATTGTCAGGGGAGGCTGGATCCAGCGACAGCTTTTTCAGAATGGGGAGGACTTGGCCGGCTTTTAGAGAGTCGGGCACCATTCCCTGCCGGAGAGAGGCGTTAATTATTGTAGTCCAGCTAGGAATAATGGATTGAGCGACGGTAGCTAGGCAGTTGGAAGGGAGCGGGTCATTAAAATGGTTGTTAGGCTTTAGGGAGGATAGGATTTTGGACACTGAGTCATCATCATAGAGTTTGAAGTCAGTCCAGTGAGCATTGTTTTTGGGTGGAACCAGTGGGGGCGATGTGGCTGGAGGAGGCGGGTCGAGAGGTGTTTGAGGGTAAGTGATGGAGTTGAGTTCGCTTCCAAGGGCTGAGATTTTGTCTGCGAAGAAGGAGGAGAATTCCTCTGAGGATATAAGAGACTTGGGGTTTTCTTTTGAAGTTTTGGCCAGTTTATTAGATTGGTGTTTGACCAGTTCGAAGAGCTTTTGGGGCCTGTTCTTGGCCTTCTCTAGTGCAGTTCGGAAGAATTCTTTTTAGACTTGAGTATGTTCTTGTTGTAGGAGTTTCTGGCCTGGCGGAGGAGTTTTAGGTGTGCGGCAGAGGGGTGCTGCCTCCAGGATCGTTCAGCTTGTCGAAGGACTCTCCTCTCGTTGTTAAGGGATCCCGTGAACCAGGGGTTTCTGTCTTTGATTTGGGTTCTTTTCAGCTTTAGTGGGGCTAGATCATCCAGGATGTTCGAGATAGTCGCCGAGTAGTGATCGTTAAGGCCGCTGACTGTTGTGATATGCGAAGGGGGGAGGTCGGATTTGCAGCGAGCTCTCGAGTTCCCTGCGGTCTAGGTTCTTAGTGTCTCTGATCCAGCGTTTAGGAATCACTGGTTGCGGTGCCCTTGTTTTGAGGGTGTCCGGTAGGAGGAAGGTGATGGCGTGGTGGTCAGACCAGTCGCATGGGTCTATAGAGATAAGCTTGACTGTTGATTCTTTGGAAATAATCCAGTCAAGAGTGGCCCCTTTTGAGTGAGTTGGAAGTGAGCAGGCTTGGGTCAGGGCTTGATCGGCCAGAAGGTCCTTGATGGCGTTGACATGTGAATCCTCTGGATCGTTCCAGTGCAAGTTAAAGTCACCAAGGAAAATATCTTTGATATTGTTGGAACTCTTAGCTGTGATGATTTCCATGAGGTGGTCGGTGAAAGAGTCGTTCATGCCTGGGGGTTGGTAAAAGATGTGCAGGTTGCACAGTAGGGTGGAGTTGCTGTGAATAGCGAGGGAAAGGTATTCACAGGATTCAGTGGTGTCCGCCAGAAGTTCCGTGATCAGAAGGTTAGAGCGGTAGATGCAGGCGATGCCTCCTCCTTTCTTGTTAGATTGTCTGTCTAGCCTTGCGATGTTGTAGTTAGGAGGGACTAGGAGGTCCAGGTGTGGAGATGAGGATTCGTTGAGCCATGATTCTGTAAGGATCGCTAAGTCGAAATTTTTGAAAAGGATGAGATCAGCAATATCCGCAGCGTGTTTAGCTGCCGATCGGCAGTTAATTAAAAGGGCAGATAGAGAGGATTTGGAAGGAGGTTCGGGGGTCTGGGCGGATAGGTGAACAGGCGCTAGATTACTCTTGACCATAAATCTGTTGCGGAGGGTAGCTGGTCTGTTGGGGTTGATAGTAACCATGCAGATGGCGTGTTCTGCCTTTGCATCTAAAGGATGAGGGATAGCTGGGGTAGAGTTGTAGTCTCGGAGGATGGCGAGGATTTCCATTTCAGTGAGATCTAGTGGACTTGGGATGGCAGAGGTAGAGTTGTAGGATAGGACAAGAGCACGGGTTTCTTCCTCTGAGAGGTGGCATGGATGTTTGCGGGGGCGAAGATGTCTCAAGGATAGCGGAAGAGGTTGTTTAGAGAGCTCTGTCAAATGTGGGGGGATGGCGTTTGTCAAGGGCATAAGGTTGGCGAGGGAGAGTTCAGCGAGGTGGAGGAGGTTCATTAGCTCCAGGATGGAGATATGAATGCTCTGGGTTAGTTTGGCAGCTCTGGTGTGCAGAGAATCGATGTCCCTATGAGAAGGCGGTGTTAGAGGGCAAGGGGGCAGTGGTTCGGGAGCAGTTCTGACAGTGAGACTAGGTGATAGGGGGGAGGGATTAGTATGGCCTGTGTTGTAAGCCATAGGATCTATGTTGGAACCCCTTTGCGGGTTGGATTGAGGGCAGGAAGGGCAAGCGGGACTTGTATCGTAAGTCTTTGGGGGCATACTGGTGACATAGTCTACTTGGGGAGCTAGTGGAGCGGGGACCAAAGGTCTAGGGGTGATTCTGTTTGCGAGGCCGGGAGACGTGCTGGAGTGGTTCGGGTGGTCAGAGATGGGAGAACTAAGGGGGGTTTGTGAGTGGCTGGCCATGCTGGATGGGCTAGTTGGGGACTCAACGGTGCGGGAAAGGTAAGCGCGACCTGTATCGTAGTTCATTGGCGGCGTATCGGTGACATGGTGTACTTGGGGAGCTGGTAGGGAGGGGACCAGAGGTCTAGAGGTGATTTTGTTGGCAAGACCGGGAGACGTGCTGGAGTGGTAAGGGTAGCCGGAGTTGGAAGATCTTAGAAGTGGGTGGCTAGCCACATTGGATGCGCTGGATGGGCTGGACGAGGGCTCAGCAGGGCGGGAGTTAATTACCCTGCCAGTGTCGTGCATGTGTTTTCTGAGGAGGGTAAAAAGGTCTGCAAATTTATTTAAGTTTTTGGATGAGGCTTGGATCATAACGATGCCGTTTTTATAGAGGGTGATGGTGAGGTCAGCTTGCAGGGTTGAGGAGGGTGCTATAGTTAGCTTAGTACCGTACGGGATGTTCTGAGTAGCACGTACATTGAAGTGGTGAGCAAAGGTTCTGCGCCAGGCAGAGGTTCTTCTAGAATAGAAGATGAGGTCATTAATGACCAAGCCGTTGTCTGCGCTGTAACGCAGGTCAGAGATCAGTGTCTCAGGGTGTCTTTTCAGGGTGGAGTGCTTGAAGGATTTTATGGCGGTTTTGGAGAGGTTAGGGGGGTAGACCAGAGTGTGAGAATTTTCCCCCGTTGCGGACAGGCCAGGCCTTGCCATGCTGGCTCGGGTCGGCTGCTCGAGCACCAGTAGGGACAGAGATGCAGCAAGGTGGGCCTACCCACCGTGCGGGAGCCAGAAATGTACTGTGACAGTTCTACAGGGGAGCACACTATTAGTGTAGGAGCCTTGTTGGCAGCTGACGAGGATGTGGGTAAGTGGTTGGCCGCTCTTGAGAGATAGCTAGTGAGGGTGAGGATAATCACGATGTAATAGGAACTCAGTCATTTCATGGTCAGGCAATGGACGGTGATTGGAGTGTCTTCAACTGTTGCCATTTTAGGGTCAGGCAAAGAACTGTCTGCCGGTGAAATGGTCACTGTGTAGATACCGGCAGTAGATCGCAACTCTGAAACAGTAAGGAAAGTTACGTAGCGCTAACTGCTCGTCTTCAATGACGTTCCTCTGACCAGTCAGGGGCGAGCAATGTTCCTCGAGTTTGCCGAGGGGCCGCCATTTTAGGTCCAGGCAGCCGTAGGTCCCAGCACTTATTTATATTTTAATAGGACGTGTAGCGCCCAGTAACCTGGCGCCGTCGTGTTACCACTTTTCAGAGGTGGACTCCTAGGGGTGGGGAGGCAGGGCTCACCAGACAACCTCGCATGGGTTGATGGGTTGACGAGTTTGCCGAAGGGCCGCCATTTTAGGTCCAGGCGGCTGTCGGTCCCTGGATTTTTAATATTAGATAGGACGCGCAGTGCGCAATAACCTGGTGCTAATTAACAGAGGTGGACTCCTAGAGGTGGGGAGGCAGGGCTCACCACACAGCCTCGCTTCGGTTGATGGACTCGGATGGCGCCGATTCTCAACCGAGGTCGACCTTCGGTCTTGTGCGCATCGGATAATCTGACCATATTTCTTCAGGCTCTATCAAATGTGCTGCAGCATTTAGGATGCCCAAACGGTGGCCAGTGTGGCATATGAGAGGCAATAGAGCAGGGCATTACCTCCATCCAGATGCGAGAATACAAGAGTTAAACTGCAGTTCTGGAGTTGCTTTCTGGAAGAAATGGTTTCACTTTATATAGAAGAGAGAGCTGGTCCACTCTATCTTTGTGTTTTGGCAATGTGTTCCTTGAGGGTCAGGTTAGTGCCCAGGGTGAATCAAGTTACTTAGCATTCAGTGAAAGTTGAGGCTTGAAGTCGTCAAGGTTCATGTCATTGCGCCAGGTTTGTACTGTTTCTTGCCTGTTGTTATTGGCAAATAGCAGGAATTAAGTCTTGGTAGAGCTGAGCTTCAGGTAGGCGCTGGACATCCAGGTCTGAATGATGTGCAGGCAGTGTTTGAGGCTTTGGCTGTCTGAAGCAGCAGGAAACATTCAAGTAGACTTGTGTGTCATAGGCAAATTGGTTAATCTCAGTGCTGTTATCTGTGAGTAGAGAACAAAGCAAACACAAGGAGATGATGGATGGAGCACTGAAACTTTTCAGACACTCACCCCCAGTCACAGATCTGGGTTGAATCCATCATCATTCTTTAGCTCACTTCGCCACCCCAGTTCAGACCCAGCCATATGCAAATCAGTCTTGACCCTGTGCCTCATGTGAACAGTCCAGCCCGCACTGCCAGGCCAGGTCTTCCCTGGACCAGAAACAAGCCTCCTGGGACCGGTTTCGGATAACACCCCTCATCAGCTAGGCTAGCTTGAATCCAGTGGCAAAGTGAGCAAGGGACCCACGTCTGGGCATACCCTGCCAACTTAGGGTGAACAAAGCAAACACAAAGAGAAGATGGACGGAGCGCTGAAACTTTTCAGACTCTCACCTCGAGTCACAGATCTGGGTTGAATCCATCATCGTTCTTTAGCTCACTTCACCGCCACCCCAGTTCTGACCCAGCCATATGCAAATCAGTCTTTACCCTGTTCCTTATGAGAACAGTCCAGCCCGAACTGTCAAGCCAGGTCTTCCCTGGACTGGAAACAAGCATCCTGGGGCTGGTTTTGGGGTAACACCCCATATCAGCCAGGCTAGCTTGTATCCAGTGGCAAAGTAAGCAAGGAACCCACGTCTGGGCATACCCTGCCAACTTAGGGCAAACAAAGCAAACATAAGGAGATGATGGACGGTGTGCTGAAACTTTTCAGACACTCACCCAGAGTGACAGATGTGGGCTGAATCCATCATCGTTCTTTAGCTCACTTCGCCACCCCAGTTCAAACCCAGCCATATGCAAATCAGTCTTGACCCTGCTCCTTATGGGAACAGTCCAGCCCGAACTGCCAAGCCAGGTCTTCCCTGGTCCAGAAACAAGCATCCTGGGACTGGTTTCAGGGTAACACCCCTCATCAGCCAGGCTAGCTTGAATCCAGTGGCAAAGTGAGCAAGGGACCCACGTCTGCGCATACCCTGCAAACTTAGGGCGAACAAAGCAAACACAAGGAGATGATGGACGGAGTGCTGAAACTTTTTCCGACACTCACCCCCAGTCACAGATCTGGGTTGAATCCATCATCATTCTTTAGCTCACTTTGCCACCACAGTTCAGACCCAGCCATATGCAAATAAGTCTTGACCCTGTTCCTCGTGGGAACAGTCCAGCCCAAACTGCCAAGCCAGGTCTTCCCTGGACCAGAAACAAGCATCCTGGGACCAGTTTCGGGGTAACACCCCTCATCAGCCAGGGTAGCTTGAATCCAGTTGCAAAGTGAGCAGGGTATGCCCAGATGTTGGTCCATTGCTGAAATCATGATATTCGCAAATTAGCAGGGAAAAAAAACCGAGCCCGAGCTCCCAAGCTTGCTTTTAATTAACCCCAGGGTGGACCAGGTCCCAGGGGCATAAATAAATATAGGAGGGAGCGCACGGTGGCATGGCCACTGAAAACCTCTCAGCAAACCCACTGTGTGGGACTTACTGGAGGTAACTCAAGAGCCCAGAAGACTTCATCCCCCAACTAGTAGTGCGCCAGGAGCTGCGTTTGCAGAGTGGCGCAGCAAAGGGGCGTGGCCTCTGACAACTTCTCAGCAATCCTGCTGTGTGGAACTTACTGGAGGTAACAGAAGGGGTAGTTGACCCCCTCCTGTTACCTCCAGTAAGTCCCAGACATCGGGATTGCAAAGAGGTGTTCGGAGGCCACGCTCCCTTTCCCCACCACTCTGCAAACTTGGCTCCTGGCTCACTACTGGTTGAGGGATGAAGTCCACTTTACTCTTGAGGGACCTTGGGGGCCAAGAAGCCCTCCTGGTGCCTCCTGTATGTCATACACAGCAGAATGTCTGAGTGTTGGAGGCTCCACCCCCTTTCTCCACCACTCAGCAAACATGACTACTACTTTAAAAACCATTGAAATTCACTGAAAAAAACAAAGGTTACAGGGAAGTTATAGTTAGGATTTAGCATTTAAAAACCCTTAGAAATTGACTGAAAAAAACAAAGGTTACAGAGACGTTATAGTTAGGAAATAGAATTAAAAATTACCTTAGAAATTCATTGAAAAAACCAAAAGTTACAGAGATGTTATAGGTAGGCTGACATTTAACTCGTACAAAACCAGAGAAATTCAGCAGTTATAGTTAACTGAGCAAACTATAACTCGCGCCCCAGCGATGCACTGCTTATGACCTCACATATTACATCACTCATGACATGGTATGTGACATCGTAGATGACATCACTGCTGACATCGCAACCTTTGTTTTTTTTTAGTAAATATATATATAGGCTGAGGATTTGCGGATATCCGTGAATCTCAAATGTCAAAAAATGAACAAAGTCTAGTGGCCAAGGGAGCTTTAACTCCCATGGGCCTTTTCGGATCTGCGGATTCAAAAGGATCTACAGGACTCGGTCCCCTGTGCTGGAAAAAAATTCAAAGGGAACATAACAGGGCTGGGTGAGCAAGGTGAGCACACCCTGACCCCCAGGCCTATGTGGGGGAGGGATCCCTTTGTGTTTAAAATTTTCAAAAATTCAAATTTTTGTCATGTGATCTGCAGATCTAGCACCTGAATTCATGGGTTCTGGAGAGCCCTCGAGTGTGCATTTAAAGTCCCCGTATGGGATCTGTGAATCCCAAATAAACTTCCTAAAAAAAGATAGAAGAGTCTGGTCTATGACCCTGAGATCAACGGCGAGAGACTAATCCTACCTGCCCAGTACACCACTACTGGGTGCAAGCGTTACAAACTCAACTGACTGGCTGCGGAGGGGTTAGAACCACCTGCGCTGTACACCACAACCAGTGGGTGCAAGCTTCAGGGACTTAAGGAACCCTGCTAAAGAAACAATAGTAGTCCCGCCCAGTCTAACTCCACCTAATGTAAGCTCACAGACTCAAGGGGCCTGATTGCAGAGGCACTAGTTCCACCCACCCAGTATACCACCACCGGGTACAACCCTCACTGTGAGAAAAAACTAATTGAAAAAAACAAATGTTAAAGTGACGTTATGGTTAACTTTGCTCATAGCAACATAATGTATGTTTAAAAGCCTCTGAAATCCTGAAAAAACACAGTTAAATTGCAGTTATGGCCATAAAACAAAACCTATAGGGCACTGAAATTCATCAGTGATTGTTCAGTGAACTAACCATAACATACACCCCATCATGGACTGTGTATGAGCTCACATATAACATCACTTATGACATTTTAAATGGCCATTCATTCATGTTAATTCAGACCCCCCAGAATATTGCGGCAAGGATTAGCAAATTTAGCGGTACAAATATGGAAAATTAGCGGCACAAATATGGGAATTTTACAGCATTTTTGCGGCACTGTATTTTGCAATTTTTTCAACACCAAACGCACAGATCTTATTTTTCTGAGGTATTTTACAACATGAAAGTTTCCACCAAAGCACTGTGTACAGTATTTATGCTGCCAGGTTTATCTAATTTGTGTCTCATGCAGTAGTTATGTTCACATTACTTTCAGCTTGAGCACTGTGCTGTCGTTACTTATAGATTTGTATACATTTTTGGGAGAATGATTGTAATTCTTTCCAATGGGAAGGCCCATGTATTTAATATAAGAGGTGTTTATATTATCCAATTCGGTGGCACTCATGACAAATTAGTCAGACCACCTTCGCTGGAACTAAAACCTGCAAATAATAAATTAATTTCTTCAGTGATTGTTGAACCCGCTGAGCTATATTGTCTGAACCCCTTATGGGGCAGTGAGTCGCCCTCTCTCCTCAGCCCCATCCTGGTCCTCTCAGAGTGAACTCGGGACTCCTCTGTAATAAGGCTCCTCTATGCCTGGGCACACGGTGCTGTGCACGTCTGGAGGGCATCTCTGTATGCTATGTGGGTGTTTCTTGCGCAGTGTATACATGGCAGTGTTCAAAGCACTGTCTATCGCCAGCTATACTTTGTTGTCAGTGTATCCTGGACTCTTCAGTATGCACTGCGTACCCTGGGGTCTGCAGGGTGCACATTGCCTCCTGTGCAGTGTACCATTCGGTGTGTCCCCTGATCTGAGCATTCGTGTGGTCGGGGCTTTGAAGCAAAGGTTGTATAGCATGTGCCGCAAACACTGTGCACGATGCTGTGCCATTACTGTGAGACAGGCTTGTTACAAATCCCACGGCACTGTGGCGTGTTTCATACTGTGGACCTTGGATTCTGAATGTGCGTCATGTTCTTCGTATGTTGTCTTTTGCATATCTGGCTGTGCAGTGTGTGTTGTCTAGCCCTTGTTCGCAGTCTGTGCTGTGTACATTGTGATTGTATTTTGAGAGTCGTGTACAGATTTTGCTGTGCAGTGATTATGCACCATGTTTATAATGTAATGAGCACTGCGTGCTGGCCAGGATATGCTGAACACTTTCAGTTATGATATGCATACATTGCGCAGGGTATTTTATGCTCTGCATTCAAAGGCGTGTATTATGCGTCATGTATTTAGTAATGTATATTCTGTGCAATATAGGCTGTGCTATGGGTGAACATCATCTGATGTGCACTTTACATAGCACTATGTACTCAAAGCTGTATATAATGCACTCTGCATAGTACCAAGAGGAGTCTGTGCATTCAGCACTGTCCAGTGTATGTGTGTGTGTGTATATATATATAGAAGACCCAGTAGAAGGCATTTCGCCGAAACGCTTCGGTCCGAGATTGTGGAGATAAGGACTGTGCATTTGTGCCATTTGGAAGCCAAATAAAGATGAACTTTTTAAAAAACTGACCTGTCGGAGTTTGTTGGGCGGGTGCCGCCGGATCGGGTGTTCAAGAGGAGGAACGCCAAAGGAAGACATATATAAATATATATTCACTGAAAAAACCATAGGTTTCAGGCACGTTATAGTTAGAAATTAGCATTTAAAAAACCTTACAAATTCACTGAAAAAACCATAGGTTTTAGGGACAGTTATAGTTAGTTGGACATTGCACTCGTACAAAACCCGTGAAATTCCCCCGTTATAGTTAGTTCAGCTAATTATAACTCGCGCCCCCACAATGCACTGCTGATGACGTCACATATTACATCACTCATGACATGGTCAGTGACATCACTGATGACATCACTGATGACATCTCAAATGACATCACTGATGACATCATCCAGTGACTGTGTGTTTCTGTAAAGTTTAAATATTTTTAATATATATAGGGAAAGGCGTATTGAAGAATGAGTGGGTGTATAAGTGTCTGTATGGATGATTTAGTAGGTGCGTGACTAACTCTATAAGTGAGTTATTAAACGTATCTTACTGAATGCATGGGTTAGTGACTAAACTGGGTGAATGTCTGTATCCGTCTGTCTATTGCTGTGTAAGTGGCTGCATGGGTTTGTGAATAGCTACATGAGTGTCTATATGAGTTATTGATTGGTTGTCTGAGTATCTGTATGGGTGCATGAGTGTTTGTGTGGGTGGGGTGTGTGCGACTCTGTGCATAGATGTGTGAGTGGGTGATTCACTGGGTGGATGGTTTCAAGAGTGCATCTGTGATAGACTGTATGGGTGGGTAAGTGTGTGTAAGAGTGTGTTAGTGAGTGAATGTATGTCCCAGTGGTACATGTGTGAGTAACTACATATGTGAAAGGCAGTATATATGTGTGTTGGAGTATATAAATAGCTATAAGCAGAGTGTGTGATTGTGAGAGTGACTGTATGGATGAGTGTGTGCTTGTATCAGTGATTGTATAAGAGCGTAAGAATGTGCTAGTATTTGTATGAGTAAGTGAGCTGGTGTGTGTATAACTGTATAGGTGAGTAAATGGCAGTGTGTTTAATTATTTGCATGACTGACTAGGTGTGTGAGTACCTCTATGGATGAGTGGCGGTGTTTGAGTGTCTATATAGGAGTATGAGTGCATATGATAGTCCTGTACTGAGTGACCGTAAGTATGAGTGACTGTACGGGTGAGTGAGTGGATGTGTGTGTAGACCTAAGAATCAGTGAGTGGGTATGTAGTTATTGGTGTTGGAGTGTCTATGGTTTTGCGAATGGCAGTCTGTAATTTAGAGTGAGTGTATCAAAGGTTATATTAGGGTGTGAGGAGGTGCATCAGATTATCACGTGGATGATGTCATCAGTGATGTCATCAGTGATGTCATCAGTGATGTCATTTGAGATGTCATCAGTGATGTCATCAGTGATGTCACTGACCATGTCATGAGTGATGTAATATGTGACGTCATCAGCAGTGCATTGCGGGGCGCGAGTTATAGTTAGCTGAACTAACTATAACGGGGGAATTTCACGGGTTTTGTACGAGTGCAATGTCCAACTAACTATAACTGTCCCTAAAACCTATGGTTTTTTCAGTGAATTTGTAAGGTTTTTAAATGCTAATTTCTAACTATAACGTGCCTGAAACCTATGGTTTTTTCAGTGAATTTCAAAGGTTTTTTAAATGCTAATTCCTAACTATAACATGTCTGAAACCTATGGTTTTTTTCAGTGAATTTCAAAGGTTTTGTAAATGACAATTTTTAAATGTATTAATTGTTATATTTATTTTCTTGATACTGATTTACTACATTTTTTTAAACTATTTATTTTTACATATTTTATTTTTAAATTACATTGTAATTACATTATACATTACATTACAAAATATACTTTCTCAGAATGAATTACTTTAGTTTAAATACTTTGCAAATAGGCAATAGACTTTTAAGTACAGTAGTTACAGTTGTTGCAATGGGCAACACAATTTCAAACACAATGCAACATTGAGCTCAATGTGAATTTCTAGTTAAATGCAATTAGTTTTTTTTTTTTTTAAAGTTTTATATAGCGCGAACCAGATCCCGAAGGATATCAGAGCGCTTTACATGAGGATCAAATGAGTCAACAAGTTACAAAATACAACCATTACCAGAGCATAGTAAAACACAGACAAAGAAACAATGTTATGGGAATTCGTCAGGAATAGCAAGAGTAACAGTCATCATGGAGACATAAAAGCGGGGAGACGAGGAAAACAATGTCAGATGTCCAGCTGGGTAGGTGACGGCCAGGGGCCAGACTCCTCTATAGCTGCATGGGACAGCTCCACTGGGCATCGGCCAATGTTGCTCGGGCTCCGCAGTTGGTGAAAACAGTTTTGGTGTCTACATCAGTTGAATCAGTGAGTTGCATGATACATGGTTACAAAGTATGAATCAAGAAACCCAGGGGAGGGAAGGAGACACAAGGAGAACATTGTCAGATGACCGGCTGGGTAGGTGACGGCCAGGGGGCCAGACTCCTCTATAGCTGCAAAGGACTGCTCCACCGGGCATCGGCCAAGGTTGCTCGGGCTCTGCGGAAGGTACAAGAAGTTTTGACATCTACATCATTAGAGTCAGCGAGTTACAGGTTACATAGTAAAATCAGTATGAATCAGGGAGTCACAGAGGGAGGGGGAGGGAAGGGGATGCGAACGGGGAGACCCGTTTGGGTAGGTGATGGCCAGGGGCCAGACTCCTCTATAGCTGCATAGGGCAGCTCCACCGGGCATCTGCCAAGGTTGCTCAGGCTCTTGGGAAAGAAACACAAAAGGGAAACTGCATAGGGCAGCTCCACCGGGCATCTGCCCAGGTTGCTCAGGCTCTTGGGGAAGAAACACAAAAGGGAAACGAGGAAAACAATGTCAGATGACCGGCTGTGTAGGTGACGGCCGAGGGGGTGAGACCAGGGCCAGACTCCCCTCTAGCTGCATGAGACAGCTCCACCGGGCATCGGCCAATGTTGCTCGTATAGCAAAAAGCACAAAGGGATGCATCCTAATGATAAACTAATACCTTAGTATGTAGTACTAGGGCGAGGTGTAGTAGAGGCAGCATGAGGGTAAGGAGGGAAAAATAAGAAAAGGAGAAAAGGGGAGCAGATCAGGACAGATAAGTGACCGGCTAGTGACCGGCAAGGATCAATAGTCACAACATCCCAAGAAATAGGTGTTAGGGATGAAAGTGAGAGGGGTGTAGTGTAGTGTAGGGATTGGGACCGGTAGTTTCAACAACCCGGTACGCTGCGACAGAGAAAGGTGGGAGGAGGGAAAGAGACCTGGGGTTGAGGGGGGTGTTGGGGGTGAAGGTCAGACCGTCGAACAGACATGGAGCAGTCCATCGGTAGAGACAACGTTCGGGTCGCTCCTATGGGATCCGGCGGTGAAGAGGAAGTCCAGAGGATTCCAAAATGGTGGATCCGGGTCCTGGGCACCGAAAGAAAATAAACCCAAAAAGCGGGATACATACTAAAAACCAAGTCCTAACAGCAGGAGAGTTGTTACTCACGAGTCGTTTCCAGAGTTCCCTCGTGTGAATGGCACAAGCGCAACCACAGGATTAATGGCACAAGCGCAACCGCAGCGTCAATAGAAAAGGCTGGAAAAAGTTACAAAAGACGCTGGAACTCAGATATAAAGAATGCTCTGGCCAGGACGACCCCCAGGCATCAGGTTCGCAGCGGCGAGTGGAGGCTGCGGACTCAGGGATCACGGGATCAGTCACAGCCGGCAACCACTGCTAGACAGCCGAGCTCCAGGCCAGATAGAGGGCAGCAGGGCAAAGCTGCAAAATGGCGCCGGAGGCCAAATGGTGCCGGTGAACACAATCCAAATCAAGGAGCATGCTCTGGCCAGGGCGACTCACAAGGGCATCCAGAACCATAGCAGCGAGAGGAAGCGGCAGAAACGGGAAGCGCCCGATCAGTAGGCGCCGGCAGCCACAGTTGGGCAGCCTCGCACCGGGCCGGATAGAAGGGCAGCAAGCAAGGCTGCAAAATGGTGCAACAAGATCAAAACCAGGAGCAGGCTCAGGCTAGGACGATCAACAAGGGCACTCGGCCCCGTGGCAGCGAAGTGGGGGCCGCAGACCCAGGGCTCCCAGGATCAGTCCGTGCCGGCAATCCCTGTCGGGCACCGAGTTCCGGCCCAGACAGAGGACAGCAGAGCAGGCTGCAGAGAGGCGCCGGAGACCAAATGGTGCCGGTGGTCGCAGCCCCTCTGTCGGAAGAGGGCGAGCACGACGATAGACCGGGAGCCGATGAAAAAGATCCCCCGACCAGGTGCTGCCCTCAGGGCTCCGGTCAGGTCCTCCGGGGCAGGGACGACGATAGCAGGCAGGGGCTCGAGGCTGAACCTCTCAGTTCCGCGGGGAAGTCCTGGCGGATGGCGCCTGCACAGCGGGCAACCCCCAGCGCCCGGAGATCTCAATCTACAGTAGGCAGGCACGGGAATCAGGAGAGCCGACAAAGTCAACCAATGGCTCGCCGCCGAGGGCATCTGCCTTCCGGCAGCGGACTAGCCACGGAGCAGGAAGATCAGCTGAGCAGTACCGGGATCGGGCAGCGTAGGCACGGACCGGTGCAGCAGCGGCAGTCGATCCGGGTAAGATGGCAGTTGAGATCTGTTTCCGTGGTATGATTCCGAAGGGTGCGCGGTCCGGTTCAGGGGCAGGCGGGTGGACGGCCAGTGAGGTGGTTTTTACGGGGATAACTAACAAATTGTTAATCCCCAAACCGGGAGCTCCTCGGGAGGCTCCTACCCAGACCCTAAAGCGCCTGGAGCACCTGGAGGCGCCTGGAGCGCCTGGAGCGCCTAGTTACTTTATGGATTACTTTTCTAACCACAGGACTGGATCCTAGATTCAGTCCTGGGACATCTCCTGTAAACAGTTGAGTAAAAGCGTTTTGGTTACAGTAGTGATTTTTAAGGAATATTATTGTATTTTAAAAGTTGACACTTAGAAACTTTTTCACATAGAATCACCAATGTTATCCTATGGGAGGAAATTCACTTAGCAGGTAAGTAGTGTTATCGTTACTTTTTCTTACTCAGTGGTGGATCCTGGATCCAGCACTGGTGCATCTCCTGTAAACAGTTGAAAGAATGCGTTTAAGTCATACAGGCGATTTTTAAGGAATATTTGTAATTTGTGAAAATCGACACTTTGAAACTTTTCTGCTGAAAACCAGACAATGGATTCCAATGGAAGGAAATACAAGTTACTGGTAAGTACGGTTAGAATTACTTTTCAGGGTCAGTGCTGGGCTAAAAGATGCAGCACTGGGTTCTCTCCTGATAACAAGTGAGTAAATCGGAATTCGTAGTTCGGCTGATTTTAGAGGAATATTATAAAGTTCCAAAACTCCACACACAGAAGAATTTCCAAGTGAAACCAGTCAATGTTAGCCTATGGAAGGAAATTCAAGTTACTGGTAAGTACGGTTAAAATTACTTTTCAGGATCAGTACTGGGCTCAAAGATGCAGCACTGAGGTCTCTCCTGATAACCGGTGAGTAAATCGGAATTCGTAGTTCGGCTGATTTTAGAGGAATATTTGTATGTTTCAAAAATCGACACTTAGAAACTTTTTCAGCAAAAAGCAGGCAATGATATCCTATGGAAGGAAATTCAAGTTACTGGTAAGTACGGTTAAAATTACTTTTCAGGATCAGTACTGGGCTCAAAGATGCAGCACTGAGGTCTCTCCTGATAACAGGTGAGTAAATCGGAATTCGTAGTTCAGCTGATTTTAGAGGAGTATTTGCACAATGGTGAAGGAAGGGGTGGGGCCTGAAGTGACATGTCTGCAAACACGCCCTGTGGCGCGTTTTAAGTTGGAGAATTAATTCCTCCTCAATCCCGAGGGTCCCTAGGGGCCAACTGGCCCACCAGATACCTCCAGTATGCGCCAGAGAGCTGCGTTGCAGAGAGGTGTTCAGAGGCCACGCCCCTTTTTACAACACTCTGCAACGCAGCTCCGTGGCGCTTACTGGAGGTACCTGGTGGGCTAGTTGGCCCCCAGGGACCCTCAGGATTGAAGAGGATTTAATTCCCCATCTTAAAACGCGCCACGGGGCCTGTTTGCACACATATCACCTGAAGCCACGCCCCCTCCCTTCGCCACTGTGCAAACGCGCCCGTGGCGCGTTTTAAGTTGGGGATTAAGTCCCCTTGAATACTGAGGGTCCCTGGAGTCCAACTAGCCCACCATGTACCTCCAAAAGCGCCACAGAGCTGCGTTGCAGAGAGGTGTAAAAGGGGCGTGGCCTCTGTACACCTCTCTGCAACGCAGCCTCTGGCGCATACCGGAGGTTCCTGGTGGGCTAGTTGGCCTCAGGGACCCCCAGTATTCAAGGGGAATTACTTCCCCTTCTTAAAACGCGCCAGGGGGCGCGTTTGCAGACTGCTGCAGGGAGGGGCGGGGCCTCCGGCACGATGCCGGTCTTTTTTGGTGGCTTTTTTCTGCCCAGGGGTCCTTGTGGGACCCCCTGAGCAGACCTAGAGGTCAGGGTGTTTCTACCCTGCTCCCTTTGTGCGCTTTGCGCCCTTGTTTCTTGTGTTTTTTTTTTTTTTTAATCGGCGGGATCCGCGCACCCTAAGCGCATCCCGCCGATTTAAAAAAAAAAATGCTTTTTTCTGCCCACGGGGTCCTTGTGGGACCCCCTGAGCAGACCTAGGGGGTCAGGGCGTTTCTACCCTGCCCCCTTTTTGCGCTTTGCGCACTTGTTTCTGTCCCTCGGTTCTACTGAGGGACAAAATGGCTGCCAACACTTCCTGATTTTGAGTGTTGACAGCCACTTGACAGCCAATTAGCATGCAGCTCGTGATCGGGAGGGTACGCGGACCCTACTCGGCCATAGATATATATGTGACTTTACTTTTGATTTTCTCAGGAACTACTGAACGGATTTACACCATTTAAGCAAAAGGCACGACACTGAACCAAGGGCTACCTCTTTGCCAAATTTGGTGTAATTCCGTTCAGCAGTTCGGGCTGTAGCCGCGATGAACGGTTCCTATGGAAAAATGAATGGGGAAAACGTGTTTTGGGACCCCCTTTTTCTCGGCCCCCGCTTGACGAATCACCCCGAGACTTTCAGGATAGGAGCGGACTGGAGCGCCCCAACAAGTTGGAAGCTTCGCAAGATTCGTCAACCGGCGCCAACGTTATTTCAAATAGAATGTTGCGGATTTCCTATGGAAAATAGGTCCTAACTATAACTATCTACTGGCGACCACCAGTAGATAATATATATATATATATATATATATATATATATATATATATATACATATATATATATATATATATATATATATACATATATATATATATATGTAAAAAATGATCCTGTGTTGGGTGATAGAATAACCAGATCACCCAACTTAACATTTAGAAAAGCACGCTCTATGAGTGATTCATTAGTTACTAGTAGCCCTGAAATATTACATAATACATCTTGGCTGACGGTCAGTAAAGGCTTTATTAAATGTGCAGTCTGCAAAGCATGCAAACATGGAACTAGCAAGACTGAGTACACCATACCGTTTAAGAACAGGCCCATAAAGATTGACAAAAAACTTACCTGCAGGACAGAATATGCGGTGTATGTGCTGGAGTGTCCTTGTGGACTGCGGTACGTGGGAAGCACGAGGCTGCAGGTCCACAAGAGGATACTCCAGCACATATGGGCAATCAATAATGGGGATTTGTCCTACCCAGTTGCTAGACACTTTGATGAATTGCATGGCAAGAAATCTAGTGAGTTGCGATATTTTGTGGTCGACTCAATTCCACCATTAAGGAGAGGTGGGGATCGGGAAGGCCTTTTGAGAAAGCTGGAAACAAACTACATTTTAGAAATGGATACAAAGACACCTAATGGTTTAAACTTTAGTGAGGACTTTTACACACATTTGTAAAATTGTATCTCTTTGGCTATGTAGTAGAAAGTCTAGATATGTCCATGCTGCTGTAATTTCCTAATGTGTATATGTATATATAAAATGTTTTTTAAATGGATTGTTTTAATTTGCACTAATTTTGCACATTCGGGTTTTATTATCACTTCTTACGTGACACTATTTTTACACTAGTAATTTTATCTATGACTTGGTTGATAAGAATCATTGCCCACTTGGGCCTTATGTTAATGTTGGTTTGCATGGTATAGCAATTGTGCAACAAATGACATTTGATATTGAGAGGCTTTAAATTGCTTTGTCTATTGAGATGTAGGAAATTGTTTACGAACCGTTACCTTTAAGTAGTTTTTAAACATTCATTTACGCTATTTATGTATTTATTAGAGTAACTCATTGATTAGTATCATATGCACATATAACATCTCTCAAAATGAGAACGGATCAAGGGGCAGTCTATTAGGAAAACATGTCCATGGTCCAGGGTGTTTTTTAAATAATATGTACTCTTTGATTTGTATTTCTAGCGTTATTTGCACATTAGCCTTTCTTGCAGAGAAACCAGCGAAACATTGAAAAAGATTTTTTCCATGTCTATGATAATGAGTCATGCACTGTCTCTTTAAATGTGGGAATAATACCTGGTAACGTGTCATGTGATCAAGGTCCCATGAGGATCGAAACGCGTAATGGCGGCGGAGCTGGGCACACAATAAAGTTGTAAGCACTGCATCTTTTGGGTACGCTTCGTCTTTTCCATGAACAGGAACTTTGGGACGAGTTTGCAGGATATATATATATATATATATATATATATATATATATATATATATATATCCCGGGCTGCACACAGTTCACTGAATATGTACCCTGTGCTATACGTTGCATGTTGTGTACTCGGCATACCTATGGATTTACTCAGTTTGCCACATAATCACACATGCTGCATAATTTACAGGTTGCAACAAAATCAAACATTGACAAAGCCCATAGGCCTGACCTTGGCGAGTGGACGATTTGTATTTGCAAACCTATCTAGTATATGCAAAGGATTTGACCAAAATATAAAGGAGAGGCCCAGCAGCCCAGGCACACCAGTCCGATACTAAAATTCCCTACTCTCAGGGGGTTTGCACATGTGATCTGGCAAAATGTCATCAATCATAGTGTAATACAGCTTAGAGATGAAGTGGCTGACCCATTGCTCCATGCTGTTTGCTATGGTGAATGGAAGCAAAATATGAATGACACTTAAACAGACTAATTGACAAAGAAGGCTGAATGAAAGTCCCTGTGAGCATGCATGATTTTTTTGCTAGCATGAGACAGGCTAATGGCAGAATTAGTCTCCAATCCAGGCCTATAAAATTTGATTCCAGCTCAAACGGAGGAAATGTTAAAAAAAAAAGCCACACATTGTCCTTTACAAAGGTTCACTGGTAATCTTTCAGTTGCTGAGTGGTCTACACAGGTGGGAAACTGGGATGAATAAGGTGTATTTTTTATATGCCTCACCATACTTGGTTTGTGCAACTCCTTTTGCTATGTTCCAGTCACAACCAAGTACCAGACAACCGCATTTACTCATTGTAATATTTTTTTGACTGCATGCCCCCAACAATAACAGCAAGTGGAGAGAAGGTCTGGGAACCTAGTTTCTGCTGGCTTCCCTTGTAGAAAGAGTTCTCGAATTCTCCATTTGGTCCTCGCGGAGTCAGTCTTCCTTTTCGTTACTGCACAAAGCCACACGGACACCCGCTAAAATACCTGGTGCCCAATTGTCACAGCTGACACATCTTGTTATTGAATTCTGGAGTATAGCTCCTTATTTAATCCTGCCTAATGCCGAAATACCGACACTTATTTCAGCTAAAAATTATATTTCAAGACCGAGAAACCCTCTGTCTTGAAATATATTTTTTTGCTGAAATAAATGCCGACAAGAAGGGTGCCTTGTTTGACTAGAAAGTTTTTTGAGAAGACAAGGGTACCCCAATATGTGAACCTGGGGTGGCGAGATATTTAGGAAACAGTGGTTCAGGTGTGGCCTAAATGGTCCAAAGCGAGAAAGTGACCCAACAGGGAACACTTGGTTCTAAGATTTTGAAATTAATTCATGAGGGAGCAAAGGAAAGATCAAAGGAAGGTCATGTAGGTCAGATAAATGATAAACATTTATTTTACAATTTTTTGTATAGTTTTCAGGTGCTCACATATATTTAAGTGAAAGGAAGCGTGACATGCAGGGTGATAATGAGGTTTAAAAAGGCATCGCATTGACAACAGTATAATGAGCTCCACAGTTATTTTACAAAGAGAAATAGGAGTTCATGTTGTATGGTGGTCGACGGCGTTTCGAACCCAATAAGTGGGGTTCATCTTCAGGACAAGGGTGAGCAAGCTGAATTAGAGGAAAGGGAAATCATCCTAGGCCCATTCGTCTGTTAATGATGTGGGCGGCTCGTACTGATTTTTAAAATTGGCTGCGGGCGTGAATTATTTGCGCCAAGGAACTGAGTGGGAATGTCTGCCCAGGACTCGTGTTTGCTTATTTTGGAGGGAACCCGGGATGGGAAGGCAGCTGGCCGGGATTATTGTTTTTATTTTTAATGGAAAACGAACAGCAGGGCCTTTAATTGGGGGCCTGGAGCTGTGCAGACGAGAGCGTCCTGCTTCTGCCTTCGCTGGCGTTGAATTCTTGTTTGACTAGAAGACACCGTGTACATTTTCATGGCACCAGTAGCGGAGGAAACCCTGGAAGGATGCAATGCCATTCATTTGGGCGGAAGGGCGTTCTCCTACATTGCGGCCAAGACCTGGAACGAGCTCCCGATCGACATCAGACGCGCCCCCACCCTGAACATCTTCAGGAAGACACTCAAGACCTGGCTCTTCAACTGAACGGAGTTGCGAACCCCCCCCCCTCTCCGGCACCTTGAGACCCTCATGGGTGAGTAGCGCGCTTACAATTCCCCTGATTGATTGATTGATTTCCTACATGGAAGGATTATGCTTGTCCTTTAAGAATGTATGGCACTGTATTTGCTGGGCCCAAGGGATTTAATATAGCACTTACTGTCACGGGGTTCACTCGTGACAATTTCCACTATTGCCTTCATTACCAATGGAAGATTCCGACCCGTGCACAAAGCCCCGTTATGCGCAGGAGTCAGAATGATAAATTATGTAGACTTCATCACAACCGGTAACTATGTCAAACCTGCATGAATTTAAAAAGGGGGGGGCTGCTAGAAATTACTGGGACATACGGATTGTAATGTGGTAAACACCAAAATCTGTGTTGCCCAATTTTCAAGGCCAAAACCTGTAACAAGCAATAATTATCGCACCTAATAAAACCCCAAACCAAAAGATGTCAGATTATATCGTGTGAAATAATCAATGTATGTCAACCCATCCATCCCCAGAGAACTAAATGTGCCTCTGCATCCAAACAAAACTGGTTCTGATCCATTGTTAAAATGGTCCCTCTTCATTGTTCGAAATTACTGAAGCGTGTTTGCTCGTTTCTTAGATAACAAGCATTGGCATAGCCAATAGGTCTCGCTTTTGGGACCTTATAAGTATTTAGTTATGCAGCACAATATCCTTTGTGTAACAACATCAACTGTTGCATGGCTAAACACTTATAAGGTCCCAAAAGCGAGACCTATTGGCTATGCCAATGCTTGTTTTTCGAAGAGGGCAGCGTGTCGTTCCTGGCATCAGTTGCATCTAAAGGATCTGTTATCGATGGAGACCGCCTACGCCGGTGTCCCTGCTCCCTATTCACAGTCATTTTATGGCTTTGATATCACTACTGTATTGTTGACTTCTGGCGTTTTTGTTCAGTTTTGCAGTGTGAGTCACAGCTTCAGCCCTGTAACCCTCTCTGCCCTGGGATTCCTCAAAGAGGCCTCGCACAGGGATAATACGCTGAAAGAATACTTTGATTGGCCAAAATGTTTTGTTTTGGTGTACAGGCAGGGTTTGTCTAGAAAAGGGTCGCATCATATCCTTATTTAGACATTGTAATTGAACATACATGGAATTGGAACCCCTTGGGGGTTACTTGCTAACCGGAAAGCGAAGGATTGAGTTGGTTCCGTATTCTGATTGGCCGTTATAAACCAGGGACTTTAATTGAACCGAATTATGCCAAAACAATCCTGTTTCGGGATTGCCATCATGGCAGAGCTGTGTGTCTAGTGCTGAGGGAGTGGTAAACCTGTTGCAGGCTTGGGTGTCTATTGCTGCTGTGCTGGAATGATGGCGACTGGCGAGCCTGTGACTCTAGTGTAGGGGGAGTCATTAAGGTAACAGGCGCGTCAGAGCTGAGAAGCCACAGTGATGGTGGCCCCTCAGCGTCTCAGCCTCAGGCCTTCTTGTGCTTGAGGGGTGAGGATGGGTGACATCATTGCAAAGCTTAGTGGTGACTTGACATCATGGCAGAGCTATGCGTCTAGTGCTGTGCATGTCTTTGTGTCTTTGACATGATCACAGTGTTGAGAAGACAGAGGAGACAAAGAAGACAAGCATTGGCCGCGCGGTCGCGAAAGTGAAAGTGGGAGAAGGTAGAGAAGAAAGATCGTAGTGAGAGGGAGGCGGGGTCCGAGGGGGAGAGAAATGCATGAAAGAGGAAAGGGGAAGTGATATCCTGCAAGAGAATTCAGACAGTGGGTAGGAAGATGCTTGACAGAGAGAGGTAGAGGTGAAAGAAACAACTTAGAGAAAGGCGAGGGGACGTGATCATTGGAAACATGAGACAAGAGAAAACATGGCATGGGAGATAAGAGGAGAGAGACAGACCATTTGAGAGCACATAGACATGGCAGCAGAACTGTGACAGACAAGTCTGTCGAAGAGAGTAAAAAGACAGAGAACAGGAGGCAAGGTTGGGGGAGGGGGGCAGAGTGAATCCTATGGGTAAGAGCAAAGGCGCACCGGGATGAAAAGGGGACGATAAAATTTTTAAAAAGCACGCACGCGCGGCAGCAGGAAAAAGTGAAAGTGATCGCTCTTACCGGCACCATGGCCAAAGTAAATAAGGAGGTGGGCGATCTGCGCATAACCAAAGAAACGCACACAGCCACCGTTGTTAAAAGATGAAGCTCAGCGTGCTGACGTTAATATGACGAGTTCCAAATACATGAAAAAAAGAACAGAGTTGCGAGGGACAGAAACTACGAAAGCAAGGGAACATTAACAGGAGGCAAGGTTGGGGGAGGAGGGGCAGAGTGAATCCTATGGGTAAGAGCAAAGGCGCACCGGGATGGAAAGGGGACGATAAAATAAAAAAAAGCACGCGAGTGATGCGCGTGCGCGCGCGGCAGCAGGAAAAAGTGAAAGTGATCGCGCTGTAAGTGTGCCGCAAGCGATGTGCTTAATGAGGCATGACGGAAAGGCAGATGGCGGCTGCGTGCGTACCCGCAAGCTTGAGGCCAGCAAAAGCCTGTGGTAGGACTTTTAAAAGCCCACTTACTAAATGTCTCGCCAGGGCAGCGCATGCGCTGGCTTAGGCGAGACCTAAAAAGGAGGTGTGATTGATTTTTTTCACTCTTATTCTGCACCCCTTACCACAAGGCTATTTGCTATTTACAGTACCTTATCCATGACACTGTACATGCATACTATCCGGAGTCTTGACGGGGCCACCAGTTGTACACAATGCAACTTCAGAATGGGAAAGGCACTGGACCGCATTCCTTCAATAGATTTCGCAGGTACTTTTGTGAAAAGCGCAGCCTTTTTACAAAAGTGCAGATTTCGCAATTTTATTGCAAATCGCGAAATCATGAAATCCTGGAGGGTCTGGATAATTCCCTCGACTTAAGTCACCCTCCCACGAAAATGATAACATCTAAAAACCTCAAGCACACTAGCAAAAAGAACTGTCAAAACCAATGGTATTGGCTTTAATGTGCTAATACATGCAAAGACATGCACAGAGACTATTTGTAGCATGTCTCTGTGCAGCCTATGATTTTTTGGGCCTCCTATGCCTGAGCTCTATTATTTACTCCCCAAGCCTGCAGGTCCTCGTGCTTTAGTCCTTAAGCTTGTGTTGCTGGTGCAATGCAGAATGGCAAGCTTGGGGATTTGAAAATTGGGCTCTTGTACCTATGATGCCAACAGCAACAGGTTGAATAGAGACGTTTACAAATAGTCTGTGCACTGTGTGCATGCATTTGTTTGCATGTATTAGCACATTTGAAGCCAGACCAGCTGGACTTGCCAATGCTTGTTTTTTTTTAGGAAAGAGATCTAGGTCCGTCCATTAGTAATATGTCCTACTTCGTTCTTTTCCTGTTGAGCACTGCTCGCACATTAATGTCGCAAAATCAGCAACAGCCACTTAATGCATTTCAAACTAAGTAAAATAATCTGCTCATGCCTTCTCCAGTTCATCAGCCAGGGCCGGGTTACCAATAATTGACTGCCTCACTGGCCTGAAGGGTCACAATTGGCAGAGGGTGGCCATGTACTTTAAAACATTGTCACGTACGCGGTCACAGTGTGGTGTTTGATACTGAATAACATGTTGGTAATGTTAGTGCAAATGGTTCAATTACTTACCGATAATCTTCATTACCCCGATTCGTAGTCCTCCTGGTCGCAGGCCATTACCCTCCCAACCCTTCCCTTGCACCTCCAATTTGTACTTGGGTATGTAGAGAAAGTGAGAAGAGAGAGGAGGGGCAATATAATGGGAGGTGTAGAAAGAAAAGAAGGTTGATTGACCTTTGGTGTGTTTGCCTGGGATAACTTCCTGTCGGAGGCGGGGCCACCTCATGCGGTTAGGTCTGAGACGAGGAGGACATAGAATGAGGGGGAAATGTTTGCTATATGTTTGCATCACAGTATTTTGCTTACACCAATGGGTTGTTGTTTGCTGACATTTAACAACTGATCACGTCACCTTGGCAATGACACATGTCCGTGTGTAATAATCAGCTCCACATCAGCCCAAAGGGCACCTTCCCTCAACACTTTGTCAAATCAAGTTTCTCAATTAAAGCTGGGTGTTCTTTACTGACAGTGTAAAGTAACAGCTTTTTAATGTGTTGCTATACAAGAAAATTATTTTGCGCAATAAATGTCTCTGTGGGCTTAACATTACCTTATACTCGAAAGTACCCGTTTGTGCTGAAAACGCTGATTTTGAGAATAAACTCAGGATTCAACTTCGAGAAAATGAACCCTCTTACTAAAAAGTTCTGTCACTAGAGAGTATTGACGAAGTAGTCAAAAACCTTTAGCACCATTGTCTCTCATCATTTTTGTATATATTTTTGTTATGCTTTCTAGAATGCAAGCCTAATCCCAAAGCCAATGGAGGTCTGTAAATGTTACAACTACAATTAGGAGACACTATCCCAGCATGTACATAACAAAAATAAAATCGAGAAAAAATGAATAATACAATAAAAAATCACACTTCAAGCACTGTACGTTCAATGACAGTCCTTTTTATAGTAGTCTGCAAATTTGCATTTTCATCGAAACTAAAATCCTTGCTGCCTAAAGATTCAGATACGCTACTGAGCATTGACCTATGATTGGTAAATTTATTAGCAGTAGATCTTTTAGATAGGAATGATTATCAACCTAATGCATTGCAAACCTGCATGGTATGTGAAGTAGAGATGTCAGGATATATTGAGGTTGCGGCTTCTGCTGGCGATGGGATTGAAAGGGCCTGGGCCCATTTGTTCAGTTCTTCTTCAGTGTCGATCCTTTGCTGGTTCTTTTTTGCTTAGCAGCATGAAAGTGTAAAGGGGAGCAACTTTTGTAAATCAATTTAGTAAACAGTGTAACTCAATAAATGGCTACACAATAACCCAGGTCACAATTAAATGAAGGTTAGTAAAAATGTATTACAAATTTAAATATAGCTGGACACAGTGGCGTCGTGAACCCCCCGCTTTCACAGCTTAAGCAGGGGTGGTGCTGACACCTATAATTATTTATGAGCTTGTTCTGTCTGCAGAAAAACATTCATAAAAAAAGAAAGGGAAAACCATAACAGAGGTCAGGGGTGGGAAGCCAATAAAAGTAAAGTTGGTCTAAAAGGAGAAATGATGAGAGAAAAAGGATGAAAGAGTGTGCAGGGCGTAGCTTCAATTGGTGCAGCAGGTGCAGTGGCACCAAGACCCAGAGGTTTAAGCAGCGCACTGAACCCTGTTTATTGCTGTATTGCAGCAATCGAATAGTAGCCGGGGGCCCATACACTTCCTTACAGTACGGCTACAGTACTGAGAGTGTGAGAGATGGCTAAAAAGAAGAATGAAATGAAGAACGTATGAAAAGACGAAAGAAACTGTGACAAGTACGAAGGGCAAAAAGCATGAAAAGATGGATGCAAGGGTGAAAGAATTGATGGATGAAATGTAAAACAACATTGCATTGGTGGACGAAAGAAAGAATGGCTGGAATGATGAAAGGCTGGATGAATGGGTAGATGGATCAATGGAAGTGTGGATGGATTGGTGAATTGATAAATGAAGAGTGAAATGATGGATGGATGATAAAAAAGGGATGAATGAATGGCTGGAAGTGTGAGTGGAAGGATTGAAGGATGGGTGGAAGAGTGATGATGAAAGGGTGGATAGACCGAATGATAAAAGAAGGAAGGAAGCATGATAGATGGATGGAAGGTGGGATGAAGGGACCACACATAGTGTGAATAAGGCTTACTCGCTTCCCTCACCCCTGGGCATTAGAGATAAGGATAAAGTGGTGGGTGTTTTAATTTTCTGGCTACTCCCCTGGCTGGACATATACAAAGCTCAGCATGAGAGTATAAAAATACAGAGGAAACTGAAGAAATACAAATCTCCTGAAGAGATTTACTCGGTGCAACATGAAAAGAACAACAAGTTCTATGACTCGTATGCATGAAATCAGGAAGCAAAAGCTAAGGTTCCCCTGCATCGGCACTTTGTCAGTTCAAAGCATTTAATTCTATCTATCCCTACTCTAACTCTAGACATGGCATCCCCAAGTTAGCATATAAGCAAAGGGCTCGAAAGAGAAAAGGTGTCAGTGGTTAGAGCCTTCCTGAGAAGTCACCCCACCATAAGATGGGTCAGCAGCATGAAGCCACAACCAGGAAAGAGCAAGCTAGCACGCAGGTGCTCTCTTTCGAAGAGGCAGCGGAATGGGGGTATCTGTCCCTCTCTACAACGCATCATATACTCAAATTGTATTCAGTAAATGTTCCATAATGCTTTTCTCGCACATACTGTACTGTAGGCTCAGCCTCAAAATTTTCCATGGCATCGATTCCTTTCACGGCCTTATCCATGTACGCCCCTCTGCAACAGTTCGTCCTTGGTCTTTTCTCTTTCTCCGGTGTGAACGCACCTTCCTCCACCTTGTCTTTGCCAGGCCAAGCTAAATGAAACTCCTTCATTCTAGGACTATCTAATGGAACAATGCTCTTACTCTTCACTACCAAGCGTTATCCACCTGCACTGCAAAACATGAGAACAAAAAACATTTTATGAAACTCGCATGAGAATCTAATCAGCCACAATACAATTGTTCACAAGGAACTCATTTAAATACGAAATTACACTTTGGCAAGGAAATAATATCTTGCGCAATTTAAGCAAAAAGGTTTATGATATAGTCAATATGTATTACATTCGTTTTAATTTTGTAATATTGATAATTAGTTTCAGAGAACACATATGACTGAGGAGAAACAGCCCAACACAAACAGTTCTTATGCAACACTCACTTCAGCCGAAGTAAGCACTTTTTATTTGCGATTACAATCTAGGAAAATAGAAAAGTAAACTTCTACTGTGTATTGACACTATTTACAAATTTATTTAAGAAAGATCGTGACTTATGTGACCCCAGTGGAGTGACCATAACCAAAACAGTGAATATAGTTACAGTGGCAATATTTAAAAACAGGGTGCTGGTTATTAGAGTTGAAAGGATGTCCTTGAGAAATCAGAATAAATCATTGGTTCTAGAGTATGTTTCTAGTGTTCTGGGACTATCCTTTTTCAATTGACGACGACGTTTCGACCCTCTATCGTTACGGGGTCTCTTCAGGACGGAGCTACTGGGGACTGCAATTGGGATAATAGATTAGTGAGGCTGTAATTAATGGGTGTGGGCTGTGAATTAGGATAGAGATAATAGATTCTTACCATATGTTAGACTTGGCATCTTTTGGCGTGTTTCCCCTGACTTTTTGCTTTCTGACCTCCCGGTTTTGACTCTGTTTTTGCTGGTGTAATGATTCTGCGCACTTTCCTCACTGCTGACCAGTGGGAAAGTGCAAGTGCTCCTGTATAAAATGTGTTATTGATTGGTGTTTCCATGATTGGCCTATTTGGTTTATGTGTCAGTCCCTTGTAAAGTGCACTGCGAGTGCCAGGGCCGATAGACCAAATGCTGTTGGTGGGCTGCAGCACTGGATTGTGCCACCCATGCAAACAGCCCGTAAAGTGTAACTCGGGCCTGCCACCGCAGAGCCTGTGCGCAGCCTGGGGCTGCCATAGTCGACTTGGCAAGTGCACACACTTGCAAGTCCCTAAACCTTCCCTTTGCTACATGTTAGTCACCCCTAAGGTAGGCCCAAGGTACCCCTGTGGGCAGGGTGCGGTGTATGCGAAAGGTAGGACATGCCCGGGTGTGTGCGGCATGTCCTGATAGTGAATTACAGCCTAGTTCGTTTTTCACTATTGCAAGGCTACCTGTTCCCCTAGGCCAGAACGGGCAGTTTTGATTATTACAGCTTATAATCCTAACTGACCCCGGGAACATGGTAGAAATTCGAGTTTAGTATGCCTGGACTCAGAATGATAAAATGCAGCTTTTAGTGAAGTTGGTTTTAACATTCTGTGTTTGAAAATACCACTTTTAGAAAGTGGGTATTTTCTTGTCTAACCATCTAAGCCTGCCTCTGCGAGGTTGTGTATTCCTTGTCTGGAATGTGAGTGACAGGGGCTGGGGGATGCCAGGAGACAGGGTGAGTCAGCACAGGGCTGAATAGCAAGATCTACATGTAGATGGGTGGGAGGGGTCGCACCTGGGCCCTGAATAGGACAGTGCCTTCCCTCCACAATGCTGGCTCCACCTCCTGTGGTGCGTCTGATGTCCCTGGCCTACTCACTGAAAGAAGGGACGGAGACTTGTCAACAAAGTGCTCCAGAACTGGTTTGGACTAGGCAAAGGCCTCTCTGCCTTCAGAGAACAAAGGAATTTGGGATATAAATATTGGGGCCCTGACCCCATGAATTTAGATCTTGCTGGAATCAAGGAACCTGCCAAGACGAAGAGCTGGAAGAGCTGCCAGGAGGAGTACTGCCCCTTTGCTGTGTTGTTGCTTTGTTGGGTTGGCCTGCAGTTGCTGCTTCTGTCTTGGGCAGTGAAAGGACTGGACTGAACTTTCTACAAACTTGTGCTGAGTATCTCCAAGGGCCTGGAACCGAGCTGGCCTCCTGTTAAGAAGTCTCAGGGACTGCAAAGACTTCACAAGCCTCTGGGTACCGCTTCTGGAACGCTGTTTCAGTTGCCACAGAGGAAGGGAACTGCAACCGACGCCGTCAACCGAATCCATCCCTGGCCGGTGACCTGTTTGCACCGCAGACCGCATCGCCCGCCTCGCATCGCAACCCTGGTCTCACCGTGGGCGACGTCCGACGCCGCCAACATCGAGCCGCTGCTTGCACCGTGACCTGTGGGCACCGCAGTCCGCATCGCATCGCTTCACTGAACCAGCCGGACCCGACCGACGCGGTCGCTGCAACTGGCTCAAGAGTCGTGACCGCATCGCATTTGGGGCACCGCTCGCACGTCTGCGACGCACCGCTCCGACTCGCACCGCTGTCCGACGCCAGCTCCCGCACTCCGGCTAGGTCGCCTGCATCGCAACCTGTCAGCACCGCATCGAGCATCGTCTCACCCTGCATCGCACGCCTTGGACTCACCGACTCCGTCTGCACGACGCTCATCGAGCCGCTGCCTGCACCGCATCGAGGGACACCGCACCTTGCATCGCTCCGTCTTGCACCGCAACCGCGACGAACGCCGACCGGCTCGTACACTCCGTACCAGCCACAACGAGAAAGGTACTGTAACCGAGTCTGTTCATGACTCTGCTGGCCCGTATCGACGCGGTCGGTTGGAACTGTTAGACTCTGTGGTTTTCAGCATCGCGGTAGGCTCGGACGGAGCTACCGACTCGTACGAACTTTGCTTTTGTGCTATTCCTGCAAAGAAGAAGTTACCGTATCAAGCATTCATTTTTAAAGTATAGTATTGTGGATTTTTGTCGTAATTGGTCTTGTCTTGAGTATATAAAATATTGGTTATTTTTCTAAACTGGTGTGGTGTCCGTTTGTAGTGCTTACACTGTATTACTGTTGGTTATGTGCAAATGCTTTACACACTGCCTCTGAATTAAGCCCGACTGCTCGTGCCAAGCTACCACGAGGGTGAGCAGGGGTTACTTCACGAGTGTAACACCCTTACCCTGACTAGGAAGAAGGGTCCCTACTTGGACAAAGGTGCAAGCCCTTGCCACCTAGAGATCCCATTTCTAACATTGGTTGTCAGCGGTGAGGATAGGACTTGTGTTTGCACTTGACTTACAGTGATTGGTGTGCACTACTACCATATCGCAGACCATTACGTACCACATACTGGTTCTTTTTCTTTTGGCCTATTTTTGATCTTGCCAGTTTTCAACTCACTACTTTTGTCATGCCTGAATCAATTGCATCATCCGTTGCATCTCTGGAAGTTATCTTTGAGGAGGATAGGTTGGAATCCTACGCCATAAAGGAGCTACGAGCGATTTGTAAAAACCTGAAAGTCCAAATTAAAGGCCTCACAAGGAAGGAGGAGCTACAGAAGGCGCTGAGGGCCTGGGTAGCAGCCAGACATGCCAATGGGCAGCCTGGTAATCTCAGTGAGGAGGCGGAGGAGCCTATTTCCAGGGTGGATGTGCTTTTGGGTAGGGGGAACCCGCCAGGTCAGGCAGCAGCAGTCTGTCCCCAGAGGAGCTGGAGGACAGGCGGGAGGCAAGGCAGTTCGAGCTGCAGAAGCTCAGGCTGGAGAGTGAGCGGGAGGAGAAGAGATTGGCCATAGAGGAGAGGAAGATGCTCTTAGAGCATGAGAGAGAACTGAAGGAGCTAGAACTTAGGAGTAAGTCAGGCTCAGATGGTGGCAGCAATTCGTCCAGAAAGGCAGACAGGATTGTGCACATTCCCAAGAACGTAGGCAAGGAGTTCAAGAAGGGGATGACATACAAAGGTGGTTTCAGGGTTATGAGGCAGCCATACACATGAATGGGGTCCCTGAGGAGAATTGGGGAGCAGGACTGTGGCCACTTTTCCCTGAAGAAGCAAGGGATGCTCTGATAGCTATGGGTAAGGGGTATCACCTCACCTATGCTGACATGAAGGATGCCCTTCTCACGAAGTATGGTCTTACTCCTGAAAAGTACAGGGATCAGTTCAGGTCCAGTAAGAAGTCTGATGCCAACACTTGGTTGGAATGTGTGGATGTGTTCTGCAGGTCTCTGGATGGTTGGGTGAAGGGCAGTAGTGTAACAGATTTTCAGGGGCTCTACAACTTGATTGCATGGGAGCACTTGTCTAGTCTATGTTTTGCAGATCTGCGCCAGCACCTAGTTGATAGTAAGCTAACTGACCCCAGGAAGCTTGCTATGGAAGCGGACCGCTGGGTGAGTACCAGGGTCCACAAGAAAGCGTTTGGGGGAGACTCAGCCAAAAGTGGGCAGGGTCCCCAGCAGAAAGGTGAGGGGGACAAGGGTAAAGCACAGGAGTTCTCTAAAGGGCCCCAAACTAGTACCCAGGGTAAAGGTTCCCAGCCCCCGGTGATAAGAAGAAAGGGGTCTCTACAGGAAGCCTGTTGAGACCGGCCCCCGCAAGTGTTATGCATGTGACCAGGTAGGTCACTTTAAGGGGGACCCCAAGTGCCCAAAGGGGACACAGCCGCCCACCGGTGGACAGTCCAAAGTGTTGGCTAGTGTAGCGCTTGGGGAGGGGGTGCCCACAGGAGGGTGGGGATCCCGCAGAAATGACCCTTGTCTCACTCGGGGACAGTGAGATGGTCCCAGGAAACCAGGTGCCCCCTAACACAAAGAAATATAGCACCTGGGTGACCATCAATGGGAACAGGGTAGAGGCTCTCAGAGACACTGGAGCCAGTGTGACCTCAGTCCGGTGTCACCTGGTGTCTGAGAAGCAAGTAGTCCCCGGGCATTCCACCAAGTAGTTGCTGTAGACAACTCAGAGCGCCAATGTATGGTGGCGCAGGTTCCCTTTGAATGGGGGGTCTCAGGTCCCTTGAGGGTGGTTGTGAGCCCTACCATGCCTGTAGATTGTCTGCTAGGAAACGACCTGGAGCAGTCCTCAAGGAAGGAGGTTGAGCTCAGGTCCCACTTGGAGATGATTGGGTTGCCAGAGTGGGCATGCGTGTCTACTCGGTCAATGGCAGCCAGAAAGGGTGATCAAGAGGACTTGGAGCCTGAAACAGTGGCCCAAGTCCCTGCCAAGAGAAAGGGCAGGGGGCACGGGAAACCGGCCCCCGAAGTTCCCACGGACCGGGAGGAGGCGGACCTCGAGGGGGACGCCCGGTGCCTACAGGGGAGCAGGTAGCCGAACTGGGAGACATCTCTGAGCTGACCCATTGGCAGCAAGAAGGGGGTCCCACCAGGGAGGAGTTCTGCAGGGAGCAGAACGAGTGCCCTACTCTGGAGGGTCTGTGGCGGCAGGCTGCAGACCAGGCAGCTGGTAATCAGTCCGGGTCACATCTGATCTACTGGGAGAGTGGTCTCCTATACAGTGAGCCTAAGGTTGCTGAGCCTGGGTCAGCCCGTGTGCTGGTGGTACCCCAGCGCTTCAGGACCTTCCTACTGGGTCTGGCTCATGACGTGCCTTTGGCAGGACATTTGGGGCAGGACAAGACCTTTGACAGGCTTGTCACCCACTTCTTTTGGCCCCAAATGCGAAGGCAGTCAGATGCACACTGTGGGTCTTGCCAAACTTGCCAGGCAAGTGGTAAGAGTGGGAGGAAGGTCAAAGCTCCTCTCCAACCTTTTCCTGTTGTTGGAACACCCTTTGAAAGGGTAGGGATGGATATTGTGGGGCCACTGGAACCCAAGACAGCCATGGGCAACAGGTACATCCTGGTCTTGGTGGACCATGCCACCCGGTACCCGGAGGCAATCCCTCTCAGGACAACGACGGCGCCAGTGGTGGGCCGGGCGTTAATGGGGATCTTTTCCCGTGTGGGATTCCCCAGAGAGGTGGTTTCTGATAGGGGGACCAATTTCATATCGAAGTATATGACATCCCTGTGGAAGGAGTGTGGTGTAACCTACAAGTTCACCACTCCTTACCACCCACAAGGAAACGGTCTGGTGGAGAGATTCAACCAGACCTTGAAAGGCATGATCAAGGGTCTAACAGAACCCATGAGGCGTAAGTGGGACGTCCTCTTGCCATGCCTACTCTTTGCATACAGGGAGGTGCCTCAGAAGTCTCTTGGGTACAGCCCCTTTGAGCTCCTGTATGGCCACCCTGTCAGAGGACCTCTGAGTTTGGTAAAGGAAGGCTGGGAGGCGGCTCCCAGGAAAACTCCCCAGGATGTATTTAGCTACATGCTGGCCTTTAGAAACCAAACTGCCCGCTTCAGGAAACTCGCTCAGGCGAACCTAGAAGCAAGCCAGGAAGAAATGAAGAGATGGTATGACCAGAATGCCACTCTGGTCGAATTTCAACCTGGGCAAAAAGTGTGGGTCATGGCCCCAGTGGCACCTTGTGCCTTGCAGGACAAGTGGACTGGGCCATATGAGGTAAAGGAGCGCAAAAGTGACGTCACCTACCTGGTGGATTTGCAGGCTCCAAGGAACCCTTTGAGGGTCTTTCACGTGAACCGCCTCAAGCCCCACTTCGAGAGGTCCGAAGTGAGTATGCTCTTGGCGACAGATGATGGGGTGGAAGAGGAGAGTGAGCCTCTCCCTGACCTCCTGTCTACCAAGGAGCATGATGGGTCAGTAGAGGGTGTGATCCTCTCCCCTACTCTGACTCAGGAGCAGCAGGGGGACTGTCGCCAGTTGTTGGGACAGTTCGCCCCACTGTTCTCTCTGACCCCCGGTGTTACTCACTGGTGTACCCATGATGTGGACACCGGTGACAGCCCTCCTGTGAAGCACAAGATTTACAGGTTGACTGACCGGGTCAGAGCCAGCATCAAGGAGGAGGTCTCTAAGATGTTGGCGTTAGGGGTGATTGAGCCCTCCCACAGTCCTTGGGCCAGCCCAGTGGTCTTGGTCCCAAAGGCTGCGGCGCCCGGTGCCACTCCAGAACTCCGGTTTTGTGTGGACTACCGTGGGCTCAATGCCGTCACCAGGACTGACGCGCACCCCATCCCCAGAGCTGATGAGCTCATTGATCGGTTGGGAGCTGCCCGGTTCCTCAGCACGTTTGATTTGACGTCTGGGTACTGGCAGATTGCCTTAACCGATGGGGCCAAGGAGAGATCAGCATTCTCAACCCCAGAAGGTCATTGCCAATTCCGGGTGATGCCCTTTGGGTTGAAGAATGCCCCTGCCACCTTTCAGAGGTTGGTCAATCAGGTGTTGGCCGGGCTGGAGGATTTCAGTGCCGCCTACCTGGATGACATTGCTGTGTTCAGTTCCAGCTGGGAAGAACATTTACAGCACCTTGAGAAAGTGTTGAGGGCTCTGCAAGGTGCAGGCCTCACGATCAAGGCCAGTAAGTGCCAGATCGGGCAGGGTTCTGTGGTGTACTTGGGACACCAGGTAGGAAGCGGCCAGGTGGCGCCCCTACAACCCAAGATTGACACCATTCTGGCTTGGGAACCCCCAAGACCCAGACAGAGGTGAGAGCCTTCTTAGGTCTCACCGGTTACTATAGGAGATTTGTTAAGGGCTATGGCACCATCGTTGCCCCCTTAACAGAGCTGACCTCTAAGAGGCAGCCCAGGAAAGTGATCTGGACTGAGTCCTGCCTGAAAGCTTTTGATGCCCTGAAGGCAGCCATGTGCACGGCGCCCGTGCTCAAGGCACCTGACTTCTCCAAAGAATTTGTCGTGCAGACTGACGCTTCAGAGCATGGTGTGGGAGCGGTGCTCTCACAACTGAACGAAGAGGGCCTGGATCAGCCTGTAGTCTTCCTTAGCAGGAGACTTCTTCCCAGGGAACAGAGGTGGAGTGCCATAGAAAGGGAAGCTTTTGCTGTGGTCTGGGCACTGAAGAAGTTGAGACCATACCTGTTTGGGACTCACATCCGGGTTCAGACAGACCACAGGCCCCTCAGATGGTTGATGCAAATGAGGGGTGAGAATCCAAAACTGCTGAGGTGGTCCATCTCCCTACAGGGAATGGACTTTACGGTGGAACACCGTCCTGGTACAGAACACGCCAACGCAGATGGTCTGTCCAGGTTCTTCCGCCTTAGTGAAGAGAACTCCAATGGGGTTGGGTAGTTCTCCCTACTTTCAGCTGGAGGGGACATGTGTTAGACTTGGCATCTTTTGGCGTGTTTCCCCTGACTTTTTGCTTTCTGACCTCCCGGTTTTGACTCTGTTTTTGCTGGTGTAATGATTCTGCGCACTTTCCTCACTGCTGACCAGTGGGAAAGTGCAAGTGCTCCTGTATAAAATGTGTTATGGATTGGTGTTTCCATGATTGGCCTATTTGGTTTATGTGTCAGTCCCTTGTAAAGTGCACTGCGAGTGCCAGGGCCGATAGACCAAATGCTGTTGGTGGGCTGCAGCACTGGATTGTGCCACCCACGCAAACAGCCCGTAAAGTTTAACTCGGGCCTGCCACCGCAGAGCCTGTGTGCAGCCTGGGGCTGCCATGTCGACTTGGCAAGTGCACACACTTGCAAGTCCCTAAACCTTCCCTTTGCTACATGTTAGTCACCCCTAAGGTAGGCCCAAGGTACCCCTGTGGGCAGGGTGCGGTGTATGCGAAAGGTAGGACATGCCCGGGTGTGTGCGGCATGTCCTGATAGTGAATTACAGCCTAGTTCGTTTTTCACTATTGCAAGGCTACCTGTTCCCCCTAGGCCAGAACGGGCAGTTTTGATTATTACAGCTTATAATCCTAACTGACCCCGGGAACATGGTAGAAATTCGAGTTTAGTATGCCTGGACTCAGAATGATAAAATGCAGCTTTTAGTGAAGTTGGTTTTAACATTCTGTGTTTGAAAATACCACTTTTAGAAAGTGGGTATTTTCTTGTCTAACCATCCAAGCCTGCCTCTGCGAGGTTGTGTATTCCTTGTCTGGAATGTGAGTGACAGGGGCTGGGGGATGCCAGGAGACAGGGTGAGTCAGCACAGGGCTGAATAGCAAGATCTACATGTAGATGGGTGGGAGGGGTCGCACCTGGGCCCTGAATAGGACAGTGCCTTCCCTCCACAATGCTGGCTCCACCTCCTGTGGTGCGTCTGATGTCCCTGGCCTACTCACTGAAAGAAGGGACGGAGACTTGTCAACAAAGTGCTCCAGAACTGGATTGGACTAGGCAAAGGCCTCTCTGCCTTCAGAGAACAAAGGAATTTGGGATATAAATATTGGGGCCCTGACCCCATGAATTTAGATCTCGCTGGAATCAAGGAACCTGCCAAGACGAAGAGCTGGAAGAGCTGCCAGGAGGAGTACTGCCCCTTTGCTGTGTTGTTGCTTTGTTGGGTTGGCCTGCAGTTGCTGCTTCTGTCTTGGGCAGTGAAAGGACTGGACTGAACTTTCTACAAACTTGTGCTGAGTATCTCCAAGGGCCTGGAACCGAGCTGGCCTCCTGTTAAGAAGTCTCAGGGACTGCAAAGACTTCACAAGCCTCTGGGTACCGCTTCTGGAACGCTGTTTCAGTTGCCACAGAGGAAGGGAACTGCAACCGACGCCGTCAACCGAATCCATCCCTGGCCGGTGACCTGTTTGCACCGCAGACCGCATCGCCCCGCTTCGCATCGCAACCCTGGTCTCACCGTGGGCGACGTCCGACGCCCCAACATCGAGCCGCTGCTTGCACCGTGACCTGTGGGCACCGCAGTCCGCATCGCATCGCTTCACTGAACCAGCCGGACCCGACCGACGCGGTCGCTGCAACTGGCTCAAGAGTCGTGACCGCATCGCATTTGGGGCACCGCTCACACGTCTGCGACGCACCGCTCCGACTCGCACCGCTGTCCGACGCCAGCTCCCGCACACCGGCTTGGTCGCCTGCATCGCAACCTGTCAGCACCGCATCGTACACCGTCTCGCCCTGCACCGCACGCCTTGGACTCACCGACTCCGTCTGCACGACGCTCATCGAGCCGCTGCCTGCACCGCATCGAGGGACACCGCACCTTGCATCGCTCCGTCTTGCACCGCAACCGCGACGAACGCCGACCGGCTCGTACACTCCGTACCAGCCACAACGAGAAAGGTACTGTAACCGAGTCTGTTCATGACTCTGCTGGCCCGTATCGACGCGGTCGGTTGGAACTGTTAGACTCTGTGGTTTTCAGCATCGCGGTAGGCTCGGACGGAGCTACCGACTCGTACGAACTTTGCTTTTGTGCTATTCCTGCAAAGAAGAAGTTACCGTATCAAGCATTCATTTTTAAAGTATAGTATTGTGGATTTTTGTCGTAATTGGTCTTGTCTTGAGTATATAAAATATTGGTTATTTTTCTAAACTGGTGTGGTGTCCGTTTGTAGTGCTTACACTGTATTACTGTTGGTTATGTGCAAATGCTTTACACACTGCCTCTGAATTAAGCCCGACTGCTCGTGCCAAGCTACCACGAGGGTGAGCAGGGGTTACTTCACGAGTGTAACACCCTTACCCTGACTAGGAAGAAGGGTCCCTACTTGGACAAAGGTGCAAGCCCTTGCCACCTAGAGATCCCATTTCTAACACCATAGCACTATGAAAATGCCGGAAGTGTAATTTAATTCACTCATCTAGTGATAGTTCAGTATAGGGTCCATACTATGGAAGCCAACACTGGCCTGAGTAACCAACGTAGGTACGGTATGTTCCTTCTGAAAACAATGGTGAACGCATTAGTTTACACCATAATCCCTAAGCAAGTTAAGGAAGGAGTAGAAAGTGTTGGCTTTCCATAGTATGGACCCTATACTGAACTATCACTAGATGAGTGAATTAAATTACGCTTCCGGCATTTTCATAGTGCTATGGTAAGAATATATTTTCTCTATTCTAATTCACAGCCCACACCCATTAATTACAGCCTCACTAATCAATTATCCCAATTGCAGTCCCCAGTATCTCCGTCCTGAAGAGACCCCATAAAGATAGAGGGTCGAAACGTCATCGACAATTGAAAAAGGATAGTCCCAGAACACTAGAAACATACTCTAGAACCAATGATTTATTCTGATTTCTCAAGGACATCCTTTCAACTCCAATAACCAACCCCCTGTTTTTAAATATTGCCACTGTAACTATATTCACTGTTTTGGTTATGGTCACTCCACTGGGGTCACATAAGTCACGATCTTTCTTAAATAAATTTGTAAATAGTGTCAATACACAGTAGAAGTTTACTTTTCTATTTTCCTAGATTGTAATTGCAAATAAAAAGCGCTTACTTCGGCTGAAGTGAGTGTGGCATAAGAACTGTTTGTGTTGGGCTGTTTTCTCCTCAGTCATATGTGTTCTCTGAAATTAATTATTAATATTACAAAAATTAAAACAAATGTAATACATATTGACTATATCTAATACCTTTTTGCTTAAATCGTGCAAGATATTATTTCCTTGCCAAAGTGTAATTTCGTATTTAAATGAGTTCCTTGTGAGCAATTGTATTGTGGCTAATTAGCTATACCCAGTTCGCAAGGACATATGGGTTGCTCTTGTTTTTGTTTGAATCACATGAGAATCTAAGCATTAGTTTCAGAAAGGAGAACATTCAAAAATGTACTGCAGACTCAGGCCTACAACTTAGGCTAAAATAATGAATGCACCATATTAGTTACGTTAGTATTTCCATAAAATCATTAGCATGTCCAATAGGAGCATTCACTAAACTATATTAATACGTCTATTTCAACTACATCATTGGCCTAAGAAACAATTAAAATACATTTAATATACCAATGTGTCACCTCACTAATGAGCTCAACATAAGTGTGTTACATTGTTAATACGTTTCAATACAATTCTATGAATCATTTTTTAAGCTTTAAATTGGATTGTGTTAATTTCACAAGGACATGTTACTTGGTTCACATTTCTTCTAACATCTACATTCACCAAAACACAGAATAATATGTGAGTGTGTGCTACAAGCAGTTACTTTGCAACCTTAAAAGGTACCCCGTGTAGGATACAAATTTCTGTTCTATCAGGATCCACAGTCGATTGTTCCCATTGCTCAACGTCTTCTTCAACTCTCTCCTACCCATGGTCCTTCTGTATTTCCAACAAATAATTACCTTCCCTTGTTCGCCTCTGCCCAAAGGTGTTCATCTTTTGCAAGTCATCTGTCTGATTACTACTATCCTCACTCTTTACACGACCATTGAAACTATCCTTTACGATTTGAGTGTCTGCTTGAACAAATACATTTGCAGCCTACAGCTGAAAGACATTCAATATGAATCCTCTGGGATACAATTTGTTTAGAGCACCTTGGAACTTTCTGAATCGCAGAAGTCGCCTCTCCACTCTGGTTACGTGTAACATAATAAGGTACATTCACTGCATTAATGATCACAAAGCAGCGCAAGGCTTCCAGCTCCCCAAGGGCTGTGGAGGGAAATGGAGAGGAAATTAAATCATCAGAACAAGAGATAAATTGCCTATAGTGTGAACAAAAAGAGGATAAAATGTGGTCACGAGAAAGAAGTGCTTTACAATTGTATTTTATCAAAAAAGTTAAAAAAACAAGTTAGATCTAAAGTGTACAAAATGTGATACACTTTGAAGAAACAATTACAAAGAGAGGATTTTGTTTCCTCCAGTATGTTTTACTGGTGGCGCAGTCTTTGCAAGCTGTACAATTGCAGTGAACACAGTACAAAGTACGCTATGCACATTATTACATTATTAACATGTATGACTTATCTTCAGTTAAAATATGTTTATGGGGACCTCATTCCGCTGTTGTGAGGAGCAGCAGGGGGACCACAACCTCCAGAGTGTACTGTTCTGCCTCAGTCCTCTGAGACCTAAAGCACTATAAAGCGAGCCCTGTCACCGTGGCATGTGGGACATTATTCCGCTGTTGTGAGGGGCCACAGGAGGACCACAACCCCTGGATTGCACTGTTCTGCCTTAGAGGAGGGGCCTGGCGGTCTGAAGTGCTATAAAGCGCGCCCTGTCACCAAGGCGCGTGGGACATCATCCCGCTGTTGTGAGGAGCTGCAGGGGGACCACAACCTTTAGAGTGCCCTGTTCTGCCTCAGATGAGGGGCCTGAAGACCTGAAGCTTAATAAAGTGCGCCCTGTCACCACAGCTTGTGGGACGCACCCGGCAGGGCATGTGCCCAAGCGAAGACCGGGCCAAGTGCGCACCCGTCTGCGCCCATCAGAGCCTGGATGAGGCTGGGCCACCCCCATTAGCTTTTTTATTTCTTCTCTTCATCCTAAGGTACTGTAATCCTTATTATTACAAACTGGGAACTTGCCCTCACAATTTGATGGGGTGGGGTAGATTAGAGTGGGAGAGTGGGGTAGATTGGGGTGGAGTGGAGTAGATTGGAGTGGGGTGGGGTAGACTTAAGTGGGGTAGTATGGAGTGGGATAGATAGGAGTTGGGTAGCTTGGGGTAGAGTGGAGTGGGATATGTTGTGGTAGATTGGAGTGGAATGGTGTAGATTGGGGAAGAGTGGACTGGGGTGAATTGGAGTGGAGTGGGGTAGACTAGAGAGGGGTGGGGTATATTGGAGTGGGATGTATTGGGGTAGATTGGACCGGAGTGGGGTAGATTGGGGAACAGTGGAGTGCTGTAGATTGGAGTGGAGTGGGGTAGATTGGAGTGGAGAGGGGAAAATTAGGGTGGAGTGGGGTAGATTGGAGTGGAATAGATTGGAGTTGGATTGATTGTGTGAATTATGGTAGGGTAGATCGGAGTGAAGTGGGGTAGATTGGAGTGGAGTAGGTTGGAGTGGAATTGGAAAGAGTGGTGTGGGGTAGATTGGGATGGGGTGGGGTAGATTGGAGTTTGGTAGATTAGAATGAAGTAGATTGCGTAAGGGTGGGGTAGATTGGACTGGAGTGGAGCAGATTGGGGTAGATTGGAGTGCACGGATTGGACGGGTTAGATTAGAGTAGGGTAGTTTGGGTTGGAATGGGGTAGGGTAGATTGGAGTGGGGTGGATTGGGGTGGAGTGGTTAGATTGGACTGGAGTGGGTTATATTTGAGTGGCATGTGGTAGTATGGAGTGAAGTGGAGTAGGGTAGATTGGGTAGAGTAGAATGGAGTGTGGTAGATTGGGGTCGAGTGGGGTAGATTGGGTGGATTGGAGTGGGTAAATTGGCATAGAGTGGAGTGGGGTAGATTGGAGTGGAGTGGGGTGGGATAAGGTTGGATAGTTTGGAGTGTAGTCGAGATTGGAGTGGAGTGAGATTGACTGGGGAAGAGTGGAATGGGGTAGATTAAGGTGTAGTGGAGCAGGGTAGATTGGGTGGATTAGAGTAGGGTAAATTGGAGTGGGATAGATTGGCATGGGGTAGATTGGAGGTGGATAGATTGAAGAGGGATGGTTGGAGGGAGGGAGTCTGGAGTGGGGTGGATTGGAGTGGAATGGGGTAGATTGGAGTGAAGTGGGGTACATTTTGGTGGGGTAGATTGCAGTAGGGTGGGGGATATTGGGGATGCGTAAATTATAGTAAGGTAGATTGAGTGGGGTTGAGTAGATTGGAGTAGGGTGGTATAAATTGGAGTGGATGGATTGGGGTGGAGTGGGTTACATTGGAGTGGAGTGGGGTAGATTTGAGTGGAATGTGGTAGATTGGAGTGGGGTAGATTGGGGTGGCATAGATTGGGAGGGGTAGACTATAGTTGGGTAGATTGGAGTGGGATGGGGTTGATTGGAGTGGGTTAGATTGGAGTGGAGTGTGGTAGAGTGAAGTGGGGTAGAGTGGAGTGGGGTTGATAAGGTAATTGGAGTGTGGTATATTGGAGTGAAGTGGGGTATACTGAGGTAGATTGTAATGGAGTGAGGTTCACTGTGGTGGAGTGGGGTAGACTGGAGTGGAGTGGGTAGATTAGAGTGGGGAGGAGTTGGATTGGGGTAAATTAGAGTGGGCGGATTGGGTTAGATTGGAGTGGATTGGAGTGGAGTGGGGTAGTCTGGGGTAGATTGGAGCAGAGTGGGGTAAATTTGACTGGAGTGCATTAGATTGGGTTAGAGTGGGGTAGATTAGAGTAGGGTGGGGTTGAATAGGTTAGATTGAGTGGACTGGGGTAGATTGGAGTTGGGTAGATTAGAGTGGAGTAGATTGGAGTGGAGTGGGGTACATTGAAGTGGAGTGGGGTAGATTGGGGTGGAGTGGGGTAGATTGGGTTAGAGTGGGTAGATTGTATAACAGTGGGGTAGATTAAAGTGTGGTAGGTTGAAGTGGGGTAGATCGGAGTGGTGTGGAGTAGATTGGGGTGGGAGGAGTGGGATGGGTGCATTGGGAAGGGGAGATTGAAGTGGAGTCGGGTAAATTGGGTCGTAGTGGAGTGACATAGATTGAAGTGGGATAGATTGAAGTGGGGTAGGGTAGATTGGGGTGGAGTGTGTAAATTGGGGTGGGGTAGATTAGAGTGAAGTAGATTGGGGTAGATCATAGCGAAGTGGAGTAGGGTGGGGTACAACTGAAGTGGAGTGGGCTAGATTGGAGTGAAGTAGATTGGGGTAGATTATAGCGAAGTGGAGTAGGGTGGGGTACATTGGAGTGGAGTGGGGTAGATTGGAGTGGGGTAGGTGGTGAGTGGAGGGGCGTAAAGTGGAGCAGCGTATTGTGTCGTGGAGTGAGTGGCGTAGATTAAAATGTGTGGAGTCGAGTGGAGTGTCGCAGAGGGTGTTAGAGTGGAGGGACATAGAGTCGAGTTGCATGTTGTAGAATGGAGTGGCATGGCATAGGGTGAAAGGGAACAGATTGGAGTGCCGTAATGTGACAGCGCACTTTCATTACGGACAACACATTTTCAATTGAAATGACCATTACATTTGCATGGATATATGCTTTTACTGCACATAAACGATAATGTGTGCAAATGTCATGACCTAGAGTATAGATGTGTTTTGATCGTATTCAAATATTAGTTTCCACCATGCTTCAGAATTACAAAAAAATGTGCTTCATTTGTACTAATTCTAAAATATTCCGATTTTGTTGTTGTTGATGCATACTAGAATGAAAACATACTACACCCTCTCCTCTTACATGGGTACTCAACAGGATTGTCATATACATTCCCTCACTTTGTAGTCAGAGAAAGAAAAATAAACACCAAGCTCCCAGAAAGAGAGGGCCTGAAATTTGAGCTCTGTCTTTGAATGCACAGCAAATGTGACACGATATGAACAAGATTTAAAGGCCTGTTTACAGAAAGCGAGTTCGTGGAAGAATACAGTAAACAAGGTTTGGGCAATGGCAAGGACGAACTCAAGCTGGACAGCCTAAAGCAAATAAAGCCAGCAAATTGAAAGCTAGAAAATTTGAGTTACAAACCACAAAGCTAATGGTAAGCAAAGGTTGGAACACTACCTAGGTCAACCTTCTGAAAGTCCCCAAGATGTCTTTAGCAAACCACACAGCTGCACTGTCTGGTAGGCTTTGACCTTAAAAGGACCTAGGGCAAATAAGTGCCCTAAGGAAGGTATATAAACAAGCCCAACATAAAGCCAAAATGGAATGAGCTGAGAAAAGGTGGCAAGATCTCTTAAAAACCTGTGCTGAGAAAGGTTTGAATACATTTTGGTCTCTGGTGACATGGCACAGAAATGAGGCAGCATCACAAACAGCAAATTACATCTCGCCTCTACACTGGGCCAATCATTTTGAGGCACTGTATGGCAATGATTCACATGAGCTGGCTAACGATGCCCAGTACACTCTTAAAGCATTGACAGAGTGTGAACTATTAATTGACCAAAGTGATGTAGAAGTCACTATAGGATCCAATGTCCAGGGGAAAGCTCCAAAACAAGATGGCATACCAGGCGACATTTTCATTTACGATAAGCAAAATTGATCCAATTATGTTTTAGTGCTGAGCAATGCCATTGCTAAGGGACCGCCCATTCCCAGCTCCTGGAAAGGAACCAAGGTGGTATCTATTGATAAAAAGGAGACTGAAACCCGCCAATAAATTATAGACCAATAAGTTTAATAGACTCCATCCAGAAGGTTTTCTGTCGGGGGGTATTTGAGAAAATTCATGAGTGGATTAATGAAGAAAAAATACTTACCCCATATCAAGCAGGGTTCAGGAAGAAAACTAGCATGGTAGATCAGGTCTTCCGCTTCCTGCTCCTCTATTGGAAAACCGTGCTTATTGGCAAGGGTAACTTACATGTGGCCTCTGTAAGTTTGAAGTCTGCATTTGACTTGGCACCCCAGCAGAAGCTGCGGCAAGTATTGCGGGAGATGGGGATGCCCTTGAATCTCCTATCAATATTAGTTAGTCTCCATGAGGGCAATTTTGCTAGAGTCCGATAGGGAGAGCAGAGCCAGCTCACCACCCAATCCCTGTCCCAATGTGTCCCTGAAATCTAGGAATCTAAGCTCTGAACTTTAATCACAGCAGCTAATTAAATTAGGCTTTGGAAAAACAGAGGAAAGCAGGACAGGGTAGGAAAGAGAAAAATCACACCTCCTGATCCCGGTCCAGTCTAGCCCATTCAGGACCTTGAAAACAGAATACAGATATTAGGCATACAATAAAACAGTATGGTAGATTGCAAACAATACAAGACACATTGGAATACTGCACTTACCATCCTTCTGCTTACTGGTGGCTAGCCAGCGGGTGGAACTCTGAAGCAAAGGCAGAAGCGATGAGATGAGGAGCAGGAATACAATCAGAAACTCTTTGGATATGGAATATTCACCTGAGGTTAATGTAGAACTCCTGAAAAAACTGTAAGGGAACCGAGGGAATGCAAGGAAAATATCAAACAGTGAGCATGAAGTAGGTCTTGAGTCTGAACTGGATGGTTGCGATAAGAACTCACAAATGCAACATTGCTAGGCAAAGGAAATGTCAAATTCCTCCCTCTTTTAGCTTCGGTGCCTGGTTTTCCCTGTAAATACTTGCTTCTCATTGGTCAATCCTCTGATTGAACTGGAAGCGCACAGCTGCTATCTTGAGCTGGGCACCTGCCATGCGAGTCAGACCAACTACATGTCAGACATGCTCAAGACCATCTGGCCACCATACTTTCTATGAACCAGATGCCGCAACTTTACGCGGTGAGTCCTCACAATATCCCAAGCAAGTTCACCCCTCGGTTTCTTGGGAAACCACTGATAGGAACGTCTGAAGCAAGAAAGCATGAAACTGGTTCCCAGGCATGGTCCATCAGGCAATACCACTTCCAGTGAATAAGATATTGCAAATATCCCCGAATCCTATGATTCAAGAATAGGACAAACCACATATTTAGTTATATCGCCAGCAAGTACTAGAGGAAGAAGGACAGCAGCACTAAAGGAGGACGTAGGAGAGGGTTTAATCAGGGATACTTGAAAAAATTGATGAGTTTGCCGGCTAGAGGGAAGGGTGAGATAGAATGCCACAGTTGTTTTGTGCTGGGAAAGTCATCAGATCTTTCCAACACAAAACAGACCAACAAAATGAGGTTTAAACTTTGCATGGTATCCAAGCAAACAAACAATTCAAGTTTTAAGCCACACAGGATCTCCTACCTTGTACTGAGTGACAGATTGTCTATAAGTATCCACAAGCTCTTTGTAAGCAGCTTTTGAAGCCATCAGGTGAGTAATTAACTGTTTCTGAAACTGTTGCAAGGTATGAATCAAGTTAGAAACTGCAGCTAATGACCATGTAGGTAATGAAAATGTTAACATTAGAGGGTCAAAATCGTAAGTACAATAAAAAGGTGAAGCTTTCAGTGAACTGTGAAAAGGGCTGTTATAGACAAGTTCATCAGTAGGCATCCATTGTGAGCACTCATCTTGAAATTCAGTAAAAAAACATTGGAGATACTGCTTGATTGCTGAAGATTCATATGCTTGGTCTGACCACAAGATTGTGGATGATAACTGATGGAATTATAATCCTTGATACCAAGCAATGACAATACAGTGGATCAAACATGTGCCATAAACTGAGATCCTCTTTCCATTAAGCTAACACCTGGAAGACAATGTAATCGTTCAACCTATTGTAAGTAAATGTTGGCCAAAATGGGAGTTGTTTTAAAGGGATAAAATGGTCTAGTTTGTGAATAAGCCAATCACTACCAACAAAGTGGTACTAGAAGCTGAACATGGAAAGTCACCTATAACGTCTATGGAGATGGTAGACCATGGACCTTGAGGCGTGAGCAAAGGATGACAAGGGTCTGCTGGTTTAGTATGGTATGCCTTTGTTGAATACAAACAAGTACTAACATATTTTGATTTGGCCACCAGAGGTTGCGATAAAGCAATTCTACAGTATGTCTTTGTCCTAGAACGCCTGCCATCCTAGATGGCCTGCCTAGATGGATATAACACCACTGTAAGAGTTTTTGTTGAGTATCTTTAGTTAGTACATACAGTCTTTGTTTTCAAAATTGCAGATCAGAGACTACTTGTGATTTGTCAGGTTCTTCAAATTCTTAATTCTTTGAAAAAAGCATGTGCATTGCTATGTTGGTTTCCAGGTTGATATTGGGTGGAAAAATGGAACCAGGAAAAAAACAGCATCCACCAGGAAGGACAATTATTTTCGCAATCCATTGATTGAAGAAATCTTAAATTCTTATTATCAGTCCAAACCATACCTCGGTGAGCAGATCTTTGAAGATAGCATCTCCAGTGTTTAAAAAGTATTATTTTGCTAGGAACTCTCTGTGATAAATAGTGTGGTGTTGCTGTGTGGTTGTTAGGTTCCTAGAGTACAATGCAATACTGTGCAAATCGAAAGTAAAAGGATCACATTGGGATAATATAGCACTAATTGCTTTGGCAGAACCATCAGTAATCACAAAAAAAATTGTGTGTCGTATCTGAATGTCTTAGGACAGGTGTTGTAATGAATGCTCATTTCAGTTTCATTAAGCCATCTTGTTGTTCTTGTAACCAGTGAAATGACACTCCTTTTTGCATCATTGTAGTGATAAGTACAATTACGTAGAAATTGGCAAAGCCAACGAATTGCTGTATGCCTTTCATGTTTTTGGAATTGACCATTGCAACACGGCTTGCACTTTAGAATTGCCCATACTGATTCCATTAGCAGAGATATGATGGCCTAAGAACAGAAAAGACAACTGTTCAAAGAAACATTTCTTAAGCCAGGCAAACAAGGAATGATCTCTGAGTTGCTGTAAAATAACTTGGACATATCTTTGATGATTGTTCAAAGTCACAGAAAAATTAAGCTATCATTGAGATATGTTACCATAAATTGATCCAGGATATCACAAAAATGTCATTGTTGAAGTATTGGAAGGAAGCCTGCGCTTCACACAATCAAAATGCATGACAGTATATTCAACCATACATATGGATAGCAAACTTCTGTTTACGTTCTGCTATAATTCTCATAAGGTTGTATGTTCCTCAAAGATCTAATTTAGTAAACCAACAAGCAGTCTTCATCTGATGTAAGAGAACTGAAATAAGTGGCAACAGATATCTGTTTCTGATACTAATTGAGTTGTGCTATCAAAAATCAATACAATGTCATAATTGCCCATTAGGCTTTCGGCCAAAAATATGGGTGCCCCTACTGGAGTCCTTGATGATCTAATAAAAGACTTTGCTAAGTTTCTCTCCATGTATTTTTTCTATTCTGCTACCGCTCTCTGTGTATGCGTGTAGATGCAACCATGAGGAATATATGCTCCTGGTAAACGGTCAATAGCACAATCATATGGCTGATGCTGTGAAAAATTTTCTGCACCCTTCTCTTAAAAATAAATCAGCAAAAGCCTTGCAGGCTAGTGCAATAGGATTGTCATTGTCATATTAATTACAACCACCTTCATGGTTAACCAAATTTACCCTATTTAAATAACAATATTATTCACAATAAATTGATGGAACAAACATTTTTCATGTGGACAACCAATAACGGGATTGTAATGCATGAGCCACAGATTTAACGAAATTATAGAGAATTCAAATCCATCAATCATATTAAAGGAAACAATCTCTACATGACCATCATCATTTGCTAACAAGAAATCCCTGGTTTGATGAGTAACATATCCTCATGACAATGATTGTCCATCTAAAGCACATATAGGCTTTGTGACCTTTTTGGAACTTGCTGGCACTTTATGCTGTCATGCCAAGGTTGTGGCCACAAAGACACCTGAGGCACCTGACTCCAGAAGAGCCAAACTTGCAAGGGGCCATAACTAGTAGCTGTAGTTGCATGGAGACAGAAATTAGCTTTTTTTCAGCCACAACGCTCAGTTCTTCCCTGATGTTTAAGGATGAGTGCTGGGGTTTCCATGTGGTCTACAGTAGAGACACAGATTTTCTTTCCTTCTGCAGTCTCCTTGGTTGACACTAACTTGGGGCCTATGCTTCCACTCTGCATTGGCTCTTCTGAAGCCCCAGTGGACTGTGAGTTTTCAAAATGGGTACGAGGAAGGGAACCTAAACGAGGATTAACTTTTTTCTTTTTCAGGTATCTATTGATCGTTCTACAGAACAGGGACAGAACATAGGAGGCACTATCTTAATAGGCCTAATTACCACTGAAGAGGCACTGTCTTTTAAATGCACCAAGGCCTTGATAAAAGGTACCAGCCACTCTCTCATCACTTCAAGATGTCTCAGCATTTAAATATTGACTGTGCACTGTGCAATTTAAGAAACTAATGCCTGATTTCCCTGATGCAACATCGGCAATATGATATGGGCCTTGTGAGTGGTGTGCTGCCTTCAAGCACAGCACCAAACTGTGTCCAAAAGTTCTCATAACTAGGCAAGATGGGACTTTCTTTCAAAATTAAAGGGGTAGTCCAGGTTAATGCAACTTCAGCAAGTGGTATAAATGCAACTTTGGAATCATTGGTAAAAAATATTGTTGATGAAAGGGTAATGAAATGCAATTGGCAGTGAGCTAGAAAAGTGGAAAACAACCTGGGATCACTTGAGTATGAATCAGAAGTTGCCACAGAGTGGAGACACCATTATAGCGGTAACTGGCGTACTAGTTGTAGAGAAAGCAGGTGGCATAGAATTTACTGGGCCAAAAGGATTAAGGTTTGAAGAGTCAGGCTAAGGTGCACTCCTACACTGGAAATGATTTAACCTACCTAAGAAGACTGCTCTTTCTGCCCTCGCTTTTCTCTTGTTTCTGTGCAGGGATTCTCCTGCCTGCCTTAGAGCAGCCATTGGGATCTGTATATGGGGCAATTTTATTTCTGACCTGGCAAACTATTGGAATACGCCGCCCCCAGAAAAACGTGCTTCTCATTGGTCAGTTGAAATGATGTAGGAGGCAGCAGGTAGATTAAACGTCAGGTTACTTTATTAAGTAGGAAGCACAACACTCCAGCCTCAGCAGTGCAGCCACCACCATCGCAAGTCAGGCTCTGAATAACTGCCTCACTTCAAGTATCAACATTCCATCACTCAGGACAACCAAGGTGCAGTCCCAACATTCTAGTTAGGCTAACACTGATTTACAATGCACATCAGTGTTAGCTATAGGATACATACCCACCTCCCTCCTTTCCCAACAACAAAACAAGAGAATGGCAAGGGAGGAAATAAGAGGGGATGAAAAGAAGAGAAATGAAATGAGGGAAAAAGGGAAACAAAAACAACGTTATAAAGCATTAAACATACTCCTTCAGGTAGGAAGGTCTCCTAGAAACCCTGAAGGATTTCCTTACTTCAGTATTGTCACAACCCAAATCCTCTTCAGAAGGAACATTTTCAATATTCTTAGCATTATCATCTCTCTTAACAACTTTAACCACTCGACCCAGATTCCAGATGCGGTAATCTTCCGTTTTCACAGCATTTTCAAAAAGTTGGATGACTTTCATTGGGGATGAAAATTTGGAACCTGAACTAAAGGCACCACCACGAGGGTTCTTAATTCTGATCAGATCACCAACCTGAATAAAAGTTTTCTTGGTGGCTTTACGTGAGTCAAACAAGTCTTTCCTCCTAGAGGCTAAGGTGTGTTCTTTCGCCTTCTTTAACTCTTCTTTTTGATCAACAGATAAGTCATTCTTAGATAAATCATTAACCCAGGAGGGACACACAAGAGTATTAGCCTTTCTTCTCTTGAATAATTCAAACGGGGAGAAACCTGTGCTCGAATGGGGGGTAAACCTATAATTCTTCACTTTACCAAGTAATTCACTTTTCCAACATAGATTATTTGAAATGGCACGCTGGATGGTCTCCTTCAACACCTTGTTGAATCTTTCAACCATGCCATTGGTCTCAGGATGATATAAGGCTGATTTCTTATTTCTAATACCTCTTTTCTTCAAAAATTCTTCCATCTCACGAGAGACCAACTGCACCCCATTGTCTGTCAACAAAGAATTTGGAAAACCCTCTCTCTCAAAAAGTCGTTCCAGAAACATAATAACATCACAAGACTCATTTGAGTTGGTAATGGCAACTTCTGGCCATCTGGAAAACATATCCAGAAGTACCAAAACATACTTGTCAGTACTTGCATAACGAATTGGACCTAAAATATCAAAGGAAATCTCATGCCAGGGTTCCTTCGGAATGTCTCTTATGATCATTGGTTGCACTCTACATTTGAAAGTCTTGTCAGCATTGCAACATTCTACACATTCACGTACCACACGCTCCACCTGAATATCCATCCCTGGCCACCAATACATAAGTCTCAACCTCTCTTTTGTCTTTGAGATCCCTGGATGACTCTCATGGGCAAGAGAAATCAAACTTTCCCTCAGGGATAAGGGGGGAATAAGACTAGTGCCCTAAACACAAGGCCACCCTGAAAGGACAATTCATCCTTAACTCTCCAAAAGGTTTGTAATACTTCATTATTATTGTCTGAGTTGGACCAGCCAGTCCCTATTTTCCCTGCCACAGCTTGAAGGACAGAATCTTTATTGACTTCTGCCAACCACTCATCCTCTCTAATTATGCCTTCACTAATCACGCACACATCCAGGCTCTGATCTTCATCAGCAATATCCTCACTGGTATCACCTAAGTAGACTAAACGGGAACAACAATCAGCCACCCAGTTCTTTGCGCCTGGAACATATTCCACTTTAAAGTGAAACTCTTGTAGACCAATTACCCAGCGCCTGATCCTGGCAGAGACAGCATCCAAGCCTTTCCTTTCAACTATTTCTTTGAGAGGTTTATGATCTGTTTTCACTGTAAACTTGCTCCCCCACACAAACTTCCTTAGTTTATGTACAGCCCAGGAAACAGCCAGGGCCTCTTTCTCTATGACTGAATAATTCAGTTCTGCCCCTCTAAGAGCCCTGGAGATAAACAAAATGGTCCTTTCGACACCATCATGTTTCTGTAATAAGACTGCCCCAAGACCTTTTGAACTGGCATCGGACATGATAATAGATTCATGTCCAGGTTCAAAACTCTGAAGACTGGAAGACCTTTTAAGAAATTCCTTAATTTTGCAAAATTCCAATTCACATTCATCACTCCAAACAAAAGGAGTGCTTTTTTTGAGAAGAAGCCTCAAGCTTTTGGTCTTTTCCGCAAAATTTGGAATGAATTTATTATAATACTCTGTCATACCCAAAAATTTTACCACTTCCTCTTTCGACGACGGACTGACTAAATTGTTTATGGTTTCAACCAGATCCCTTTTCGGTTCAATACCATTTGGGGTAATTTTATGACCAAGATAATCTATTTCCTCCAAATTGAATTCACACTTATTGGCCTTTAACGTAACACCATTATCTTTGAATCTCTTTAATACTTCGCGAACCCTTTGGTTATGTACAGTAGTATTTTCACCATAAATAAGGACATCATCCTGATAGATCTTAATACCAGATAAACCTTTTAACATTTTCTCCATTACACGCTGAAAAACTGCAGCGGCAGATATCAGTCCAAACGGCATGCGTACATATTTAAAAAGTGCCGAACGGAGTAACAAACGCCGTTAGGTCCTGAGACTCATGGTGAAGTCTAACTTGGTGGTATGCCGAGGTGAGATCCACAGTTGTGAAACACCTAGCCCCTCTCAACATGACAAGCAAATCGTTAATATTCTGAAGAGGATAGTGATCCACAATGACGTTCTTATTTAGCTCGCGCAAATCCACACAAAGGCGAACTTCACCATTAGCCTTCTTCACCATAACTACTGGAGCCAACCATTGAGTAGCTTCCACCTCTTCTATGATGCCATTATCTCGCAATTTATCCAACTCTGCTTTCAACTTTTCCTTGACAATTAAAGGTACACCTCTAACCTTGCTTACAATTGGTTATGCCCCTTCTTTAATTTTGATCTTATGTACATATTTCTTGAAACAACCTAGTTGTTTGTCAAACACTTCAGGAAACTCTTCTTCAAAATTGGGCTTGTTTGAATTTACACTATTCACTTGAAGGCTTTGTCTTAATTTGACTGAGGGAGTCTCATTAGGATCTAGATATACACCTAAATCCTTTTGGTGAATCCAGCTAATGAGTGAGTCACCCTTACAGAAACATAAATTTTCCCTGCAGTAAATCTATCTTTAAAGTGGATCGATCCATTAAAATACCCCACGAGTTTGATGGGTTGACCACCATAGCCTTTTGGAGAAATATCAGGTTTTAATAACTTGACTTTGTGTGCTAAATTTTCCTCAAAGAAAACTTTTGGAATTAAAGTTATCTTAGCACCGGAATCAAATAACATAGAAACAGGAGCACCATCAATATCAACTGTTTCCCAGGGACCACCTGTGCCGTCTTGAACTTGCATGATGATTTCATCTTCAGATGAATCATCAACAAATTCACACGATACTTCTTGAATTCTCTTTTTTGTACTAGAAGTATTGGAACTACGGCAACAATTAGAAAGATGACCTTTCTTCCCACATTTTTTGCAGATAGATTTCCAACCAGCACAACCTTTAAAATTGGCATAATGTCCAACATCACCACACCTATAACATTTTCCTGGGTTGGATTGAGAAGTATTGCTAAGATTTTTATGTTGTGGACGTGGGGCAATGTTACAATCTTTCTGTGGCGGAAGTGGAATGGAGCTACTAGAGTTCTTTCTGCGCACAGAAACAGTTTGTGCCATTTCTTCCTTTTGTGCTATGCTATTCTTCTTTATTTCTTCAACACAAGCTTTACTGTGTTCAAAGTTTTTGGCAAGAGTAACAACCTCTGATAAAGAGGGATCATCTTTTTGCCAGAAGCTCTCTCTAGCTTTCTCTACGCAACAACCTAACATAAATTGATCACGAAGTCTTTCTTCAGAGCTGACACCAAACGAACATGTAGAGGCAAGTTTTCTTAACACAGAAACATATTCTTCAACAGATTCACCTGACCTCTGCATTCGTTTCCCAAATTGATACCTTTCCAAAACTCTCGAAACTTTCGGTAAATAATGTAGATCCAATTTGTTTATACATATTTCATACTCATTTAAGTTATCGCTAATCTCAGCAGGCAAATCAGGAAGATCTTGGAAAACTTCTTGGCCTTCAGAACCAAGACAATGAAGCAATAAGGCCATTCTGTGTTCTGCACTTAAAGATGTCCCACATACTCTTGCATAGTTGATGAAAACATTCTTCCATTTTTTCCAAGGGATTTGTGGTTCCCCAGGATTCATAAGGAAGAAAGGAGGAGGAGGAACGTTCTGCATGTTGGTGTAAAAGTGTAAATTACCAAAAGAAAACAATGAATTTGAGAATGTTGAACAAAAATAGGTAAGCTGTGTGTGTCAGCGATGTCGAACACAGCTGCACACCACAAATGCTGTTCGTGCCAGCGAAGAAAAAAAACTAAATATCGAGAAATAAAATAATTGGGAAGTTAGGCTGTGTACATCAGCGTTACTTAGAGCAACTGTGTACAAACAAATGAAAAGAAGAAAGCTGTGCGCATCAGCGAAAACTGGAATAATTGAGCAATTGAAGGTAAGCTGTTCTCATCAGCGATAACAATAGCAAGCTGTGCGCGTCAGCGGTAACTTGAAACACTGAGCGCTTTAAATGAATGTAGGCAAGCTGTGCGCGTCAGCGATAATAAGTGCAGACTGTGCGCATCAATCTGTAACTTGAGAAAATGAGCGCTTCAAATAAATGAAGGCAAGCTGTGTGCGTCAGCGATAACAAGTAGGCTGAGCGCATCAAGCTGCAACTTGGGAAAATGAGCGCTTGGAATGAATGTAGGCAAGCTGTGCGCGTCAGCGATAACAAGAGCTGCCTGTGCGCATCGTTGCTAGGAAACCGGACAAAACTGACGGCTACACGCTAAGCCGTAATACGTCACAGGAGACGTGCAGGAGAAGTTCTACGTTGAAAGTAGAATGAAGAGAGTCCTCGCGGGACTCCACGCACTTTCCTCGAGGACTCGGGCAAGCAGAAATCGTTGGGGCACTTCGTGCACGGGGCTCTCTCGCGTGGCAGAGGGTGAGAGTGAAGAGAGTCCTCACGGGGCTCCTCACGCTTCCCTCGCAGGCTTGGGCGAGCAGAAATCGTTTGGGCACTTCGTGCACGGGGCTCTCACGCCCTCAACTCTCTCGCGCTCAAAAACAAAGCGCCTTGCTCCCAAAGTTATTAAAAAAAATAAGAAAACCAAAGTACAACCACAAGAGGGTTTCAAGGCCCACACCAACCACCAGATCTCCTTACTTGAATAGAAGGATGATGAGAGGTGTCTCACTTTCTTGGTAAGTAAGAAAAAATATTACACCTCGTATTTGATTGAAGTTTTGTAGAATCCAGAGGCTATCTCTTGAGAGTAGATGGTAGGAGATCTTCTAGGTGAAGGAAGTGAGCTTTGTAAACGAAGCGGCTTTGAGTAGAAAAATAAATGGAGTTGGAGTGTTGAAGTCTGTAGAAGGGTCCAATCTTCTTCCAAGTCGTCGCCAATGAAATGATGTAGGAGGCAGCAGGTAGATTAAACGTCAGGTTACTTTATTAAGTAGGAAGTACAACACTCCAGCCTCAGCAGTGCAGCCACCACCATCGCAAGTCAGGCTCTGAATAACTGCCTCACTTCAAGTATCAACATTCCATCACTCAGGACAACCAGGGTGCAGTCCCAACATTCTAGTTAGGCTAACACTGATTTACAATGCACATCAGTGTTAGCTATAGGATACTACATCAGTCTTCTAATTGAAGTAGAAGCACAGGGTACTTGGGCATAACGTGAGCTGGCACCATGCGAGTCTAACTAACTATGCACCAGAGTCACCTAAGATCACCCATGAGCCATACTCTTTTTCTTTTCTCTAATTAGTTGTATTCAATGCAGCGTTTAACAGTCTTACATTTATAATACCCCAACACGAAATCTGACATATCACTACATTACCTTACATTACATATCTCAACAATAATTGCCCATTTCTGTTTTTACACTATTTAAAGAGTCATCTGTATTCAACCTACTTTTTCACACGTGTGATTTGCCCAGCACAGAACATATGTACGGCTGGCAGAGCAACATCATCCGTACTCAAGCATCCATACCAAAGTGAGTCACTGTAAGCACTCCTGTAAATTCACGCTGAGTCTGCTGCCCTTCTGGCTGTTGTCTTGGAGCCGGGTGGGGAAGGTTTTGAGTGAATTTTGCCAAATAAGATTGCAGAAGGCCCTATATATCCTTAGGAAGAGAAGGGTAGAGTAAACGTACGCCTTATCATTACAGTTGGCCTTGTTCTTAACCCAGTCATGCATGTACCATTCCATAGCCACTGGCAACAGAGCCATAACCATGAATCGTCTAGCTCGTTTTGGAACCTGTAACATATTGCCCAGTAGGACCCGCATTTGGGTTTTTGCCAACGGCTGATCAACCATATTTTCGAGTTTAGCAACTACCTGGTCCCAGAATGTGGTTACATAGGGAAATGCCCATGCCAGGCGCAAGAATGCTGTCTGTGGGCTGTTGCAGCTATGACATATAATTCATTCATGCCAAGGATGTTTGGGAGCAGCACTGTTGCCGGGTCGTTTCCATCTATTGTTTGGCCCAAGCCAGCCTTGCCTTACATTCTTTATAAACACTGCAACATCTCGCTTGGCTTTGCCAAATTGTCTATAAATCTAGCAACCAAATGTCAATTATCACCTGATTGAAGGATATGTGTTATGGAACCAAGGGGCATATTTGCAAACCCCTATTGCCACAGGAACGTCACTTTTTATGACGTTCCTGTGGCGATAACCCCTTCGCCCTATTTACAAGGCGGTGTTAATCCACTTAATGTGGTTTAACGCCACCTTGTAAAAAAGGCCCCCTTTCACGCTACACTTAGCGTGAAAGGGGCATGCAATGGGTGTTGTGGTGGGCGTTCCTCTGCAAAACCCATTGATTTTGACGCTGCCTCCTATTTACAAGAGTGGAGTAAATATGGGGCAGTGCCAAAATTAAGACCAGGGAAAACCTGGTCTTAACATGGCCAATAAAGGAGAAATGCTTAATTTCGCCATGAATGATTGTTGATGTGCAGGTAGGTGTCCCTTCCTGCACATAAACAATCATTTAAAAAATGACAATTTGCAACTTCTATGTGTGCTGCACAATGCAGCACACATAGGTGTTACAAATTGCCATTCTAGATTGTTTATGTGCAGGAAGGGACACCTTCCGGCACATAAACACTAAGGGGCAGATCTACAAGGAAGTGCCGCAGCGCGGCAACGCAAGCCCTTTGGCTGCGCCACGCTGCGGCACTTCCGAAGCACAGGAATGCGACATATTTACAATAATATGTCGCATTCCGGTGCTCTCCCCTGCGCTGGCGCACAAACTGCAGCCATGAGCCCGCGCAGGCACCCTTGCACCATGGTGCCAGGATGCCTGCGTCGTGGGGAGATTGTTTTTGTGCAGGAAGGGGCACCTTCCTGCACAAAAACAATCACTACAGGCATTTTCCTCTTTCAATGCGTGCTGTAGAATGCAGCACGCTTTGAAAGAGGAAAAAACGAGGAGAAATGAAACAATTTCTCCTCGTTGCGCCTCGCTAAGCATTGACACGCATTTCCAGATTTACGATCCCTCGTAAATCTGGAAATGTGTCTCATTCCATGGGTGTTGCGTGGGAACACCCACAGCAACACTCATGGAACGCCCCTTCCACGCAAAGTGCTGCGTGTGAAGGGGCCATATTTACAAGGAGAGGAAAAGTCACGCAGGGTGGCTTTTCCTCTCCTTGTAAATATGGAGAAGTGAAATGCGCCTCCATTACTTCACAAAAAGTGACGTACTGGTGGCGCAGAGGGGTTGTAAATCTGCCCCTCATTCCTCCCAACGCAGACACCCTTGCGCTATGGTACAAGAGTACCTCCATTGGCGCTAGGCAGCTTGATTTAGCGCCAGCGCTAGGGGAAATACAGGGGTGCGCCGCATTCTTGTGAATACGGCGCATCCCTGTGCTTTCACAATGGTGGAGCGTGGCAGTAGTAATGTTTGCTTAACGCCACGCTTCGCCATTCCCTTGTGAATATGCCCCCCAAGTTCGATGGGATCTACATGGAAGTCCACTAGATTTGAGCATGCAGTGTGTAGTGGCAGCTGGCACGGATTGGGGGTGGCAGGGCGGAGGGCAGGGGGTGAGAGGAGGGGTTAAAGAAAAAATAAATAAAACCTACCTCCTCTCTGCGTCTTGTCTCTCCTCCGTCGCCTCTCCGCGTCGTCCCTCTGCTGGGCCGGAACAGGTAGCACCCAGGCTCCCCTGACAAATCACAACGCTGCAATGCAGCATTGTGATTGATCTGAGCGCCCTGGTTTGGCATTCAGCCAGGGAATGGGAGCATGGGCATGTTCTCCACCCAGGCTGTAATACAGTCATTGCACACTTACAGAGTACCCACCCCTCTTACCCCCTGCTCTGAGAGCAGAACAGCCCCACTTCGTCCCGCAAAGACACCGTAGCAAGAACAATTTGCTGAAAGCAGTGGGGCGACACTCCTCTGCCTTAGCGGAGGAGCCGCTACTGGCAGTGTGCCTAACCCTAAGCACGTGAAAGTGGCCAATGCTGCAGTCTGGACTCCTTCCCTATATTTTTCTAAGGTTAGAAAACGGCTAATTTGTTGTGCAGTTGGCCCAGCTGGTACAGTCTCACATATTACAATATGTTACTACTTTTCCAAATGACAGGGGCAATATTAGACTATGTACAAAGGAAATATTGGTGAATACATAATTTCCTTGCTCAGTTTATGACCCATTTTCTGCCATAGCCAACATCCCACTGGGACAGTGGATACGTCCATGTGTGGTCTTGGTAAGCCCATTGGCAATTGCACATGTGGATCACCTTTCCTAACCTGTTCCTTCTCTAATATCCAAACCAAAAGTGGTATTCCTGGGACTGCATGCTACCAATGTCGAATGACATCCCCTTGTGCCACGAGGCAATATGCTTATAGATATGGCACCACAAAACCGCGCTTGGGGTTTGGGAGAAAGAGGATTTCCTGCCTTGCGTGGGCCTACTGCAGTGCTGAATTTGAGCCGGTGGTTTCCGGTGTTCGGCACCGGTACTTATTTGTCAGCACCCGCACTTATGACAGCTGCCACATGGTGGTGTGGTTTGTGTAATTTAGAGATGAGCAGAAAAACTGTTGTTTATTCATTCAATATGCATTAAAAACAGCTAATACCTATTGCCCGAGCCATTCTTATAGCTTTGGGGGCCTCGAACAGTCTGAATTGTCAGACTTGTAGTGGTGTGATGGTTGGCAGGTAATGTCATTGGCAGTGCTGGCAGTGGCAATGGGTGGTGCAAGCTGCGGTGACCTCCTGAGGAGGGCCCTGGCACTTATATTTTTACAAATTAAGCACTGGCCTACTGTCCACCTCAAATTAACTTAGTCAGGTGTGATCTGAGCGCAGTATAGACATTCGTACTGCAGGGCTAGGGGTATTTTCAAATATGTGCAGATATTTAGGGAGAACAATCATTTTATTAAGTGAGATCCTGCCTGTGACAGAAAGTTTGAATTCATCCATGTATCTATGCTTTATGTAAATTTGTCCATGTCAGGGCCGTAATTGGAGCGGATTATGGCTTCAAAGTCACTGAGAATGGTACTCCTAGGTATTTCACAGATTCTTTACCCCAGCATATATTTATTTATGCGTTTTTATATAGCACGTACTTTACCCAGAGGTGTCAAAGCGCTTTACAATAGAGCGAACTAAATTACATAAGTAATTAATAAATAGTTGTAGCTTGCGCCAGGGGAAGAATTTCAGACATCCCATATTATAGAGATTCCGAAATGCCCTGTAAAGAGCACTATCCTATAGCGACCGAGGTTAAGTTTTCAGCAGGATTATTAATGCATAGCAAAAAGCCATGGCGTGCCAGATACTAATATGCAACCTGCCTTAAAGGTCAGTCATTGATTGATCTGCTCTTGTCTGCGCCACTAGGGCTGCGAGGCGGTGATTCCATGGCTACTACAAAGAATAGCAGGAGAAACGGACACACCAGCCTACAGACCGAACTAATCTCAAATGAATCAGATGTGAAACTGTTAAGGACTCTGGCCGCAGAGCTGCAGGCTGTCACCTGCAGTGGATTCCTGATGAGAGCCCTGGCACTTATTTTTTTTTTTACAAATTACGCACTGGACTATATACCATGGTAAAGAGAATAAGGCCACTCCAGAGAGTCAAAAGCCTTCTTGGCATCTAGGAAGGCTGCACCTGCTTGCAGGGTACTTGATAGACAACAGTGGCGTAACTCAAAGTGATAGGGCTCCCTAGCAGCAGGCGCGGCCGGCACAGGTAACCGCGGTGGGGCGGGTGGGTAGCGGGGTAGGGGACAGATGACGGGATAGTGAAAGTAAAATAAAAAAATTAATCAAACCACTTACCTTGCGCTCGCCGCATCGCCAAATCTGCGATGCGGCGAGCGCAAGGTAACTGGTTTTATTAATTTTTGTATTTTACTTTCACTATCCCGTTGTCTGTCAATTTACCCCCCACCCGCCCCGACTCACCACGGTTACCTGTGACAGCCGCGCCTGCCCAGCAGAATGTGATGAAGGGCCTCTGAGTCTTGCATATGTACCTAACAGATATTCACTGGCCTTGGGCTGACCGGAGCCGCCTGAAGGGTTAGAAGACCCCTTAAAGGGTTAAGGGCCCCCCTGAACCCCAGGGGCCGGCGTTAGGCCCCTGAGAAACAAATTACGCAGCAGATTGATAGAGGAGGATCTCTCTTCTATAACTCTATTTTGGTCTGACACGACTACGCCCCCCTTGAGAGGCGAGAGTTGGTTAGAAACATTTTCGCCAGTACTTTATTATCAATATCCAGTAATAACAATGGTATGTATGACTGACATTTAGTCAAGTCCTTACGGAGTTTGGGAAGAGTTACAATGACTGCCTCACACATGGTTGGTGGCAGAACTCCAGATTCTAGTCCTCAGTGTATACCCTGTGAGATGTGCTGCCAAGAGGACCTTAAGGGCCAGATGTACGTAGGTTTGGGTTTGCGATTATCTAATAGTGAATTATTGCGATTCACTATTTCTTAATCGCAAACACCTATGTACAAATGTGTGTTTCACACATTTAGCGATTCCCAGTGGATTGCAAATAGACCTACCTCATTTATATTCATGATGTAGGTCTCCGTTTGCGACCCATTGGGAATCGCAAAAAATCTTAGGGGACCACCATGTCTGTCACTGCTTTTCAATAAAGCAATGGTTTTTTTTAAATGCAGCCCATTTTCCGTAAATGACAATGGGATGTGTTTCGAAAAGAAAACTGAAAAGTTTTCTTTTCATTTTTTGAGAGTAGGCAGTGGTCCGTGGGACCACTGCCTGCTCTTAAAAAACATGTTTACAAACATTCACAAATGGGAAGGGGTCCCTTGGTGACCCCTTCCCATTTGCGAATGGGTTACCATCTACTTGAAGTAGGGGGTAAAGTGTGAATGTTTTGCAACCGCATTACGGTCACAAAACATTCACACATCCCAATGCGAGTCGCTATTAGGAAGAGACGCCCTTAACACGCCCCTTCCTAATACCGAATCGCAAACCCATTTTGCGATTTGGTAATAGGTTACCGAATCGCAAAATAGGGCTTTGTACATTAAAAAAAGCTTTTTTGCGGTCTCAAACGGCCCTTTGCGACCTAAAAAAAAGCTTTGTACATCTGGCCCCTAAACGCCTTAAAGAATTCTGCTGTCGGACCATCAGCCCCCAGGGCTTTAACTCACCAGTGATTCTATTGCCAAAAGAATCTCTTGCGTTGATTGGCTGCCTATGGTGAACCTCCTGCCACGTCCCACAATAAATTTCAACCGGTCAAACCTGCCGATATTTATCAGGAAACAATGCCTAAGGAATATCGGGGCATGGCTCTTGGAACGTTCAGCGCCCAAATCCCCAAATTATTCCACATTTTAGGGGGGAATAACTTGCAATGGATACTATTTATCTTCCCGAATTAATAACGTATCCCACTGCATTGTTATTTGTCAGGTGTGACGCATAAAACATCTAACACGGGGCACTTGTGAGGAGGGCCCCCGAAGCCATTGACAACAGGTAAATAAAACAGATACATAGCATAGCAAAGGCAATGAAGAGAACTTGTCTAAACATTGCAAATGACAAAAACATTCAACTCCTGTGAAAAAAAGAGACACAAAATAGGCCACTAAGAACATCCAGTGGATGTTTAACACAGTAAAATACCTCAAATGAATGTGCAGCATTTTCTTGTCTTTTTTCATCTTCTGAATTGCCAGATGCATTTAATTTGAAATCAGGCATAATAAACTAAGTGGATTTTAATTAGCTGGCTCCGTTTACTCAGGGTGTTATGTTCTGCGCCCTGAGCTTTCATTTTACGTGCCAGTGCATTGTTGGGGGAGGTGTAGTCATCCTTTGCTTCAATCAATCAACTTTGTTATGTAAAGGCAAAGTCCAGGATTAGATGTTCATTGGTTGGAATAGATGTGATCTGGCAAAGTTAAATGTGACATGTTTAGTTTCAAAGAAAAGAAGGTACTTTCTTGCAGTGCTACTCGTGTATCATTAGAGCAAAGAGGCCAACAATTGCTTGAGCATGCAAAGAGCACTACTGAATTGTTACCCATCGGCGAGAATTCGGGAGATAGCAGTGATTGAATGGACATAAAGACTGAAGTATTCTATCACACAGTAGAAATTATTATCTTGAGGAGAGGCCAAGCCGTGATTAAGCACTGACACTAATATTTCCTCTACTTATTATTTTTTTACTGAGCAAAGGGTATAAATATTAGGTGAATATGAAAACTGCATCTACACATCAATCCTTCTATCTGTGTGTTCGACCACTCCCCACCCCCCCTGTCTGCCGTTGATGGCCATTGTTGGGAGCTTTATGCAGTCTGACTGTGTGTTGTGTGGTACTGTATATCTACCTGCTTATTTGATTTCTTTACATTTTAGCCCAAGCATTTTGATTTATGGACATAGGTTTGTGGCTCTTTCCTTATATCTCTCTAACAGTCTATTAAACCTAACTCTGGGCCTGGTCTACATTTTGTGGACGGTACTCTGTCAGGGTGGCGGAGGACATTATGTCCACAACCCTCAGTACTACTGTGTTCCAAATTCAGAGATCACTGCTGGCCCAGCGGTGATAGCTGTACCTTGACAGGAACTGCTGTCAAAGCGGGAGCTGGAAGACTCTGGAATTTGGCACCACCAAATGCTGATGACACAAAATTGTACATTGAGCTGTCTTCCTTCCAGGACTCACGCAATCCGCATGAAGAAATTAAGAAGGGATAAAAGCTAAATTAATCTGCAAAATCCAGAGTTTCTTCTCATCTCCTGTAATGCCATACACAAAATCGACCCCAATTTGACCGTTGAATTTATAGGTTTCGCTTTGCTCCCACTTCCCCAAATGCCATCAAATCGTTTGGTTTATAAATAGATTCTACTCTTTCAATGGCAACTCATGTAAACAAATTAGCCCAAATCGATGCAGGTAATGCCATTATGAAATCGACACACTGCACACGCTATAATTGATCAACACATAGGATCTTTATTATAAGAGACCTCATCCACGGGTTCCCTCTCGTAAATGTCATCTCTTGGAATCTCCCTCATCCAAGGTTCCAGTTACCCTCAACCTTCTTTTACTTGCTTACGACATCACACTTCCCCCTTTCTTTAATATTTACCAATAATAATGTATTCATTAGTAAAACAAGTTAATTAGTACAATTACATATGGAGTAGAATGTTGCCCTTGGATCGGGCCCATGCTATCAATTGCGATCCCCTCCCAAGGAGCATCCGGCAACCGTCTATTCTGCATCAGTGGTCTTTTAAGTTTCAGTACCTTGTCACTATTAAAACATTTCACACACTCGCACTATTTGCTCCACCAAAACATCTAAACTAGGCCACCAAAAATCCGGCCTGATCCATTCTTTTGTCTTAACATTTCCCATATGTCCTGTTTGGGCCAAATCAGCAATTCTGTGTTTAAGACTTTCTGAGGGAATAAGTTGTGATCCCCTGAACAATAAACGTTTCCTCTGACTTAGTTTCTCCCCAGTGGCGGCTGCCGCAATACTAAAGTGGTGGTCGTGGGGGGGGACGGAGGAATAGGGGGAATAATAATTTTTTTTAAACTTACCTGATGATGCGGCCGCCTGATTCTTCTTCTCTGGCTCTCCTCCCAGCAGGCACTGAGGCACAGGCTACCCACCCAATCCTGTTGCTTCTCTCATGCTATACCTAGCATGAGAGCAGCGCTAGGATCGGTCTGAGCGGAGTGGTTTGTCGCTCCGACAGTGCCAAGAAGCCTGTGACATTTCTCCAACCCTCTGTGCAACATAGGTGGGTTGGAGAAACCTAAGTGTGCATGTCTGTTTGGCCGGCCTAAGACGGTTTATTTTCCACCTGGCCTAGTTTTCATTCATGAATCTTGGTGCAAGCCACAGTCATAACTCTCTCGATGCAAGCGTCTTTCTTTCATATGCCAACGTATTTGGCATGTCCCAAATAGTGTGAAATAGTCAGAAGGAGCAGAAGAACACATGCCCAAGGAGGGCTGCGGACATCGGAGATGTGGAAGAGTAACACATAGCATGCTTCTCTTGTGCTGGCATTCCAGAGGTTACCTGCACAATTAAGGCACAGTGTGCGAGCCATCTGACTGATAACATAGTCAGTAAAAGTTTTTGCAGTTATAATAAAGCCAACATTGCTGTGTAAAATATGCTATGGGTATTTCACATGGCAAACAAAGTTCTAAAATCTTTGGTGCAAATTATAATGCTTTCCAATTTTTTTAACCCCAGCTTGTTTGAACACAGTAAAATAATTTCCAGGTTGTTCGCATGTGTTTTTTTAAACTCTTGACTGCATCAGAAAAGTACCGGTGTTCACAGATATAGGAAACAGAGTCGTGGGGGAGTTGTGTAATTTGCTCACGATCGCACAGTGCTGCCAAGTAAGATTCCTGGGACCAGAGCGCATGTCTTCTGGTTCCAAATTCTGATCTAAAGAGCAAGGTACTTAGGGGCATATTTACAAGGAGTTAACGCCACCAGACTGTCACTTTTTCCAAAGTTCTGGTAGCGTGAACTCCTTCGCCTTATTTATAAGGTGGCTTTAAGCCACTTAATGTGGCTTAAACCCGCCTTGTAAATAATGCCCCTATTAACGCAGCACTTAGCGTGAAAAGGGCGTGCAATGTGTATTGCATTGAGCATTCTGCCGCAACACCCATGTTTTTTGACACTGCCCATATTTACAAGGTATGGGGCAGCGCCAAAAATACCGCCTGGGAATACCTGGTTTTAAGCAGGCGATACAAGGAGAAATCTTTTATTTCTCCTTGTATTTTGCTCTTTCCACGTGTGCTACATTTTGCAGCACACATAGATAGAGCAAATCGCCTGTAAAGATTGTTTATGTGCATAAACAATTGCCCCTGCAGTGCAGACACCCTAGCAAAATGGCGCTAGGGTGCCTGTGCTGGCACTAGGCAGCTTTTTTAGCGCCAGCGCTAGGGGTAACGCAGGGGTGCATTGCATTCTTGTGAATATGGTGCATCACTGCGTTTTGAAACTGTCGGAGAAAGGCATTACCAATTTTGGCATAACACCGTGCTCCGCCAGTTTCTTGTAAATATGCCCCTTAGTATGTGAGCTAACTTGGCTGCATTATTAGATGGAATTCTACAAAAACAGTGCCCTATCAAAAATGAATACAGGGTTCTCCTGGGAGCCACACAGGGACTCACAGAGGCTGGGCTTAATTGGCAGTGGCAAGGCAGTCTCAGTAAGGCCCTACACAAAGCTTGTGCAGTGGAGGGCTGTGAGGTGTCATGTGACACTGCATAGATTTTTTTACCTGTCTGTAATACATATAGCCCTTTAGGTAATTTTTGGGATAATTGTCTGAAAGATCCACTATTTTGTAATGATTCTTCTGAAGTTTTCTTAGAATTAAATCATTTTATTGACAATACGCGTAAGAAAGGCAATACACAGCAAGCAGCCTACTACCCTATCAAGCCGGCCGCAATGATGGGACAACAAGGTAAATGCACTTAACTAATCATTAAGATTTGAGATTAACTGCAGGTTACACAGCAAGCCGCCTATAACCCAACCAGGGCCGGCCACGTCATCTAGAGAACAGAGGAAGCAGACACATCACATAGACTCAATAGCATCGGTCAATGCCGAAGAACTAGTTGGACCACCCCCAACAATCCTCCTCAAATGAAAGTAGCTGCTAGTTGTTATAGGATATCGTTTCAGAACTTCAAACAACAAAATAAAACCCAAAGAATAAAGAACGCAAACCCACAAGATCTCCCACTCCCTACCCCAACCCCCACTCAGCGAGCCAGCAGCCTGAGAAGCAGCGCACCTAAAGAGAGAAACCAAATCGCAGCGAGCATCAGATGTCAGTTATAGCGGCCTCCTCTTCCTGGCCATTCGGGATCAACTGCAGTAGACGCAGGTATGTCGGACAGGTCAATTCCCTGAACTCCCAAGAGAGGATGGAAATAAAATGAGCCCACACTCTAGTGTAATCTGATTTATCCCCTAAAGTTGCCATTGACAAACGCTCCATACCCAACAAGCTCCACAGCTGTTGAAGCCACTGCTGGTGATCCGGAACCCTGTTTGTGTTCCAGTTGGACAATAATACTCAGGGGCAGCATTAAGTGCCAGGGCCATCAGTCTACCCTTTATAGAGCGGAGCGGGAATGTTAGAGCATTAGGCAGACCCAAGAGTGTATATGGGGGAATCTGGGGATATTAGTGTTAAAAGCCCGATCCACCTCGTCCAAAATCTGTTCCCAGTATCTAGTGAGTTTCGGGCAGTGCCATAGCAGATGAAGTAATGTGCCCAGGCTGCCACAGTCGCGCCAGCACAGGCCATCGCACTGGGGGTTCCATTTCTGCATTCGGGCTGGAGTGTAATACCAGTAGGAAGTGATCTTGTAGGAAGTCTCTGTGTGCCCCATGGTATGTACTGTATGATGTGTTCTATAAAAAATTTCATTCCATTCCTTTTCAGACAATGCTCGACCTAGTTCCTCCTCCCATCGTATTGGCCCGGGGATTTACCTTTGCGCAACTGCAGTGATAGATGAGAGTACATTTCGGAAATGGTTCTTTTATCATCTTTCTTGAGGAACAACCATTTTTCAAAGGGGGACATTGGTCTGCTTGCCTGAGGTCTTATTGCCGCTACAAACACCCAGTGTAGCATTTGCACGTGGAGATATTGGTCCCGGTCCAGCAGGCCATAGTCCTCCTTCAGTTGGGCAAAAGGAATAGGGCCATTGTGGTCAAAAAGACATCCAAGCCGTTTACACCCACCCTCAGCCCAACGTCTGTCAGCTCCCTTCGCCATGCCAGGAGGAAAGTCCGGGTTCGAGAATAGAGGGGCAAGGGGAGAAGGGACCGTTGTGAGGCCAGCGGAGATTGCTACCTTATCCCAGACCCGGAATGTAGGACAAGTGACGGGGGAGGAATACAACCCCCAAGCTCTAAAAGACCTAAGAAGCCACACCTCTCTCCAGATGTGTCTGCCCGCCACCGTCCGGTCCATAAAGACCCAGTGCTTCTCCGTGAGTGGTCGATTCCACTCCACCAGGAAGCGCAATTGAGAGGCTTGATAGTACCGAGCCTCATTGGGTATCGCGAGTCCTCCGTCCCGCTTTGGTCGTTGCAGAAGTTGTTTCTGCAGCCTAGGCTTTATGGTCCCCCTAATGAAACGTTCAATCTCCCTCTGAACTGTGAAACAGGCCAAGGGGTGGTTGTAGCGGTAGCGTCTGAAAAAGATATAGAGCTCTAGGGAGAATGTTCATCTTTACCGCAGCGAGTCTGCCAAACCACGGCAATGAGAGTCGCAGCCAATGGAGCAAATCCCTGCGAATAAGGTCAAGCATCCTGGAGTAGTTAGACTCAGCGGTCTTCACCAAAGTTCTACTGAGCACCAAGCCTAGGTACGGCAGGTCCTTCTCAACCCAATCGGAGTAAAATTGCGAACGCAAAACCCTCTCCGTATGTGCGTTGGAAGTCGCGTTCAAAATTTGAGACTTTTGCAGGTTAACTCAGAAACCTGAGATCTGTCCGAATGTTTGAAGGTCCGCTACTATAGCCGGGAGGGAGGTAGCCGGTTGGGTGATAGAGAAAATAACTTTTCATCAGCATATAAACTAATCAGATGCTGTTCTGCTCCAAAGGGAATGCCTTGAGCCCTGGGGTTATCGCGAAGTCGTTGAGCAAAGGGCTCCATATAAAGGGCAAACAAGAGGGGCGAGAGAGGACACCCCTGTCGCGTGCCCCGTCCAATATGGAAATAAGTGGATCTGACCCCGTTTACTCTAACCGAGGCACAGGGCGAGCTATAGATGCTCGTAATCCATCTTTGAAAGCGTATGCCCATGCCAAAACGTTTAAGAGTTGCAAACAGATAAGGCCAGTGCACCCTATCAAAAGCTTTCTCCGCGTCCACAGAGAAGAGCAAAGCCTCCTCGCTGGAGTGTTGGACCTTATCTATCAGATAGCAGAGGCGCTTGGTGTTATCGCCACACTGTTGACCCGGGATAAATCCCGCTTGGTCTGGATCTACTAGGCCAGGCATCAGGGAATTAAGACGCTGGGCTAAAACACTAGCAAACAGCTTTGCGTCTATAATCATTAAGGAAATCGGGCGATAAGAACTACAGAACTTAGGGTCTTTCCCCGGTTTCGGAATGACCGTAATCGAGGCTTGGAGAATTGTTTCAGTGAGTGTTCCCGTCTCGGCAAAAGAATTGAACAGGCGGGTGAGGGGCTAACTCCGGGCAAAAGGTCTTATAGAAGGTGGCGCTGAACCAGTCCGGGCCGGGCGCTTTAAGGGTTTTCAAACGTGCAATCGCCAAAATAACTTCCTCGGGGCAGATAGGCTCATCTAGGGCAGCAGCTTCGCAATCCGGAAGGGGGGTAATCGCGGCCGCATCTAAGTAGGCTTGCGGATCCACAGACAGTGAGGCATCACGTATATACAGATCCGAGTAGTAACTTAGCCCGAAAGCTGTCCGCAATACCAGAAGCTTCGGTGACCTCTGCCCCCGCCACAGCACGGATCGTTTTAACCGCCTGTGCCTGTGTTTACTGCGGAGACAGTGCGCCAGGATGCGGCCCCCTCTATTAGTACCTATGTAATATTTATGCTTCAGACGTATTATCGCAGGTTCAGCCCTATCTAAATCCAAGCGTTTGAGGTAAAGCCGCTGTTTTTCAAGTTGTCTCCAGATCCGCGGGGCAACAGAGCACTTATGAATAGCCTCCAGTTCCCTTACTTTCAGCTCAAGCTCCTCCCTCTTGTCTCTGCTCAGTTTATTGTCATATGCAGCCCTGGCTATAAAAGCACCCCGGGCTACCAACTTCAGTGTCTCCCACACTGAAGACAAAGCGGTGGAACCGTCATCATTCAGCAAAAGATACTCCTGTATAGTGTTTCTGTCGCTGGAGACAACAGCATCGAATCCCGAAGGCGCCACTGGGGAGCCCTATTGCGGGCAGGAGAAGTATATATCGACAATGTTATGAGCGCATGGTATGAAAGCGAGCGAGCCTCAATAGTAGAGGATCGGATACGTTCCCAGGCGGAAGGAGAAGCTAGGAAATAATCTAAACGGGCGTAGGTCTTGTGGGCAGTGGAGAAATAGGTGTAGTCCCGTTCCTCAGGATGTAAAGAGCGCCACACATCTCGCAATCCACATTCTTCCAACCATTCCTGGCTGCCTACAGAAGGGCGCCGGAGCCCCCAATCCACTGATCTGAGCGATCCAGCTCTCCATCCATAACTATATTCAAATCTCCTCCCACCACCACAGCTGCATCAGGGGAGTGAAGTACCTTAGCTAGAGCGTCCAATAAAAAAGTCTCTTGATGTTCATTGGGGGAGTAAATCAAAGCCACCATAAAATGGATTGTGTCTATTTGTACCCTAAGGGCTAGCAAACGACCCTTGATTTCAACCACAGGCCCCAGGACCGTGCCAGGAAAGTGCTTGGAAAACAGAATGGCCACCCCTCTCTTCTTGCCCTTCCGGGAAGACCAGAATTGCTGCGGGAACCCCTTAACCTGCATTCTGTGTGTATCTTTAGGGAGTAAGTGAGTCTCCTGGAGCAGACATATTCCCCCCGAGGAATGCTCTAACAAAGATAAAATCGCCTTTCTCTTGGTAGGGTTGTTAAGGCCTAGCACATTAAGGCTAACTATCTTAGTCTCATCAGGCATGGGGACAGAAACAGTTCCGGAAAAGCCAAGGTCATGCTATTCAAGTCCCAGAGGAGATAAAAAGGCAACGTAAAATACGGGGTGATCTGCTAATAGCAAGCAAGACTGAAAAGTGCAGAGGCAGTGGCTCGCCGGAGGGGGACCCCAAACAACACATAAACAACCCCAACATTGCAAAAAAATAAATGAATAAGTAAGGTAACAAAGAATATTCAAAGTCCATCAGTGACGGAAAGGCCAGACAAATGGGGGCAACCAAGAAGGCAAGAGACACTCACCAGTATGAAAGTTAGCCAACCCCGTCCCCACCAAGCCCATCACTGCAAAGTTCCCCTTCGCCCAACGAATCTTCAGCTGGGAGGATTAGCAACATCACCCTCGGCGCCAGAGAGTGAGCGGATCACTGCCGACCTTTCCTTGGTGATGGTAGCTGGGTCGGGCACAGGCGGTCCAACCTGAGTCGGGCCCTGGATCCATGACAGCCGCCAGATGGGCCCCCTCCAGCAGAAGAGCTCTGTGATGCCTGGTCATCGAGGGTTAGGTTTAGAGGTTTGCAGGTCTCCGCCAGGGAGCGAAGTTGATGAAGTTTGCCCTCATAACGAAAGATGAGGTGAAAAGGATGGCCCCAAGAGTAAGCTATTCCAGCGGATTGCAAGTGAGTGGTCACAGGTTGGAAGTCTCTTCTCTTCTGTAGTGTACTTGCCGCTAGGTCCTGGAATAATTGCGGGGAGTGATCTCTAAACTGCACCGATTGGGTGGCTCGCGCCGCTTTCTAAATGGCTTCCTTCACTTTAAAGTCCTGTATGCAGTCTAGGATATCTGCAGGGGGGCGGTTAGGCTGATGTGGGGGGCCCACCAGATGGCAACGGACCACTTTGATCACATCTTCCCCGGCGGAGCCCATAACAGCGTTAAACAAGGTCTGCCCGTGTCCTTATAGGTCTGCTCCTTATGCCCTGGTAGGGACCACTCTTATACGAATATTGTTCCGCCTCGATCTGTTTTCCAGATCCTCTGCATGTGATTGGAGGTCAATTTGTTGATCTTGCAAATGGATAACTTCTTGTTGAAGCAATGTAAATTCCTCCTCTTTGGTCACCGAGCTTTCGTCCAGCGCAGCCACCCTTTCTCCAACTGCGTCGACATCACGTCGAACTTCTCTCAAATCAGACTGCAAGTCTGTCTTCACCATCAGGATATCCTCCCAAAGAGAGGCAAACAAGGATTCCAAAAATTTGTGGGTTACTGCGACATCAGCGCCGCCTCCACCCCCAGCCTGCCCCGGACCCTGCTGGTCCCCCAAATTCTTCAGAAGCAGGTTGCGCACAGATCGCCCCTTCTTGCCTTGGCAGTCGCCATGGTCCCCGCTCCATCGGTTCTAATAAGGCAAGTACCAATCAGGGACAGGGGGGCCTGCAATGGAAGAAGCCACGCCAAAGAGCAAGCGAAGCAACGAGCGGCTCCGGGGCTGTGTGCGTCAGGGCCGCTACTGGTGGCGATAACGTGTAGACCTCAGCTCACAATGCAAGTCCGACCTCCGCTAGGGTCAGTGCTGCCAGTCAGCCTCCAGAAGGGTGCCCCCCGGCAATGTCCGCCGCCCCTCCTCACCTCAAAATCACAGACGTCGCGCCAACTCAGGGACAGCTCCACTACCAGTAATGCAGGTGGACACTGGTGGCCGATGTCCCAGGATGCCGAGATCACAAAACCAGGGCCACGACAATGGTGCTCTGACACCGGGCCACAATGGAGCAGCACGGGATTAGCTATGCCGAAGCTGCTGTGTGCTTTAAGACCCCCAACCAGGCCCAGTCCACCATTAGGCCAGCCCAGGCCTGGCAAACGGGTGATTCTAGAATCGCCTACAGCTCTCCTGTCAGGCTCCACTCACCGCCCTGTGGGCCCGGCTTCCGTATCTCCTCCGGGGAGGGTGAACGTGGCAACTGTCCCCGCCACAACCACACTTAGGGGGGAGCTTCGGATTCCATCTCAGCGTGTTTTGAAATGCCCCGTCCTAGGCATCCGGGCCCGGAGCGCTCTAGGACCAGCCTCGGCGGGCACCCAAAAGCCCGCTGGCGCCCTCCAAATGCTCCTCGGCGTGGGACCGCACCGGATGGTATGGGCCCCCCGAGGCCAACCCCTCGGTGTCAAACCAATGCAGGGCCCATGGCACTGGTCGTGCCTCAGGCCCACCCTCCACCAGCCCTGGTCGTAGGCCGCCGCCACCTCCCCAAGCGGCAACTACTCACCGGCCGTCCGGCCGCAGTCAATTCGAGAGAGAAAGAGGGGAGGGGGGATCCTGTGTTGTCGGGCCGCTGGTCTGGACCACGTAACCAGCGTCCCAAAGCGGCTCTGGGCTCAGCTGTGTTCGCCGCCCCTGGCGTTGGCCCCACCAACTCTGAGGCCAGCGGTCCGGGCAATGCTGAACGTGCATCGCTGCAGTGCTCCAAACCTCCTCCGCTACGGCCTCAGTCAATCGGACCCAGGCCTGTGCCTTCGACAGGTGCCTTCGAAGCGGCTCCATCAGCCCACCCCGGCGACTCCGTCTCAACAGGACAATGAGAGGGAAATCAAGGTGACCTTCCTTTTGGAGTGCCAACACGAGTCACCGGGTCCACTGGTTATGTACGGCTTGTGGTGCTGGAAGATTCCGGCACGAACAACTGCCCAAGATGGCGGCTCGCAAAAGGTCCGGGCTCCGGCCCCAGCCCCCAGGGAAGGTAGCAAGTAGTGGCGGGAGGCAATCCGATCTCGCCCCCGGCGTCCCCCGGCTCTATGAGGCCTCCGAAGCCCCTGTGTAGGGGATATAGGCGCTCTGTAAATGCTGTAAGGCCTGGCGGGGACGGAGCTCGGGCAGAGCGTCCGATCACTCCGCCATCTTGGAAGTTTTCTTAGGAAGGATGAGCTCAACACTTCTGAGTTGGATAAGACTTATCTGGCAAACCCCCAAAATATTGTAATATTTCCTTCAATACCTATTGCTTTTTAGTCAATTTATGAAGTCGTTTTGCTGTAAAATGCAGCATTTGGTTCTGATCTTTTCAATAATTTCTCAGGAGAGAAAATCCTATATCAGAAATCAGCCTCACTCGCTTTGCTATTTCAACAATTCCTGAGCCATGCAGGTTGCTACTCTCCACCAGTTTTAAATTTCACCAGCCACCACTGATGTCGTGTAGGTGTTGGATGAGGATGGGGTACGTGACTGTGTCAAAAGCTGCGGAGAGGTCCAGGAGGATGAGGGCCACTGTGTCTCCTCCGTCCAGTGTCATGCAGATGTGATCCATGGAGGTGATGAGGGCGGTTTCCATGCAGTGGTTGGGTTTGAAACCAGACTGAGTGGAGTTGAGGAGTGGTCATTTAGGTATTCTATGATGCATCTGTTGATGATTTTCTCTAAGACCTTAGCCAGAAATGGTAGCAGGGATATCCGTTTGTAGTTGTTGAGCATTGAAAGGTCCGCAATGGGTTCCTTCAACTATAGGAGCACTATTGCATGTTTTCAAGCATATCTTGGCTCATTCCAGTGGAATATTCATCTATTCATCTCTCACCTCATGCTAATGGCTGCATCCTTCCACCTGCACTCGCGTTTACATTGAAATGCATATAAATTACTGTATAACTAAACCCCGCTCTGTCCCCTCCTTCTAGACCTCCCCACTCCCCTTCTAAACCCCTTCCACTCCTTCAAGACCCCCCTTATGTTTTGCTCTATAGTTATGTGTGGTTTGCGCATTGAACACAGAACTATTGGCTTTACCAATGCTTGTTATATTAACTGTTTTGTACCCAAAAGACAAACAGCCTAAAACCCTAAATAAAAATATAAAATGTAAAAAATGTATTGCATGGACCTGCTAAATTTGAGCTCAGACCCACATATCAGATATATGGCCAAGATCACACAGGGTCAGAAAATAAGGATTTCATCTCAACCGTCCGCCAAACCACCTCCCCCTCCCGAACCAAATATTCTCAGTGGAAATTCTCCCATGCAAGTCTTTTTTTTTAATTTCCGGCTTCTTTTATAAACGAAAGGGATACCACTGCACAGTTTTATATCTGACCAAATCAAAATGTATAATTTACACTTTAGATGAGCGAGACGATCTGAGTCAGTGCTGACACCAATCTTGACATAACCTAGAGATAATCCCCCAACCGATTCGGGTGAATTAGGAAGTAGTATGACAACAAATATGTACAGTCTACACAAATATGGGCATACTGATAATGCTGAACAACCATGTGCTCTACATTTTATAACAGTGCATATCAAGAACACGTGATTGCTGATATGTGCATTGATCCCAGCTACATGAGTACAGCCTTGCATAATCCTCGTCACACTAAGGCAAGGAATATTCTATAATATCCTCCCAGACATTCCAGAAAGGTTTCAAATTTTCATCTTTCTCCTTCCAACTTTTACTCCAATCATTTTTGAATGTCATCATTACACTTGTCATTTCACTATCCTTACCAATCTCTTCCTTCCATTCACCTTCTGAAATCACTCCTTCAGTAACAACACACACATTCCCATCCATGAAACCATCTGCATCACCACCATCTTCCTCTTTACTTCTAACAAATCTTGACAACCCATCCGCCGCATAGTTGCCTACACTAGGAATAAATTGTACCAAAATCTTTCTTCTAGAACAGTGGTTCTTTGCCTTTTGACTTCTGTGGACCCCCACTTAATCATTACTGTAACCCAGGGACCCACATTCAATCATTATTGGAAAACGGGGACCTCCACTGAATCATTACTGGAACCCAGGGACCACAGCCTAAGCATTTTGGATGATTTGAACAGTAACACGAGACACAAAACATACAGAAACAAGAATTCAACAAACAAATACACAAATGATGAAATATTTTATTTAATTCACACACAATTCTAAAAAAAAACAATATTTTAATAGAAAGGTTAGAGCTTTTCTAAATTTAGTTGAGGTCACTCATTGTCCATACTGTATTCTGGTTGAGGCACTTGCTCTGCTCCCACAAATCTATCTGAGGATACTTAATTTTTAGCCTCCAATTTCAAATCCCTTCACATTTACAGAACATTTTAAAATTTCAATTTTACATGTGGCTTCTTCGTTTATATACACTTTATTATTCTGTTAATATTTAATTTTCTAAGAAGTCATGGACCCCCTGAGTAGGTTTCACGGGCCCCGAGGGGTCGCCGGACCACAGGTTAAGACCTACTGTTCTAGAATGTTTCCTATTTGTCCAAAACCCTGAGAATCATGTATTCTCAAAGAATGTATGAACATCTTTGACTAAAGTGTCTTTGAATGTGGATTCTGCTAGCAAAAGAGGCCCCTTATTACCCATCTTAGAAGGGAAATCTATGCTGGATTCCATATAGAACTATACTGAGTTCTGTGTACTTATAACTTTTATGCATTGCTGCTAAACTTGCTCATGACACTTTTTCTGTATTTGTCAATTAATTCTTATCTAAAGCATTGAAAAGAGCATATTTGTCTGCCATTCTTATGAGAATGTTTCAGCATCATTGCATGAGCTTTTCTAATTAAAAGAGACGGTTACAATTGGGAAGCACCAAAGTCCATATTGGAACTATACCACTTCCAGTCCTAGATGTTGACTCATCTTATGAGTTAGAATTTGATATTGATTTACACGCCGACAATGGAAAAGCTGAGGTAACATTTGGGCTAAGGAAACTGGTGTGAAATACAGATGGGCAAGCCATGAAATTCTTAGGGGAAGTTAAGCCAGAAGTCTGGCTTGGCGCTAACATCACAAGCTGAGCCATCAAAAGACTCAGCATGTAAATGATACAGCAAATGCCATGTAAAATTGCAATAAATGCTCTTTCAGATAAAAATTGGTTATTTCTTGAGATCCTGTGTTTCACTTTAGTGCATTAGATTGCAGCACTGCCAGTAGCGGCACGTGGTGGGAGTGCTGCCGGGCGGTGACGTGGGGCAGGGGAGGGGCAGGGTGGGGGGTAGTAAACTATGGAATACGGGTGAATAGAGGTAAGTAGATATATAAATAAATAAAACGAATTTCGTTGCGCGCGCTGCATCGCCAAATGCGATGCAGCGCGCGCAACGGAATTCGTTGGGACACTTGGCGGGCGGATCGCCACCGCCGACCCGGCGGTGGTGCTCCGCCCGTTATCCTAATGGGCCCCATAGTTTTCAGATTGGTTGTGTGACATTTCCATGGTTTCAGTGCACCTACGAGTGACATTCCACTGCCAAATGTGTGACACTAAGAGTGACATTTCTTGTAAATAAAACTAAGCAGTTAAGTCCATAGAACGAGATAAATGTCAGAAATTATGCCCTTTTAAACAATGAGAAGCGCTAAAAAGATCTTAAAACTGGTGCAAAACCCCTGGTCACTAACCCACTGTCCCTTTCTCAGATGATCATGTCATTTTATTGAAGACGTATTTCTTTTTTGCGGTTTTATATAGTGTGAACTCCACCCGAAGGTACTGGAGTGCTTTACATGAACACCAGCTACGTTACACAAGGTCACATTGATTTTTTAGGAAACGGGGAGATTAGGTGATTTGCCCGGAATCACAGAATTTGCCCAGAATCACAGGATGCCGAGCCGACGCTGGGACACAAAAGCTCTGGCTGTAATGCCATATCTAAAATGTGAGCAATCATTAAATGTGAACTGTTAAGGGTCGAAGTGGGATGTTTTTTAAAGGGAGAAATGGCCGCTTTGTGTTTTCATGCTGCTTTTCTAAAATGTTTTTTATTTTTAATATATGTAAAAAACAGAAACCATTTCTAAGCAAAAACAAACTGCTGAGTTATATTAGGCTGTGATACGTACCTGGCCCATGAGGAAGTAGGCCAGTGAAGGTATATGCTTAGTCTCACAAGACATTATGGATCCATACTATACAAGTGGCACTGAGTTTTAGGGAACAAATGGTTTTCCAGAAGTCGGTAAAAAGATGAAAAGCAGATTATATTTTGCTAATCAGTCAGTGCTGGACTCACCTGACTGTGCCCAGAAGGGCGCCCCCACCTGTCTGCGAGGTTGAGGCAGCTAAGCTTGTGAGCGTGGTCTTCAGCAATTGCTAGGTATGGGGTCACAGGGCTGCAACATGGCAGTACTATTTTGTAGGAAAGTAGGATCTGCTTCTTATGGTTACCCCCACTTTTTGCTGGATGTTACACTGTTTTTGACTAGTCTGACTGGGATCCTACTAATCAGGACCCCAGTCTATCTGCTTTCTCCTTAAAATGTAATGTCATGTACTTAGGTACACTCCAGATTGGATACTGTGGTACCCTTGTCAGTCCCTAGTATATGGTACACATGTAGCCAGGGCATAGGTACCCCAGAGGCCGCCCATGGGCTGAAGCATGTATTATGCCACCCATGAGAGGCCATGCAAAATGGAACTACAGGCCTGCCATTGCAGCTTGTGTAAGATGGTGCATGCACCACTTACTTTAGATATAGGTTACTAGATCTATAGGTCACTACACTTAAAACCTATAAGTCACCCCTGTAGCAGGCCTTGACAATCCTGAAGGCAGGGTGCTGGGTTTTACGTGAGAGGGTGCCCCTGCATGAGCAGAGCACCCCTGCAGCCTTCGGAGACCATTCTCCCAGGTTGTCGATGATGCAGCCCGACATATAGGTAGAGGTGCATTATATGCTCGCGTAAAATGCTATCTCGAAAACGGCTGCAACAAACCATGTCGTGTTTGGTATCAAACACCTTGGAATCATACCTCCACACCGGTGTGGGAGGTATGATTCCACCCCTCAGAAGCAAGCTTTGTGTGTCCCTGGTCTTCCCGGTACCAGCCTTCTCGACCCGGACAGCACAAAATGGTTGCTGCCGACAAGAGACACATTTATGCCCTCCTGCTGCTGAGCCAAGCTTGAGCAGAGGAAGACAGCACAATAGGCATCCTATCACAGGGAGGTGGGACCACCTCCCAGACAGGATCTAGTGTATTGGAACTGGGTGGGTGTACTTCCAAAGTGCCTGAAAGTCTGCACGAGGGGCACATTTGGTGTCCCTGTGCATAGTCCAGTTCAAACCAGTCCTGGGAGCCGTTGGCTCCTGCTCTGGTGCAAAACTGGACAAAGGACATGGGAGTAACCTCCCCACTGTCCTGACCCTCCCCTGGGAGGGTCCCCTGAATCTGTCCAACCCTCTCCCGTGGGCACAAAAAGGTTTACCTGGCTGTAGGACCCTAGATTCGACGAGGACAAGATTCTGATCAAGAAACCACTGACTTTCGACCATCTGGACACTCTGGACTTCGCTGGACTTCGACTGGGCCAGACTTTGTCTCCCTCTCCGTCCAAAGCATTGTCTGTGCCTGTGCACCATACAGTCTCCGTGCAGGACCTGTGGAGCATCAAGGACAACTGAAGGATCTCCCTTGGGGTGAAGGAGTCACTCCCCTGCGTTTGCAGGCCCCGTAACTCAACTGACAGGTCTGCTGATCCTGAGCTCCTGCGGACTACAAAGGCTCCAGCAACACTGGAGGTGAGTTCCTACGTTCCTTGAGGTTGAGCTGCCCTCTCACCGAGTTTGAGGCCAGTTTCCCTCGTGGGGACCGCATAACCCGAACCCCTGTGCACCGCATACATTTTCAAATGCATATTCTTGTTGGCGTTCCCCAACCAAGTGCATTGGGCTATTGATAGCCCCAACTCCTGAGCACATTTCGTACAAAGGACTCTGGCCTTCTTACACTCTGTGCCCTACAAGCTGTGACTTTGTGAAATTGCTAGAGGTCCTCTCGCGACTCCTGTGCCTTCCGCCTGTGGGTCCACTTGAGGGACAACACTGCTTTTCTTGGGCTCCCCTTGCTGTGGTGAGGCCTCTGGTCCTTGCTGGGCCAGACCGTAACCTTCTTTGACCTTCTTCGTGGGTTGCCGCTGCCAAGGCTTGTTGGTGCTCCCGCCGGACACCGACCCCTCAGCACTCGACAACCTTTGTGGGACAGCTCGTATCTGGCTCCTGGTCATCCTCAACGTCTCCTGGTCCCTGCAGCTGTAGTGTCAAGGTCACCATCTTCACACGTGAAGCACCCGACATCGGTGGGCATTCGTCTACTGAGCCCCTGGTCACTCCTGAGTAACTCAGACTCTGTCCCCTCTGCTTTCAGGTTCCTTCCATCAAGAATCCACCTGTGGGTTCCACCGGAAACTTTTCTTCTTTCCAGTAGTGGCATTTCTTTGAAGACTCCCATTGAGAATGAGAGCGGTTTCCGACGCCATTTCCGCCCTATGCACCCGGCTTCCCTGGGATAGGTAACTCTGGTACTTCGGTATCCATGGATGGGGTGGCTCTCCAACCTTCTATGTTCCAAAGGGTTTCCTCGTAATCCACTGGGAAGGGTCCTTAAACTTTAAAACTGCAACCGTGACTCTCCCATTGAATTGTACGTAGCATGCGGTCGTGTTCTCACACTGCACCCGTCCTCCGTGTGGTCCCTACTTACTCACCTTGGGTAGTTCCTTGGAGTCCCAGCGATTCTACAACCTATAGACACTGTCTTGACTCTAGTCGTGGTTCTTACACCACTATTTTAGTATATGGTTTGGTCTCCCCCGGGAGCCCACTGTGTATTAGTGCTACTTACGATTGTTTCTGTGCTACAGTATTGTGTGCTTTGTGTTTATCTGTGTGTAGCAGATACTGTGAGGTATTTAAGGTGTGTTATAATAATAAATATATATTCTTATAACTACTGTGTGGTTCTCCTTTCATTTAACCAATACAATAAGATTGCATTCTGGTAAAACAAGCTGCCTAACATTCCTTCAAGACTAAGCCTGAAGGCTGCTCTCCACAGCTACCACTTGGATAGCTTTCTAAGGTTATCTTTGACCTCTTAAATCACCATAAGGGTTGTTTGGACTGGTACAAGGTGCCCACTTAAATTAGTGGACATCATATACCAGGCCAACTTCTCACATTGGGACACAAAAGCTCTGGCTGTAATGCCACATCTTAAATGTGAGCAATCATTAAATGTGAACTGTTAAGGGTCAAAGTGGGATGTTTTTTAAAGGGAGAAATGGCCGCTTTGTGTTTTCATGCTGCTTTTCTAAATGTTTTTTATTTTTGATATATGTAAAAAACAGAAACCATTTCTAAGCAAAAACAAACTGCTGAGTTATATTAGGCTGTGATACGTACCTGGCCCATGAGGAAGTAGGCCAGTGAAGGTATATGCTTAGCCTCACAAGACATTATGGATCCATACTATACAAGTGGTACTGAGTTTTAGGGATTAAATGGTTTTCCAGAAGTCGGTAAAAAGATGAAAAGCAGATTATATTTTGCTAATCAGTCAGTGCTGGACGCACCTGACTGTGCCCAGAAGGGCATCCCCACCTATCTGCGAGGTTGAGGCAGCTAAGCTTGTGAGCGTGGTCTTCAGCAGTTGCTAGGTATGGGGTTCACAGGGCTGCAACATGGCAGTACTATTTGTACCTGCAAGTGATGATTACCAGGAGGTCTTCTTAATCGGCTTCCGAACATCCGCTACAGTACTTATTTTTATTTATTTTATAAGTTTTATATAGCGCTAGCTTGACCCGTGGGTATCAGAGCGCTTTACTTACACAAAGGAAAGAAAATTGCATTACATAGCAGGACCTAAGGATGCATAAAGATAAAGCAAAACATAATAATTAGGTATACAGTGAAGGGGGGGAGAAAACGCAGGTGGTTGAAACAGTCAAATAACCACCTATCCTTGATGGTCAAGTGAGAGGGGAGTCAGCTAGGTTATTGAAGTCTAGGTTAGTTGACTTGGTCGGTAAAGTATTTTTTGAGGAGAAGGAGTTTCAGGTCCCTTTTGAAGCAGGAGAAGGAGGGGTTGCCTCTGAGGTCTATAGGGAGTGCGTTCCACATCCTGGGTACGTTATCAGAAAAGGATCGGCACTGAGTGGTTTTCCTTTTCAATTTCAGAGGGATGAGAAGAAGTGAGTTGGAGCTTCTCAGAGTTCTGGATTTTCCTGCTTTTACCAGTTTGCTGTTTAGGTAGTTGGGGGAATGTGAGTGAAGGGTTTTGTGTGTGATGCAGGCCAATTTGTAAATACATCTACCTTCCATGGGAAGCCAGTTGAGGGAGTTGAGGGTTGGTGTGATGTGTTCAAATCTTTTTACACCAGTTATGAGTCGAGCTGCCATGTTAAGTACTGACCTAAGTGGGGCTAGGTGAGCCCTGTTAGGATGGCGTTCCCATAGTCCAGTTTAGAGAGGACTAGAGATTGTACTATTGTCTTGAGATCATCCTGAGGAATGAAAGGTTTAATTTTCTTGAGGTGTTTTAGTGAGTAAAGCACACCTTTTGCAGAGTTTTTGATGTGGTCCTTCATTGATAAGTTCTTGTCCAGGGTAATGCCTAGTGACTTTACCGAGTCGGATAGGACGAAGGAGCAGTTTAGGGCATCAAGATTTTTGAGCCAGTCTTGGATTGGTCAGTGGTTACTTTTCGGAGAGAACAGTATTAATTCCGTTTTGTCCGGGTTCAGCTTTAAGTGGTTTGCGTTAAACCAAGGATCTTGGTTAGTGTGACATTGAGGTGTTGGATGTCACTGGGTGATTTGATTTTGTAGTAGATTTGTGTGTCATCTGCATATAGGTGGTATTTAACTACTGCTTGTTTCAGAATGATCGTAAGGGGTTC